>JAHLMK010000009.1:1200000-1800000 GCA_019915135.1 Strobilurus pachycystidiatus | reverse complement strand
ACATGTGTCTCAATTGTCTCCAAAGTGCTAATTTGAATGTCAGGCTTGATGCTATAAGCAGGTGCTGTGCAAGTCACATACGAGAGAAGCCTAATAATCCTCAAATCGACTTGTTGCGGACCATGATAGTTTGACGACCGTGCAAGTTCATTGAGGATTGCAAGTGTGACATTTCCCGCATGCATAGCCAGAGACTTGCACAACTCTTGGTTTGATTTAGCACTCTATGAGATTGAGATGAGTCACAGTCTCTACATTCTCAGAGGAAACTCCAACCTGCGCTGCTGCAATGATCTTTCTAACAGTTCCACATGCTCCTTCAACAAGGTTACCGACAACTGGGAGCATCTTTGCAATGCTCTCTGCAACGTCGAGACAGCCCAGGACAGAGTCGATGCCCACTGCATCCTTCAAGCCAAGTGATGTGTCAGACTCCTCAGGTGTGATCCTGGCTATCTGGGACTCCAACGTCGCGACGCGCACTTTCATTTGGTGAAAACATGGGACAACAAGGGGAATGATTTGAGGAAAGAAGAGGCTGGCCGAACGAGATTCGTAAAGATTTTGGCAGGTGTCCCAGGTGGTATCCGTTAAGTGGTCGAACAATCTCCTGATTTATGTGTTCAGTCAGACTTCTGACACTAATTGAGACTTTCTCACGAGGAACAAACTATATTCCAATCCTCTTCAGTACGGCTCACCAATCTCAACTTGTGATCTTGGGCGGTGTACAGGAGATACTTCAAGGCAATAAATCCAAACAATATGCCCTCCAGCTATCTGTTGGTCAGTCATACTCGTCCCAAACAGTCGTCAAGCAACGTACACAGCAACAATCTGGAGGAGATCGGAGAACTTCAAAAGGTAATCCTATCATGTCGAGGATGCAGCCGAATAGATTGAAGATCATGTCAACATTCGCTTCATCTACAGCGAAACAATTACAGCTCTTATCTAGATGCCTGCGTATCAGTGAATCATATTCCTCGATGCGCGCACGAGGAGCTCACAGCACCATAGCCTCATCACTGGCACGCCGGCGGTGTCCCCGTCCCGCGCAGACTCTAATTCCTCGCGAAAAACATCCGGTTCCGAGTCCTCATCAGAGTCCTCGGCAGCCGTGTACCAATCATCGCTGTCGGCGTCTGACTCCTCGGGATCCAGCTTGGGCACAATTTTAGGCGTGGAGGTCGACATGATGGGAAGAGGCAAAGCAGAGACAGCTGTTCTCACGAGGCGATGCCAGCGAACATATTGCTGTCAGTGTGATCGGACCTGACTGCTGTACTATTGACGTGATGCATCAGCCCGGCAGGATATGCCGGACGAGCGTGCTTCATAAATACTCGACCTGTTCTCGACTTCACTGGAAACGGAGGAGATTGACTGTATGGCGTACCAAAATGGAGGTGCGCCGGCAGCACGGCGGGCGTCGAGGGCGTTAACCAAAGCTATGCCGGCGACTAAGTGACTTGTTGTACGGTTACCCCGTGACTCTAAAGCAGTCCCAAAACCGCCACGGCAGTGTCTTATCAACGATCCATCATGTCCGTGTTTGATTTCCCTCTAGAGCTCGAGCTCGAGATCTTCAAAATAGCAGCAGACGACTCTCAGGAGACTGCATTGTCTCTGGTTTGCGTCTCGCGCTCGGTCCAGTCCTGGTCAGTGACATTATGTATCTGATCCACGTAATGTACTGCTACTGACGCCCCTGCAGCATTGACCCCATCCTTTACCACACACTCGTCATTCTTCAGTACTCGGAGGAGTATCTTGAGAGAATGAACTATGCGCTCGCTTCCAAGGGCAGCCACTTTTTCGCGGCCTACGTGAAACGGCTCTGGATCCAGACTCTCCACTCCGAAGACGAATACATTGACCTTGATTCTGATCCTATCAAAGCCCTGGTGTCTTCCATCCTCCGGGCGTGTACAGCTGTGCAGGATGTGACTCTCCGCCAACAGGAGGGCTCCCGGGCCGGCGAGGACGTTTCCTATATCTGGGAGGCCCTCGATGCTGCTGGCTGTCGACCAGAGCGCCTCACGTCGTATGCATTGCCTGCTTTCACGTCTCCATTGCTTGCGAGGATTACTCATCTGGGAAATGCGAGGTGTTCCACGCGAGTGGCACGCTTTCCTGAGCAAGATTACCACATCGGCACCTGCTCTGAAGTACCTCGCTGTAGGTTGGCCGGGAGTCAACTGGGACTCTAAAGCATTTGGTGATGCTGTATCCGGGTTTCCATGCCTTGCCGTCATCCTACTAATGAGCCGTGATCACGAGAGGGGCTTGCCAATTGTACAGTCTGAGTCCTTCGAGCTCCCTCTCCAAGCTGTGCTTGAATACAATTGCTCAGATAGTTCTGGGTACGTTTCAAGCCCTTGCATTGGCAATGATCTATGGGACCGGTATGATATCCCCCAGACTGGCTTTGAGCACGGATATACTCATTCGAAGCCAAAATACGAAGTTGCAGTAGAGGACATAACAATGCAGAAATATCGCTGGACATGGGCTGAAAGGGTGGTTCGACGTCAATTGGAGTCAGGAGAGCATGATTATCAAGGTGAGTTGTGTTGACTGGCACGTCAATGAAGACAGATTTTTTTGACTCATTGCAAGATATAATTGACACCTTCGAGTACATCGATTGGCTGGAGAAAGAGTCCTTGGACCGGGAATACTTCGAAGGCGGCATGTGGTCTGGATCGGATGATTAAGACAGTGTTCCAATTTTCCATTTCCGGCTTGTTTTACTGGCGGGGGTAGGGATGTGCGGGCCAGGGCTCAGGCCCTCGGCCCTGCCCTGACCTGCCCTGCCCTGCCCTGCCTTGGTGAGGGCCGAGGGCCGGGGCTGAGATTATGTAGGCCTTGAGCCCGGGGCTGAGCCCTAGGGCCTGAAGGCCTGGGACGGTGAGTAGGGAGCTCTTGATACATCTATTTTAGACTTTGATTACCTGTTCTTCTCATCTGAGCTCATATACAAACTTGTGGCGTCTGAAATAAAACCAGAGTCAGCACCGAGTTGGAGGTTGTGAGAGCTCGGAACCCCAACAGTCACGTGATTTGTCACGACTTTCTCATTCCGAATCGGGACAGTGAGTCTCGGACAGTCCTCCTCAACTCTACTGGGAGTCTCATTGCTGAGAGAGACACTAGAATGCTAATCAAGGTCAATACATGTCAGTAGCAGTAGATAATTACATGAAGAGTATGTATATGATGTTGTATGTCGGACTATGTGTGGCGCACATAAGCCCTAGGGCTAAGCCCTAGCCCTGCCCTGCCCTACAGGGCTCAAGGCTTAGGGCAGGGCTTGAGTTTCGCTAGGCCTTAGCCCTGCCCTAGCGAGGGCTCAGAGCCCTGCCCTGGCCCGCACATCCCTAGGCGGGGGAGATGGTGCGGTGCGCGGATGTGAGGTGCGGCGTGCGTCACACCACCCGAGAGGTGATGGTTGCCTTGTGGTTATGTCTTGCCCTTTAATGGCTTGTGAAATCAATAAGTGGAAGACTCACCCTTCTTGTAATGAAGAATATATGCCTGGGCTGGAGCTGAGTACCACACGCGCACTCCAATATTGTCCATACATCGAGGGCTCGGGGAAGATTGTAGGTCAGAAGAACTTACTTCATCGGCGGAGGGATCTCTATGCCGTCTGTCCAGATCCTGTCAATGAGGGTTAGCTGAGGTGAATACTCAAGTGCTCGGCGATCAATCTCACCAACAAGGCGAACGAACAGGAGACCGATCCATCTACGACGACATCTAGCTTGTTAGGTGCGTAGCACGTTGTGAGGATCTATCGGTTTGGTGTTCGCTCTCTAGCCTCTAGGCAAGACACCTATGTGTTCGCCTCTCTCACAAACCGTACATCGGAGGGCTCTCCATGCCCGTCTGTCCAGGTCAGGGTTGAATGAAGAAGTACGACTCGGGCGTCGGAGTTGAAGCTCCGCGGGCCATTCTGTAAGGTTGATGTTTGTATCAATGTTTCCGTTAAGAAGGAGAACCAGCTTTCCGTTTGGAGGAAGAAGTCGCCGCGCGACTCGGACACAAAAGAGGTCGCTCACTAGCCTAGTACTAGGTCAAACAGCAAGTCCCCGAGTCCTCTCAAACCTCGCTTCTTCCAAACTGCATTCCGAGCTCCGAATCCCTTCCGTGTGTGACTTCACAGTCGTGTCAACTGCGGGACCCCGGACGCCACAGAGGATAAGACTCACCCGCTTGGGTGCACTAGAACGAGCAAGGCTTTCCGAGTGCTGGCCGTCTGTCCAAGAATTGGGGGGTTGCCAGCGCCCCTTGACAGTAGAACGAGTAGCCTGAGGGGATACCGCGGCTCGCTTCTAAGTTGTAATCCCTTGTGTCGAGTCGGCCGGGTAGCATGCCGCGATACGTACTGTTACATCAGATTCGAGGCGTGAAGTATGTAGCGTTTGCGAGGTACACTCCTAGTACGTGACGCTGTGGCATACGATACTAGTAACGCTAATGACCGAGGTACGCTACTGGTACGCTACTCACAATTCCTGCTTGTGCGTGATAGGCGTCACGGCAATCAGCGACCACCGAAGATTGTTAGGCTCGTCGGAGGGATCTGCATGCCATCTGTCCAGGGGGACACATTGCTGGCAAGGCGGACGGCCCATCTAACAGCAAGGACTATGCTTGGGTAAGTCGCGGTTCAAGTTCAAGTCACTGCAGCTCGCTCACTTTCTAGGCCGCCTCTCTCAAATCTCGAGCTCATCCCGGAGGGATCTGCCACATACGATGCCACACCATACCGTCTGTCGTGGTGTAGTGTCAGATCCTGTCACTGGCAAGTGATAGGTGAGCTCGAGTCCAGATCCAGATCCTGTCAACGTCAAGGAGGGTTGGGTTACCGCGGCTCGGCCCTTCCATTGGACTCGGACGCCACACGAAAGGTAGCAGGCCGCGAGGGAGCGTACGTATGTACTGTATGCACTAATCATACTGTAGGACAGTACGCCCGTGAATATGATAGGCGTCGACCCACGTCCACGGCAATCAGCGAGACCCAAGGCGATACCGGAGACGGTGGAAGTAATCGATCTCACGCTAATTTGGCGGTGATTGCGGGGTGCGTGGTGGGAGTGCGTGCGTGCGCTGGGGTTCTAGTTCTGGTAGTATATATTACATAAGGAGAATTTGAGAGGACGGGGTCCCAGTACGGTACGCGGAGAAACCTTACGAAAGAGCACCCAATAATCAACGCACTTCGGATGACGCGCACTGGATGGAAGATTCCGTTGATATTTTGATCGAAAGTAGGGACGCAGCGATGGATTGATGCGAGTGCGCAGTGCGCAGGGCCTCGGCTCGGGCGCGCTTCCATTCCTTTGCGTTCCTGGGGGCGGGTGGGCTTGGCACGTCGCCCGCCCCCCATCCCATCCATCCCGTCTGTCATTTTCCTCTGCGAGTGATAGTGATAGTGATTTCGTGAGTCGGGGATTTGCCTCCGCGTACCCCAGGCCAGTCCATAGCAACCAACGTTACTGTTTCGTTACTTCAATATGAGTTTCGGGCTCGATGATGACGCGATGACGTCGACCTCCCACGTTCAATTTTCTACCCAGTGTCAGGGGTCTAAGCCCGAGGCGCGATAAGGAAAAGTAAGGCAGGGCTTCTGTTCGCACACCACGACCTGGGTTGCTTTGTTCGCACACCTTGTTGTTGCACCACTTTCGTTTTACTAATCTTACGTCGGCTTACACGACGACGACGACGACCAGAGCTCGCGAACTCGTTATCTCTTCGGCGCCGCGGTCTCTCCCACCCGCCCAAACGGCTCTCGATTGCCATACATACCCACGCACCGACTAAACGTCGCTCTCATCCCACGGCACGGACGCTCAAACGACCGACCGACCGATTATTAATCACCCCTCACTTACTCGCACTCTCACCACCGTGCACTCACCACTCTCACCAACACGCTCGATAAACCCCAAACCCAAGCGCCAAGATGGACTACGACCGGTGGGACGCGCTGCTGCACCACATCTTCAAGCAGACGCAGGGCGATGCGTGGTTCCGGCCGCAGGAGGAGAGTCTGACGTGCGTTGCTTTCCATCCTCCTTTTTCCTTTTTACTTCTTGTTGTCTTCCACTTGGTTTCGGGGCGTCCTTTTGGATTGGGTTTTTGTTCGGTTTTATTGCGTTGTGCTGGGCTACGGGTTTCTGGAAGTATGTTTTCGTCGGCCGCCTGTTCGATGTCGTTGTTCGGTGGGGCGCACTGTGGGTTGTGGGTTGTGTTGCCACGAGGCGGAGCGCTTTCCACGCCTCCCAATCTCCCCACATCACATCACCTCACTTCCTTCCCCACTTTACGTTCGTCTGACGGCATCCCGTTCTCGGCACCAATGCGTTCTGTTCTGCGTCTATCACCAGCCTATCTTCCTGTCTATCATTCTGTTTTGCCTCTATCTCTATCACTTCCGTATTGCCTTATTCCTCCCGAGTGGAATCTGCTTCCGACTCAAACTTCGCCTCATTTCCATCCCTCAATCGTCCGTTCGCGAATGTCCTCGCTAACCCACCCACCCACACAGATCCGGCGTCGCACTCCGCGTTAGCGACGCCCCGCCAGAATTCCGCGTCTTCCCCTACGAGAACGTATACCTCGAGCCGTTCGAGGCTGCAGTGCAGAAGTTGAACCCCGTTGTGGCTGTTAAGGTGTGTGTCCCCGTCCCCTTCCCCTTTCCCACTTCTCCTTACTCCCTCCCCTTCCCCTCTACCATTTGCTCACTCGCTCCCAGGTCCGATCCGCCGCCGTCCACGCCGCGCTCGCAGACGTCCCGCCCGACGCCACCTCGATCTACGTGGACGCGAACACGCGGATCCAGATCATCGAGACGATGCTGATGCTCCCTCAAGCCGACAAGGAGCAGTGTGCCGCGTTTGTTCGGTGAGCATTTGTTGTTCTGGGCTTTGACTTGCGCTGACGCCTCGCAGGGACGAACGCGTGCTCGTCGTGTTCACGTCGTCGCTCGACGCGATCATCCCCACGTGCCAGGACTTCGAGGACCGCCTCATCAAGCTCCTCTGGCGCTCCCGGCCCGGCGCGGGCGGGGCGTCGTCTACCGCTGGGTCGCTCCTGCCCCGTTCGGGGTCCTTGACGGACTCTGTCAGTCAATCCCAGAGCCACGCTAGTGTAAGCCAATTCGGGGTAGGGGCAGGAGGGATGGGAGGGGGGAGTCCCGAGTTGAAGACGAAGGTGAAGGTGAAGAGGAATTGGTACGGGAAGAAGATCGGGGTCCAATCTGTGCGCAAGGACGATCTGGAAGGAGGAGAAGGAGAGAGAAAGACGCGGCTCTACGCGCCGCTGTACAACGGCTTGGCAGCGGGGCTGGCGCTGGTGTTCATCGGGAACGGCGTGAAGAAGCTCGTGGTGGAGACGTTCTTGGACCAGACGTATACGCGGTTCGCGCTGGCGGCGGTGTTGCCGCTGTTGTATTGCGTGAGCTTGTTCTTTGCGTTGCAGATCGTCCAGAATGTGTCGATGGCGTGAGTGCTGGTTCGTTTCCCTCCCTCCCCTTACCTTACTCACACCCGCCTTTAGTATCGGCCCCATAGCGCACTACCACACCAACTCCAAGTACTACTCTGCCCAACCCCCCGCTCCGCCTCCGACCACCGATAGGGAGGTGCTCCCGCATATTACGATCCAGATGCCGGTGTACAAGGAGAGTCTGCAGAGTGTCCTGGATCCGAGTTTTATGAGTATCAAGGTGAGTGCACGTCTGTTCTACGGGTGGGCGTGGTGTTTTGAAGAGAAGAAGAGGCTAACGCCTCTTTAGGCAGCGATGCGCACATACGCGCGGCAAGGCGGCACGTCCAGCATATTCGTGAACGACGACGGCCTCCGGCTCCTCTCCGTCCCCGACCGGGACGAGCGCATCATGTACTACGCGCAGCACGGCATTGGCTGGGTCGCGCGGCCGAGGCATGGGTATGATCCTCAACAACAACTTGCTGTGGACGGTGCGGATTTGGAGAAAGGCCAGGGGCAGACCAAGAAGCATAAGAAGAACAAGAGCAAGAGCAAGAGTGGGGGCGCACCGTTCATCCGAGCAGGCCGGTTCAAGAAGGCGTCCAATATGAACTACGCCTTGGCGTTGAGTTTGAAGGCGGAAGGCCATCTGGAGCATCTGGTTTCGAACCGCCCGGGCGTGCATCAGAGGGCGTCTACGCTCTCCACTTCGCAACTTTACAATCCCGGCTCCGGATCGTATGCACCGGGAGCGCAGCTGGGAATGGGCGGGAGCGGGACGGGGAGCACGGCGCATTTGGTGGGGACGCACGGGGGCACGTACGGGATGCAGTACATGGGGAAGGACGGGGACGATATGGGCGCGCCGCCGGGTGTTGGCGATGGGACTGGTGAGTGGCGTGGTTTTTTCTATTCATTTCCCAACCTTCCGTTATCATCTTCTCACCTTACCCCACTCCCCCGTCCCTCTTTGTTCCTCCCCCCTCTCCCCAAGCTCCCCACTAACCTCCCTCCTCACAGGCCCAGAAGACGACCTCGAAGAAGTGGCCCTCCAGCTCGCCATGGAACAGACCTTCGACGAGTCCGGGGGCCGGTTCCGCCCCTGGGCGGCGTATGGCAAGGGCATGCGCGTGGGCGAGATTATACTTTTGGTGGATAGTGATACGATTGTGCCGGAGGTGCGTTTTCCTTCCCCGGGCTTTAGGGTGTTGGGGCGAGGCTCGCCCGCTCCCCCGCCCGAATCTCGCCCGCTCCCCCGCCCGAATCTCGTCCACTCGTTCCGCCCGAAGCTCCTCCACTCGCTCCGCCCGAAGCACTCGCTGACGCACGCTTAGGATTGCCTGCGCGACGCCGCGCGCGAGATGGCCGCGTCGCCCAACGTCGCGATCATCCAGCACGAGTCGGACGTGATGCAGGTCGCGCATCATTATTTCGAGAACGGGATCGCGTATTTCACGAGGCGGATTAATCGGTGGGTTCCCTCTCTAACCATTCTCGCTCCTTTCCTCCGTGCGGCTGTTCGGCTCGACCCTCGGGAGCTCTCGCTCCCCAAAGCTCGTTAGCTCACGCCCACACACAGATGCATATCCATGGCCTGCGCAAACGGCGAAGTCGCGCCCTTTGTCGGACACAACGCTTTCCTGCGCTGGCGCGCCCTCCAAGATGCGGCGTTTGTGGATCGGGAGGACCCGGCGACTAAGGAACGGTGAGTGTCTGGGTCCTGCTTTCTTTCTTTCACGTACGGTCGCTAATATTCCCTCCCACAGACTCAAAGCGATCAAACGCTCCGGCGGCAAAAACTCCCATACCGAGCCAGCGTCGCTTCTGGGCGTGGAGGAGAAGATCTGGAGCGAGAGCAACGTTTCGGAGGATTTCGATATGGCGTTGAGGTTGCTTTTGAAGGTGCGTGGCACGAGGCTTTTGCTTGATTCCGGCCCCATGGTGTCGTCGAGTGTCTCGCTCGCCGTCTCGTTAACCCTCGACTGACGCTATTTTTTTTTTTTTGCAGGGCTACGACATCCGCTGGGCGACGTACTCGAACGGCGGGTTCAAGGAGGGCGTGTCGCTCACGGTGGACGACGAGCTCAACCGGTGGCAGAAGTATGCGTATGGGTGTAATGAGTGAGTGGTCCTTTCTTCTTCTAACGCGGCTGTCCCTGTGCTCTGAGTCTCGCTCCCTTCGTGCTCGCTAACGCTCGCACAGGCTCCTCTTCAACCCCCTCATCGAATGGTGGCGCCGCGGACCGATCGCGCACCAGATCCACCGGTTCATGTGGAGCAGCGCGCCAATACATTACAAGATCTCGATGATGGCTTATATGTGAGTGTTATACTTCGCGTTTCGCTTTGGTGGTTGTATGGGTTTGCCGCCCTTCACGCTCCTTGCCAAGGGCTCGATCACCCCCGCCCCCCGTACCGCTCGCTGACGCTCGCTCAGGTTCTCATACTACGGCATTGCCGCCTCCGTCACCATCTCCATCATCAACTACGTCCTCCTCGGCGAGATGCTCCCCGTGGACGGCTTCTACATGCACTCGTTCGAGATCTGGCTCGCCACGACTGTGGTGTTCTTTGGGAGTGGGAATGTTGGGTACACGTTGTTGGAGTATAGGCTGGGGCATAAGGAATTGGTGTGGGGGTTTGTGGAGAACGTCATGTGGATTCCGTTCTTGTGAGTGTTGCCCGTCCTCTCCGTCCTACCTTCCACACCACCCCTCATTATCTTCACCCATAACGCCCACCACCGAACGCTCGCTAACCCTCCCTCTCCCTTATAGCTTCTTCTTCTTCGGTGGCCTCTCCATCCCCGTCTCGCAAGCGCTCCTCGCGCATCTCTTCTCCTACAACATCACCTGGAGCGCGACCATCAAGGAGGTGCAGCGCTCGAATTTCTTCAAGGAGATCCCGAAGATCCTTAAGCGGTTTTGGTTCCCGTTGAGCGTGAGCATCGCCCTCATGGCGGGCATGAGTGAGTGCTTTTCTTCCTTCTTTCCTTCTACACACTCTGCGCTCCGTTCTGTGCTTTCGTGTTGTGTTGTGATGTGTGTTTTGGACTGCGCTGACATATTGTTTGCTTTGTTCCAGTCATCATGAGCACGTCGCTGGTGCCGTTCGCGTGGCGGATCGACGGGAGCGCGTGGGCGGTGATCTTCCCGCTCGCTGTGGCGGTGGGGTGTCATATCCTGTTCCCGATCGTGTTGAATCCGTGGTTGATGGTGTTTTCGTACTAAACGACCGGCGGACTCGGACGCTGGCTTGGTACGCTGGACGCTGGACTCGGACCAAAATGATATACTCCCTGTGGACTCTCGGATACCCCCACCCCCACCTTATACCTCACGCACCCCACCCTCATACACACGGTCGGACTTGATTCATAGACACTGAACGCTGATAGATAGATATACATATATATAACACACGCTCGCTACGCTACGTACCTCTTTTGTTTTGTGTTGCTGATAGACTTTGACTTTGTGCTACGTACTGACTCTTGTTTTTTTTTTGTTACTGTTAGTGTATGGACTTGACTCGACTTTCTGACTTTACTCTTTTGTGTATTGAATGCATCTCGAACTTAGTTTGTGCAAGGATGGGAGTGGCGCACGGCATTGGACTGAAGAACGATGTTTTGTGGTTCGGTCCAAATCAACCTCGGACATGAGATTCGGGGAACCCTCGTATCGGAGGATCGCGTAGTAGTACAACTCGAACCACCGGTGTATGCAGTATGGCGTGGTACTCAGCAGAGTCTCGGGTCTCCTTTCGCAGTTACCTGTAGCGGCGATGGCCCACCAGGTGCTGGATGGACTCCGTACACCGTGGAAGGACAGTTCTCCGGGAGTTACAACATTGGAACTTTGATGGGCGTATCTACTTCTGCCTACGCCTCACGGAGCGCTCTCTGACTCGATGTGTACCGATGCCGCAATGCATCATGTCATGAGCTTGATTAGAGTAATGCAACTTGGTGGCGTGGGGTACTACACTATTTCCATTGGCTGTCGACGTAAAGACGTCCCAAAGTTCACCTACCGTGCAAAGCTGGGCGCTTTGCTCTAGAGTCTATGTAGCGTGGATTTACAGCTCGGGCGGCATATCCTGCCGGGCTGATACATCACGTCGATAGCACAGCAGTCAATTCAGTCCGATCACAGCAAAATATGTTCGGCGGCATCGCCTCGTGACAACAGCTCCTCTGCTTTGCCTCTTCCCATCATGTCGACCTCCACGCCTACACATGTGCCCAAGCTGGATCCCGAAGAGTCGGACGCCGACGACGATGATTGGTACACGGCTGCCGAGGACTCGGATGAGGACTCGGAACCGGATGTTTCCCGCGAGGAATCAGAGTCTGCGCGGGACGGGGACACCGCAGGCGTGCCAGTGATGAGGCTATGGTGCAGTGAGCTACTCGTGCGTGTATTGAGGAATATGATTCACTGATACGCAGGCATCTAGATAAGAAGTGTAATTGTTTCGCTGTAGATGAAGCGGATATTGACATGATCTTCCATCTATTCGGCTGCATCCGCGACATGATAGGATTACCTCCTGAATTCTCCAGATTTCCTCCAATTAGACAATGTGTACGTTGCTTGACGATTGTTTGAAATGAGTATGACTTACCAAGAAATAGCTAGATGGCATATATATTGTTTTCATTGTGCTCAAGTTTCTACTATATACCCCCGCCCAAGATCGCACGTTGGAATTGATGATGAACCGTAATGGAAAGGATTGGGATGTAGTTTTTTCCCAGTGAGAAAATCTCAATCACTGTGGTAATTCAGAAGTCTGACTGAGCACGTATATCAGAGGAATCTTTGCCTACTTATGGTGTACCAACTTGGACGCCCGCCTAAATCCTTCTGAACCTCTGGCTAGCAACTTCTTTCCCCATATCATTCCCCTTGTCGTCCCATGCTTTTACCAATTGAAAGCGCGCGTCGCGACGTTGGAGTCCCAAGCAAGGATCACACCCGTGGAGTCGGACACATCACTCGGCGTGAAAGAAGCATTGAGCATCGACTCTGTCCTGGGCTGTCTCAACATTGCCGAGAGTATTGCAAAGATGCTCCCAATCGTCGGTAACCTCGTTGAAGGAGGATGTGGAACAGTTCGGAAGATTATTGCAGCAGCGCAGGTTTGAGTTTCCTCTGAGAATGTAGAGACTGTGACTCATCTCAATCTCATAGAGTGCTAAATCAAACCAAGAGTTGTGCAAGTCTCTGGCTATGCATGCGGGGAACGTCACACTGGCAATCCTCAATGAACTTGCGCGGTCGTCTAGCTACCATGGTCCGCAACAAGTCGATCTGAGGATCATCAGGCTTCTCTCGTATGTGACTCGTCTCCTAGCACCTGCTCATAAAACCAAGCCTGACATTTACATTAGCACTTTGGAGACAATCGAGACGCGCGTTCGTTATTTTGCTACAAAAACTGGCCCAAAGGCCTTTTTCTACCAACACAAGATCAAGAAGAATCTTGCTGATATGCGTGAGGCACTCAACAACGCACTTGCAGTCTTCAAGGTATGGCACACAGACAATCGTGCCTTCCCGGCTCAACTTCACACAGATCAGCAACGATATTTCTACTACGTGTCTTTTGAAGGACTTACGTGTGCTGCACGAGTCTATGCTCCGGAAGACGGATGCTATTCACATGGAGATCAAGGAGTTTCGTGGGGAGACATACCAGAAGTTGGAGCGGATGGAATTGGTGTTGATGGGTATGAATATGTTCACAAAAGGACAGACACGCGACGGATAGACACCTGGCAGAATATAGTCTGAGATACAGCTATACAGTGCCGAATGCCTAGATACACCAGCCGCCTCGCAACCAGGAGACACCTAGTCTAAGATCCCGGCAGCAAACACACGCGTAAGTGGTGAGGAGCGCGCAACCGCGCTTGTATAACTCTATGGAACTCGGATGCTGAACGTACGCGTACGGCTCATGTGGGGTGAGCGTGTGGTTCTTCCGTAAAGATAGCTCCAAAGTGACGAACTGCGACAGTGTGCGGTAGCACATCACGAGCCTGAGTATGCATGAGCCCGCGACAAGGGTGGCTCAGCTCAGCACTGCATACGGATCATCGCGAGCTGTAAACATCCCGGAAGGAAACCCAGTATAGCTAGAACTTCGAGGAGGGACGTTTCACCAGTAGAACGGAGCAAGAATTCCCGCGCAGGTTCTTAACCAACCTTGAACAGAAATGCGGAGCCGGGCGCGGCGCAGATCTTCATGCTGTTTGCAGAGGGAGTCGGGTCTGGCGGCGTCATTGTCGCATCCATCCGTCAACGTGAATGGTATTCGCAATAAAACGTCAAGCATACAGAAAAATTGAGTACTTACACGCTCATTGCTCTGACTCTGGTTGATAAGACCAAGTCATCCAGGTGGCGACTTGGTGTGATCAACGTGGGGCGAAAAAAAGCTGATACTTTTGTTTGTGTGCATGCCCCGTGTCACTGTATCTGAGTTGAGCCCATCTGGTAGCAGGAGAGTACGTCCTGACAGATCGAGGAAGGCGGGAGCAGTCGAAGTTTGCGAAAAAGTCAAACCACGTGGCATAAATCTCCCGCTGATCTCGGCCATCGGGCCTTTTGTCCAGTGTAGCGTATTCGTCCTCGTAGTCGTTACCCAAAAGGGCTCAGGCCCAGATGTTTCCATATCTCATCTTATCTCTATTACTCAGCTGCCCCTTAGGTATAAAAGGACTCGTAGCTCGCTGTATTTAGATTTAGGTCTTCTTGAATCACTACCACTTACAACAGTCATTCGAGCGACCGCCTGAGATCCCGACTCTCAGGATTCCCTTTCCATCCCGTGTGAACGGAACGTGGTCTCCTCGTCACGCTTCCGCCACATATTTTTGACTCTGTTGCTGCTTGCTTCTCTCTCTACCTCGTCTTAACCGACACTCCAGTCGACGGAGAATCCTGGTCTGATCAACCCGGCCATCCTCGACCCCCCAAAAAATCTTTGCTTTTCCTCTTCATCTCTTTTTCCGGCAAAATCTATTCTTGGCTATCGATGGGCTACAATCTGCGATCGCGTGGGCGCCCTCGTGCTAACTCTGCTCCACAGCGGTTAAGCACTGCGCCGTCCTCTGCTTCGCAGCCCGGCCGCGGCCTTGGTGAGTCTAATCTTGGCTCTCCTCTTACTCCTTTTCCCCCATCCTTCCAAAATTCGGCTCCCATGAACCGAAACCCCGCCGTTGAGAACGCCAAGCCCTCGGGCCAGCTAGTATCTCCGAGTATCCCTCTTGGCATCGCGCCAGAGGCGACCGTCGCTATCAAAATCGAACCATCCGAGGATGTTATCCCCTCCGAGTCTGCGGACATCGTCGAGGCTGGCGTTGGTGACGATCAACGCCCTTGGACCGTCGTTACTCATACTAAAAGTCGTAGTAATGACAATGATGATTCTGTTTCCGCTTTTCGTAATAAAGTTTTGAATCATGAGCAAGAACAACTAGTCAAAGCAGCCGAATATGCGCTATCAGCCCAAGAACAGCACAAGATAGCCCGTCGGAACCAAGCTCTCCGGATTTATGATCCCGGTGAAAGATCTGATGTCTCTGACACTGTTGAGAGCACGGACGTTGATGTCCCACGTCCTGAGTCCCCTGAACTTCCTTATATTGGTAAAGGAAAGGGTATAGATCCCCGTAACTGGGGAAACCTTGATCTAGACCTAGACGGAGATGAAGGACTCATGGCACAGCACGCGCTACTGGATAGCATGAGGCGCGTTGCTCCCAAGGTCTCCGGACCCAAGCACTTCTCGAGTCATGTTCTTCCTGTTGAAGAAAGCGAAGATTCAGATGATGGAGACGAGTCCGATTCTTTTGAGACTCCACTCCGTGTTTCTGTCTCGCCTCCCGAGGTCCCGAATGCGCCTGCCAAATCGGCTCGTGTTAGCCTGAGTACTGTCAAGCTTGCTCACTCTGACTCTGAGTCATCAGAGTCTGAACCTGAGTATACTCCCTCGAGACCAGAGAAGTCAGTTTCTTTGACCTCAGTGCCCGTTCAACACCGTACAACTGTTGAGGACGTAACTGAGTCCGAAGATCCTGAATATGAGGCACCGCCTAAGCGTGGGGTTAAGCTCTCTCGATATGTTCTTGAGGAGATCCCTCAAAAAGAACGGAAGAAGAACCGACCCACCTCTTCAAGGGCTAAGACCATTGAACCTAGTGAATCTGACTCAAGCATTGGCTTGTCTCGGAAGTCTAAATCCAAGAGCAAGAAATCTCGTTCAAAATCTCACCCGAAGGCTCGCGCGACCGCGAGTCCGCTCACTGATGTGCTCGCCAGTCGAGTCCGAGATGTCGTTGATGAACCCCGGCACCGGAGCAAGTCTAAATCGAAGGAGATGGACGAATTTATGCGTCCGGTTACCCAGATTGCGCCCAAGAGCCATCTGGCTCGATTATTGAACTTGGTACATTCTAAGAAAGCCGCGGAACCGAGTGATCCTAGCTCTTCTAGTAGCTCTAGTTCATCATCATCGTCAAGTGACAGTGAATCGGAATCTTCATCGTCAAGTTCTAGTTTCTCGAGTGATGACCATAGGCGAAAGTCCCGGAAGTCGAAGTCGCACAAGAAGAAAAAGAGCAAACACTCAATCTTGAAGCCCGACCCGCCCGAGAAGTATAGTGGCATATCGGACGTCCGAGTCTTCATGAAGTTTGTAACTGAGGGGACAGCTTATGTTCGTGACGGCCGTGTGCCTAAGAAGCATCGCGTCTTGAAGCTCTCACACTATCTTACCGGTGTGGCACAAGATTTCTATATCACTAGTATTGCCGATGATGTTCGTAACTGGCGTCTCAAACAGTTCTTTATGGAATTGTATAACTACTGCTTCCCGCTGACATTCCGTCTTGACCAACGTCAGAAACTCCGTCGTGCATTCCAAAATGATAAGACAGTCCGACAGTTTACCCTCGAACTACGTGAACTGTTCAACACCGTAGGTATTGTTGACGAGCGCGAAAAGGTACATAAGCTTTGGCTTAGCCTGAACGACTATATTCAGCAGGGCCTCTGGAAGGAACGATTAACTCCTGAGACAGCATCATATGCTGAAGTTGAACGCACCGCGGAACTGTTGGAGCTCATTGAAAACGTTGGACGAGCCGGTAAAGGTCACTCCAAGAAGAATGGATCCTCGGGCGCTTCCACCAAGCGCCAGGATGGGCCACGTACGAGCTCACACACTCAGACACAGCCTCAGGCTTCTGGTTCTGGTAGCCGTCCTTCTCAAGATCGTACTCGCCATCGCCATCGTGAAGATCGTAATCGCAATTGTTCTGACCGGAACGGAGGGCGAGACAATCGAGACCGGCGCCGCGATGAGCATAGGCCTAAGAGTAAGCGACCCGAGCTTACAGATAAGCAAAAGGATGAATACCGAGCTGAAGGTAAATGCTTCACCTGTGGCAAGGCGGGACATATGTCCTATCAATGTCCGGAGGGAAAGACCGTCTCAAGCAGAGGCTCTGGACCTCCAGGAGTCCGTGCCTCAGCCGCCGCAATAGCTGAGGCGTTGAATACCAGTCAGGAACCCTCACCCGGGATGGATGACATCTGGACAGGTTCTGTTCGATTTGAGATGGACGGTGGAAACTTTGAGCTATATAATGATGATTGGATGTACGAAAGCGGCGCCGAGGAAGACGACTCACCATCTGATGCTGAGTCCTCTACTGCCGCGAGTAGTTCCGTCGATTCTGAATTTGCTCAATTAGAAGTTTTCATTGAAGATCTCTACGAACGACAGGATTACCTTGACAGCTTGCAGCTCCGAGTTTCCAGACTCGGAGATGAAGTCAATATTGGCCATGATCTTGAAGATGAACTAGAATCCGAGATCAGTGATTTCAATAGTCTTGCTGCTCTATTCGAGAACTTTAGCATGCACGATGACTCAGATAAGGAGAATTGCCCACCATCTAACTCCTCTGATGATATGCCTCCGCTACTGGACGCCTCTGATTCCGAGTCTGACGACGACGACGACTTCTTGGCAGGTTACGCGGCGGGCGCCTCCGAATCCGGTGATAGTATGCCTGACTTGCAGGACATATCAGACAACGGGAGCGAATTCTCTAGCTCCGAGTTGGACTCTGATGTTGACTCTGAGCGCCTCCCAGCCTTAGAACGTCTCCCGGAACCGATTAGCTGCGCGCATCTTAATTCAGGAGAAACAGACCGTGTCGATGATGATGTTATTCCGTCCGAGAATGGCCCCAGTAGTAACGATCTTGCTGCTGTGGACAATTGGCTCAGGACGGTGCTTTCGGATATCACTTCCAATGTCTTACCTGATGCTCGGCCCCACGCTACTGCAGCACCGAGCTATGACCTTCGTGAGAAGGTGTTTCGTGTTCCGAAAGATCTGACTTATCCCATGGTTGATGAACGGCAGATTGACACCTACGGCCGGGGAATGTACTGTTATAGCCGATGGAATCCTCGCTATGAACGCGACGAACCTATCCTTGATGCTCCTGCTCAAATCGGTGATGTTTACGGAAGTGCGACAGAATGGATGCTCTCGCGTTTGGCTCCCTTCCCTGGCGAAGAACCTGGCTCAGCTGAAAATCGCTCGTTCTTGGCCTACCGCTGCTCAGAGACGCAGTATGTTATCTGTGATTCTTATTATGAGAGTTTTGAGCGCGATCAGTTAACCTTACCCATTGCTCTGCTTACAGACCCTACCTTTTGCATTGGCGAATGGTATGCCCGCGAACGAAGTCTTGACAACGGTGTACTTTGGGAGGAGCACGCCGAAAGGAACTCTATGATTGGGTATGGTCAAATTCCTTGGATACTTGAGGATACGGCCGAGACTTACCTCTCACTTCACGGTCCCTATGCCGGCGATGACAAGGCTGAGAACGTTCGTGAGCCTCGTTTCTCGGCTATTCGAAGGGATGATTACCTCTGGATCTGGGATCGTCACCTCGACGTTAACGAGCTCTTGCGTTGTGAGTTGATGCGGAGGCCGCGCTTTGACTTGGCCCGTTGGTACCGAACTCGCCTAGCCCGTAGACACCGTCACTCTCAACACAAATTAGCTTGGGACCAGGATGACTTACCTCTCTGGGGAGTCTTCCATGACAATTTGATGGGCGTAGAGGACGACTTTCTGAGCACACCTACCTATGCATTATTCGATTCTGATGACATTGTCATCTACTCGTCCGGTGCTCAAATTCCTCGCGACCAGTACGCCGCCATCCAACGTAATGCCTCTCGAATCAAGGATCCCGCGCGAAAGATTCCTCGTCCTATTGTCATCCCTGTCAAATTGAATGGTGAGCCTGTGCGCGCTCTCATTGATTCCGGTTCAATGACTGACATGGTTTCCAGCACCTTGACCGATCAGCTCAAACTTGCGAAGAAGGAGCTCGCTAGTCCTTTAGCCTTGCAGTTAGCTGTCCAGGGTTCACGTTCAAAGATTAACTACTCGGCGTCAGCGAACTTTCGTTATCAAGGGATTAATGAGGAACGTACTTTTGATGTCGTGAACGTGTCCGGTTATGATCTCGTGTTGGGTACGCCTTGGTTGTTCCAACACAAGGTTGCTGTGGGGTTCAATGATCAGAAGGTGATAATTGGAAGCGATGTCAGCTTACCCATCACTTCCGGTCCTTGGGTTTCCCAGATTGCTTCGCGTGCCGTTACCGTTGCGAACGATGTACTCGAAAGATGCCGTCGAGAGATTATCGAGTATGCTCGTCCGCTTTTCAAGAAAGCAGCTGAGACTCCGTTGCCGCCACTACGTGATATCAATCATGAAATTCCGCTTATTGATGAGAAGAAAGTTTACCATTTCCGACCATCCAAGTGCCCAGAGGCGTTTCGACAACAGTGGTCTCAGAAGAAGGATGACTACCTTCGAACAGGACGATGGAAGCTGTCCACTGCGAGAAATACGTCCCCGCTGCTGCTCATCCCTAAGATTGATGATCCAACACGTCTCCGCGTTGTTGGTGACTTCCGCGAACGAAATGCCAATACACATAAGCTTGCGTCTCCGATTCCGGATATAAATGGTATCTTATGTCGTGTCTCAAAAGCCCAGTTCCGCTCGTCAATGGACGGGAGCGACGCTTTCGAACAGATCCGGATTGTACCAGAGCATGTTCCTCGTTCGGCCATGGCAACACCTGACGGTGTGATGGTCAGCCTGGTTATTCAGCAAGGAGATACAAACGGACCTGCAACCTTTCAGGCGAGTATGTGTCGACTTTTCGCGGCCTTTATCGGTGTATGGCTTGAGGTATATCTTGACGATATCATTGTGTATTCCAACACTCTGGAGGAGCACATGAGTCACCTCAAGACGGTCATTGATATTTTGGCCAAGGAGAAGTTTTACCTGGCTGAGCGCAAGATGCACATCCTTGTCAATGAGGTCAAGGTCCTCGGACACATCATTGACGACTCCGGAATTCGTATGGATCCACATAAGGTCGATTCAGTGCTGAAGTGGCCGACGCCTACGAACCGTGACCTTCTGCGAGGATTCCTCGGTTCCGTCGGTTACCTGGCTGACGATGTTGATTCTGTCCGTATCCCGATGGGTGTTCTCAGCTCAATTACAGGTGACGCTGTGCCGTTCCGTTGGGGTTACACAGAGCAGAGGGCCTTTGAAGACGTTAAACATCTGATTGCCTCGGGAAGTAAACGCTCTCGCGTACCTTTGGATTATTCGAAGGGTGCGCCGCCTATTTGGCTCGTTACGGATGGTTGCACTACTGGGATTGCTGGCGTTATTGTCCAGGGTACCGATTGGAAGGACGGCAAGGTAGCCGCCTACTACTCCGCTAAGTTGAATTCCGCTCAACGGTGCTACCCTGTCTACGAGATTGAGATGCTGGCAGGTATTGAAACTATGCTTCGATATCAGGACATTCTGCAAGGAACTCACTTTACGTGGGTCACTGATCATAAGGGTCTCGTCACATTTCCAGAGCAGAAGGAGATGTCGCCGCGCCAGCATCGCTGGATGGAAAAGATGGCGCGCTTTGATTTTGATATCAAGTACGTTCCCGGATCTGAGAATGTCCTCGCAGACGCCCTATCACGAATCTATTCCAATGAGGCACCTGGCACAGTTCGTGCGAGGAGTGAATATACTTATCATGATGTAGTGGACAACGACGTACTGAATGTCCACGATGTCACGATGCCTCTCCATGTTGGTCTTGAAGCCATCTCTCAGGTGAACGTCTCCATGATGACGCTTCGGCCTAGAAAGCAGCGTGAACCTCAGCCCGTCAAAAGGCTGACATTGCAGTGATCATGTGGCCACGTTCGACCATCTCAGATGACTTTCCGACTGGCGTGGCGACGCTTTCCGTGGCCACGGCGCTTCACTTTGTTGTATTGAATAGACTACAATATACAGATTTCAACGTGTATGTATCCATTCCCGGTCCCCGTAGCCACGCGCGGCGACGCCCCGGGAGTAACTCATATTTGTGGCTACGCGTTACACAACCAAGCATTTCCAAGAGCGTGGCCACGCGTACATATCTTTGTGGGTGTTGGACTATTGATTTGGCTTCCGCGTAGCCACGCGCCATGTCAAGAGCGTGGCTACGCGTACATATCATTATAGACTGCGAAGATTGCTTCGGCTTACCCGTAGCTACGCGCCGCCACACGGTTCCCTCAAACTCACCACATTTGTCTGGTCGCAGTCACGCGTAGCTGTGCGCAATCAGACACCGCTGCCTGCACACGTCGGTGTCAGTCGCCATGGAACGAATCAAGTATGTACTGACCTCGGCAAGTCTGGGCAATGACTATCGGCTGTGTTTGTCAAAGAGGGGGGGGAGGGAAGAAGCGCTCTATCTTTCGGTCAACAATGCACAAGAAAGGTCCGACTCAAATAGCCACTCACCGGAACATAATCCCTGTCAAGAATATATCTCTCCATGGGTTGTAAAGCGAACGATGGGGTTGAGCTGGTCGACGAGCATGGAGCATGACATGCATAGTTGAGGGGAAGGCGGAAAGACAGGAAATGAGGTGATGGTAGTCTCTGAAAGGGATTGAGGTGAACAATGCGCTGTTGCCACTCAGACGCCGAAGGTCTTGTACAAACAATAGTTTTTTTGTTATTTTACAAGTTGACAATTCAGTGGGTATCAATATATTTAGATTAATCACAAAATAATACCAATTAAAACAACGCCGACGCCACACAACGAGTGCTCAGAAGTTGTCCTAGACTTTATTCCCATGCCCCGCCCCGCCCCGCCCCGCCCCACCTGTCATTCCAGCGTCGACCTGCACGGTCCAAGAAGACGGCCAAGTGCCGATGACTTATCAAGAAAAAACTCGTTGCGCGGTGAGCCGAGACCATCGCGATGATCCCGTTTTTGCGAGTAGGCCTCCTGCTCCAATTCAGCCCCTTCTCTTTCCTTCGCGAAGACCCCGTCTTTTTCAGAACGAACCTGGGAGATGAGCTCTAATCAGTCTTGCCCTCGCTGCACGAGCAAACACGTACCTAACATCATCGTAGTCCTCTACGACTCAAATCTCAGCCCTCCTCCGCTTCGCGAAGACCCCGCCGATTCCAGAACGAACCTAGCGATGTGAGCTCTAACCAGTATTGCGCTCGCTGCGCGGGTATGCACACGTACCTGCCAACATCGTACTCCCTACGAGGATAACGAGGGCCACCACAAAGACGATGAGAGGGACGAGCAGCCACCCTATCAAGTTCCACGCCAAGACTGCAAAAGCGGCTGCAAAGATCAGTAAACCGTTAGCAACATGCCAGACATTACTCACCTAGGGTCACATCGAATGCCAGAATCATCAAGGGACCCATGCAATCCAGGCAAACCAACAACGTCCACCCTCCGCCGCCTCGCGCTACTCGGAGAACCTCGATTCTGGTCGTCGCTCTCGCGTTGAACTTTGCCTCCGCGATCTGGTAGAGGATCCAGGCCAGGATGACGGCCGACAATCCGAACGCCTGCAGCACTAGGCAAACCCGTTTGATGTTCCACTCGGCGTCGGCTCCCAGGCATGCGCCGAGCGCTCCAAACAGGACCGATGTCAGTTTCTGGAGGTTTTCCGTGTTCGCGTCGTATTCGTCCACAATCTTCCGGAAATCCTCGTCGCCATCCGCTCCCATGAGACGAGCGTGAAGATGGAAGCCTGGGATTGCACTGTCGGGCATCGCGTTCGACTGTACTGCAAAGAATTAGCTCGAATGACGGAAAATCTGGCTAGAACGGCCGCACTGTATGTCTGTGATGAGGGCAAGAGGGCACAGCACAGCATGACTGTAACGGATTTGGTCAGGTACCGGTCTAGCCTTGCCGCCGGCACGCCGTGTGGGTGCTTGTGGGATCGTTTATCATCCTTGTGAAGGCATGCTTTCTCGCCCGTGCCACACCCTCGCGGCACGCTCACTCTTCGTGCCGAGCACCTTTCCGATGCCCCATTCGCAGTCGATACTCACAACCACCCCGAGGCCGCCCTCCATGCTTTCGTCCTCTCCGCGCGCGCCTTCACTGCTCAGCTCATCACCCCGACGGCCGCACCCACATCTGTTTGAAGACTGGTAGGTTATCGGGCAGCTTGTCGTATGTTGATGTCGGCCTGACAGACTTGATGAGCACCTGGTAGTGGGAGCGCCATTCCAGTTACAACGAGAGGTTAGTCACTGTGGCGACTCGGACGGACGACGACGATTTGACTACGTCGTTCCTCACCATCTATGAACAGCACGCCCTTCCCTTTACCTTTGCGACAAGACTCGGGATCAGACTTGGGTCTCGGCCGTAGCGTGGCCATGACGAACGAAGAGGCAGTCGATGCAGAACTCGGGAGGATGAACGATGTGTTCTTGAAGGGCCTGGAAGGACTTGGGAGTGGGAGCACGATCAGCGCTGACGCGGAGTTGAAGTTCGTTGAAATGCACGCGCGTCCCACTCCTCCACTCCTTGCTCCCGCCTTCCGGGCGGTAGTTGTACGTACACAGCGAGAGGAAGAAGTCGCTAGTGCAAGGTGACGAATCCAGCGCTCAGTGCGTGTACATCAACCAATGTTTAAGATCATCAAAGGGAGGGATATTCACAGCAATGGTCGTAAGATCGTCGCATGTCTGATGGAGGCATTCGTCCGTTAGGGTACCGAGACGGTCAAGAAATTGAAATACCTACGTTTCGTAGGATGATACCGATACTGAAGCCGATGTAGCGGAGGTGGCCGTGGTAGTGATCGCTCACTCGTACAGCATATAGACTGAGAATCCAGTAAGTATAGGGTATGTGACGGATATTGACGTATCAGGACACATACCTCTGAACGACGACAACTATCATCGCCGTTATGACGACTGGAAGCTGTTCACGATGTTAGTGGGCGGTGGTTTGAATTGGATGCTATGTACCTTTATCTTCAAGTCTCGCGAGACAGATTTGACGCTGTCCCATTTCGTAATGTTACCTTGCAGAATAATGGGTCGAGTTCGTGCAATCCTACAGTGACACGTCTCCGAGGTACATGTGCATAGCATAGTGCGGCCGAGGATGATGAGCAATCGAAGAAGGAAGTGAAGTGGTTAGCCTTGGGTAGCAGGAGCAGAACCGGGTTGAGAAGGGAGACTGTGAAGATTGTTAGGACGCAAGAAGATGTCAGTGACTTAAACGCTCACGAGGAAACACGGAATATTTGCGTTGACATATTGAGGTTATCTTGAAGGTGTTGATGCCCACGGGCGAATGTAAAGGGAATTGTATAGTAATTGTACATTACACAGAAGAACCTACAACTATGTCCTCTTCATCCACATCTCCGTCATCAATGTGACCATCTCCCTCCAGATTCTCGACGGGGGCATGAAACCTCCGAAGAATATCTTGACGCTCCTTGTCCAGCTCGACTTGATTCTCCTGGGCTGAACCCACATTGGCCCAATTGAAATCAATAACGGGTCTTCGTTTGTCCATATAGTCCCAGAGTGTTTCGCCTTCGCCCGGAAACCCACCGCCAGCTTGCATGAACAACTTGCGAGCCTTATCCTCCATCTGAGCAAACATGTCGACCTTGTGCATGGCATAGACAGTGTATCCGCACTTGGCTGTCTTCAAAGAATCCTCCGGCATCGACACCGACAGTGCATAAGTCGGAGTTCGCTCCTGTGCCAACGCCCGCCAAGAGTCGGACATGGTCTTGCATGCGAAGATGAAGCGGCGAAACTCTGCCTCTAGCATCTCCACCTCTTCTCTCCACCGCTTCAGTTCCTCGTAAGCCCGAAACCATCGTACGCGACGAACTACAGATGGCTGTTTAGCTGTGTGTGAGTTTGACCTTCGTTAGGTGACGGACCTTCCTCAATGAAAGCGCTCTTTTCGTCACCATTCAAAGTCCTCAGGTGGCCATACGTCCAGATCCAACTCTCTTCAATCGAGCCATCTCCGAGTCCGGGAGCCTCCGCCGCGTTCTTAGCCCACAGGTCGAAGGCAGCCAAAGGTGGAAAATCGGGGTCATCCTTCCGCCCTTTCAGTCGTAGGATGCATCGACGCGCATGTGCGTATGCGTTTGCATATTTCTGCTTCTTGGCTGTGACCGTATTGATGTACTTCATGGACCGCAGGTTCATGCTAACCCCGCGAGCATGTTGAGTTTGCGTCTCTTTCAGAAGCATGCCGTGCTCGATGATGAGGCAAAGCATCTGGACCGCTTCGTTACACTGACCCTCTCGGAGACGGAATTCGATGGTGCAGTGGCGGGCCTTGACTATGGTAAAGAAATCGTCCTTTCCGTCAAGGTCGTACTTCTTCCGGGTGGTCTTTGCGAGTAGGTCCGACGGGAGCAGGAGAAGCTCCTTCTCCACCGGCTTATCCTCGTCGCAGACCGCACCTACGAGATCTTCGAGAGCAGGAAGATCGAGTAGCTGAATCTTCCGGAACGCCTTGATGTCGCGCGCCAAAGACTGCTGGGCCTGTTCGATGTCATCACTATTGCCGTGCTTCCTCTGGGCTTTGAGAATATCAAACCTACAGCACGGCATAAGACTTTTGTCTCCGCAGAGCATTGTCAAACCACTTACTGCTTCTGTTGAATCTCGACACCTTTACTGATCCATTGAACCGTTCGGTTCTTTATCTCGATCTTCTTGCCCTTCCGAGTGGTATGTGCATGGCGCTCCTCTTCCTTCTCAAGGCTCTTCAAGACATCATCTTTGCTTGGGACTATAACCTACGTTAGTTCGGATCTCATGATGGCGAACATGACTTACGCTTCGTCAACTGCATCTGGAACAAGCTCTTCCATTTTGCCTTGTCGTTGTCCGTCACGCCTGGAGCTTTGAGAAGTTCGGGCCATGGTACGTGCTCGTCACTGAGCTTCTGCCATTTCTCAACGGATTCGCGGCCAGCCACTCGCGAACCTTCGACGAAGGTTTGTACCCTTTTCGCCAATTTGATTCGAGCTGCAATTAGATGCTTTTCTAAGAACTCGGCTGCCCAAATCATTCATTAGTGCGGGATGACGACGATGAAACAGGTGCAACTTACGCAGGCCTACGAGCTTCATCCAATTCCAAAAATTATGCAAATCATTGACCTTATCATGGCGATGGCCCGCGTTCATCTGGCGCGTACTGCCTCCTGCTTGCTTGGACTCGGCCCATGTCGTCTCAATCCCTTCGCCATGGATACGACCGGACCCAAAGAAGTAGTTCAGGTTATACTTGTATTTGCAGTCGTCGATGTGGCCGAAAAGGTGCATCTTGGCGACCAAAAAGTAGATCAGGTCGACGACGAACTCGAAATCTGGAAAGCTACGACCAAAGCGCGCCTTGAACTTGATGCTGAACTGACAGGCGACATCGTACGTGATGATAACACGACGAAACTGTCTCGCGGCTTCCATGCTCTTCGCCATGACGGCGGTCAACATAACCTGCCTCAAGGCACGAGCAATCGCAAAGTCCGTGTTCGTGAATCTGATGTTCGACTCGTTAATCGAGGAAGGAAGCAGTACAGCTAGGTTCACAAACCTTTCTCCTTTGTGAAGATCTGCCATGGAATGAAAGACGAAGTGTCGACCGCACGTCACCCCAATCACGCCAGTTACGACGCATCCCTTGAACTTCAACTTGTTCTGCATCTCAACGGCGTTGAATCGCGAACAACTCGACTTCTGAAAAGCAATGAGCATCGTTGTTTAGACAAGAGAAACAACTACGTACTTCTTCGTCGTTTAGCACGTACTCCTTCACGCATCATACTCCGATTCCAGAGGGAATAGGCCTCTGCCCTCCGACAGTGAGACGTCGTCTGGATCATCCACTTTCTTGAGTCGGGTCAAGCCAAAATGACCATCGACGCTTAATGAGAATTGGACAGTGTGGCTGTGCAGAACCGTCAGCATTGTGCTGGTGTATGGTGTATATGCTTAGAGCCACTTACACATAGCGCATCGGAACCTCATCCATTTCCGGTTCGGATATGTTGAATCCACGTAGAGGACAGGAGAAGCATGGTACAACGATAGATCGCGGGACTCGATTGGTGAAAGCCTTCAGCCTGTCGATACCATGTACCTGTCCGCTTCGTTTCTCTGCCATAAAGGCTGCATAGACCCTGTGCGCACGGATGAATTGTCGAAAGAGATCCTGTAACGAAATCAAATCAGAACACGCTCAATCGATTAGAAGAATACGAACCTTGACGTCTCCCGGAAAGGCGTTGTTCGTTTTGGCCTGTATCGCACGCATGTAGTCGTACGCAGACTTTTTGGACGTGAGAGTCTGCAGGTGGAAGTCCTTCATCAATTCCCATGTGAAGCCTACAGTCGCTTGCTTCACTGTCGACGGCCACATACGACAAGCCAGCAACATTTCGAGACGTGGATGGCGAGTACCGAAAGCCTGGGAGTGGGAACACTTGCAAAAGAACGCCCGCGTGGCGTGGATTCCGGTCAGGTCGACTACCGTGAATGCGAGAGATTCGTCTGCTCGCCGCTCCGGACACTCCAGTTCCTGATGTCGTCGGTGTCCGAAGGTGACTACCCGCCCCAGGACGCTCTGATCGGTTTGAACAAGAGTCTCCTTGGTTTCGTCCCATCGATATGCCCAATGCCATGGATTCGCCTCATGGGCTTGCAGGAAACAAGCTGAACAACACGGCGGCAGGTGCGTACACTGGAAGCACAAGCATGTTCGGATTGCCTTCCCGCATTTGCATGGATCGCCGAGGGTCATGTCGGATTCATTACCGAGCATGTAATCCAGATAGACCGGTTTGTGCTCCAGCACCTCTTTCATCTCTACCGATGCCCCCTGTGGTGCGTTAGTCAAGCTCGTCAAATCCAGCAGAGAACGCACTTGGTATCTCTCCTTCTCCTCGGTTTTGGGACTCGGTTCCTCCGCAATAGATGTGCTTCCCCCTTCCATTATTAGTTGCTGCTCTCCCATGAACTCATCTTCGTCCATGTGCTCCTCTTCCGCTATCCGCCCCTTCTCTCCTACCGCCGCCTCTGTCTTCCTCCGCTTTTGGAGTCCAACACTTTCCCATTCGAAACCCGGCTGTCCGTAGCCAGGAGGAGCCTCGCCAGCCTCGATTGGCGCCATCGGAACCGGCACCGGTGGATTTTTACGCTTCGTTTTGGATGTTGGTGCTTTCGTGCTGGCTTTTTTGGGAGCCATGATTGTAAGGTAGACGAACGTGAAAAAGTAGGTATTTAGATGGTAATTAGGGCTGCGTCCATGAATATGAAATAAGCGATACACTAGTGAGGGTCTAACAATAAGCGAATCATTACAATAAGAAACCAGTATCAATCACGACAGTTCAGTCATCGGCGATATATATGGCATCCGCCTTGGACGTTCCAGAAGAAATGACATCGAATCGCTTGTTCGGAGGAGCCATCGGGAAGGGCTGAGGTTTTTGCACTATCAAATTATCAGACCACTTCTCCGACACTTCTGTAAATTCACACTTGCCTAGCAAGCCAAGGCGAGGCTTTTTCCCCAGAGGTTTTCCAAAGGCTGCGTCTAGTTGCTCTAGGAGAGGTCTCTTCTTCGTCGCGCTGCAGTTTGCACTCGTGGCTGTACGGATGAATTCGATCAGCTGCGAACGTCGAACAGGAACTAATCAATCTTGCACACCTTCGACGTTGTTCTTCTGAGAGGTGACTGGGGGAGCTGGCGGCCTGGGTCCAGCAGGAGGATGCGGAAAGCCGCCGTTGCCACCAGCACCGCCGCCGCCGCCACCACCGCCGCCGCCACCACCGCCGCCGCCGCCGCCACCACCGCCGCCACCAGGACCACCAGCGCCACCAGCGCCAGCAGGAGCGTCACCGTCATCGTCACCGTCATCGTCATCGTCCCTCCTGTCGCCGGGAGGTCTAGGGGGAGGGGGACCATTCGCTCCAGGCGGAGGATATGCAGCCGCGAAGCCTTTGGCACCCATAGTAGCATGGTGGACAGCTACTGCCCAGGCGGGTACGGCCGCAATTCGGACGGGTTCGTTACCAGTTAACTCGTTGAAGTTCATAATCTTTTTGTTGGCGAAAAGGACTGGAATGGAGTGAGGACAAGCCGGCAAGTGGTACTGTTAACATACTCTGTTGAAGGAGGTCCACGTCGCAAATATTCCTGGCAACTACAAAGTAATGAGACAGCGCATTTCGATGAAGGTAGAGACGTACAGCCGTTGGTCTGGAGAAAAAGTTGGTCCATTTGAGCCCGTTTCGCTGCGAAAGTATCAGCAGTAGAACATCATCGCGGAAGACTATAACCTCACCAGCCAATCGTTTCACGATGATTTCCTTAGCTATATACCACTTCCATTTGCAGTTCCAATATCTTGATGAATCGTTCTTTTGAGTGTTGGGGGAATTGTTCTTGTGGCCGTTAAGACGCTTGATAGCGGTACGAAGATTGTTGAATTTGGAATACAGGTATTTCCAGTCGTTCATGAGCAGGCAGAGTAACTGACGTTCCTCTGGAGAAGGACGCCAGAGAATCCGAGACTTGCTCGTTTCGAGGCACTATCTGAAGGTCAGAGCTGATACATAAGTATGTTATCTACACGTACATGCAGCTGTTGGCGTCCCATTTGAGCGGGGGTGTCCGTGATCACCTGCAACTGGCGACCTAATCCAACGTTCTTGTATGTTTTACAGTCCTTCCAGCGACGAGAGGAGAATGCGCGGAGTGTGTGGCCAGCCGAAGTATTACGACCGCGGGGAGGCAGGTAGGCGGCTCTGACCATGGCGAAAGCTGTAGCGCTTGTGTGAGCTTGAAATCTTTCCTTTATATCGCTGAACTTACTGTGGCTTTGACCAAGGAGAGGCCATTATCCGTGATTGCTGAATCTGGCCGGATAAAGCGTGCGTGTCGAACAATGGCCACCACTGGCCCAAGCATGATGACGGGCAAAGACAAGGAGGGAAAGAGCTGACTAAGCCGCTGGAGCGTACCTTGACCCAGGCCGAAAACAGGTTTCCGAAATCTTCGGAAAGCCCGTTTCAGGCCAGTACTTGTGTTTCTGGCAAGTGATTCCCACGATTTCCCCCTCTGCTTCCTGACTTCATCATCGCGAATATTATGCTGGTAAGTTCTTCTTGGCCGGTGTAGAAACATAATCTTGTGTAAACTCTTCAATACACACACACTCTCTCTCTTTCCGGTGTCCAATGAAGCTTGAGGCTGTCCGTGAAAAATATACGTAACGAGTATAACTGACGCGACACTATATCTACAGTTCAAGTCTATTCAATGATGTCTCAAAAACGCGTAAGTTTAGCTGCTCAACACGTCCTCCTGATCCTGAAACTGCTTTCCAGGCTAAACCTTCCCCGTCGGCGTTTGTTGACCTCGAAGCTGAGGAAGCTTCTGGCTCGGAGGACGAAGAAGACTCTGTGCCCGAGGACTGTGTGCCAGGTGCGTTCAATTCATCATCTGGACATGTAGCGTTTTCTCATCAAGTGCAGATTTTTTTGACGACACTGAAAGCGAGGAAGGTACCTCTCATGCGTCCCCTCCTCCCCCGGTACACGGAGAGACGGCACTCGATAGATGGACCGACTATCTGGCCGAACGTTACGCGTCGAAACCCTACAGTAACCAGAGGTTCTCTTCCCCCACCGTCACCGATGCGTCTTCGAATGAACAAGGGTGCTCCCTACGAACACCGGTCGCCTTGCTGCCGAAAAGGATTATATCAGTTAAATGTCTGGTGAGCAACCATGTATCCCTAGTCTTCCTGCGCAAGCTGACGGTCGTCACAGCTCGGATATGCCGAAATTCTTATGCAGGACATGCGAAAGTTCATCCCTCAAAATTCGACAGAGTATGTATTCCTCCTCCCCCGCTTCCCTCGAGAGATCTTCTGGTGGACTTCTCAAGATATCAATCATCCTTCCATCCGAACTCACCTCCGCCACTCTCGTGCCCTCTACGTAGACCAAAAAACAAACGAGCCCGTACTCCAGCACTTCACACTCAGCGAAATTCGAGATCTTTTCCATGCCGCCTCCGTCAGACCTCTCACCGGCCAAAAACATCCTAATCTCGAAAACGTGCCCCTCCAAGAATGGCCAGCTCTCCTTTCCGAGATGAGCGATTATCCCCCGCTCTCCCGAGGCTCGTGGGTCCGTATCAAGAAGGGCCGCTACCGCCATGATGTCGGCGTCGTCCTGTCGTGCACCCCCGTTTGCAGCTCCGTGCTGCTCATCCCGCACCTGGAATACAACTGGCCTTCGTTGTGGGTGAAGCGTCGCAGAGCTAGCTACCGACCCCGCGTGTCTGGTCTTTTCGATCCAAAACTAGTGCAGACACAAAATCCCTCGGCTCTGCTCATCGACGCGTCGACTCGAAAATATCAGTATCGGACGCGTACCTATTCGTATGGGCTACTTCTTGTTCTCGTACCAACAGCCGATCTGGAAATCGATGTGACATCCATCAGCAGCACTGCCGCAGGTCTGTTCCTGCAAAGTGAACACCCAGCGATTCGTGCATCATCACTTCCCCGGGTGACCGAATGGGCTTTCGAGGAGGGAGAATTCGTAAAGTCTCGGAGTGTCCAGGTCGAGGGCGTCGTGGAAGCAGTCACTTCGAACGGTCTCACCATCCGCACCCCCGATAACACCCTCCTTCCGGTCGTTTGGTATGACGCCCTCAAGATATTTCTTCAGGGGGACAGCGTTAGAGTGTGTGCCGGACCTTACAATGGCAAGCAGGCTTGGGTGGAGACGGTGCAGAAAACTGTGGCTCTCCTCATGACGAAGCAAGACATTCACAAAGGAGGCGAGGATTATGTGCAAATCGAGGTGCGTTACTTGTTACCACTTTTACAATCAACCTAATCCCTCTCTCCAGCGTTTTGAGGTGCACGTCAACTCGCTAACCCTTGTCCGCGAACGGTCTGTCGATACTCTGCCAACCACATTGTCCGATCCCAAGAGGGCTCTACCCATGTGCAATTGTAGACCATGCTTGGAGGTACATTTACTCCGTTCGTCATTGCTACATTTGCTTATAAGTATTCAAGCATCGAGCCCGGAACGCGTTAATCGATCCGGCGTTGGTCGATAGAGATGAAACTCCAGCGGTTCCGGGCCGGATAGCGCGCCCCAGACCATGCATGTATACCGGCCCAACACCCTGGTTAGAAGTACCAGCCACGATTACGAAGGTCGGGCACGCTTTTCGCAACTACCCCGCCGTCGTACGAGATGTCCTTTTACGCCAAGACACGCGCAGTGGTCTCAAGGTCGTTCTTGAAATCACGACTTATCAACCAGCTGCACCACGGCAAACTGCAACAATGGATTATGACTACGTCGTCGACGCCGAGTCAGTCTCTGAACCCTTTGAGAATTGAAGATTTACTGACACTGCATTCTTAGTTATGGATTGGAATTACGCTCGAAATATCCACTCGAAGTAGATCAGCTCGCATTCCAACCGCCGAAAGGTTACATTCACGGCGAAGGTCTGGAACCGCCGCGTATCAAAGGGACGCGCTTGAGGCTCTTCCATACAATGGAAGAAGAAGAACAACCTCGTCTCCAAACACCACTTCCCTCTTCCGCCGAAGGAGAGTCCACCTCCCCTGCCTGGGACCCCTCCTCCCGTACTCCCATTGTCCCTTCAACCAGGGCCGAGGATCACTGGGCCTTGAACCTCTTCCTCGCCGTCAACGAAGTCAAGCTGCGAATGATCAAGGAAGGCAAGGACATTGTGCTGACACCTCGGGTACGGGGGGATGGCAAGGTGGGGGTGTTCAAGTCGTTTCGGGGAAAATGGACGGATGTAGAAATTTCGGGCGTTCAAGCAAGACATCCGACAGGTCGTTCCAGGGGACTGTTCGCAATAATCCATGGACCATACGCTGGCATATTAGTTCGCCCAGTTCGCCGGCGTCGCCACGAAGGGCTGCAACAATGGACTGTTCGTGTGGTGATCATACAGGAAGGTGAAGAGGACCTCATCACGGATCAGGAACTTTTGATTCCAGAGACATGTTTATGTGAAGTTGAAGAGTCTGCCGAGTCCAGAGCTCTTAACGAAGCTCAAGCGCGGCAGTTGAAGGAGCCTGCAGCAGGACACCTGTAAGATCAAATACGGACTATTGTGTTGTACTCTACTGGACACTTATAAGATCGGATCGCTTGTTACGACGCGAATTTCTCCTAAATTTTACTCATCTTCACCTACTCCCTCGGCGCCTGTCGTACTGTATATCATATAATGTATCAACTTAGCAGGTCCGTCCACAAGCCTGGAAGAATTGAGGCACTCAACCGGGGCGATAAATATAAAAGGCAATCATCTCTATTGTTCCATTTTCTGACAATAAGGATGTAACGGTTCCTCGTCCGCCAACATAAGACGCTGGCGAGAGAACCCCATATTAACCTCCTTTCCGTATGGCTTCCTTCGAGCAGTGAGTGTTACCTCATTGACCTCTTTCCCTTCTTTGGTACTGAATCGAAACGCCCTAGAATCAGATCCAATCCCGATGATGTACCGCCAGCGAACGATCATCATAGAGGCGAGCGACGTGTCGGGATGGATGCCTTACTTGCCGTTGCTTTCTCGAGTCATCCGAGGGAGATACTTTCCACCTACGACAGAGTCTGTCCATTTCGTGCCGAGTACTTCTCGGAACGCATCCATCAAATCCAGCTCTCCGCGTGTGCCCACATTGCGCTCCTGATGGGGCGACAGCACTTGGCCCGCGGAGCTTCAGAGTTGCGGTACCACCAACGTTCTCTGCTTCGTATTGTGCGCCGGTACGCTCGAATGCTTAGGCGCCTGCGCCGAGCTGAAGATTGTTACAGTACGTTCAGTTACAAGAACTGACTCTTCTTGACTCATATCACTGTAGGGGCTCACACCCAGTCTCCAGAATCGCTACACCCAATATAGTCCTACCCATCCTTATATTACCACATGTTCATGTATCCTTGGAGACGAATGAACAGTCAATTTCTAACATATAACGAGGACGCTTGAACCTGGAGCTTTCGGAATAGGTTCATACCTATCGTGAACCAGTAGTATTGAATCGATCTTGTTCATCATGTCTTGTACTTAGAATTCTACGAGCCCGGCCATCTCGGAACCAGGCTTTCGCAGCCCGATTTAGACGAGTCGGCAGCTTTTTCTCACGCCTTCGCTCTTTCTTTTCCTCCCCCACCTCGCTGCCGGCCAAAACATTGTTTCGAGTTTATTGTCGTCAGGGAGCCTTTTGTTCGACTATGTTTGGGTGGGTGGCGCGCGGTTAGATGTCATCTGATGGTGAAAAAGGTGCGCTTTGACCCAAGCCTTCTTCGATAAAGGAGTTTCTTACTGATGTAGTTTCTCAGCAAGTCGACCATGCCCGCCATTCGCACTCCTAGGCAGCACCCCGACACTTCCCATACTCCCTTTCACCCCCCGAATCGCGCGTCGTTACTTCCACGCCTGCCGTACACTCTTCCCCAGAACCCAGACATTACTCCGGCCGAAGAGAAGGCTCTCTGGCTTCGAAACGTCAACAAGTCGCTCACCACCTATCTTCGCAAGCTATTCGAAACCGCGCGAGGCGAGGGCAAGATTTTGCCAGACACTGGACTGGACAGGTATAACAAGTGTGTCTCGGCCAAGCATACCTTCAAGAAGGCTTATTGGCATGGCGGCCAAGGCGTCGTTCCCGCCAAGGGAACGTTCGAGTTCTCGATCCTTGGGCACTGCACGTATCTTGTATGTTTCAATTGGCCAACAGACAGCCACAATCTGACCTTCGTTCCAAACAGTGCAAGAAGTGCAACATCTGGATGGCCTCCGCGTCAACTGGGTTGAGCGACGATGATCTCCTCAAGGACGACAAATTACAGAGTCTGCTCGCGGAGAAGGCTTGGATCCTCGGGGAGGAGCCCACTTGGGAGAACCTCGTCTTCTCTCAAAGTTATGTGCGCGCTGCCCGTGCGGACCGTCTCGCTACGCGCCCATCGCCTCTACCTCCGTCCTCGCCACCTTCTCCCCTGTTCGCATCGCCCTCTCCAATCCCAGATAGAACCGAGGCGACTCGGGAGGGTCACGCCGACCGAGCTTCCTTAACAATTCAACAAACCTGTGTCATCAACACGGTCGCTGTCGTACTTTGGGAGAAGGTAAGACTCCTCGCAGTCTCTCTCACTTCGCCCTTCTCACGTTACTTCTAGGAGTCCACCCCGCCTCGACTGTTTACCCTCCCAAGGACTTCAGATTTTCTTTGCTGGGGGCAGGAGTTATTGGATCTTCTCGACCTTGAGAAGCGAGACGGCTTCGTGCGGTACAACCCCTTCAAATCAAACTGGGGGGGCTGCCCTTTGGAGACGGAGTTGTTCGCCAAGCCGCCGCTCATTTTGATCAGTTACAAAGGTGTCGCTTCACGGTTCGGTGAGGCCATGTGGACGAGCATACGCCATAGTCTTTCCACTTAATGTACCTATCCACGCACCGTCCATTCTTTTACATTACAATGTATCTGTAAATCCCGGCATTGTTGTATATACGATACGAGCTTACAAGCCGAATATTTCCAAATAAAAGTCCTTATCGATGTTTTTGCGACATGGCAATGGAGAAAACGGATTTACGAAGGGCCCGTGCTTGGGATGCATTGACCATGAGTGGTCTTTTGGTCGAACAATAGCGTGCAGGTGAGTCTACTTTGTTTCCGTAGCTGGCAATTGTTGCTGAAACAATGGACTGCCAGCTCCGATATATAAACACCGTGCTCACCGACGATAACTCACTACCCGACATGGCGCCCAACGGTCCCCCAGCGACTTTCTGCTACCAGACATCTACTATCCAGATTCGAGTCACGAATACCAGCACTCCCGAGGAAAGACGACTCCTGAAGCTGCTCCCAGGTCCGACGCTATCGCAGGAAGCGTACGATATCTTCATGCGATGCCACCTGCCAGACCATTATCACCGCCACGAGGTTGTGACAGCCGGCTCAGACATTGGCCATGTATACTTGAAAGTGAGTCCCAAATCACCCGCTGGACGCCTCGCTGATATCGAAAAGTGTTATACCTGGCGCAAGATTGCCAACGTTGTAAATGCGTGTGCCCCAATGCGACTTGTGACGGCCCGTTCCTCGCACACCATCGCCGATGCTACTCGTAAAGTGGAGGCCATACAGATTCTCCTCAAGGAACGCGATACTCTCATTGCCACGCTTGCCCGATGCACTAGAGATGCGCTCAAGGCTTCGAGCAAAAAGTATGAGCAAGAATCGCTGCAGCTCGTTCACCGGAGCACCGCTGGTACGCGCTAACTAACGTGCTTTGATGTGTTCAGAAACTGACGTGCATCAGTCTCGTTGTCCGATCAGCTAGCTGCGGCCACGAAACTCCAGAAAGCGACCTTGTTGGAACAACAGGCTGAGACGGAGGCTCTGGCCATCAAGAAACAACTTGCTGAGAATCTCGAAGGTGAATCCAATTCAAACCATATGTATTATCGCCCACGGTCTCAACTCGTTGGTGTCTAGCTCTCAATGTGATTCTTCCTCCCCCACAAAGACTTTTATCTGAGCAGAATGACAATGTTCGTGAGCGCGGCGAGGTCGACGACCACGTGAAGGAAGAAGGTACCTGTACAGTGTTTGTTCCTCGTTGTCTGTACTAACAGTTCTCTACAAGATAAAGCAGGAGGGCGCAGTACTACCGGCGGCGGAAGTTCCGCTACTATCAAGGCTGACGTTCCTCGTGTCTTGTCTCCCCCCGCGGATCTGTCTCCTCCACGTCAATCCCGGAAACGAGCCCGTGACGTGAGCGAGCCGGATTCCGATGTGGAAATCATCAGCTACACTCCTGCCCGCTCTGCTACAGCGAGTAGGAAACGTGCCAAACTCTGAACTATCTACCTACCTAACTACATCAATAACGTGTATATTTCAAGTTCTTCAATTGTCATTTCAATGTACACTATCAAAGATGAACCCAAACCGGAGCACGACAATTGCAATCTGGATCGGCTACCATTAAGGACAATGCCACTACCATTGAGGAACCATGACGACGTCTTTGGACGACGCTTTGGGTGAACAAAGCTGAGAGCTTCGCGAGAGGCCACCCAGCGAAATCGTTATAAAGGTGCGATATCCCTCACGCACTCCCAACCTCTGCAGATGGCCAAACTCGTCACCTATCGCGAACCCTTTCAATCAGGAATCACGCCACATGTTATGCGGGCGCGTTCCAAGCGCCGTCCACGTCGGCGTGGCACTCTCGATGCGATTTTGATATTCTATCGTTCGGTGAGTGTGGTTGACTGGTTGTTGATCTCGACTAACCTTCTGGCCCAGGGCGGACGGCGAGTCACGGTCGTGCTCCACAATGTTGGACGACACATTCGACTCTCAGATCACTCCTTGACTCTGTGGACCCATGGCATTATTGAACGCCCATCATTCGGCTTGCTCAATATTCGCGGAAGTTCGTGTTGGTGGTCTACCATTGGTTGGCGAAGTTACATCGCTGTCCCCATGACGCCACGGCCGATCTTCTTGAAAGCAACCAACGGGGCGCTTCCGCCCACATGGATGGACGATGTAAATCCGCATTTGGAGGAGATGTAGCTATTGCGTTATTTGTGAAGGCGATCTGAATGTTACATGTATCCTCAATTATCATTGCGTCCGAAATTTACTTGTGCAAACTATGTCTGAGCGATGCCGGGTTGAGAGCAGGTCGAGAGTATCTTATGTACTTACTTGTCGCACTTTGGAACGCGAACAGGAACTCAGCGGAGCATCCGCGGAACTCGGAGACGAGGTTTCGCGGTGGTACATCCCAAAGAGTTTTCCGTTTCCCACGCTTTCCCTTTCTCCACCGCCGGTCATCCTCACTACCAAGACGGATCTTCTAGGCCATCCCTTCGCCAACGACACCTCAAATCTGTCGAAACAATAAGCCTACTCCTTCTTAGCGAGAGCAACGTTCGAACCCCATGGAGTTGGATGGACAGGTTCGCGAATGAGAACAAAAGAGACGTCCCTGAGTCTGGGCGGTAGAGGCGGACAGGTTTATCTCAGAGGTTTATATACGCGACAGGGGGGTTTAATCGCCGTGAAAAGATTGTCCAACACATGTGCGCTTCGGTATGTTGAATATCTCAAATTTCCCTTGTGCGCACAGGCTTCAAATTCCCTCTTTCTAGTTTGCTCCCAAACTCAATAGCGAATCGGTGGATCTCCAAGGCGCTGCCCCGTTTGCTTCGAGGATGGAAACCGTGCAGACGATCGGGGACCATATCGTTGGGGAGCCTGCGCCCAAAGAGACACAGGTGCGTCATTCTGTCTGACTCTAGGATATGTTCTGACAAGATTCCAGGGCTTGGATGAATGTCTCAGTGATAGCGATATGCCTCTCTTGCAAGATTGTGACACGGACGACGAAACGGATGCGCCTGGCACCAACGCCACACAACACAACATATTCTCATCAATCGGTCATGCACTGGTATGATATTACCATTCGCACTCGTCGTGGCTTGCTGAACGAGACTAAGCATGGGCTGCGTCTGACTGTGGATGGACACGCGACATTGAATAGGTTCGCGAAGTGTGACGATCCCGAGGACGTCTCGATCCTGCAGGAGGCGGAAAGGGTTTGATATCAACCCCTTGGCAGGGTAGTTCTTACTAGTACGGTGTCACCATATGATCTCCAGCCATTTCCAAGCGATGTCTTAGATACTTATTGTGAACCGAACGTATACAAGATACTCAACTGTTACGCTCCCAAACATACACCCTGATGCACGCCTCTACGACCGCAAATTGCCTTGCAGTTTGCATCTCTGAGCGCTGGCTGGTTAAAATCCCTATCACGGTTTGTCCGCATTTCATTGCATCGTTGTAGTTCCATGCTGACGCAACGCAACGGCGTAGCTCTTATCGCGTCACTTCAACTACCATCTGGAGCGCTCTTCTCTCCGAGTCGTATTGCTGGGGCCTGACATCTATCTTGTCGGTTTGATCGAAGGGTTGCCTTTCTGTGGCAAGGTGTGTTCAGGAATCAGAATTGTTTACCACAACGACGTCTCTGACAAGGATGCTACAGTCCCGCAGAGCTATCGACACCTGGGTATTCGCATTTCCCAATTAACTGTGGCGCTCTAACGCACCTTTAGGCGTCTAGCAATAAAGACATATGTATACGGGACAGGGCATCGGTAGCCGAAGAAGGCTCGGTATGCAAGGTAAGTTTCGAGATGCCAGACTTGCAACCATCCTGATGATGTGCCCCACAGACCGTCACTGAGCTCGTAGACTCTTATTTGCATCTGTACGCTATCGTCGCTTTTCATGACCTCGCACACACTGGCTTGTGTAGGTGGGCTCTGGGAGAGAATGTTGAGTATGCCGTACGCCCCATCCATTCATGTCATGCGTCCTGTACTGATTATCTTGGCTAGTGGCCCTCTACGGCTAGCGAAAATGTTGAGTATGCTGTACGCTCCATCCATTCATTCCAAGCGTCCTGCACTAACTGTCTTGGCTAGTGGGCTAATATGGGTCGCTTCAGTGATTTGGAGGACTTTGACGACTTCATGCCAGCCTGAGTGCGGCCGTTATCTCTTGTTCTCGAATACAATTACTATCCCTCTGGTTTCTTTTGTCTGCCGTAGTTGTCCTCTGAATACGTATACACAAAGTAAGTTGATTGTGCTATTGTTGCCCCGATCCTGATGTGCTCGGGCCTCCGCTCTTTTCCATAAATGCCTGCTACTCTCTGGGCATCTCTTGTCGCGCCGTCCTCTACAAGCAAGAATGAGTCGTCGCCCCAGATGTCTCGGACCTCCCCTCAATCCCTTCAGGCTCTATGCGTTTCCGAAAGGCGACCTCATTCTCCAGATGACGACGTCGATATCTCTCGACGCTCGGTTCCTCGTATCCATCCTCCCACCACCTACGGTTACACAAGGCGAATACGACGCAGCAATGGCATGCCACAAGAACACACAAGGGGTTCGCCAACACGTGCATACCGTTGTATCCGAAGGGGAAAAGATCGGCGACCAAATGGTTAAGGTGAGGGAAACAGTCGCCTTTTATTCGATTCAATACTTATGTTATATAGTGTCGCGCTTGGTCTCCGTGTCCAGTAGTAGACTTTCCACCGGTCTTGGACGCCCAGGAACGCGCCAATCTAGCAGACGCATTGCAGGAGTGGAAGAGCCTACATGAAGTACGTGAGGCTACCATCGATGCATTGGAGAACGCGGAGCATGCCTGGATAGGTGCACTACAGACGGAACGCAGTCGGGGGCATGCGAGAGACGAACTTCGTATATGTTGCGGTGAGAGCAAAGAGGATGCGCTCGGTGACATGCACTGATTGAACGCTAGGGTCGACCAACGATATCTTGGACAATGAAGCGAAATTTCACGATGCGGGGCGGAGGCGCGCGGAACATTTCAAGACTATGAAACGTTGCGAGAGGAAGTTAAAGGAAGTTGAGGACAGTGAGTGGATTGCTGAAACGGATACGGTGCATCGTGTTGATTCTTAAAAGGTATCAGAGCGCTATATCGCGAATCTGTGAATGGAGACGAAATTGACGCAGCTACATCCCGGACAGACAATTCGGAGGAAGAGGAGGATTGCAGTGTTAGAGGTACGCTACCCCACACAATCGTCGATGCCCAGATGTGGTGGCTGATGCCTTAGCTCAGTTCCCGGTCAGAGAGACCGCGAAATTGGGAAACAACGCGAGGAAGGCTCACCAATGTCCAAGTGTTCCCGTTCGCCGTCTATCGATCTGAGCGAAGAAGGCTACATGGAGGTATTAGAGTTGCTCAAGCGCTCTCGTTCACCCTCTTTCCCCTCCACTGAGAAGCGCCAGAAGCTGGTATAGTCGTGGTGATGACGCCGTAAATGAGAGTTGTAATCCGAAGACCGTCCAAGCTAGCATGGCATGACTACTTATTGTAATCAAAATATGGGTGAAACCTCGTGTTCAAAGGTGGTTTGAATGTACTGGAACGTTCGCATGATCGTGTTGGATATGAATCAGAACAGTGTGAAATTTTGCACATAATTCTCTGTGTAGATATTACGGGAGGACCAACATGTACGCTGGCGAGGTGAGTAGGAGCCCGGACTTCTCGGAAAGAGCGTTTCGGCGTCCTACTTGCCCAATCCGTTAGTACTTTCCCACGATTTCGCCTTCTCTTTGTTACCTCGATGTGGCGAAACAATGAAGGCTGGTCCATGCCCAAGAATGGTATCAGCGGCAGGTCAAGGCGTAGAGAGGGCGATGGCCCGAGTGGCGAGTGGCGGATAAAGAGGAACGCTTATCGAGGTGTGCTTTTTTCACTTTTCCTTCCCCTCCCTACCATCGACATGCCCGCCTACAAGTGGACCAAAGACGAAGACCAATGGATCAAAGACTATCTCAAGAATGTCTTTGAACCTCTCCTAGAGAACTGGACAAATTGGCAGCCGGGTCATGCATTCCCTACGGAGAGACTTCCCAAGGACTATAGCCTCGAGATCGCGTGGCCACTGTTTTGTACCAAGTTTCCCAAGGACACGGACTTCCGCGATCGCAAAGAGGTGCGCATATTGGATGGTTCGCGCTTGAGGACTAAATGACGAGTGACCCACAGACGTTTCTAACAAGATTTCGTTCGCGCAAAGACACCGTGGCGACACAAAGCGGCAAGCGCGTACTCACGCTACTCCGCGATAGCAAGATAGGCGTTTCGGCGCCGGGACAAGCGTTCACGATGGTGAGCGGCGGTGGCAGTGACCAGAAGAGTCCATCCTCCTTCCTTGCCACTAGGGAGGTGACCGGACGTTCGCTCTACCTCGCCAGTATACGAGAGCAGCTGAACGCGAAAGTCTTGATCGAACGAGAGCAGCAGAATCTGGACTGCAAACACCACGCTGGAATCTTACAGACGCGGATGAAAGAAGCCTGGGACACACTTCCGCCCGCCACCAAGGACGAATGGACGAACAAGGCGGAGACCATCAACAACGGCGATCCAGATATCTACGCGTATGCACCCCACGTTCCTTCAATCTCGGTGAAAAGTTGACGCTCAACTCAGAAATCAAGCGTTGATGTTGCAAGAGTTTTCGAGTCTACTATACAAGCTTCCTGGCTCTGGCAAACAGCAAGTCGGTAATGCCGCATTCTGCCTTCTTGTCGGTGTCCGAGACGAAACTGGGCGCATGAATCCGTTTAGGTGTGTGCAGCTTTCGATACGGTTGCTAGCTTTGTTAACGCCCCATCTGATAGTCTCCTCATCCTGAACAAAGACCCCGACCCCCCTCAGTTCGTGACGAAAGAATTGACCGAAGCTTGGCGAAAGTACTGTGCTGATTACGTTCCTCGTAAGCAGTGCATTTCTCTCTGATAGTATCACACTCACACTCATTGAAGCGAACGGCACAGCTGCAGTACAAAGCTCAGATGTCCATATTGACTTTTCGGGGACGATCGTCATCCCTTCGAACCTCGACCTCGACAATACTACTCACACTCAACTCCGATATATTGCTGAGAAATTTCTACGCATGCACTGGGGTACGCGCTGAACGGATTGCGGTTCGTCTTTCATTCTGACATGTTCATCAGGGTTATCGCGCGGCGAAGAGCCTTTTGCTATGGCCACAATATGTTCGGGTGCTGCGAGCCTCCTATCGCCCAACTGCGATCCCAAGGTGGCGACCCTTTTGCAGTCATTCCCCGACACGGCATTGGCTCTTGTTCGCCATTTCCAGGCGAATCCGATTCGAGAGCTTTTCAGGACACCGACGCCTCCTTCACCGCCCCCGAAAAGTCCGAAGACGCCCTCGAAGTCCAAGCAGAAGAAGGCGCGCACGAAGGATGCGATCGAGCACGATCAACCAGAGCCAGATCATGCCTCCTCCGATACCGAGTCACCGTTCGAAGCCTCTCCCAACGCGGCGTCACCCAACAAGAAACGAAAGGGACGGGCAGCTTCACCGGACGATGGTCTGGGTTACTCCATGCTGCAACTCGACAAGTGAGGTTCGGTTTTTTTCGGTTTTTTTTCTTCCTCAAGCCTTGACAGCTTGCCTACGGGAACTGACAACGACGATCCTTTCAAGGGAGAGTTGACACCGCCGGAGTATGTTCACTGTCACGAACTATACCTGCAGAAGTTTGCTGAAGTATAAACAGTAGCGAGGATGAAGAGGCCGAGACCGAGGAACCAACCGTGGTTGCACAGTCAAAAAAGGTGGCTGCTAAAGGACGCCGGTATGTGCTAGTGTCTCTTCGTGAGGATTAGGTCTAACCCTAGGATTAGAGGCAAAGGTACAGGAGCAGCGACAAGGTAAGAAATAGTCACTTGTGGCGGATTCAAGAACGTTGACGCGATGCGCGGATAGCAAATCGAAGACCAAAGTACCGGAAGCCAAACAGACTGAGTGAGTTCCTTCTACAAGACATAGAAGGATCTCTTTTGATATTGTCACAGAACGACGACGACCGCAAAGGCCAAGGGAAACAAGTGAGTCGCTCCTGATCAAGAATGTCTCGACTTTTATTGAGTGAGTTGTCTAGGCGGAAAAGAGCAGAACCAGACAACGGGGAGCCCCAAGCGAAGAAGGCGCGCCCAGCCGCAACATCAACGAAATCGAAGTCTGGCGTGTCAGACAGGCCAGGAAAGAAGTCAGCGATCGACAAAACTGCGTGCGTCCAATTCTACTTTTGCATTTATGTTGATTGACCCTGTCTGCCTCTCCAGCAAAGGGAGCAAAGGATATGTGTACGTGCCGCCGGGAGAAGTCCGGCCGGCGCTGTACGATGTGGGTGCGGAGATTATAACGGATTTGCCGCGCACACGCAGAGGCGGGAAGCATTGACTCGGTCGATGTCGTCGTATTCCACGTTTTGATACCCCAAATGACCTGAACATTATGTAGTCTATACTTACAAAAAAACATGACTGATTTCGACGTGTACGTTACCCATTCGGGCGAGTGAAAATAGAGCGGGAAGGAGCCCAAATGGACTGAAAAGGCAGACCCCGCCGCCTTGGCTATATACATTGTCAAAGCTCACATGGACACTACCGACAGCCCTTCGAGGGCCTGCAGTGTATGTACCGACGATGTGGAGGTGTTCTATGGGCCTGGATTGAAGTGCGCCACTGGACCGGTTATAGTAAAATTTCTCGTGAAGCGGATTGACGAATATAGGATTCGGGCGGGCCAAGGACTTAAACGTCAGGCTTATGCTTAAGTCGATGGTCTGAGCACCGTCTATGTACTTAAGTGAGCCGGTCAAAGGGCTCTTATGTCTAACCCAGGTGAGGCAATGGTCCATGCGCCACCCCATTGGTCTCAATCAGTATGTTCTCCTCTCACCACTACCACCACCACCATGTCAAGGCTTTCTTCAATGCCAGCGTCGTTCACCATGCATCCCATATTTTGGAGAGAAGAGGATACTTTCACGAACGCGCGTAAGTTGCATCTGTTCCACGATGGGCGAGGACTAATGCAAAGCCCCTTTGTTGAAATCAGTGAGTGGCACCAGCCGACAACGCACGTCGTAGACCGGTACGCGCATACTTTTACATGTCTCACGCGCAGCGACTCAAGCGCGACTGACAGTGATACCGAGAACGTACGCAAATGTGCCAGCTTTACTACGCGTAGCCACGCACGCGACCAATATCGCCATGCGAACATTTACCCTATCTACGCGTCGCCACGCGCCAAGATCTTGCTGACCATATTCTCTAGAGCCTCAAATCCAGCTACGCGTGGCCACGCAAAGAGTAGCCACGCTGAGGAGGCAGCGGATCTGGGAGCAAAACGACGCGTAGCCACGCTGGGATTTAGCATCAAAGTGTATTAGGGATCAGAGCTGCGCGTAGCCACGGTCCGCGCGCAGTGGGTGCTCAGAAGTGGTAAACACGCAAAGGAGCTACGCGTAGCCACGCTCGGTGGCCGAGGGGAGTTAGCGTTGATCAAGGGTAGTCACGCGTGGCCACGATGTAAAAGTACAACTAGATAGCATTGATCGTGTGTATATACAGACAGTATCGTGGCTACGCTTCAGTGGCGACGGTCTGGTCAATGCCATCTCAGATGGCACTACGTGGCCACAAAGTCACTGAAATTTCTGCAAAAGGCCGCGTCAAAAGCGCACCTTGAGTCCGGCGTCCGAGTTTGCGAAGAAAATGAAGGACCGTTTCGTTCTTCGTGGGCCGCGCGAACGAAAGGAGGGCGAGGGTCAGGATAGCGCCAATGACTTGAACCCGAGTGCTGCCAACGACGTGAACCTGAGTGTGAACTCAGGTGTGAACCCAAGTGTGAACTTGGGTGTGAACCATGTGAACACGGGCGTGAACCAAGCACATGCAGGTATGCGTGAAAATGAGCGTGAGAGCTCCGAGCTCCCCGCTTCCGCCCAAACCCCGCAGATCATTGAGGCTGTGTCCTCCGCGGATCACAACTCTACGCCACACGAGTTTGACGATGACTCTTCCTTGCTTGACATCCTGTCTGGAGGGCGCGCCGGAATCGATTTGCTAGACATTGTTCGTAACCGCTATGCTGCCGACTCTGTCTTCCAAGCTGTACTTGCGAAACCCAAGGAGTTTCGTAACTTTGAAGTGACTTCTGATGGACTCGTCTACTTGAAACTGCAGGAACGTTCACTTCTATGCATCCCTAATCTTATGTTCAAGGGACGACGCCTCCGTGAGATTATTATCGATGAAGCTCATTCAGTTCTCGCACATCTTGGCGCAAAGAAAACCTTGGACTATCTCCGTTCTCACGTCTGGTGGAAATCAATCGCTAATGATGTTGACACCTTTTGTAAGACGTGTGCTACTTGCTATCGTACTAAGCCTAGTAATCAACAGCCATATGGACTACTACATCCACTAGGACCTCCGACATATCCTTGGGAAGTGATCGGAATGGACTTTATGGGTCCACTCCCAGTATCCAAGAACCGCGACGGAGAATTCGACTTCATTACCGTGATTGTCGATCATCTTACTGGTATGGTACACCTAGTCCCGAGTCGAACGAATTACAGTGCGAAAGACGTCGCAGAACTTGTGTTTTCAGAAGTGTACAAGCTACACGGTCTCCCCAAAGCTATAGTGAGTGACCGCGACGTACGCTTCACAAGTGCGTTCTGGACACATCTTCACGCATTAATCGGCTCTAAATTGAAGATGTCATCTGCATATCATCCCGAAACTGATGGACTCACTGAGCGCGCCAACCGCACGATTGAGCAGATGCTCAGACAATGTATTTCTCCCGACCAGAAGGATTGGGTATCCAGGCTCCCGGCTATTGAATTTGCCATCAACTTAGCCCGTTCCGAGACTACGGGGTACTCACCGTTCTTTCTGAACTCAGGACGACTACCGCGTTCCATGATCTGGGACTCTGCATCGAAAGACGAGTTTCCCGGTGTTCGCATCTTTGCGCAGCGAATGAAGCAATCCATCATCGCCGCCCATGATAGTATCCTGCAGGCTCGCGTTAAGCAAACGAGAGATGCAAATCGGAAACGCCGACCCGCACCTTTTGTTATCGATGATCTTGTGTACATCTCTACTCGCAATATCTCATTTCCTAAAGGCACCGTCCGTAAGCTCGTTCCCAAATACATGGGACCATACCGAATCCTCAAGGACTTTGGAAATTCCTCATTTCGAATAGAACTTCCTTCGAAGCTGAAACAGAGAGGAATTCACGATGTATTCCATGCGAACCTGTTGCGGATACACAAGCCGAACGACGACCGACTATTTCCAGGTCGTCTCGATACCCAAGTTCCGCCATTCGAAGGCGCCGAGAACGAATGGGCCGTGGAGAGAATCTTAACTCATTCTGGAAACGGTGTCAATGCAATGTTCAAGGTCAAGTGGAAGTCGGGGGACGTTACCTGGCTGCCGCTTAATAAGATTGAGCACCTTCACGCCCTCGGGGAATATCTTGAGGCCGTCGGAGTGGATACCATCGCGCAATTAAAGTCGGGGAGGAACCGAATTCCCGAACTCGATGCGCAAACGGCTTTCGCGGGTGCCCTATCATTTGAATTAGAGGGCGACTCGACGCGTTATAAGCCGGAGGATGGACGTACCTTGTCCACAGAAGCCCTCCTTCTACCACTCTCTCCCTACTATCTCTCCATGTCCGACACCGACGCCTCCACTCCTCTGCCAGGCAACGGCACTCCTGCTCCCGCCGTCGCAGTCGGCACCGAGCCCGCGGAGATCCAGTTCCAAACCTCCTACCCTCTCCAACTCCTCGTCAATAACGGCGCCATGTTCCGCGATGCCCAGCAGGGTCGCGCTGGCAACTTTCACCTTTACGAGGCCGACGACAGCGACAACCTCCTCACCCTCACTCCCGAGGAGATGCACTCGCAGGTGCTGATCAGTCAGGCCCTGGAGCACACCGAGTTTGTCGGCAACCACAATGTGGACATCTACCGTCGCGTCGCAGATGTCTTCAACTCTATCCCTACCATCCACTGCCGTTTCACTGCCATGGACGAAGGCGGTTATCGCATCGACGACCTCTGGGACGATGAGGACATCCCCATCACCCCCTACCACTTGTTCGGAGCGGACTCACTCACCATCGGCATTCACAACATCGGTCCCGGCGAAGAGCCCGTCCGTGCTTCCTCTGCTTTGCAGACAGCCCAACCCTCCACATCTTCCAACACTCCCGTTGTCCCTTTCCAAGTCGCAGACGCCGAGGTTTATCAGGCTCTCCTTGTTGACAAGACCCGTTCGTGGATGCGCGAGCGCGAGCACCGCGAGAAGAAAAAGGCTGAGCGCTTCGAGAAGAAGGCTGCTAAGCGTGCCGACGCTGCTGCGAAGAAAAAGGATGCGGAGGACAGCAAACTGAAGGCCCTGGCCAAGGCACGTGCTGCTGCTAAGAAAGCCAAGGCTGCCGCGATGGACGAGACCGAGGATTGAGTCTTCGCGAGTCGAAGACTCGGAGGGCGTATGTAGCGTATTCGTCCTCGTAGTCGTTACCCAAAAGGGCTCAGGCCCAGATGTTTCCATATCTCATCTTATCTCTATTACTCAGCTGCCCCTTAGGTATAAAAGGACTCGTAGCTCGCTGTATTTAGATTTAGGTCTTCTTGAATCACTACCACTTACAACAGTCATTCGAGCGACCGCCTGAGATCCCGACTCTCAGGATTCCCTTTCCATCCCGTGTGAACGGAACGTGGTCTCCTCGTCACGCTTCCGCCACATCCAGCAACCGTGATGTATGCCAGGGCGCTGCTGCAGAGACAGAGTCTCAAATCCCAGCTGCCGACGCGAGAATCATATCCGGCCCACGCATTATGCCAATAAGGAAAATTTTCAGCCTTACACCTGCCTTACACTTTAGGGCTTCTGTTCGCACACCACTACTTTCGTTCATACTCTATTACGTCGACGACGACCAAGACTCAGTACACCCGACGTTTCGCAGCTCGCGACCGCGATTTGGCCGTAATCAATCCCTTTTCAGTGCGCGGGCTTATTCGACCGAACGGCGCGCGCACTCAGACCCCCGTTGCTTGAACAACCCGACGCACTTCCCACCGAATTGTGCACACCCCGTTTTGCACCCCACCTACCTTTACCGTCAACAACCAATTCACTCGCTCTCCATAAAGCTCAACAAGGATGGACTACGACCGCTGGGACGCATCTTCAAGGTCAGTTCAAGAAGGCGTCTAATACGCGCATTGGCCGGCAGTGCACTAACGGGCGTCCACTCTTTCTACATCCCAGCTCTATGCACCGGGCGCACAGCCACGGATGAATGTGTGAGGAGGTATGGCGAGCGGGACGGGGAGCACGGCGCATCTGGTGGGCACGCACGGGGGGACGTACAGGATGCAGTATCTGAGGAAGGATGGGGACGATATGGGCGCGCCGCCGGGTGTTGGGGATGGGACTGGTGAGTAAGAAGTTTGATTTTGAGGTTGAGGTTTGTTGTTTTTGTCTCGGTCTTCGCTCTCTCCTCCCCATTTGCTGTTTCACGCATCCCCCGTTCACCTTTGTCCCCTCCTACACCGCACGCGCTCGTCAGCGCTTGTCCCCCTCTCCCCCTCTCGCCCTTATCCCCTCCCCCTCTCCCCCTCTCCACCTCCCGCCCCTCTCACCTTTCCCTCTCCACCTCCCGCCCCTTCTCCACTACACCCCACCCTCCCCCCCTATCCCCCTCTTCCTCCTTCCCACATCCTCACTAACCCTTCTCCCCCTTTCACAGGACCAGAAGACGATCTCGAAGAAATCGCCCTCCAGCTCGCTATGGAACAAGCATCTGACGAGTCGGTGGCGCCGAGGCCCAATTGCGCACCGGATCCCCCGGTTCTTGTAGAGCAGCGCGCCCGATGCGTTACAAGAGCTCAATGATGGCTTAACATGTTAGTGTTGCTTCGCTTTGGGCATCAGACTCACGGACTTCCTCTCCCATCTGCACGAGTTTCCCTCCATCCTGTCCGTTGCGTTCGACTTGAAGCATCTACAAAGGCTTCACGACACCGATTGGGCCAGCGTAGGGGACCAACAGCCGCTGAGTCGAACAGAGCGTGTCGCTCTCTCCAACCTTCACATTGCGGTCCTGGATGTGAACTTTTCGCGTTGGCTCTTGCGGTGCGTCAGGGAATTACGCTCGGTGTCGTTCTGCGATGACGAGAGTGAGCACGTACTGGGTGTCAAGATCACTGACTTTGTCACGACGTTTCTTGCCGCCAACGCCTGCACGCTTTCTGATTCGAGTATCACCTTATGCGAGAGCACGAGCTGACCCGCACGCAATCCCAGGATGTCTGATCGTCCCTCCCCTACCAGTCCTCGTGTCCCTTAACACATCAACTGCGTGGTTCCCTTGACCTATATAACACCGGAGAACTTCCCGTCCCTCGAGACGATCTGTGTGACTGGGAATGAGAAGCATGTCAAATCGACAGGCATACGGTGGCATGTAATACGACGGCGGCCAAAGGATGACCAGTGACACGGACTCGGATCGAGCATGGTTCATCAATTGCTGTCGTCCCACTGTCTGGGGTATTGTACCCATTATTTGATTTGGAGATTCATAGCTTGGCTCCGTTGAACAGAGATTGATATGGCATTGATCGAAATGTCTACGGTGCGAGTTTTGATCAATCTCCCGCGAAGAGCGTCATTCGGTAGTATAATTCTCCTCTTTCTCATCCTGCTACAGTACACGTATATTGGACTCATCGTTGTAAAGGTATCGGTGTGTATTGTGTCTCAAACACTTTTCTATCACGATAAAGAAACGATACGGTAAGTCCATATGACCAATTCACACCTTCAGGTTGTTCGTCCTGTTACGCATAACCACCTTCATGAACACATCAAACTTCTCCAGATCCCAGCCAGCCGCTTTCACTCCTTCACGCACCTCCCTACGGAACTTCAGAGCAGCCATGAATGGATGCGAGCGCGCAAGGAAGGAAGGTAGCGTGGGGCCTAACTTTTCATATGCAAGCTCCACTGTCGTCTTGTAACGTGTTCCTTCGATCAGAGGAAAGCTCGACCAGGAGTTCGCAATGATTCCCACGAGCCGATCTTTGCAATTTGGACAGACATCCAGTGGGTCGTACGGGGGACGCTCAGCGCAACTGCACACATGGGGGTAGGGTATCCTAAAGGTGATCTTCTTGAGCTGTGGAAATGGAGGGTTTTCAGTCGCAGACCACAGGAGATCACTAACGGCACGCAAGGACGCTATGTATAGTCTGTCTTCGCGGTCAATCTCCGTCACATCAATAACCAAGTCCTCGATCCAAGTCCACGCCGACCCACACCTGGAGAGAAATTCCCGGAGCTGAGCCAGATGGTCAGACTCGTCCTCGTAGAATGACGATTGTATCACAAGCTCCACAATAGGACTCGTCAAGTTGCCTAGAGTGCGCTCGGCAAATCGCTCGATGGCCTTGTTCCAGAGTGCATCTCTATCTTCAGATTCCCACGATGGATATGCGTACCGCCAGGACACGCTTATTTGTTCAAGGTTTGGGCAGTCGATGTAGAGAAGAGACTTTGCTGAAACGACTCGTAGGGATTGCAGGCGGGAGTGTGTTACTACGAGGTCGGAAATGTCCTCTACACCCGCAGCCTGTACGAGGTCTTCGCTGTCATCGAAATACTCGCCCCATACAGAGGGACCCTGCATGTGCATACTCTCCAGATTTGGGCAGCCATGCAGGAAATGCCAGAGCGACGAGAAAGTGTGGAAGGGGATGTCGAGGGTAAGATGCGTGAGCTGTCTCCATGGGAATGTGACTGCAGTCTTGGGACTGAATCGGGCCATTGGCGGGATTTCCCCGCCCGAACGGTTGTTATAACTGGGGCGGTAGCGTAGCGACAGCTTCTGGAGCTTGGGCGACTCCTTGAACGGCTCAACGAGGCTTTGCATGTCCCAGTCGACATTGTAACATTGATTTTCTGGCTCCATAGCCAGATGCAACTCGACTAAGTTGGGAAAGCGACGACCCGCAATGCCAACCTCGTCAGGAAACCAGTCAATCCCGTAGAAGCGCAGCGCTACCCGCTTCCATTGCTTGGTCTTTGCAAAAACGTCTCGAACAAAGGAATCGAGTTCAAGTCTGTCAACTCTGTACCACCAATCATCTGGACTGTGCATACCAAGACAGAAGGAAAGGGGTGCTGTTCCAGCGCGCTGTAGGACATGGCTTACGATTGGACTGTAATCCATGAAGTCCTCCTCCGACAGAATGTGGCTATCGTAAGCAAACGAGGACCAGAGGATGCCATAACCTAGGGCCACCTCTCTCCATCGTCTACACACCCAGGAGAGCGTCAATGGATTCGGTCGGTTGCGGGAGTTGATCCGCTCGTAGGGTATGAGCATCCAATCGCCGACGACGTAGAGGAATATCTCGCGCAGAAGTTCGGCGGGGAGCCAATGGACGAAGGGAATGATTGACAGGTACCGCTGGAGGTCCTTGTCCGCTGCTGCCTTTCGTTTGATCTCCGACGGCGAGTCCGCACCGTGGCGAATAGTCGCATTCCGGTCGATTATGCTGGCGCGCAACTCTCGCACAACAGACTGAAGCTCTGTCATGTGCTGTGTAGCAAAGTCATAGGAGAGAGGCCGGCCTCGGCGTAAGCTGCGTGCAATGAACATGGAATAGGGGAGAGATGAGGCTGGGGACCCTTACACAAAATCTTATATGCGGATTTGTGGCTCTCTGTGTTTGTCAGCCAACACCGACGATCATAAGCCTGAAACCAAACACCTTACAGTGATACAGACCGCAAAGCCGGCTAGCGCTGTTTGAATTTCTCAGACAACAAGGAGATTGGAGCGGCTGCGCAGGGGCGCGTGCTCCCCTCGTAAGGCTATTGAGCTCTTGGAGGGTCCAGGCCGTCCTGGAGGCTCGGGCTCGTCGTAGATTTGAACCTTCCAAATTGATGGGCATGACGTGACTCGGCCCTTGACTCTTACCATCACTGTGCCACATCGTGACAGCACACACCTCCATACAAACGATGAATATTGGAGAGGTTAGAACACTTTCAGAACTCTTTGCTCCGCTGACATTCCTATTCCTCTGTCTCCAAAGTCGTTTCCAGACGTGCCCCCGAACGATGAGAGTGAAAGCTCGTGTCCAACACATGTAGGGCCGACTACAACATGCCTGCGACGCATTATTGATGACCTTTCAGTCTCCGCTTGATATAGACACACCCCATGAAGGGGTTCCCAATATTCCTATTATCTGTTCAGAACTTCGTCGCTCGGAACTTGCGCTTTACGCCGATGTTCAATACCTCTCTGTGCAGGTAGCCAGGCATGTTCCGCACCTCAGACATCCCGTCCTACTGGAGCTGAGATCATTATCCTATAATCTCCTGTCTACCGCCAATACGGCGATGGAAAACGCCGAATTTTTCCTCAGCAGCTGCTGCAGTACCTTTCACGTCTCATACAGGGCTGGACAACCGCTCGGTGAAAAGGCTTTGCGGTTCTACGAGCAGATGTCTTCCGCATGTCGTGCTGCTGGTCATGCCCTTCCGATCTATGAATCGCGCCTTGACCAGCTTGCACAACAGCTGGTGCTTGAGCTGGGCGGCTCACCGGTATACATGTCTTTCCTTCGCGCCCTCCAGAAGATTCCCTTTGCTGGCTTGGGAATTCGCGCCTCATTGGTCGATGACATTCCCATACTGATGCACGCAACCAAGGGCCACATGCAAGAGATCGTAGATCTTCTTCAGCTCTTGGAGGCGAGACTCCTTCGGTTTCAATCGGCATTCCAAGATTCAACTTGGGCACGCGGCGTCACAGAATCTGACGCTGAACTCTATGTCAAGGCGTTGCGCGACTCCTATAGACTCCTTAGGACACATGCGACACCCGTATATGATATGATGTACGGTATAGGAGACGGTAAAGGTGTGGTTATTCTGGATCAAGATCTATCATTTTACCAGAAATGGATAGTAGCCCGTTGAGATGATATCAATATACCATGATCCCTCTGATGCCTTCAAACCTAGTTTATCGATGGACCTTCCATACAAGAACGTTTAGAATCGTCAGGTTGTCAGCACGGATACGACTTGCGGATACGACTTGTCGCTGTCAGACGGTCTTATAAGTACCATACACAGGCAGCCGCTGATTGCCTGTTGGCGAACCAGGTGCAAGTACCACCACCGACCAGGTCAGTGCCGTCGTCTTCGCGACGCGGTGGGGTGACGAGAGATCCCAGGCTGACCCAACCAGACGCACCGGTTCCTATGAGTCAAATTGGTTTTAGAGTATCACCCGGCGTTTCTGTCTGCATATAACATATTTCGAGAGTGTTTCCGTCACATGTAAGTACTAAGTAGTTCGATATACAATTTGAAGGCCCGGAGCTGACTTACAAGGTTTAGGCATTATACGATGAGTTGCGAATGTATGATCATGACCCGGCGGACGGTTTACTTTCTGCGATTCTCCTTTTCCGCTACTTCATACATCATGATGCTCGCAGGTACCATAAGGATGCTTGTCGTTCGAACATCGACCGGTGACCACGTGGCAAGGTGGCACAGTATTGGCGATACCCTTTTGGAACTTCGTCCCGACCATCACCGTCACTTTCGTGTAGGCATCACATTGCACGTGGAAGAGCTACATGAATCCAACCGCTGAGAATGCAGCATCCTTTGCCCTCATTTGACGCGTATCTCCCTGTTGTGGGTCCATGCTTGTAGGTCCAATCAGCTGTGATCATAGTCGAACACTCTTTGACGATTCCCTTTTAGGAACCGTCCCGAGACACGCACCTGGAACGGGATATTTCTCTCTTCTCTGCTTGTTGGCCCTAACTGGCATGGCTACATCAATTTGTCGACGAGGCTTACCTTTTTTATCACGAACCTGCGAAGGTGAGGCAGTACTTACTTTGTTTGCCCAACAATAACTCGCTGTCTCTGTTGCGCTGCCAGTAGTAGGACATCAGCGCGCCAGTACACCCTGGCTATTACGTTCGCTCTTCCTGTGATTCATGTTGAAATCAACGAGCGCTCATGATCAAAAGCGATCTGTTCGGTCTCGGTACGGTTGACAACCATCTTGAATCGAGGCAAGTCTTCGCTTGCCATCGATCGGGCTGTCCGAGTGTTTATATGAACGCTGTCGTCTATTCTCTACCTTACAGTTAGCGGCACAGGACGCAGAACTCGGTGGGATAAGCCTTGAAACGCGTTATCGATGGACAGCATTCCAGGTCATGACTCACTCTGACGTTTGCTCTCGAATCTGATTACGGACCATGAGGCCAGGGACCTTCCATCTGAATCGCCGCCGACAGTTCCTGTCCTGCTTTTCTAGTGAGACTCGTCCGCAAGTCTGAGCACTGTGCTAACTATACCTACATAGCCTCAGCGCTTACACTCGTACTCTGCCCCCCATTCCGGGAAACAATGCATGCGCATAGCCTTGGCGCCAACATATTTGCGCGGCCTTTTTTGACGCCCTGACGTTCATTCTACTTACCTGCAGCGACGATCTTCACGATAAACATCAGCTGAGTGTCCGGTGAGTACGCCTTCCATTGACTCACAATGGGCTATAGAGCGGTATATAAGCCTCTTTGTGACGGCTCCGAGCTCGTCCTCTTTCTTTCCTCTCCCAACCATGACGACTAAATCCCCCACCACTCAGAATGCCCTCAAGACGATTGATCTTGGAGTGTACAAGGTGACACTTCCTGCGTCGACAGGCGCATGGAACCCTCGTGAACAGTTGAACCAAATGAAAGCCTCCCTGCCATTGTTTCGACGGCTGGCCACGGAGATCTATGCTCTCGAGCCGTTCCTCTCGATTCTCTACCTTGTAACGCAACTCTGGGAAGGCATGGAATCCGCGCTACTGCTGTACCTCTCAAGTCGTTTGTTGAAAATCGTGCGTAATAACGCCCTCACTGTACTTGGTGTAGCTCATAGCGGCCCTCAGATCGAAGTGGGCCTCATCGAGGGGAAGCCTGACGCAACGGCGATCTTCAATGCCATAGTGGCGAGACTGGTCTTCGGAGTGTTGACCACGTTACTGCGATGGTGGTGGTAAGTCTTTTGCTCCACTGCGCGCCTAGTATTCAGTGGATGTATGTTCCCAGCCAACATGAACTTCCACGGTTGCGTTCCAGAATTACGACGCACTTTGAGATGTACCTCATGGAAGGTACGTTGCACTGACACGCCACACCGCGGTCTGACTGAACAAGGATGTACATCCAGCGAGCCTTCGTGTTGATGTCCCAACTTCCCAAGGTGTGTCCGAGTTGCGTACCAAAGGTGAATTTCCTGACACGATTTCAAGAACCAAGGAGCTCCGTCCGTGCTTCATCGCGCGATGCATGGAATGCCTTCAGTGGTGTTGTCGAGTTCTGCGTTGATACCACAAGGATGTTCAGTCAGATGGCGTTGATCCTCCAAGCGTCTCGCGCGTCCGGGTCGCCGTTGTTCGCATTGATCTGCCTTCTGAGGCCCATCTTTCTTGCAATGGGTAAACAATCTCTCTGGTATTCGCGTGAGGCCTATTTTCCGATGCCATTTCATTCGGACTGACTTGTGATCTCAACGCAGCCTTCATATGCTACATCGACAACAAAGACAAGAAACGGATGCGGGCGCTTAACAGCATGACTTCGAAGGGACTGAGGTCCGAGGTTCTTGGCAATAGTTTGATGGACTATATCATCTCTGGTACACGCGTCTATCAGCCATTGTCGACGTGTCACTCACCAAGCAAACAGAATACCAAAAGGCCGCTACTCTGGTTGGCGATCTCTCCGACTCGTGGCCTGCAGGCCAATATATGCGCGAGAATACGCCGATGCGCGACATCACGTCCACTGTTCTTGGGGATCTGCCCATGGTCGGTCCCTCTCAATATTGGGATTTTCCAGTTTCCTACTGACTCTCGATCGTCAGGTTTACTGCGCCATACAAGCGATTCTCAATCCCTCGAAATTCTCCCTTTCACAGCTCGCCGTTCTGCAACAGTCGTCCTCTATGCTTGAATGGGCCCTTGCATGCATGGTCTCGAATGTACAAAACTTCCGTCAGCAATGTCAGGAGCTCCGGACCGTTTACGAGGCGGAGAATATCAAGAACGTCCTCGTTGACGGCGCGGTGAAATATCCACAACCGACTACCGAGAAATACAAGGGAATGTCCTTCGAGCTCCGGTACCCCCTTTCTTCTTCAGCAAAAGCTCAGTCACTGACTCGCTCTAGGGATCTCTCATTCAAATATCCCGGCTCCCAAACGACCAAGCCCAGTCTCGTGAACGTCAACCTCAAGATCGAATCCGGTCAACTTGTGGTAATCGTAGGCTCTAACGGTAGCGGAAAATCGACCATCCTGAAGCTTCTTTCCCGCACCTACGATCCCACTTCTGGACCCGAGTCACTTATTGTGGATGGGCTGCCAATATCCCAATACCGCATGCGCGACCTGCATACAGCTACCGCTACCTTGACGCAGGACCATCATCTCTTCCCTCTCTCACTCGGCGAAAACATTGGCCTAGGGAACGTCGATTTTGTGAACAACGTAGAGATGATACAGCGCTCGGCGGAGCTGGGAGGCGCGGCGGAGTGTATCGACAAATTAGAGAAAAAGCTCGATACGGTGCTGGATTCGCAGAATGCAGCGTACGGCCATCAGATGCCTGATGAGAAGGATCATCCGTTGAACGCCGAATTGGAGCGGTTGGAGAAGACCATCGAGCTTTCTGGGGGCGAGAAACAGCGCGTTGTGGCGTAAGTAGGATCTACCTTCATTTGTGGTTAAGACTGACACCGTTCAACAAGGTCGCGGACGTTCATGCGCTTCGGCACTGGAAAGGTGAAGTACGTTGCTGTGGACGAGCCCAGCTCTGCTCTCGATCCTGAGGGAGAGGCACAACTTTTCGACAACCTCATCAAGGCTCGAGAGGGGAAGACGATGATCTTCGTGACACATCGCTTCGGTCATTTGACCAAGCACGCAGATCTTATCGTGTACGTGTTCAATCGATATCATAGCCGGAAAGTGACATTGATTTCGGGAATAGGTGTATGAAAGACGGAACGGTCGCTGAATCTGGAACGCACGATGCGCTCTTAGCTGCCGACGGAGAATACGCGAAGTTGTATAACATTCAGGCGAGCGCGTTCAAGTCAGGGTCTGGTTAGACATACTATTGTGTTATACCGAAGATAGGGATTCTCTAGACAGAGCGTTAGTAACGAATAGAGGTGTAATGAACAGGACCCACACGGCGAGACGCGATGAATCTTCTCGTATCCACCGTCAACACAGCGAAAAGAAGAGCCAGAGCTTTTCGTTCAGGTCATCACTAGCAACGACGAGATCGCAAGATCAGTCGCCACCTCCGAAGTCTAGACGAGACTCGAGAATGCTGATGCGTGAAGAACGTATGCCGCACCTCTCCACCGGCAATTCGGACGTGGTACAACCCCGGAATGTTGTCAGCCGATCCAGGATTAGTGAGATGGATGGATAACGGACAGATTGCTAAGCCGCTGCACTTGTTGCCGATATGTTCCCAGCACCATGTCTCTCCGAGAATACAGGCAGAAGCTCATGGCGCCGCGAGGACAACGGGGATCCCACAACGTGGAGCGCATGCGGTAGATGAGGGATGCGGGAATGGTAGTGGTTAGGATGAGCAAAAATGCGCAACACGATGAGTGCAAGTCGAGAGCCTGGGCGTCGTGAATCATGAACGTCAGCGGGATGCGGCGATGGATGTAAGTGACTGACTGATAAGATAGTCAGCACGGAAGTAATCAATACATCGTTAACGTTACCGAACCCCAGTAACCCGGAGCGGACGGATGGTTCTGCTTCCTGCGTCGAGCCGCTTTATAAAGGGCAACGCGGTCGCCACCATGCTCTCTAATCCACTGCGCTCAGCACCAATATGCAGACAACCTACCAGATCGATCGAACTCCGTACTTCTTCTCCTCGACAGAGGATCAGCGCAGCATCCACTACATGAGCGCATACCCACCCTCCAGGCGTTCATCGCTTTACGCATCCCCATCATCATCATCGCCCACGCCATCACTATACGGCGCATTTCCATCTGCAAATCGCAGAGCATCCCTCGACTCGTGTCTATCATCTTCCTTACCATCGGAGGAGGAGGACGAGGATGAATACTATTCAGAGGAGGAGGAGGTAGAGGTCGAGAAGTGGTCGAAGACTGGACAGCGGCTGTCGTGTTCCGAGGTTGTGAGACGGCAGTTCCAGACACTGTCGTTCAGTGTGGGCTTTGGGGTATTTCGGGCACGCCGGCGAATTAGAAACGCCCTACATCGTAGATGAGCAGCTCTACACCATCATACCCTACCCTTCGATACCCCACGACGCGTCCCCGCGTACAGTACATACTCACAACTGCATATAATTCGCCCTGATTCTCGCTTCATCATGGTGTCCGTATTAGAAGTAGCAGCCTTTGCGACATAAGCACCGAAATATCATCTGGAATGACAACGGATGGCGCGACTCGTCATGAAAAACGATATTGGCGATAGCGGAAGTAAGCATACAATATACCGCGAGAAGAAATCCTTACGATGCACTCCCATTTGTGACCACGGTCCACAGAGTCAATCGGCTAGCCACATAGGTACTCATGGTAAGGTAAGGATCGAATGGCGCGACTCAGGGCGCGATTGGTCGAGAAGATGATGATGGAGAGGTGCGCCGCTTTTAGTCGTTTTTGATGACATATTACCGGACACGATCGGTGGCGGTGCACGACACCTTTTCCTCCTCCACGTTGCGGAAAGCGCTCGATGGGCCGTTCACCTCCTGCTAACATCGATTTGCTCTTCCGCCGTCTCTATGGGCAACTTCAAGCGCCCAATCTCTCATCAACAACGTCTGGCAGACTAGTCTTTCTTACGTGAACGGCCTCGTTCATTCGATCCCATGATCGCGGCGCATCGAAGGTCCATTGAATCGATTCGTCATGCCGAGACATTCGTACGCTCATACCATGGGTCATTTTGGAGGTGGCTAGATCCTATATCAACCTAGCTCTGCGCAGTCTGACCTCCCCCCCTTCCATCGCAGTCAACACGATGATGCTCAAGTCAGCACCTGTCCTCCTCGCTCTGGCGCTGTCGGCGCAATCCCTCCCCCAACCACTGGACTGGTTCTTGGCTACTGCCAAACAAGAGGCGCTCGAGCGCTTTACACAATTTGTCGACCCTCTCTGGCATGGCGCTGGACATCATCCGCCTGGCGCTCCGGGACACATCGAGAACAGGACAATCTATCAAGTCATTAGCGAAGACCCAAAGTAAGCGTTGCTTTCTGTTTCATATGCTGTCGATGCTCAACGAGGTCCAGATTCTCTCGCTTGGCCAAAGCGATTGATTTCAGCGAAGAAACTGTCCCGCTCCTCAATGATACTTCTTCGAAGTAAGTCCAGCAACATAGATGTGGGCTCACTGCTGAAGTCTTCCCAGGATAACCTTCTTCGCGGTTCCCAACTCGGCCCTCAAGCGGCCTCACCACCATGTCGACTTTGATGGTGGTCTCCAAGAATCCTACGATCTATCCAATACTCTTCACGACCTCGAAGCTTTCCAAGCTGACGTTGGCGAAGGACATGGTGACGACGACGACGACGAGCACAAGGAGCGGCGTCGCAAATTCTTCAAGAAAGTCGTGACCGCCATTCTGTCCTACCATGTCCTGCCAGCCGAGCTTCCTGTCACCAGACTCGCGGAGATATCCACGTATCCTACCAATCTTTCCTTCAGTCACTCCTTGGACGGAGAGCCTCAGAGGGTTAGCATCCAGAGCTCGCTCCTGCCACCAAGTGTGGCAGTAAACCTCTACAGCAAGGTTGTTCATCCGAATGTGCCAGCCGCTAACGGTGTGTTCATTCACTCTTGCCATTCACACCGTCAGTAATTGTTTGAGCAAGGCGTCATCCACGAAGTCAGCCATCCTCTCCTACCGCCCTTGCCTGCGTTTTCCGAAGTCTTCTTGTTTCCTCGTCACTTCTCCTACTTCGTGCGTATCTTCCAACTTTCATTGATCCAATTTCTTATAGCCAAATCGCAGACATCGGCCTTCCAGCGCGTGAGACTCGCAGACGAACTCGACCTCCGATGGGTACCTGGCAAAGAGGAAGGCGATAAGGGGACGCTCAAGGGCTCAACTACTGCCACTTCCTTCGTGCCGACCAACCATGCGTTCGAGCGCCTGCCCCAGAAGCTGCAACTGTTCTTGCACTCCCCCTTCGGTGCACGAGTCTTGAAAAAGCTCCTCCAGTTCCATGTCGTCCCCGATTTAAGCGTGCATACCGGTATGTCTCGATTTCCCTCTAGGAAAGCCTCGGCCCTCATCTTCTCGTAGATTACGTTTACAACGCGACTTCCAAAGAGACGGTGACGCTTCCCCCCTCTGATTTCGTGCCGCTCTTCGTCGACGACGACGACTTCGCCTCGACGTTGTTCCCCGAACTCTCGCCATCCCTCGCCGTCCTCCCATCCGCATACGACGCCGAGCCTATCTCGTCCGTCCATACCACCGTGCCTACCCTCCTTGCCAACCACACCCTCCACCTCGAGATCGCCAAGTACAACGTCTCCATCCCTCTTCCAGGCCCGCATCGGCCGCATCGCGTGGTGACCAAGGTGTGGGCCAACGGTGTCCAGGTCGCGTTCCCTGACGTTGTCGCTATGAATGGCGCGGTGCATTTAACGGCCCGCTTCATCGATCCGAGGGGAAAGAAAGGAAAGCATGCCGAGATCCAGAACAACGATGATTGGGAGGATTGGGAAGAGTGGCTGCCGGCTTGGGCTGGGGAGAACTGAATATTGCCGTGATGAGAACGATGCCAGCATATCGTTGAGCTTGTATAGTATTGATTGTAAGTGTGGGTGTAAGATAATGTCTTTCATTAACCAACGACTCGCATGTGGCGGACGGTAATTGCCTAGGCACTGGGTGTCGTCATTGCTACCAGGCTATCAGAAATAAGCGTCAAGGTGACCGAATTTTCACGCGATCACATATCAACAACTTCGCTCCGTCCATCACCACGGGGTCGCCTGCATATATCAGAAAGCCGCTCTCTGCGACCCGGTCCATTATACGCGTCGGACCGCGACCACACCTGACAACGCGCATGGTATATTCAAATGACTGATTTCCCGGGCAGCATATGGCGTTTTTCTTCTTCCCAGCCCCAAAGCTCTGTGCGTACACCTAGTGAAAGGAAAATACCTGGATAAATGGTCTTGCAGCCTCTTTCATCTCGCTGTCTGGGCAGGCACGACACACCAAACGAGTGGTAAACCTCGGGGATACTTCCAGACTCGTATTTAAGCGACAGAGCTTGTTTTGACCTCACCTGCAAACTCGAAGTCGATTTCTTAACCATGTTTCTCAAGCACGCCTTCACCGCCGTCCTAACTGCCACTGCGGCCCTCGCTGCACCCACTGTATACCTTGCTGGCGATTCTACAATGGCTGCTACCGGTGCCAATGATGGCGCCACTGCTGGTTCGTCTTACTCACTCTTCCATGTCTGCAACTAGGCACTGATAACGACCAGGATGGGGCGCTTACCTCTCAAACTACATCAGTCTCACAGTTGTTAACGATGCCGTGGGTGGTCGCTCGGCGCGCAGCTTCACTCGTGAGGGACGCTTTACTGCAATCGCGGCTTCGGTAGCAGCCGGTGACTATGTCATCATCGAGTTCGGACACAACGATGGCGGTAGTCTCAGCACCGACAACGGGCGCACAGATTGCCCCGTTGGTGATGCGGGCTATGCCACTACATGTACGACGGTTTACGAGTACGTCTTTTTCGAAGTATGATGTTTTCTTGAGCGTCGCTGATTCACTTGTAGTGGCGTGACAGAGACCGTGCTTACATACGAGGCATACCTCGTCAACGCCGCCAAGCTCTTCATCGCCAAGGGCGCGAACGTTATCATCTCCACACCCACATCCAACAACCCGTGGGAGACCGGTACATTTGTGTATAGCGCAAGTCGCTTCACCGACTACAGCCGTGATGCGGCAACCGCCACTGGGGCGATCTTCGTCGACCACGGACTCTACGCCGCGGATCTCTTCAAGAACCTGGGAGCCACGGTCGTCGACTCGTATTACCCGAACGACCACACCCATACGTCGCCTGCTGGCGCGAACGTTGTTGCGAGAGGGTTTGTGTTGGCGTTGGAAGCTACAACGTCGGGTCTGAAGAGTTATATCACCCACGATTAGTACTGGCTTTTCTTCTCACTGACAAAAATCGATTCTGTTGTTTCGACCATTTTGACCCGCAAGTCCGTACATCGACTAAGTCCGATTTTCAAACAATCGCCGTTCTGGTTCCGTTGACGAGTGCGAACTTCTGCGCAAAGGATGGTGCTCGACAACAGGTAAGTTAGAATGTGCAAGAGCACGAAGCATTCATCTGCATTCCACCCGGAGAATAGGCATGGACTCCCAGACAATTTTGAAAGACGCCAGGAAAAAAGTTTAGAGCAGCGTTTCGTAAGTCTTTGGAAAGCGTCTGAATACTCAAACCCTTGCAGTTCGTGTCTGTTCATGTTTATACACCATCGGCAAGCTCCGGCTACTTAACGGCTTTCTCGGCCCGATCCTGGCCCAATCACCCTGCAACTCAACCCTCCACGTCCTGACGCAGCACCGTCTTTCTGTGGACCGAAAGCCACGTCGTGGCCTATCAGACACCCTATCTTGATGCAGCTTCATATAATCCACAAAGGCGCCGACTCTCCCCGAGCGTGGTCATCGACTTGCTGCGTCGATCATCTTACCGACGTCTTCAAAAACGAAGTTCCTTACCCGCTGCTGAGCTTTCAGATCTTCTTTCAATGTGCGCCCAAGCCAAGCGAATGCTATGCACCGTCAATGAGCATGGTCTTCTCCTTCAAAAGACTCGGCACTCAATAGACGGAATCATAGCACTTGAAACGTCCGTCAGTTCAATGGCCGTGCAATTCTGGTCCTAGTGTTGTGTTGAGAGGTCTCGAACAGCGGAAGCACAATCATCCCATTCAATGCACTGCCGCTTTGTGGGTACTCTTGAGCGCACGTCCCCATGAAACCCAATTTCTGCGACGTACATGCTCAGTCAGGGCAATCATTCCCTCTGTTTAAAGAGTCCCGATTCTTTGCTGTACGCTCATCGTTGCTCTGTCTTGAGCATCCTTCCTCCGCCAAGGGCTTAGCTACTGCAAAAGGTGTGTCTGTTTGGTATGCAAATGCTTACAAGATGCTCATAGCCCGATGTCAGACAGTTTGCGATGCACTTTCCACTCATATCTGGCAGAAGCGCGAGGAAGAAGGCAGCCAGGAAGAAGTCTAAGAGACCTCCGACAGTGCTGTCTCCCCCCACACGGCCTAAAACAATACTCGGTCTGTCTTTGACTGCTTTTATCGATCACTCCTCCTGATAGTATGCTTTAGCAAGCAATACCATCAAACCACGCATCGTCAGCCTCGATTTCTTCGGTGTGAGTCGCCAGACCACCAACTTCGGTGGCGGTGGCGGACCATTGAGTAATATAACGGTGGACCCATTCAAAGGGCGAACCCAAGGGGGCGGAGGAAGAAGCTTGATGGGAGCAGGTGAGTCTTGCACATTGTCGTGCTCAGCAGATTCTGAGAGCGCCTTCGTGATTCAGGACGTACGGCAGCGGATATCCAGGTGCTACTGGGCGCGGAGTCGCGAATCGGAACTTTCCATTTTACTTTTGGCCTCTCGTATACGACGAACCCCAGCTCCCGTACCTTTCGCCACCAGAGGTTGGTCTCGCTTGCCTACGCTGACGATGTATCACAGTCCTCTAATGCCGTTCAAAATAGTATGGCGGTCCCCACAACACTGCTCGCCCCGGTGGGGCTATCCAGTACGTCAACATTCCAAGCCCCACCAAGAAGCGGGTCTTCCGAATTGTATCGGATGCGGCCACAGTTTCTGCGCTGATCGTTGATATCAAGACTCGATGCGGATCCAACGCAAAAATCAATTCTGTGAACAAGAATTCGATCGGTCCCGCTTTGAACTACGACGCCAGTGCTGTACACCCCGAATCCACTCTACAGTATTTCAGGGGTAGTAGTATCGCGCTGGAGTTCGATGGGTATAACAACTCGGCGGCGTTGGCGGCAACGGATGGAAGTGTCATGGATGCTCCGATGCCGCAGGGAGTTGATCCTCTTTTGGCAGGTTGTCTGAAGGCCACAATTGATCAGGCGGCGTTGATGGTCAACATTCCAAGCTCTCATAGCTCGGCAAGGTGGAACACTCCCGATGTTGGGTCGCTGCTTCTTCTGGTACTGAGTCTACAGTACATTATTTCACGCGCAATGTGAGCCGATAGCAGCCAATAGATATACATTGGATCATAATGGTGTAGTTGTTTCACTTCGCTAGCGCTGAAGGACTTGTGATCGCGGGATCAGCAAAGATGCTGCTTGTACTTTCTCCAACCACTTGCAACAGTCCATTAGTCATCTCCTAGACCTGTGATATATCTGTATAGCAGACGATTGAACTCTCGCTCGTTTTTTCCTTAGACGGCAAAATATAGCACGTAGTCGAATCGCTGTGGGCCAGCCTGTGCCGGCTTTGTGACTTAGTCGGACTGCTCGCCACATTCGGACCGGAGTCATTAAATTCTCCCACGAGGCAAATCGATCGGCATGATCGAAATTGCATTTTTCCTTCTGTCGCTCAGGCTGCCTTTGGTCCTTCCGTTCCTCCGCAAGGGTACGCAACTGCTTACGCGCTGGCTCAACTCACGTCCCTGATATTTGGATGACAGTACTATAGATCCACCAATTCATCATGGTACTGACGAAAGCGAAATATAATCAACTCCTCGTGGGTGATTCCGCGTCTGAACCAAGCAACTGACGAACAAAATCATCCAAGAGACAATCTCTGACTGGAGACATCGGGGCAACTGCTGAGCTCGTAACTGCCTGCCGGAATACCACATTTGCCACGCCTCATTCTCTCATGCCCGTCATTCGACACCATCTCTCGGGGGAACATCTAACAAAGTTGGAGGAGTCAGATATTCATGACATTGCCATTTCGACCAGTCAACCGATTCAGAACGCCCTTTACTCTATGGAGCTTCTCGAGCATATCCTCCAGCCTGGGCATGGACGGGCAACTGCTCTTCTGTCCGTTGACACAACCGTAGTCTGTCAATCGGTCGCTCTATGGAGTGAATATCTATTTCGCAACATTCTTTCGCACGCCGTCTGTCTTGCTAAAGATCAACTCCCATTGGCGCACGTTGTGATCATCCAGAGACTCACCGCTTCATACGTCCCGCTCTTCCATAACCCTCAGATTGTCACCTTGATAAAAGAAGAGACGCGCCTAATTCCTGTCATCATAGACGCGTGGATACGCTTCTCCGCGATTGGCTGCGGGAGAATCATCGTTCTTCTCCTTGAAAGCTTGATCGCGTTCGGACTCAATCAGACTGGAGAACTTCTCGATGATCGGCCAGACGCTCAATACGTTTTGTGGGAAATGACGCGTCGGACACGAGAGACTGGTATAGCGGCCGTGCAGAGTCTCATATCGGTTACGCTTTTGGAGAATAGCACGGCCTTCTATCTGCTTGGTTTGGACACGACACTCAAGGTCCTTTTCCAATTACGACGGTATTCGATACCCATCCGCCGTGTCATGATGGCCAACGGGATCCTACGGTGGCTCTGTTTTTCTGCTCATCGCTTATCCATACAAGATGTGTCTCTCCTCGCCGCGGAGAAACGCCGCGGCATCGGGCTCATTGCATTTTCCTTCCTCCAAGAACTTGCGGTTTTCCTTCGAACGACCTATACACTCATACGAACAGTCCTCCACGAAAACATCCTCGAGACCCTCCTTCGCATGGAGTCCTTCTCTCACGATCCCACCCTCTTCTCCCCCTCCCAGCGGTCTACTCTTCGCGAAGAGTTTGGTGTCATGATTGCATGTGTTTTGTCGCTTCTGGATGGGTTTTCTCTTTTCAATCTTGCGCTGCCATTGCTCCGTAAGCATGTCCGCCGAGTCGAGACTCTCGGCTTGCCAGACGCGGTCGATCCTGAGGGCCTTGTGGCAAAGCAGTTCCATTCATTGAAGAAGACCCTAGAGATAAGAACGGAATGGCATCGTTGGTTCTGCGCATCGAGTAACTGGAGAGTCTGGCGCTGCTTTTGCGTCAATCCCAAGGTATGTTCTATTTCCGTCGTCAAATTCCTTGTAAACTCATGGACCTTGTGCTCAGTGCACCCAGAGAGTCAGACTCTCTGCAACCGAAGATCCTCGTACCTCGGGTGACGTTCGGGAATGCTCAGGATGTGGCTTTGCGACGTACTGCTCACGTACATGTCAGAAGGATCATTGGAGTAACGGTGGTCACAAGATCCATTGCTCGAAGCTCAAAGTCGCCAAGACAGGTATGCATCACTGCCTCACGCGTGTCCCCTACTAAAACCCTGCCAGCGCACTCTGTCATGCTCCCAATACGCCCCAAAGATGCTTGCTTTCTCTATGCTTGGGTTCAACAAGATATGGAACGCAAGCCAGACTATCTCGAGGCCGCCAAAGCTCGTGTCTTGCACTCCGGCGGTGACGTTGTGGTTCGCTTTGATTATGGCCGTCTACCCACCAACGATGGTCCCATTTCGCCATCTATGCGCATCGACATACTCTCACTCCAGAGCTTCGTAAGCTATATGTTCGAGTCAACGGATGACACAGATCTGGCAGAGCGGGATATAAGCCATTGGAATGGTTGTCTCGAACGGGCACGAACAGGAGACGGAATTTTTATCGCTATCACAATATCCACCGCCATGCTGGTAGATTTGACGAACGTCAACAGGATATTGTCGGTGAAGTTTCCTGCTGAGATCTATGGCGATCCCACAGTACCATAGTCCTTTTGTTCTGGCGCGTCGATAGATATTTTTGTCTCATACGCGTACTAGCAATTTCATGTGCACCTAACATCGAACTAACAAGGCAGGCGGGATTGATTTCGGCGTTATGCATTTACGGTGGCTTTTTTGCGATATGGAAGTATCTTGGCATGACGAGTCGCTGCGTAGCGCCTTAGGCCAGTACGGCAGGCGAGATGGCGCGGCTAGAATCCCTCATCTTGGCGTCTAGCATCCAAGGTGGCGTTCTTCCTAATGTGGGAATGCTTGGCATGACGCGCCATGGAGTCTGAGTATATGAGAATAGAGTCGTTTCGATACGTGGAGCTGCCAATGGCCAGTATCGATACGTAGTCGACTGGGTTACTCTCATGACGTGGGAGCCATGATGTCATCCTGAGCGTGGCGTATAAGTATGCGACTTTGCCACCACCAATTGCCATTCACACACCCACATCTACGAACCATGGACTTCTTGAAGCAACAAATGAACAAGTCGGACGGTCAGACGACTGGTACCACGACGACAAACACTGGCAGTGGAGGTAGCGGAGGAGGAGGTATCATGGGGAAAATGAACAACGCGTTGGGCGGCGGGCAGAGCGGAGAGAGACAAGAGGGTGAGTCTGGCTTTTACCAGTCGGTATAAACATAGCCAGAGACTAACGTCCCTCGCAGATGGACTCGACAAAGGCGTCGACTATGTTCAAGAGCATGTCTTGGGCCAAGGACCACAGAACAATGAGTCCGCGTTTGAGCAGGCGAAGGATGAACAAATCTCAGATGGAATACGGAGTGCGTACAAGAGTGGGACGGGCAAGGATTTCCCGATAAAGGACAAGTCGTAAACGGTCTGAAGACGAGTGCGACGAGGAAGCAACGAATATGGACTGTTGTACACTACAACGTTGTGAATGGAGCAGTCACCAGACACCTCTCAAGCTTATATAAATTGTTGACTGGAACGGAAGGTGGCGGTGGGATCGTTCACCAGTAATAAGCCATTGCCTTTCATTACATGGCTGAGGATACATTATGACCGACTTCCCTCTAGCGCCCTCGACACCGCAAACTCGACGGGATATAACCTCGCCCGAATTCTTCCCGTCGTCGTCAAATCGACTAACACCCCAGATACTACTACCGCGACAAACATTCCTATATCTCCTGCGATCTTCCATGTCCTCGCCCTTTCCAGCAGCTGATCCATAAACGCTCCTGAATACACCCTCAGAATTTTTCTGTCTGCCCGAAACTCGGAAAGTGTAACAAGGGTAATCATGGGAGTGTTCGCGTCAGTCCAATAATCAAATATCCACACCAAAGACACGGTGTTCGTGCTAGGGAATGTGGTGTGCAGACGTTGCATGTGTCCTGCGTGGGCTACGGAGTGGGTTTGAACTGCTGTGTAAATGAACTCCATGTCGCGGACTGCGTGGGGAAGCAATGGTGAAAACACTGGAAAGACGAGAGTAGCGTAAGATACTCGTGATTGACCTTATCAAAAGAAAAGGAACTGACTTTTTCGAGCGTGAAGGATGCTTTCACATTGCTGCTGGTGGCCGCCGACCGTCCAATGGACTCTTTGGCATTCGGACGAACAATAACGGGCTAGCGAGCAGCCCGTACATCGATGAGGAACTGGGAACTCTTCGAGGAGTTCGAATTTGGCGGTACACTGGAAAATAGTCAGAGGAATACCAAACAGGCGGATAAAGCGTACCAGCGGATTGATACATATCGCTCTGGGTTTGCCAAGTTCGCTCTTCCCCTCGACATAATCCGACACCTCCCTTGCCCGCCTCTGGACCATGGTCTTCACCTTCCGGTACTCGATGACTACCAGACTATCTTGTCCCAAATCCTGCACGATGTTCCTGGTTTCTACATACCGGATCGACTTCCTGAACCAATGAAGTGTCTTGCGAAACATGACGAATCCTCCAATTCCACGTATCGCCTCGGCCAACAGCTGATTCATGCCTTCGAGCTCCTCTTGACCCAAGTCCATCTCAGCGAAGTACGTGCGGTCCCGCACGAGCGGCTCCAAACGCATGAGAATGGAGAGGATACGATTCTGCAGGGCGGTGATGACGCAGCGAGGAGAGTGAATCGAGAAGTAGATGAGCTCCTCCATGTAGAGCTTGAGCATAGTCCCAACGTGCCCGCGACTTTCGTCCGAGAATGCCTGATGGGTGATGGGGCGGGCGCCACGGCATAAGAGTTCGATTATCCCGCGGGCAAGGAGGGCATGGGTGAGGCGTTGGTCACCTTGGCGTAGGCAATTGATAGTCAACACGCTGCAGAGCACAATTTCCGGGATGATCACGTCGCCTTCGAGGTGGCAGAATAGCGAAGTAGCTAGCGATCCACAGAGCGCCTCTGCAACGTCCTCTGCGGGCCTGGAGTGGAAGAGTTGCAGCATCCCGTACTGCCGCTTCGGATGATTAGCGGGCAGCTCGAGCTCATCGATGATGATGAACTGCATGGTGTTGGAGATCCCGCTGCAAACGCGATGCTGTTGACGAGCGACGCGCACCCAGACGCGGAAGACAAGAGGCAGGAGAACTCTGTCCTCTCTGAAGACATCACGTATCACTTGAGACCGCAAGAGGGGATCTATGAGACGTTGTACGTCAATAAGCAAGGATTCGCTGTGCTCGATGGGAACGTTCTCCGTTTCCAGGACGCGAGTCACGCCCCAAAAAAACGTCGCCCAACGCGTAATCATGGGACACAGGCGCTTGATACGCTCTAGTGTGGGTGGGTGGTGTATATGCGGGTCACTCGCCCCAAACGCGTACGCGAGCATCTTGAATGAACAAATGGCATTTTCGACGGGGGCGCCGCGATCGCCAGGGATAGCCCACCAGTTGATGTCGGATTGGTTTATGAGGGAGTCCAAAATCCGAGCCGAGAGATGGTACTCAATGACTGGCAGGACATCAGAGAGGGTCCCAAATCGCTGCGACGGAAGTTTATCGCAGTACTTCATCCATATTGTGGCCGTGGCAATCGGGTCACCGCGAAGAGACTTTTCCTAGAATGGAGGATTAGAAGGTTAATTCAAGAGACCACATAGTGCACAGGTATACTTTTAAGTCTACGAAACGCTGTTGGTGCAGCCTGGATCGAGACGACATGATGGTGAAACGAAAAATGTAGATGAATTCCCACGGTCAATTGGTTTGAAATTCTATATCTGACGCGCCAAAGCTGATTCCTCTTGTCGTTCAATTGTCGTGGTCGATTCATCGTTCAATGCTCTACGGTCGTCTCGCTGCGTGGGATTCCTGGCTAACGTATTCACGGTGTCGGCATTCCAGTTGGACACTTGGGATCTTATCAAGCCTCACGTGGAGATTTCGGACTGCAATCCGATTGGTTGTCGAAAGACAATAGGCTCTTTGCAGGACGCAAATAAGAACAGCGACCTCGATTCCACACACAACGTTGCTCCCCCCTCCATGGACCTACGCTGCATATTTCTCCTCCCGCCTCGTACGGCCCAGTCCCTCAGCTCAAAGCACCGCGGCAGTTCCTGATATGTCACCATGCGTCTTCCTTCTCTTTCCCAGGCCGCCCCAGGGGGCCGACTCGACCACGGATCTTATATGGCGGTCCCTTCCCCTGCATTTCCAGACAGTGCGATCTAACTTCCGTATCGCATGGTCACAACTCTCACTAAAATTGATACGCAGCTCATCCCCTAGACGATTGGGCGACAAACAACAGATTGGACGAGTTGGGAACAAGGACCCACATATCAGCGACATATCATGATGCTCACCCGTTCTCACTCGGGACTAGACTCGTCCCTTCTTCGAACGAAAGCGCCTGACCGGGCCCTTGACCCTCCCAAACGGGTCCCGCACAAGGGCAGTCCCAAATGGAGACAGACCGGAAATGGATTTTTCAAGCGACTGACCGAATTGGGATGCACGGTTCGTCGATGTTGAGGACAAGGTAAGTCCCATTTTCGCGCACAAGAGATAGGCCTTATTCCAGTCCCTATTAAAGCCCGGAGGCTTGCCCTTTTGTCCCTACCTCCCTCTCTGTGGTCCCCATCCCCCCGCCTCCTCCGCCCCGACATCCCCATTCCTCAGCAATGGCAGGCTTCCCACCCAACTGGACCTTCATGGTCGCCTCCTTCATCGGACTCATCATGTGTTTGCTTCCCTTAAGGTGGCATCTGCAAGGTAAGCCACCAAATTGTACTCGTTCGCCCCCGTACTTACAACTTTCCAGCGTACAATGTCGGGACATGCGCTTATATGATCTGGGTCGGGCTTGGATGCTTGAATCTGTTCATCAACGCTGTGCTCTGGGATCATAACGCTATCCTCAAGGATGAATGGTTCTGCGATATCTGTGAGTCCCTGCATACCATCAGCAACCGCTCTTCTGACCTCGGATTAGCTACGCGTATCACTATTGCTATGAATGTTGCGATGCCTATCTGCTCATTGGTCATCAACCGTCGCCTCTATTTCATCGCCACATCTGATACTGTCCTTGCTTCGAGGAGCGAGGTGCGTTCGCATGACTGAGCCGTCGTATTTTCAACTAAGCCCCTTGGTAGCGTCGCCGCGCAGTCATCTTTGATCTTTTGCTGGCAGTCGGCGTTCCCGTACTCATCGTCATTCTGAGTACGTTCCTCCTCTTTCTTCGTACGGGTCTGTCGTTAACATCATACAGCCTATATTCCTCAAGGCAATCGCTTCAACATTTATGAAAATTGGGGTTGCTTCCCATCGATTTACAACACCTGGGTTGCCCTTCTCATTTACAACGTTCCCCCCGTTGCCATCGGTTGCGTCTCTGCCGTTTACTGTGGTATGTCGGTTCTCCCAACTGAGGCTCACAAGCTAACGTCTTCCAATAGCTCTGACTATCATTGCATTCAACCGCCGCCGCCTTCAGTTCAAGGAGATTCTTTCGGGTCATTCCAACTTGAACTCGAACCGTTACTTCCGTCTCATGTTCATGGCCTGCGTCGACATTGTTTGCACGATTCCCTTGGGCGTGTGGGTCCTCATTCTGAACAGTGGATATCTCCAACCCTGGGTTTCTTGGGACAACACTCATGCATCTTTCATGAACGTCTATCAATTCCCGGCCCTCATCTGGCACAACGCCCCGGGCGCCTTCGGCATCGAACTGCAGCGGTGGCTCACACCATTTGGCGCCTGGGTTTTCTTCATCATCTTTGGCATTCACGCTGAGGCGAGGAAGAATTACGGCACGGCCGTGAGCTCTTTGGTCAATAAGTTCGGTGGTTCGACTACGTTCTTGGCGGGTCGTTCGACTATGAACACTTCTACTGGGTGCGTCTCTTACATCGTGTCATATTCGATTCTGTACTAATTGACATGTTCAGATCCACGAGCAAAAGCGGCACTCTACCCGTCTTCGTGGAGCGCAAGGTGCACAGCAAGCGCGACTCGCTCGAGTCTTTCACCGACATGTCTATGTCGCAGTCCAGCGACATGAAGAAGTCTTTCGCTGGCGATGCTTCCTTCGGCGGTTTCTCGTTTGCCGACATCGGCGGTGCTCTCAACGAGAAGGATACTGACACCGAATCGACTTCCTCTGCATCCTCTTCACCTCGTATTCCCCACGCTTCCGCACCCGCCGCGTCGAGCAACGAGCTCGACATCGAGATTTCTTCCGTTCACCGCATGTCCATGGTTGATGCCATCTCGGTTCCCCCCAGAACTCTTGATATTATGCACGTCCCTCGCTCGGAAGGCGCCAAGTCGGCCAGCGACATCGTATAGATGCGCCCCCTTTTTTTATCACTAAAGTACTTTTCCCCCAACTCCAACCATACCCTCCGATAGCGGAACTAGTGTATTTCTAAACCTTTTCGTGTCATATATCACACTGCCTACTGTATCCTTTACATTTCTCGACTGTCATTTGGTAATAGTAGAACAAATACATCGTTTTGAACTGCTGAACTGCGCGATACAATTACATTTCTGGCAATGGCTGCTTATAAGTTGTTCACTTGAGCGACAATCTACGTACGTGTGATTTCGAATTGACCGACCCGACGTTGTGCGTTGAATAAGCAATTACGTCGCGAGGTCGATGGAAGACCCCAAGTTTGTACATGCCGATGAATGTAGAGTACAGACACGACGAGGCGTGGTACAACGCGTGGAGACCAGCAGAATGTATACGCAATGACAATCGGAATAGGCTGAGTGGTACAGAAAGGCTCTCTGAAGGCTGTGCGCTCCATGACCATTTTGCGCCACAGCTGGCTTACCGAAACGGTCGCGAGGGCAAGCGGCAGCGAAGGTGGAATGGATTGCTCCTCAGGGAAACCAAAATATGGGAAGATGCAGCTCCATGTCTTGTGGCGCGTCGTTCAGCATCCGCTATCCAGGTGGGCACGACACCCTTGAGGAAGCAAACCGAATACACCTCGTTACGGGAAACAGCCTGTATATCCGCCGCCAGTCGCGTCGCCCGCCTTCGCGCTCACCAAGGGAAAACCACATTGTCGAGAACCGGAATCCATTGTATGAGTATGTACACGAATAGCAGAATATGAGAATGCCGATGCAAGTGAGTATGTAGACGAGAAAGAAAACGTGACCGAAGCGATGATAGAGGAACAGAAACCCAACCCAAAATTGAACCCAAACCGAAGCAACTCCTAGCATGCGCCCCAAAGCAACTCCTCACACGCGCTTCAAAGGTGCCACTCATATGCGCTCCCATCTAACCAGCTGATGACCACCCACCCATCGTCAATACCTCACACCCCCTCCCCATGCTCACACATGCGCCCCATCCCAACTTGCCCTCTTCCGCTTGTTCGTATCACTCCTCACCAGCAAATCCTGCGGACACACAACCGCGCTCTGTCCCCTCTGATGCGTCCCCACCGTCTTCCTCACTCCCACTGGTAACGGTGGCGGCTGCATCTGAGTCTGCATCTGAACATGGCCCGGATTCTCGCCCCCGTTATGATTCTGGATCTGGTTTGGATACGACCTCGACGTCGTTGTCGTCCTCGCCAGATCCAACGCCTCGGGGTACGTGCCCGACTCCACCCCACCCCCACCCCCTTCGCCGCCTCCGCCCAACCCGTAGTAATGCAGATCCAAAAACGGCAGACCCGCACCAGCACCAGCACCGAGATCCTGCCCGGGGCCGCTGGTGAGGAAGAGCGCAGAGAAGGACTGCGCCATCGATGGTGAGAATGCCGGTGGTGGTGGAGGCGGCGGCGGCTGTGGCACGGCGAACGAGTTGGGTCTGAGCTCCGGCTGGGAATTCGCATGGACCTGAGGCGGCCTGGCCATCCTCTCCGCTGGTGGTACGGATATCGATCGTCCATGTGAGAGAGAGAACCCGCCTTGCATGCGCCGTGGACGCGTCTGGGGCGTAGCAGGCGGAGTTGCATGGAGCTCCTGGGATAGATCCACCAGGTCGTCCAGTGTGAACCGTTGCTCCTCAAGGAGGAACGACTGCTCGTGCTCCTCGTCCTCCTTTGGCTGCTGGTCGTTCAGCGTGATACCCGTCAACTCAATCTCGTCTATGCCGGGTAGCGCAGGAGTGTGTAATGCGCTGGGGTGTATAAAGTCGAAACCGAACGTCTGGTGCCGCGTGCCAAAGATGAGATCACCAGCATAGTCGGAATGGTACTCGCGCCGTGGTGGGTAGATTTCGTCGCTCAAGCCAGAAGAGCCTACTTCGCTGTGGAAATCCTGCGGGAATGTACTGTTCACCAGATCGTAGCGGTCGACGACGCCGTGGTTTAGCTGGTTGAATGAGAACGGCGAGGCAGGAGAGAAGGAGTTGTCGATGTATGAGGACGAGGCACTCGAGTCGAGCCGCGGGTTGGCGGAGAACCAGTCTGATGTGCCCCAGGCACTCTTCCCAATCATCCCCATACCGCCAATAACGCCTTCGTTCCGCGTAGGAGACGAAGTCATCATGAAATCGGACATGTTGGTCGAGGACGTCGGTGAGCTCGTCCAGGCGTGGTGTGAGTGTATGGGCGTATCCAGGCCGGACGACCAAGTCTGCGACTGGCAGTCAATTTCGGACTGGGATGAGCTCATTGAGATGGGGTCTGGGGGGATGAGGTCCATGTCGTCGTCGTCACCGAAGATGCTCGACGAGAACGGTACGGTCGATGCAGGCCGCCGTGACGATGGCCCAGGCGCTGGGTCATCCTGCTCGTTATCCGACGCCTCGTTGTCGGATGGATTGGCGCTCTGCGGTACGCTCTTCGTTCCGCCCCGAAGCAGACCTTGGCTGGTATACCGCCGCTTCTTGCGCTGCTGGGTCGTAACCGCGGAGCCGATGGGGAGCTGATCGTCTGTCGCCGCTCGGCCCACGGGCTTCTTCTTCGGTCCCCCGCGTGGTTTATACCCAGCGGCGGTATACAAGTCTGGAAACGCGTTACGAAAGCGATCGCGTAAGTCGGTGGAGCGCCGTCCCTGCTCCTGGAAGACGGGGTCCTTGACGATGAGGGCCCAGAGTGTGCCATGCTTGTCGTACCCGGCCTTGAGTGCGCGGTCTTCTTCTTCCGTGAACGGCCGTCGCTTCTTGGAACGTGTTTTCTCGAAGAGCGAGGAGCCGTCGGGCAGTGTGGAGCGCACTTTGTTGGAGAGGTGCGTGCGGGCATTGGGATAGTGCTGCTTGTATGCGTCGGGGTAATATGTACGAAATCTGATAAACGCGTCGTGAATTTCTTTGATATATAATTCCAAGAGGCGGTGTACCCACCTATCTTTCAAGTCGACTGGTGAGCGGTTGTCAAAGGTAAATTCGGGGTCGCTGAGAATGGTCTTCCAGTTGCCGACGCCATGCTAGACAGGTATGTTAAATATTTTTGAGGCGGAAGCAACGACGCCGACTACGTACCTTGTTGCAGCCGTCGACGAGCATCTGTGTCTCCTGCGGCGTCCACTTCTTGCGCATCTTCTTCTCCGCCAGCTGTGACGTCGCCTCGTCGACGTCGGGGTCGGCAGCAATCTTCCTGAGCTTGCCGCTCTTCTCTGGCGTAAGGCAGGTCTCCGCGACGTGCGATTCAAGTCCGGTGTCGTCCCGAAAGTTGAAGGCCGGCACCAGCTTGGGCGAATTAGGCAGCGCCAAGGACACCCGGCGATGCTTGAGGGGCACGGCGGAGGCAGATGCGGGGAAAGGCGCTTTGAAAGAGAATGTTGATGACGACGGCAGCGGCGGCGGCTGCCCAGTGACCGCGGCTGTTCCCGTCACTGTCGCGCTCGTAGTGGCCGTCGGGGTGGGCTCGCTGGCCATGGTGGTGGTGGTCAAAGAGAAGGATAGTCGAAAGGGAAATGGCGGCGTCTAAAGTCAATAAGTCGGTCTTAGATAATCGAAGAAGCGCTTGGCCCGGCTGTCGCCGCCGTGTCAGCGCTGCGGGCAGGCTGCAGCGTGTTGCAGCTCGTTGGGGTTGGTCGAGGCTGCCTGGTCGTCGCCGTTCGTGCGCAAGCAGGGCTGGGCACGTTGCCGCCAGGGGCTTTCCAAATTGGGAAACCCTCTACCGCGCCCTCTCATTTCCCTTCGTCCTCCCTTCGTTCCGCTCCACCAGATATGGTGTATTTTTCCCGAGTTTCCTCCCATCACACTGGAACCCTTGGCAGCTGCTGGCAACCACAATCAGAATTGCGACAACTCCACGTCTGTCGCCTCGAGGGAGGACTCTCACCGGGCCACGAGGCGTCAATTCAGAACATCGATAACAAATACCTCTGACGGGACGTGGTGCCAACCTCTCTTGCGCCCGGTCATCTGCGTCTTAGCTTGGAGCTCTCATTTTTAATGACATCTTGATACCTCATCTCAATTGGGGCTGTTACTCGTTTGACTGTCCTCCTTGTCCTTCCCGTGAAATGAGGCGACCTAGGCACCCACTCGTACGCCAATTACGACATACGGCATCTCACGATGCTTCTCAACACGTTCTCTCTATAATATGCTGCTCTCTACAAAACTTATGTTAGATACGTATAAGAGTATCAACAATCTTTCGCCTCGATGAAACTTCCTTCCACGCGAAAGAAAACACTGCCAGGTGAGTGTGTCATATCCCGGTCATCCATGTTAATGGCTGACTCTGACTCTAGCTGCTTAAATCTGCATCGTGTACCAACACGTACCTCACCCTCTAAATTCAATTTCTAGACTTGACGCTGTCGAGGCAGGCGCAAACGCGTCTAAGCTCCCCGTCGCTGATTCTGTCATGACTGATATGAATATAATCCTGTCAGCCGCCAATCTCGTATGTTTCAAAGTCTGCGCTGAACAGATGTGTCTAATTGCTTGAGATCGCGTTACTTTCTTTCAACCGATCTTGATTTTCTTGGCGTCACCTCGAACAAATCTCGATGTGAAAAGTCACTTGTCTCCGTTCCATACGTACGGAAGAGCACCTCGTCTATTCTGAAGTACCAGTATGTGTTCTAGCCATTATCAGAGATACTGCCTGGGCAGCGCTCTGAGGCCTGAGCGTAGCGTTATCGCAAGAGATGGTTTGCCTATCCGCGACCACCTCTCGTAGCATATTTCTACATGCGCATCGCGATCCCATGTTGCCGGAGCATTGTTGGTTATTTACCGTGGGAGTATCACATCTGCGGCACCGTCCAAACACCAATACTTCCCGTGACAAGCTGTCTCTCTCAAACCACCATCACTACCTTCCATGCATCCGAACAGGCTGCTCTTCCCCGTGGTCAAGATCGGCACAGGAACGTCCACGGTTCTCGCCATATTGATCTACATCTATGCGCTAACTATCAAGCCATCGCGCCACCGACGCCTTCTTTTCGTTCCAATTCTTCTCCTCTCCCTGAACGCATACTCCGAAAACCCCGGCATTGAAGTCTCCGCCGTGTCCAACTGGGCCAAATCTGTGTTTCCCATTTTGCTTCTCTTCGGAAGCGACTACATTCTAGTGACGGATGTACAAACGGACCTTGCTCGTCGTGGGGAGCAGCCAGGGGAGATCTCCTCGCGCGGGTTCTCTACTCGACTGAAGTGGGCTGTCTCGCTAGCCGTCTCGTGGCGCGGCGTCGGATGGATGCATGAGCCCACCGATGCTCTTCCTGCTCGCGTTACTACACAGCGTAGTATTGGACGCACTCGGTTCATCACAAATCAGCTCCTGATCATTGCGAAAGTCATGTTGTTGAAGGACTTGGGGCAGACACTGAACTCAATGAACCCCGCTTTCAATGCGGGCACGCGAGTATCAGAGCTGAGCTTCTGGTGGCGCTTGGCGTCTTTCGCCGGGACAGTGCCCGAAGTCATGATCGTCATGATAGTTCCTCCCGTCATCGTATGGAGGATTGTTCTGGATGATAGAGATATGCCGGATACTTGGGGGAGCTGGAAGGACGCGTATACTCTAAGAAAATTGTGGGGGTAAGTGCCGTGCTATCATCAGCCTGGAAGTGACATTTCACTAATACGCCGTTGCGGCGTTTAGTCGAACTTGGCATCAGAGCTTCAGACGCGTAAGCTACCTTGTCTTCGACAGACTATGATACTGAGACCGCCACAGCCTTTCTCATCCCATGGTCGTCTCCTAGCGCAGAAAGTCTTCCGCGTCAAGCGAGGAACTAATGCCTCCTCGTACATCCAACTGTATACCGCCTTCTTTCTCTCCGGCATTCTACATGTATTGCATGGATTCATGGTATTGCAGCAGTTCGCATGGGGAAGCTTCTCATTCTTTGCCCTTCAGTGCATTCTCATTACGGTCGAGGACGCGCTGATACATGTTGGTTACCATCGGCTCGATATTCAATCCAAGGCGCTGTGGAGAGCGATTGGGTACATTTGGGTTGCAGTATGGATGGGCGCTTCATGGCCGATCATTCAGGACGACTTTTCTGTAGCCGGAGTGCATAAGATGGAGATGGGACACTTAAGCGGGAGGTTGTTGAGCGCGGTGAGACAGAGCAAATAAGAATATGGATATCTAGAAAGGAAACAGACGGATGGATTGGGACCGCGATAAATACATGATAGCATCCAGCGCTACAACAATTACAATTTAGACACCCTCGATCCCTAATTCCTCAGCGATAATAAGAGCGGCTTTCTCTCCGATGATAATCGCAGCGGATGCTGTGTTCTATAGACATAGATTAACGTATGAAGAAGAAAAAAGAACTGAAGGATGATGACACACCGAGTGAACATTCGATGGGGCGATGGACAAATCCACGACCTTCAGTCCCTTGATGCCATAAACGTTCAATTTGCTGTCAACGACTCCGCATTGCGCAAGAGGTTTCATGGCACAGGTCCCAAGCTACACATGGAGAGTTGTTAAGCTGCCTTGATTGCTCCAATTTATGACTGGGTTAGCTTACCGAGTGCCAAATCGTTTGAACTGGGATCGACATATTGATCAAAAGATCGTCACAAGAACTCGGTGATTGACGTACCCATCTGTCTAATATTCTGGTCGATAGCCGCATCGTCTTCCGCAGAGTATACAATCTTTGGTGCATCCACAGGAACGGGACCTTCGTCTCTGAACGCAGCAGGACTATCGGCAGCAAACTTGGGATGGGCGGGTGGGACCGGGCCTCGGTACGCTGGCAAACGCCTGATTAGCTCGCGCCCTTTCTTGTATCCCCAGCGAAGAACAGCAACGTCAACGGATCTAGAACGTCAAAATTAACTTGCGGGTGATGGGAAGAGAGAGGAGCAGACAAACTTCGTAAGGTAACCGGGCTCGAAATCGGGAGGAGCGTATGGGTCTTCAGCCGAAATATGCAGATGCCCTCGACATTCGGGATACCCCTGTACAGTTATCAGAATGACGAACTGAGATCTAGCGTTATACGTACCATGAAGATGGCACTGCAAACAAATTTCAAGGGAGGGAGGTTACTTTGATCGCGTGGAATGCTGCAGAAATGTTAGCGTTGAGTTCAAAAATGATCACGAACGCATACCCAGCAGACGCAGACAGCCATAAGAGCGGCTTGTCGGGCTTGTTGGCGAAGGACTTGTTGAAGTGTTCAACGAACTCAGGTCCCAGGTCGTCCAGCTCCTCGGGTAAAGGTCGCATCTTGATTGCTCCATCGAAAGCGCTATACAAGGGGCGTCAATATAGTGTGATGATTTGTCAGGGCCTCACTGACTTTCCGCCGAGACGACCACTACCGTTTTCCTCCCATTGCTGCGCCAGTTTCGCGCAAGTCTCGGGTTCGGCGCGAAAGATGGGATCGAACGTGTCGATGGCTGAGTCCACCTTGTATGGCATCGCGTAAATGCAGTGATCTGTGAACCCATTAACCCGACAATCATCGATAAGACTGGAGATGTACTTGCCTTGATAGTCGGCACCCACCCCAGGGACTTCCGCAACGACCGGGACACCCGCTTTTTCCAACACTTTCGCGCTACCGATGCCAGAGCGCTCAAGGATTAACGGCGAGCCCATCGCACCTGCAGCGACAACCACCAGCTTCTTCGCACGAACAGTCAGAACATCCTGGGGTGCTGATGGGTACAGACGCTTGTCGAAGAGGTACTCCACACCGGTCGCTTGGCCATTCCTATGGTGACTGGATTAGAATCGTGTTGAACGGCGTGGTCAGGCAAGACATACTCAGTCACCACGCGCTTGACCAAGCATCCATCGAAGACTGCAATATTCTTGAGGCCCTTGTTATGTATGTAGTGATGCGCCACATCAGAACGACGACCGTCACTTGAGATGAATTTGGGCATTTTCTATAAATAAAGTGAATTGGAAATTTGGCTGGTGGGTCGAGCAAAGAAGCTCACGTAAAATACGTTAACTGACGCCTCGTCGAAATTGTTCCCTTCAGTGCCAAGAGGGCGATTCTTCTCGAACTTGGGACCGATGTCTAGAAACTGCTTGCCGATTTCCGTCGTAGCCCCAGGTCCCCCGAACGAAACTTTCAGAGGTCCCTCGCTTCCATGTGTCGCACCGTCAGCGCCTATCTCGTAGCTTTCGAACTGGAGAGCCCAAGACGATTAGCAAGGAGGCAATTCGAAGAGAACATAGATAACTGACCTTCTGGAAGAGAGGAATGAGGTCCTTGGACGACCAGCCCGGGTTCCCGAATTCACCCCAAGCGTCGAGATCTGAGGCGGCCGGACGAGTGTAGATCATGAAGTTGATGGACGACCCTCCGCCGACGCAGTGTGCGAAGGGAACTCTGGCGGAGCGACCCGCCAAGTACTCCGATGGCTGGGAGTCATAGAACTGCATGGTTTTGCTGTCTGGCATATGATGACTGATGAATTGGCCCGGCTGGATGTGCTCCAGTTTGCCCTCGGTGGACGGGCCACTCTCCAGAATCAGGATGCGAAGGTCAGGAGCAGCCGATGCGAGTCGGCCTGCGGTGACGCATGCAGCAGTCCCACCACCGGCGAAGACGATGTCGTATTCCGCGTCAATATCGTGAGGGAGGGACATGAGGAAGTATGTTAGATAGGAGCATAGAGAGACGCGCTTAAATGGGACAACGGATGAAGATGGATCATGGCGCGTGATATAAATAGGTGTGTTCATATGCGTAATATTACTCGGCTCATCAAATACCCACCGGACCGATTGCCCGATTGGCCTGATGCCATTGTTCAGCAATCTTCAGCAATCCCTTCCCAAAACGCCTCCCTGTAAGATTGGATGCTTGATAGTCAGACTGTACTTTACAGCCTCGAGTCGATGTGGTCCATCGAAGCTATAATCTGTACCTGGAATCTGATTGCCGGGGTAGTTTGTCAACTTCGTAGCGGCATCGTTGCCTTTCGGATAATCGGTCACAGGCAGGCATTAGGGTGTTTCAGAGTAGACGGATTCACCAAGAATTGAGAAAATATTCACGTTGGATTCAGATCGGATTCAACTTTGATAGCAGCTACGAATCCAAGATCCGGCATAAATGGCACTGTGCCGGAACAGGCCGCGTGATTGCCGAATAGCCCTCTCCTGCCTTGAAAGCTCTCTCAATTACTTTCTGGAAGCTGGAAGCACTTACGGTAGATGTCGATAGCTGTTTGTGGTCATTTTTGGCAAGGGATGCGCAATGTTTCCCAGAAAATATATCTCAGAATCCAGGCACGTTGGCAAACGGGTCGACGGCATGTTAAACTCCGAATGAGCCGCCGCTGTCCCGTGAGCAGTTCCGACTTATTTGCCGTCTTATCAAAATTTGAATCCGATCTGAATCCAACGTGAATATTTTCTCAATTCTTGGTGAATCCGTCTACTCTGAAACACCCTATTTGAACCAACCTTGACCGTAGCGTCATGTCGTAGGGTGCTCCTCCACCTGGACCTTGTCTCGCGCTCTTCTGCTCCATATGACTTCACATGCACCTAGACGTGTCATTAGGCTTCCCACCCCGGGCTGAAACCTCCCCCAATTTCCTCTTGCAGTCAGAGGAGGCCAACGAATGAGGGAAGGCGTGATGTTGTACGACGTGAACTTGACGTGAACGTTCAGCAAGATGCGCATTTTGAATTGTCAGCTAATGTTGCTGTGGCTCAAACAACGTGGCACCTTTGCATGTCCAGGTACGAACCGGCAACGTTGCGGCTTGTCGGTGGAAGTTGATCATGAACGCACACAATAGATTATAGTGATAATATCAATCGCAAATCAACCTGACTTATCACCGCCATGTCGCTATTGCGCGTCGCGCGCTTCACCGCCTCTCCTCGCGCTCTTGAGCTCCGTATGATCTCACAGGCTTCCAGACGTTTCATCAGGTCTTACACTCCGGTGCCAACCTCACCCAAACCTCCTCTAATTCCCTCATTTTCAGAGGTGATAAGCCCTGTCCTGTATCCGAGGAGGACATGGGTCAGAAGATATGGACCTGCGATCCTCCGAGTCTCCCTGAATTTCACCATCCTTGTTTTGATGTTGTACGGCTTCGCATCCACCCTCATCGTTTTTACGCTGTTGTACACCTATAACACCGACTTGCGTTATGACGAGGGGCGTTTGGTGCAGGACTATGCGTTCTGCGTACGCGATTTTCACAATCTGGCCATCCTGCGGTTGATCAATCATGGGTCGAAGGAAGAGGATGTAGAAGCTGTGTTCAGGAAGATCCTGGATGCAAAGGATGCCGATGCACGCGAGATTTTTCTCAAGGCCGCACGCGACATACACGCCCTCCTCGAGGGTCCGCTCCTCACTATTCGTGATCCTTCGAAGGCGGTGGCAGGAATTAGCGATCTACCAAGTATCACCGACAAGGCACACGCTGTGGCAACATGATTGTACATCGCAGTGGAAGCATTGTTGACGCTAAGACCAGAATACAGAGAGGCGTTGATAATGGACATGGATCCGACAATGATATGGCAGTGGTGGATTTTCAAGCTATGATGCTGAGGTATGTCGCCCATCTCGACTACGCTTATCCCTATCCTAACAGCCCCTGGTTGTGCACCTGCACAGTGAACACCGTCTATTCCTTACAATCACCTTCGTTGATCCCGCCAAGGATGTCTACACTATCAAGCAACGTCCTGCTCGCGATCGGTTTCTCCGTCCTACTTATCGCGACTGCGTTCAAACCTTCTCCATATCGCCGTCTCTTCTTCATAGCCATGATATATTTCCACGCGCAATGGCATCGTGCCACACACGCCGATGCGGCCGCCGAGTGACAAACGGCGGGAAAATCGCTCAGATTCCTTACCTTTCGCTACAAAGGCCCGTTTACCTTACTGTGTCTGATAGCTTCGGATGATATCTTGTAACGGACGTCCAGCGGGAGCTCACTCAGAGCAATGCAGTTCTTAGGGAGGTTTGTTGTCTCGCGCTGTACGGCTCCATATGATTTCACATGCACCCAGACGTTTCATTAGGCTTCCCGCTTGTGACTTCGGTGCCAGCGACATTCTGCTCACGATCAGTCTTTTGATTCTTCTTCCCGTGGCTGCGTCAAATTCCTCTTCACATCGACCTCCACGTCACGGTTAGGCGTGGGACTGCTGCCTGCTCGTACATACAAAATATGCTCTTCATCTCCGGCGTCATGCAACAAATGCACAACAGCGTTGTCCTGTGGCGCAGCAATGTTTGCCTTGTCATATTGTTCCTCCTACAAGTGGTTGGATCACATTTGAAATCTGGTAGAACAGAGATGTACAATGAAGGGCATGGTTTTAGTCAAGGTCTGGAGAACGTGACTCTGATAACGTGACTCTGATAAATTAGTGAGACGCAGAAAATGCGGTTTGGATTTCTGTAGGAGGCGCGTCAAAGCTGGCCAGCGTGTAGATCGCGGGCTGGGGGCAAAAGCTGCGGCCTTGAAGACCCCAGCTTCGGCGTGCTAATAAGAGGATGCAATGACACTACTCGCGAGACAGACCAGAGACTGCAGTCTAGGAACAGCACTGGTAATTGGGTGTAGACGTATCACAACGTGTAATTGAGAGTCTTCTGTAAAGGGGATAATTGTGGAACGTGTATGCCAAGCGCATACGGGGCAGCAATAGAATTTAGAAAATGAAGTCCCAGCAGTTGTCAACGTCCTTGGTGAGCCGCTGATGGTGATCAAGCTCAGTTGAACTTGGTCCGGCAAGCAATGACACATGCGGCATCGCACCCGCCATAGAAGCGCCGCCTCAAACAGGGACCCTGAGTTATGGATCACAGCCGTGGCTTAACCCAATCCACCATATTGTCTGCTTTCTATTTCTCTAGTACACACAGCGAACGTAGCTGGTCAAATGGTAAGCCATTTTGTCACACAAATCCATTGAAAAGAGCGCGTGTGTTTACACGGTGTGGTTGACCCAAAAGCTTGGACGACCCAAGGATTTGGGTAGGGGCTGAATCCAGTCTTTCGGTTCATCTATCTCTTAATGCGAGCCAATGATTTAATGTTCGTTCATCTCCGCCTCTAGGCCGACCCATCAGCTACAGTGGCGGAATCTGTATGTCTCTCTGCTCGTCGTCGTCGCTTTCATCTTGACCGGATGCGCAGCCCTCTCCCGCGACCGTCACCGCGTTCGCGAATGCTGGCCTCTCCCCATCGCCTTCCGACATAGACATCGAACGAGCATCCTCGATCGCGACAGCCAGCGGCGCCGACCCATTCAACTTGCGCAGCGGCGTCGTCCCCGACGATCAGCTTCGCGCGAGGTTCCAGGCCAAAGGCAAAGCAAGGAAGGAGCGCAAGAAGGACAAGGCCGTTGCCAAGTTCCAGCACAAACAAAATGACGTGCGTCTTCTGCTTGACTGTGGTCTCTGCTCATATGTGTTGTAGTTCATATCGTACCTGCTGAAGCCCATGGAAGAGCATACGAGTGAGGCACAGGACGAGGCCGATGCTGCAAGGTTACCGGTCAAGATTGCCGTGTGGGCGAGTCTAATCAGTAATTTCGCGCTTTGCGTTATCCAGAGTGCGTCTCGCGCTCTGTGGATCTTTCCACAACGTCTCTAGCCTCGCTAACGCCTCGCTTCAGTGTACGCCGCCATATCCTCCCTTTCCCTCTCCCTTCTCGCCACCGGAATCGACTCCGTCTTTGACATCGGCTCCAACATCCTCCTCTTCTGGCTACACCGCAAGTCCAAGAGACTCGATACCACAAAGTGGCCTGTCGGTGGTGAGCGCTTGGAGAGTATTGGGAACATTGTTTATGGCTTCCTGTGCGTATTCTCCCAATTCCACGACTCATCTTGACGTGCATCTACAGAATGGGCTCCGTCAACCTCATCGTCGCCATCGAGGCTATCCGCACCATCATCTCCAAGTCGAACGACGACCTCTCGGACTTTCACTTGGCGTCCATCATCGCCGTCGCCGCAGCGCTCGGCGTCAAACTCATCCTCTTCTTCATCTGCATGCCGTTTAGGCACAACTCGAGCCAGGTCAGGGTGCTTTGGGAGGATCATAGGAACGACTTGTTCATTAACGGGTTCGGTATCCTTATGAGTGCGGGCGGGAGCAAGTGGAAGTGGTACTTGGATCCTGTGGGTGCTATCATCGTGTGTAGTCTCTGTTTTGTTCTTTCTATTCAAGACACTGATCCACACGACAGATCGCTCTAGGGATCATCGCCTCTTGGACACATACCGTACACGGCGAGTTCGAGCTCCTCGCGGGGAAGAGCGCGGACAACCAGTTCATACAGCTCGTCGTCTACAAGAGCGTCACCTTCGACGCGTCAATCGAGATGGTGGATACAGTCAGGGCGTATCATGTACGTGTCCCGCCATCCTCTTCTTCCTCTTCTCACTCAGCCATCGTAGTCCGGCCCGACGCTCTTCGTAGAGGTGGACATCGTCATGGACGGAGAGACGCCGCTGTGGAAGGCGCATGATGTGAGCCAGGCGCTGCAGGATAAGCTAGAGCTGTTGCCGGGGGTGGGGAGGGTGTTCGTCCATGTGGATTGGGAGACAGATCATAGGCCGGAACATCGCAAGGGGGTTTAGTGGTCGACTCGGGGTATTACAATCATAGAGCGTATGGGCCCCAGGGAAGGAGGAGAGGGGAGAGGGATGGTAATCTACTCCGATATATGATGGGCTACTATGATCTCAGCCGAATACGCCTGTCAAGACGCGACGCAGGTCAAACGGGATGACATACACTGTGGCGTTCGTAGCTGATGATTTCTGAACGGTTTGAAGGGGCTTACCCCCATTCTTGGACTGGAGATTTATGTTTGCGCTCAAACATAGGCGCAGACCGTGAACTAATACCTTCGATTCCATCTAGGAGCATACATACTTGGTCGCCGGACGCTACAGTACAGTATAGCCCTAGGAGTCCTATAAGCCTCCCAAAATGTCATTATCCGTTTTGGTCCAAAATCACATTTTTTTCCCGCACAGGTGGGCTTTTGCACATTGCCGCAGACGTCTCAAAAAAGGGAAAAATTTCCGCACAAAATACTGGACATTTGAGTCTCTTTGCGCCACATTTAGCGCTTGGCCGGCATGGTCACGATGGCCAAAATTTTCTGCACATTTGACGCAGAGGATTTTGACATTTCTTCTCCGTTTCTGAGCCACAGGTCGCGTCCAAAATCTCAGAAACTTTCTGCACACTGAAATGACATTTCGGTGAGCTGAAAGCTGGCTTAAAGGGTCCTACTCTTAGGCACGAAGATCACCACAGCCACACAGGTGACTCCGATTAACACGATCGGGACCTGGTGGCCATGCACTAGCCTGAGGTAAATTCCGACACAGGGTCTCCAAGCCCTTTCAATACCTTACCTTACGGGTGCGCTGTGACAGTAACTCACGCAAAGATGGCCAGTTACCACCATCATCGTCTGAATGCCCTCCCTCCAACCAAGCCAGATCCCCACATCAACGGAGGGCCAGTCTCTGCCCCAATCGTGGACTTCTGCGGCCGTCGTTTTTCTTGTTGCCTCCTGCGTTTACGCCGTGTTTCGACTCCCGAAAGACATACGCATCCGTCCTGAACCCATCGTCACCTGCGCTATCAATCGATGCTCCCAGACCATCGGTAGCCTCTCGCGTGACCTCGAGCATCTTGCTCACCCGCCTGAGCGTGAGCTAGAGGAGAAGTTGAAACAGTACGTTCAGGTCTTCGACTCTACAGCTTCAACAGCATCTAATCCGCTCACTCTGTAGAATCAACCAAGAAGCAAAGACTCTCCGCGACGAGTACCGTTCAATCAGTGACCGTGGCGTCCTCCCGTATCTTTGTGCCTTTTGGCAGATGTCTACGGACGCTCGCGCACTTGAGTGCAGGATGAATCGCCTCCATGAGGACTTGGAGGTGCGTCTGCCACGTTGAGATGCTGTACAAGTCTGATGCTGTCATAGACTGCCAGGCTATGCCGAGGCCTGTACATAGCTGCCCTTCGTGAGGACCTGGACTCTGATGGAAGCCGCGGTATGTCGTAAATTGCTGTTGCGCTCATTTTGCACAAAGCTGATTCCATGTACCACAGAAAGTCAGTCGGCGACAGAGACTGTTTTGGGGATTGCTGGCTTTCTCGGTTAGTTGAGTTAGCGTCGAGGTGTGGAGATTACCAAGTTTTCGATGTTATCATATTGCTTTCTTTTTACGGATTTGAGTCTTCAACTTTTTTGTCCTCCGTTCTCTCCATCAAGCGCGCGAGCGAGCCTGGATCCGGTGAACCATGGACCGACCTTAGATCGTGTCAGTATGTCCCTCCGATCCAGCTATACGTCGAGAGGTGTGGCGGAAGGATCCACCTGTTGACTTTGTGATGACTGGGTTCAGCCTGCCCAACCTGCAAAATATGTAATGTAACTGAGAAGTGAAAAGAAGGGTAGGCGAGAATGCTCACGGGCACAAGTTGGCGAGGAGACCTGTTTGGCGAGTACTCAGTGTATTGTACCCATTGATATATGATGGTCTTGATGAAGAGCCGACGAGATGTAGAGGGTTTGTATGTAATCAAATGAACGGACAAATCACAAGCAGTACAACAGTTGATATGCGAGGCATCATGGGATACTTCTACATATTACCGCGGGGCATAGAAGAAGATACTTGTCAAAACAGCTAGGCCAATCATGTCCACGAAAGCCCGACATCCTGATGCTCCATGTTGGTACGCATAAACAAGGAGTCAACCACCCTGCGCAACTCTAGTCTCCCAGCCTGAAGACCTTCCACTCCAATTGGATCGACCACAGAGCACGGTAGAAGCCATTTAGCTTTGACTCGACTTTGTACTCGGGCCGCAGAGTCGACAATTCGTCTAAGGCGCTGTGCAGGCGCGTCGCCACACCAAGTGCCTTCACCATTATCATTCCTGCCACCATCCCTGCCTGATTGGGATCCCAACGCAGCGATCCCTCCAAGTCGAGAAGAGCGTGTACGTCGCGTGTGGCCTTGAGAAAGATCTCGTGGGCATCCGCATCCTTTGCATTCACAATCTGCACCAACACGGCGTCCACATCCTCTCTACTTGACCCATGATGGCGAATCAACAGCGGGATGACAAGATCGTACCAATAACGAGCGCAGGCCTCACAATTTTGTTCCAGCCGCTTCTCGTCATACCACACGTCGACTTTGAAGAGGGACGCCATCGTGAAGGCGAGGAAATAGGACGACATCCACATAAACATGATCGCAGTGCAAGAAGTGATGCTCATGATCCGATTTTCGCGCGCCCGCGACCGTGTCGTCTTGGCTACAGCTTCTGCAAATGAGGGAATTGGGGGAGGGGTGGGAGGAGTCGGCAGCGGTGTGCTATACAGTCTGATGGTCGAATGCCTAAGAGAGTATCGTTCTGTATGTCGGACGAGAGGGAGGACAAAAGCACGAGAAGAGGTGTAGAAACGCGCGCCGCGTACGAGTGACATGTTGGTGATGAGTCAAGGTTGTATGTAGACGAACTGACCCGAGACGATGCCTACAATGCGTGGCTTCGGCAATCAAGCCGTCCTTACACTTCTTTGCCCTCCACTTCAACTCCACTTCTCTCCTTGGAGAAGATAACATGGTGACATAGAGGTGTCCTGATGACATCTTAGCGCCCTGCCGCTGCAATGCTTCGACACTACGAAAGACGTCTCATGAAAATCTCAACACGGACTTTCGGACACGGTTCTATCATCGAAGGATAGTACAGTACCAATGCAAGTTAGCAGTCTCTTTCTCGGCTACCCTCTCGCACTTTGAACCGTTAAGAAGCGTCTAGATATATTCTGGACAATTTCCCTTCTCTCAGAGTTGAGACCTACCCCAACCCCGTCGCCATACCACTCGAACGAGTTCTTTTGGTCCTCGCAATCAGGCGGGAAAAAACTCACTTTCCTCCAACAAAGTAAGCGAGACGATTAGACTAGTCGCGCCCAAGCAGAACGCCTGATTTTAACCTCTCTGACGCACCAAGCTACCCGAGCACACAACTCTTTGTTCGTCTTGCTGTAATTAGCCTCGATGAAAGCATCGACACTCAACAAAGCCTACGAAAAACGTTTGCAATTTTGCCAGTTAAGAGTCGCAAGACAGTTTGACCATCTGCGCACACTGGCAAATGATGTAGGCAATCTTCTTCCGACATCTCCTGCGAATGAGAAGATGGGTGCGAGCTCCTGCAAGGAGCTTCGATGCGAGAAGACACCGGGCACACTTTGAGTGAGAGGAGGACGCATGTACTCACCACTGGCACTGGCATGAACGGATGAATGGATACCTTCTCGAGCACAGAGAGAAAACAAATCATCTTGATCACCAATCCAAGCAAACGAGACAGGTCGACCATCTGCGCACGCCTACAGAGAAGTCCAAGGCGATTCCTTCCCCTCTTGGTAACCACTTTCGACAAGCCCATTGAGGGAAAAAGGATGTCCAACAATCTAATGCGCGAGACTGATCGACTATCCGCGCGCACACCGGGAATAAGGGAAGAACGCCTTCCTCGACATGGACTAAACACGGATGAACGAGAGCGAGAAGAATTGGGTCGACTGTCCCCACACGCCTGGAGTGGGAAAAGGGCCTACCTTCCACCTTGACCGAATCATCATGCGTCCTCTTGGTCCTCAAGCGAGAAGCAGCCCACTGTAAGCGAGATAGAGGTCGACTGTCTCCGCACAGATAGTGTATTCGACGTGCCGTATATTAGCGTCGTTCAAGTTTACCGCCCCACGCCCTGGCCCTCGCCTCCCCGAAACAGAAAGTCCGCAGTTAACGCAGGAATGACAATGGAGATGGACCGCATCGGATGTTGATAGGCGCGGGGCATGGTGCTCGTCGTCTTGGTAGCGGTCTTCCTCGCCCGGCGTTACTGAGGAACCCACAGTAGTCTTGACGAAAGGGGAAGAATGTCTAGCACTGGTCTAGCAAGAAATAGTATAATTATCGTGACGAAAGTCCAAGGTACTGTATGCGAAAGCTATGGATGCAACGTGAGGGGAAAGGTAGGTGGGTGGGCGCGAGATGTCCGTGAATATCCGTTCGTAATAATAGCAGAAAAAAGGTCCATAAAACCCGAAGACCGGTCCGAGCCTGGAGCCGTCCAAATTAGGCCGGCGAGGGAAGGAGACGGCGATGGCAACGCACCTAGAGCGCCCTCGCGGCATTGCGCAATAGCTGGAAGCCAGAGAGGAAGACAACGATGAAGGTAGCGAGGATGGTAATGATGGTCGGCTGGGCGATGTAACTGCTAAGCCCACCGTTGCATATGGTGCACTCCCATCCTGTGGAGGATAATCATGATCAGGCCAACACCATCTGGACAAGGATTCGCCACTCACCAGAGCTCAGCCCTGTATAGCCTGCAGGCGTATAGAGCGCAAACGTCAACTGGCTGTTCGGATTCATGTAGCCTCCCAGCCTGTTCGCACCAAACCCCCGCTCGTCGCAGACCAGCAACGTGCACTGACCCGGTGGCAGCGGCGTAGCAGGATGGGCCGTCTGCCACGAATACACATCCCACACCACATTCGTCGCATCCCCGGCGATGATGCCGTCTGTCGGGCCCACGGGGTACGTGTTCCCGTTGTCGCACTTGGCCGAGACCGTCAAATGCGTCGGGGAGGCGATGACGCTGGTCATGTTCCAGCCGAAGGTGATCATCTGCGAGGGCGCGATTTTGTAGAAGGACGTCACTGTGGTGGCGGGCTCGGTCATGGAGATGCCGCCCGCGGCGGCGGTTTGTGGTATCGAGAGCGTAGAGCTGCTCGAGCTGCTCGGAGACTGGGAGACCGACTGCGCCTGCGACTGGCTGTTCGACGACATTTTTCGTAGTGGTGGTGCGAGAGAAAGGCGGACAACAGGGTTGTCTGTGTCACTACCTGGTCACATACACGTGCCATGCTTTTCACATGCATCGCGCCCTTCTTCGACAAATTGTCACAAATTGCTCGCGTCAAGTTTGAATAATCGCGTCCTGGGTCGCTTAGTGATTTGAAAACATCTACGGTTCCGTCTCCGAGATCCCTACCCGCGCGTACGCTCGTCGCTAACGCATACTGTACCTAGCGCCGCGTGGATGTGACATGTCCTTGTCAAGGCGTCTTTAAGAGCTAATAGTGAGCGTAATAGAGGAGACTCTTTCAAAGGTCTGAGACCGTGCCGCGTATCATTATCACATATCATTGCGTGGAAGTTGTTTGCCCGCCTTTGCTGACAAAATTGGATGAGCCTACTTAGTGGATAGACCACGCTATGCACTTTGGACATCAACGAAGCCTGGACTCGCTGCCCATATTGACTGCTGACTCAGTGTTGTCTTTCTTCTTTTCGACCGCGACCACTGGCAGTCGCAACAACAAGCGTCGTACTAGCAACGTCCATCGGTTTGGCATCGATATCCCAGCCTGAGGTACGGTATGCATGAGGCGGAACGCTGGGGACTGGGGAAAGCTCTTTCCTTGGACTTATGTCAACCCAATTGACACGGAGTTAACACGGAGGAGACGTTTTGAGTGCCGCAAGAGCCGCCTTCCGGCGCTGACAAAGCTTTTCCGCCTTTTTTCGCAACAGTCATGTCGCCAACGTTAGAGCGCTGTAGATAAACGGCCGCCACAGTCCATCGACATCGTGAGGTCCATTTAAGGTGATTTCTTCTTACTCGAGCAAGGCAGATGGAAAGATAGGGCTATGTGAGTCCCCCACACCGCTTAGAGCCCCTACAGCAGAACCGACGAATCCATCATCACCCCCACACCGCTAGAGCCCAGTTCCGCCACTTGTCTTCCGCAAGCCATTGGTCAATGCAAACCTGCTACGACGCCTCGCTTCCTAGATCATAGGCTCAGGTCCGGCTTGTGCGTCGCTCCGGCTTGATTCCACGTCTTTGGCTCAACTAAGCTTTCAGTCGACTAATGTCCTGGTGCTCTCTGTAGGTTCGGACATGATAGACCCTCACACCTATTGTCTTGTCGCAGCAGTTGCGGTGGCGGCGCTAAGTTCTTACGTGGTGAGTCCGTTTCGTACATCTCGCCCTTCAACAGGTGCCACTTGTGGCAAACATCATTGCGGTGCTCCCTATGCTGGGTGACACTGTTACGGTAGCTAGGAATTCGCGTATGCTAGTTTGTACAGCGTTCATAGTATTTTTCATCTACGTCCACCTGTATGAGTGTATGACATGTCCTGTCATCTTCGCGCTTGGTCTCCCCAAGTGGATGAAACCCGTCTACTCTAAGAATACAGAGTGTCTATCACGACGCACCCCCGTTTGTGAAACGCTCGCTGTAGCATTGTCAATCCGGGCAATCTGCTCCAACTGAGGCTTCAATGACGGTCCACGGACATGCGGTAATAACAGTCAAGGGCTAGGTACGTGTCAGTCTAGTCAAAGTCTATTTTCTCAGTGAATTTCAAGGACAGCAATCGGGATCTCGCATGCCTCCAAGAGAAAGCCTTGGCCCTCATGCTCATGTGCGTGTTACTTCACTCTGGTGTGTACGAATTAGGAAATGAAATAATCGACTTCGAGGTGATGCTCTACGGATAAGATACTGGACAGTGAAACTCTGGCCACGAATCAACAAGCGAGAGTCCTTAATTTACGTCACCTGCGGACGTAGGTGAGGGTTGAATCAACTGGGAAATAGCGGCGAGTCCCCACCACTGGCAAGATCAATCTCGATTTGGAATTCGGGATGCGAATTCTCCGGCGAGCCCTCAGAGGCATTACATTCAGTGTCCCCTGCGCTTCCAAGATTAGCGGCATCCTGCAGAATGTTCAGGCATCGTCAGCGATCAGCGAGTGTGATTCAACGGAGACTGACCGCCCAGGCCTCACAGAGCGACTCGTCGTCCCTCCATAAGTGCGAAATGTCATGGTAGCGGTAGATCACGGAGAGAAGTGCCCGGATTAGAGTTTTCAGTGGCGCTCTCCTCGCCTGAATAGCGGAGAGATGGGGGGCGATCTGTATCACGGTATGATAGCGATTGTGACACCTGGATTTCCGCTCAGCTGATCTCCATTATGTGTAACAGGGACACTTACTCTTGAAGCGTGCATAGCAAATTGACGTTGATCCTTGAACCAACCTCCAAGTCTCGGGCAGTACGATCGAGGTGGTGCAAGCTCCTACTGATGAGGACCAGGCGTAGAAGAGCTGCGAGAGTGCCAACATAAAATACCGAGAGTGCAAGGGTAACGATGAAGGCGATGAACGGGACTGACCCCGGAGAAAGGGTGATACTGAGGAGCGTGAAGTCTACAAAACTTGGCATTGGCTGAAATGTGGAAGTTGCTCATCTTCCACACCCTCAATCCTCTTATATGCTGCTGTCGTCCCGTCCACCAACTTACTCTTGTATAGGCTTCATTCTCGGCATTCCGTGATCTTGCCCTCGAGTAAGGGAAATCCTAGGCTGTCAAGTTATGAATGGGGATCGGGTGGTGAGTAGCTCCTGGTTCTTGAATCTTAAGGTGTAAAGCTTAACACTTCTGTGCCGTGTTGACGACAAGTAGACGGCGCTCTTTCAGACTTGTTCTGCTTGTGCTTCGTAGCCTTGCCGGGTCGAGCCCGTGCATCATACTGTAGCCACATGCCCGGTCTTACCGTCAGTGTCCGTCACTGCACACTGACCATCGTCACTCAAAAGGGCAAATTTAGAGGAGGGTCTCTTTATAGTGACAATAGCCGTCGCTATCTGTCTGGCCTTGCAGGAAGGAAGAAAGTATCTTCCGTCTGGTGGTCCCAATAAAGGGAGATCACATCTACGCGGCTTTTCCCGAGTCAGAAAACATGCTCGTCCTACGGGGCCTTGTCGTTGAATGACGCTATCATTCACTGGATTTGTACTCAGAGAAAAAAATTAAAGCATGTTCTTCGATGACATTCAGCGGCCATGAAGTAGTGCGCCGTCGCTGTAAGATTTGATCAACTGATGAAAAGCGCGATGTACTTTAAAACCGCACACCTGATTGTCAGCGGATGCACTTCTTCACAATCAAATCAACAGCACTTACCGCATTCATCAGAAATAGACTGTCTAATTTCGCGACACGAGCCACGCAATCAGAAGGCGAGGTCGATTAGTTCTATCTATGCGCAAAATCTCCGGTATCCGAGCCTTCCGATCACGATGGTCGGGCATTAGAACGTCAGATCAATCGCGATTTGCTGTCATGAGAATCTCAAAGTGTGTCTTGATGCTCTGTGGACCTGATAGACGTGCTCAATTACTTTAGGCTACGAGTGCATGCCTGATAATTACCCTACTCTGGTGAATGTTACGGTATGTCGCATGTTCATTGTAAAGCTTGAGGGTTGACCATTGGTATGTCCCGTAGAGGCGGTACAGACCGTCCGGAGCTGGTCCACCCATCTTCCTCCCCATTGATGTATTCACTTCGTCACGCCGAGTTAGCGCCAATTGCCGTCTCTTGTGAAGGTTCTTCTGTGTCGTACGGATGGTGAACATTTCGTCTCCTAGCTCACGTTTTCTATGTGTCACTTGCACACTTTCTATTCTGCTGTAGAGTACTCTGGCAGGCCTGGCAGAAAGTCTGCAATATTTTCCGAAACGTAGAACATTATCCGTGTGTGTACACAAAGCTTATCAGTCCGAATTCATAGATATTCGAGTTCGATTTAGGTATCGAGTTCGATTTACTTGCAATTGAACCACTGCTATCTTGCAATTGAACCACTGCTATTTAGACTTTCGGTAACGGATAATATAAGTTTCCCTGAACAATCCGATTGATCTACACACGGCACGCACCCAAAGGATTGTCGGACGCAGGATTTGGGGTAGCTGTCAGGAGGTGTCCTCTTCACAGCGAATTTGGGATGCCGAAAGTTGAACTAGACCCTCATCTCCAACAGTTGTAGAGGGAAAACAGCATCAGCGGTATCCGGCTGAGAGGTACAGACCCCAGCAGTGGTCGACGTCCATACCGCACTCACTAGAGAGCACGAGCTCATAGCCCGTACAAGAATTATCATGTGCAAATGTGCAGCCAGTTTAGACGACTCCCGTCTTCTGAGGGTTGACGAAACACTCTAAGTCCTTGACACATCTTCTCCCTCCACGTGTATACACTCTGGCAATCTCCATATCAAATACAAGAATGTGGCGGAGACCACAGTTTATTGGTCAATGTCTCCGAGAAGCGACTGTTTGAAGCGGTGAAGACGACTGCCCCCGGCTGGTAGCACTGCCAAAGCTCGGGAGATCCCTGGCGACGGCACGCCAGTCCGGTGCAATAGGCTTGTATCTAACAGTTACCACATACACGCTGAGAGGAAGAATCGTAGATGCAATCAAAGACGGACCAAGTGTTGCTACTGAGATCTATCGCGCTTGTTCTTACTCACGCACAGACATCACCAACGAGATCGCTCCTTCCTGCCATGAGTGCACCCATCCTTCGGACTGGAGTTTTGCCCGTGGAATTCGATTCTAATCGCATTGATGTTGTGTCGCGGCTGCAGAGCTGTCAAGAGATTCGCCATTGAAGTCCCTGAGCACAACGCGCGGTGGTGGTTCGGAGATAAGAGGCGCATCAGATGCTTAGTCATCAACGTCGGCATCTGGCGACTGCGGAAAAGGCTTCTCGCTCTTTACATTCATTGCATGGAAGACGTCCAGCCTCGGTGCCCATGATTTCACGGCGCTTACTTTTGTGACGTTTGCAGGCGGAATGATACTCAGATGAACATCTTCTTGCCGAGGAGTGCCAGCGCTTCTTCTTGCCTGGTTTAGCCGCGAAGGGCCACTTTCATTGCCCTGCCTTTGAGCCGCTCACAAGAGCTATGGAAAGCGCCGTATTTTTAGCGCTGCACCGGTCAGCTTGTCTCCGGTAGAGCAATTCACTTCACTCAGCGCCTACACTTTCTGTCTTCCTGGAACGGCAGTGATGAAGCTTACCGGGAGATGTATATATTCAGGCCATTTGCTTTCCGTGCATCCGCCACCTTCGAGACGTTGCCCTCGCAAATATGGCACCCGCGCATATCGATGGTATTGAGAATCTCGCCTTACTGTGAGTACCCCACCTCCCTCGTAACCGCCGATACGCCCGAATACACCAGACATCTCATTGTGTATCTCCCCCAGAACTGGTCCAATAGTTCTTGGCTACATGTGGAGCTCCTGCCTCTATGGCATGCTTGTCGTTCAAGTCTGTGCGTTGCATCGCTTCCTCATCCGCCTTTGCTGACGCTATCACGCCCTCAGACATGTATTCCGATCAGTTCCCAGGCGACAGGATACAATTGAGGCTTTTCGGTTAGAATCCGTCGTGTACGCATCTCCATTTGATCACCCAATCTCGGCAACTTGAACAGTGTGGCTTTTATTCCTCCTCGAAACTGTATTCACGATCTTTATCAACATCGCTGCCTGGAACTCGTATGGTTTGGGTTGGGGTGACCCAAATTCTATCCTCGTCATTGATTGGAGCTGGGAGCCTTTGCCAGTGTTGTCTGGCGTTAGTGAGTTTCCTTTCATCATCCTCCGAGATTCCACCTCACGTCGTGGCTTACAGTGGGTGCCATGGCACAGTCCTTCTATGCATGGCGGATCTATTGTCTGACGAAAAAGATATGGCTACCCCTCGTGATTATGGGGGTGAGTTCAAGCGCGCATATGCCGGAGTGACGCTTGACTTTGAAAAGTTGATACTCATGGAAACCTTCGTCGTTTTCCACTTCTCCATTTTGGTAAGTCGCTCCTGGGCTTTGATACACCTCATCTCCGCTAAGCGTGAAACAGTTCTTCCTTCGTGGACACCAACTCTTCCATCTCTTTGACTATTCGACGGAAATTGTGGTGGGTCACGTTGCACCATATCTTTCACTTGTCTTACATTGCTTATGCGCGGAATACTTAGATCTGGTTATCAGGAAGCGCAGCTTGCGATGTCTTCATAACTATCTCCCTGGTTGCAATCCTGACGCGACGACGCCCATCGTCCGGCCTTCGTGCAACGTCCACGCTCATAAACAGGCTGATTCGGTTCAATGTTGAAACCGGCGCGATCACTAGTATCTGGGCAATCGTCGAGGTCGTCTTGTGGTTGACGACACATAAGTTCAACGTGCATTTCATCTTCTTCCTGATGCTAGGACGACTGTACGCCACTGTCGACCTGTTAGTACGCATATCAGGGACTTACGCTTGGCAATAGGTATTCAAACGCCCTCGTGGCGACGCTGAACTACCGCGATCCAGTCAAGAAGAGGCAAGACGTTGTAACAGTCCAGAGTACATTTTGGATGGACGGCGAGCAACCGGGACGGCGTGTTCCTCTGAGGTTCAAAGCGATGACGGAGCAAACCTCGGACGTGACCCGTACAGAGGAGATGGCGACTGCCGTGGTCGATCTGGAGTTGGAGGTGCGTCGTATTTCCCCTTCATGACATCTCCTGTTGAAGCCGTCAGTAGGACCTTGAGAGCGGTAATGTCGACGCAAGATTTCCTCCTCCCAACAAGAAGCAGGACGCATAGTGGATAGGGCCGAGGTGTCGGACAGCGCGATGCTGCACGAATGAAGGGATGTGATAGAGATCGTGAATTCGACTACAAGACACGAGGCGCCGAGAACACTGGAAAGAGTTAATCACAGATATGATCAGATCCTATTTCTTATAGTCAGACTGTCACACGGGTAGCTTTTTGTCATATACAATCATCAGCCAACTCACGGTCTGAGCACCGGCGAGGTTTTCTTCTCCACATCGATGTCCTGTACCACATCCGATGGCTCTTTATTCGAGCAACTCCATGGGCCCACCGCCGCCGCCACTGCAGCCGACAAGATTCGTTACGGCATTCTCGTCTCTGCCGGTGTCCAAGAATCGTCCGCAGTCCATCCTGTTTCTCGAAGAGGTACCGACGCGCGTGGTTCACGCGCTTGAACCGCCTACTCGATGACAATCCAGCCTCGACCGCAGAGCGCATGAGAACATAGGTCGGCACAGGTTGGACGCGGAAAGTGATTCGTGTGTAGATGTGCGTAGTGCGTAAGGGAGGAAACGGTGAAGAGAAATGGTCCGCGGGTGCTCTTGCCTTGCTCGACTGGACGTTGCCGCAGATTCGGCACAGCTGCGCGAGACTCATCGCCACCGGGCTCATTGCCGCTGCCCGGCCGATCGGTAAATGAGGGAATTGTAAGATGCCATGGTAGCGTGTGTCTGTACTTCATTCCCTGAAACAGCAAAGGTGAATTATTCAGAATGAATCCAGAATGGAAACTACGAGCCACAAGGTAACCTGGACCCACAAACAGGGTCATATGAAAGGGGCCTACTGGTTCCGAAACGCCCTGACGGAAGATGCCGTAAAATGCAACATGCCTTTCTTCCATTCTCGACGCTCTGAGAACGCGCCTCTGTCGCACTGTGAGTAACGCTAGCGAGGGAAATCACCATTCCGACTCAATATACACCGTGGAATTGACTTGAAGCGCCCGCGAGTGGCAAACACTTCTGTTCGTGTTTGCGCCCTCGATGACCCGCCTCAATGGACAACAGACCTAACCTTCTTAAGAGTGGGGATGCGGGGAGAGAATCTTTCCTTCCAGTTTGTACTCTCCGTTGAGATAAGACGAAATTCTGACTTGACGTGTGTTGAAGCGTCCCGACACGTCATGCTGTTAGCTGGCAATGAACACACACGTTGTATATGCCCTCCTTCCATAAGCGCATGCCTTCCATTCATGGGAACAGGCACTGGAATTGAGGACAGACGGGTCATAATGCTAGCTCTGCTATGCCACGCCGGAGGAGAGCCACCCTGCGTTTACAGTCGGCGCCCCCGGATAAAAAATCCATAGCAGGAGAGCCCCCCTGCGTTTACAGTCGGCACGCCCGGACAAAGACATCATAGCAGGAGAGCTTCACTGCGTTTACAGTCGGCGCGCCCGGACAAAATAATCCTGTTTTTTTGTTCCCTTGTTCCCTTTCGGCCTGACGACCAGCCACTTTTGGTAAGAAACATTGAGGCGCAATACATCGGTGCTGTTAAGCCTTTCTTGTAACGACATCTTTTGCAGCCGAAGCAACTGATGCTCTACATTCAATTCTCTCGCGGCCTTGATGTTCGCGCAGATCCTTCCCGCCCCTTCTTGCACTGCCTGTAGAACAATAGTTGGGAGCTCGATGTTGTCTTTCTGACTCGAAGGGGGAGGACCGGGTTGCTATAAAGGTCAAGGCACTTGTGACACCACTAACAGCTTTTTACATTTCATCCTACCCCCATCATCATCGCCGCCACTCTCCATGGAACCGCCTCTTCTTATGGATTCTCCTCCTTGCCGTCCACCATCCGCGTCTCGTGTGAAGCGAGAGAACTTGGGCCGCTTCGAAGTGGTTTATGAGCCACCCATGCCTTGGTCGTTCGACAGACTGCAGTCGTGTTTCGCAGATATTCGCGAGACTTGCCCAGATTCCGGACGCCTCCTTCTCGACGTGATGAAGATTGCCACTGGTCCGTTCCTTCTGTACCTGGCTCTGTCGGTGTGGCTCGCCCTTGCGCCAAGCATCTGCATTTGGGTCGCGTACATTGGAGTAGAGATCGTGCGACACTTGACAACATTGTCTTCTTGTGCTGAATCGCTTTTCAGGTGAAATCTTGGAAGGTCAACGGGTCCTTTGACGGAGAAGCTGCCATAGGCACCTTGAAAGGTGTCGTCATCGTGTGGCTCCTTGTCCGCGTCCTATCGACGGTGGCACGGAAGCAAATGTGAGTGCCACACAATCCTATTCGCTCAGTGTTTCATTGACAACGACACGTTCAAGCCTTGAGATGGGCGCCATCATGGATGCACACTTCAAGCAGCACTTTTTTCCAAGGTTGGCCGAAGGTCTGTTTATCCCTTCGTCTGTTGTTCCATCTTAATGCGTCTCTTCAGTGAGTCTGGCGTTCGACCTCGAGACTTCCCTGAGTGAGCCGTCAACCCGTAGAGACACCTTCACCAACTGACATCCTTCAGGTCGTGGCATGGTTGCCGGCCCATCTGAATTGAGCACAACACGAAGCCGTGGCTGGGAAATAATACAGAATCTCGTACTCCACGTCAACGCCCTTGTCAGCGTCTTCCTCCAAGTACTCGTTCAGGTCGTCCTTCTTTATCGTGCTGGATCCGTGCCGATATGGACAATTGTCTCCATGGGATTCGCAGTCCCCACGCTGGGACTTTTAGTCCCTTCGACCCGTTTCGGAGGAGCAGGTGGGCACCGAAGTCTCACACAGTGTATTCACCTCTCATGAAACTGTGAAGGGTATGTGTTTTGGACCAACGATACAGAATACACACGACTCCAAGGCCTGCATCAAATGATATTTCATCCTCAGGCGTACCGAGAATCGTTGATGAAGTCAGGTGGACTTGCAAAGCTCTCTGAAGGTTCGGGCGCTTTTCCGAGCCACCTATCCCGTGGACTGATCATGATTACCAGCGTACGCACAACAGCTTGAGAGGGTCGGCACCTCTCCGTGGACTGAGGAACGTTTGGCACTCAATCCTCCTGCGCCTTGGCGTTGGGAAGTGACGAGGATTTTCCTTGATTACTGTCCTGTACGAATAACCGTCGTTAACACATTATGAATAAGACTAATCATCCTCCTAGACGCTCTATGGCATCTGGTACATTACCTTTGCGCCCGTCGATTTCGTAATCCTGGCGTCTTTGGCGGTTATGCAGATCGGGTACATAAGCCTGATGCGGGACATTGAGATGTTGAAGGATGTCACCTGTCTAGAGTCCTTTGCGTCTCTCTGCCAGGACGCAAAGCGATTCTACAATCTGCTCAGCTCTCCTCCTCGATCCAATATGAGAAACGGCGAGGTCAAGGAAGTCAAGACGGAGAAGGGAATCGGCCTTGCATTCGAGTACGTGTTACCGTAGAATGCTGCCCTCCTAGGCCTAATCGATTTTATAGGAATGTCTCATTTGCGTACGACGACAGGGCTACAGTCTTTGAAGGCTTGTCTTTCAACATCTCCCCCGGTCAACTCGTCGTCATTGTCGGAGCGAACGGATGCGGCAAAACAACTCTGTTCAACCTCATTGCGCGACTGATGGACTGTACTGATGGACGAATCAAGCTCAACGACACTGACATCAAGAACTACGACTGGACGCAGCTCAGGAATTCGATAGCGGTTCTCTCCCAGAAGGATGATCTCTACCCGATATCGTATCGAGACAACCTTCTCACTGGCGTGGATCCCCATCTCGGTGGTCATCAGGCGTACATCCTCAACGAAGCAAAGGAGATGAGCGAATCGGTCAAGCTCCTGGACGGCAAAGACGACGAGCTGTACACTCCGGACACTAACTTCGAGTACACATTCAACTCCGGGTACTCGACCGTCCCGCTTTCCTCTGCTGTTGTCGAGATTCGCGATAAGGAGCACCCAAATCGGAAGCCCACTAACCTTTCTGGAGGAGAGCTCCAGCGTCTGCTCGTGTGAGTACCTTTCCACACAATCCATTCATTCATCTGTTGACCACATGCCAGTGCCCGCATGTTTGCAAAGATCCTCGCCGCACCGGACGCCTGTGGTCTCATACTGATTGATGAAGGCCTCTCTGCATTGGACCCACCCACCGCTTCTCGCATCTGCGAGAGGCTCATCGACTTCAACAAGACCATGATCGTGGTGACGCACACGCTCGTGCCTCTCGTTCATCGTGCCGACCTCATTCTGTACGTCTTCATTTCACTCTATGTTTGTTGACAACCGGAAGTGCCTGACTTTACATTCTCAGACACATGGATGAAGGAAGAATCGTGCAACGCGGGACACATGAGGAGCTCATGGTGTGTGACGAGGCTTATGCGGAAATGTACAAGGCTCAGGCCCCGCCTGCCGCTGAGTCTGAAACGGACTGAGGAACTAGGACTCTTTTTCATTTCATGCGCCTCTGGCCCTTCTTCTTTCTCGTAGTCCCGTAGTTACGGTACTTCTATCTCCATATGCCTCAGTAGTCTTCTTCTCATAGTACTTAATGCCTTTGTTTCCATACTCGATGACGACTTGTTACGTTTTCTTATATCCTTGTATAGTCTTTGAGCCAAGTTGCTTCATCGTCTTGCTATTTCCTCGTCCAATGGAGCCTCGACCTGCACGGCACATTTGAAACAACGCATGAGTCGTCTCGCTGAGACCTGGGCCGGGCAACAGAATTATTGATCGATGTACGGGCCACACACCCATGAACTGAGCACAAAGTTCATGTCTTATGTTGTCACTTCGGGTTTCATGCGCGTTCCAGCCTCCAGGAAAGCTCACCTTGAGCAATGACACGGGCAGTTCGGAGATCTTCAGGTCATTGCGATCATCACGCGTGAAAACTTGGCCACACAAGCGCCCACCAGCGGGATCTTCGACTATGTAGATCAAACCTGGGTCAAACGCCATGTCGTACGCTGGTCGTACGCAACAGGCCGCATGTACACAACACGGTGCTCGCGGAAAGAAAGAGGCAGTATGGTCTCTGCATCTAGGTAGCTGCGGCCGTTACGAGTTTACGAACGACGACAAGAAGAACCTTGTCGCAGCATGAGCATCAAGCACGTCAGGGAAAGCGGATCCCCACATTGAGCTGCCTCAAAGTAAGAGTCCATTTCCAGCCCAGACTGTAGTAACCGCAATGATCGTGCATATCTCCTCCTTCTGCGCCACCGCAACAACTCCAGGCCCTTGAACGACGACCAGGGCATTCACCACCCAATCAAAATGCCAACCGCCAATTTTGGAGCCATAGTCAACGTGGCAGATTCTTCTTGGACGCCTCAAGCTGTCCCGACATCTCCATCAAACCCGATCGTCCAATCGCCCGAGTCCCATATCTTCAGGATAGCAAGCAGACGACCGGACGCTCATTGAGTTTTGGCCAGGCCGTGCAGTGACGGTATTTTCGGAAAGCGGAATAGCTAGAAGGGGGATGTTATCAGTGAATAGTTCAAAGATATCAGAAGAACAAACCTCTATCGCTTGGTGGTCCAATCATCGTGCGCTGCCCGAGTGAGTGTTCCTCTCAACTAAGCGGCGAAGCTATAGGCTCCCACTGGGTACCGACGTCAGGCTCGATGGACGTCTTCATGAAGAGAGCGAGAACGGGTCGGCAGTTTGGTGGTCCCTCTGGATAGTCGTGAGAGGCGATGTCACCATTTTCAGGCGTTTAGCGGAGGCTCGCCAAGCGAAGAAGAAAAGTGGTCCCAATGAACCGGCACGTCGGGCCATAAACCATTCCAGCGCTCCAGATCTCAAGAAGATTCAAAAACCATCGAAGACCATAGCCCTCGTCTTTATATGTGTAGAGTCCCCACAACGGGCCCATTCGTAAAGATCGCGAAAACTTTAGGTATCTAGTTCGAAACGACAACATAAGCCCCAGTCCAAAGTGGGCGAATTGTACTCACCGCCTGTCCGGCATATGCACAGACATCATCCACCACCTGCCCGCCACAATCGTACCCGCGTCGGCATCTTCTCTCGCTCGCCCAGACACCTTGCTGGCGCTGGCCGTGTTCAAAGATGAACTCCTAGCTCATCTGTTTTCGCGGGGGTCGACTCCGTCCACCATCGAGTGTTCGTGGATTTGCAGTCCCATAGTCGAGCATGCTCTGATTGTGGATATTCTGTGATTCGGCTCGGCGAGGGCGGTGGCGGGATAATAACCTGCGAACGTATTTAGAGAAAGAAGTGTTACAAAGGTCGCATACACGCACCTTCTTCGAGTGCAATCAACTGTTCAAGACAAGAGTGGATTGATAACCTCTAGTGGAATCTAGCGACAGTCCTTGAATACTGTATCTAGGTTGGAGAAAAGCGAACACTCACTTGTGCTCTCTCTCGCCCATCACAGTACGCAACATAGACGTATACCCGGTATTTCTGCCACCCAGGGTATCCCAAGCATGAGATGTGCGTCCATGACGTTCCAAAATTGGTCCTTTTTAGCTTCGTTTGTGCGTAGGCTGCTTTTTCGGCGGCTGACTCGACAGAGTCAACCAAGCGTGGTTCGACAAATGAGAGGCGTGCCAACGGGAGAGGGTGGGCGGCTTTGAGACTTGAGAGACGCTGGGGCTGGGTCCGCCCACGCATGTCGTTTGACGGGCAACTTGAAGGGCCTATCCTAGAGGGAGGTAGTGGGCAACAAGGCAGTCGAAGGACAGGAAGCAAGACAGAAGAGTGAGAAATGGAGGGAGGGTGGTGTACCTGCGCGCGGCCACAGCGCCGCAAGGTTCGCCATTGTCGTCGTCGTCGTTAAAGGGAAAGGGCGGGCATTGTTTGATTACGGCCAACGGAAAGCACAGCCACACATCGGGCCGATTGCCTATCACCGCAATTCTTCATTCCTCGCCCTCACCACAACGGAGTCGTAAGGACCTGTGGGCACTCCAGTTCTGCTTCATGTTACGGTGTGGATCTGCCTGTCTGTGGCATATACGCTCACAGCGTCGTTACGAGTCCGCTTTGATATCGGCTAGGTTTTTGAACCCGAGGTTTGTTGATGCACTCGACGAACTCAGGCCGCCTCTGATCCACCGTGCCTCAGCTATTGGTCAATATCTACACCGGCTCAAAGGTGCGTAATCATCTCGACCTGATATCTGATGACGCGACGCGACACGACACAATTAATTCGGCCCCAGTCGGCGTACAGCCCGTTGCATGTTCATCAAGGTCTCCGTCGGGGCCTTCCCCTTGATCAGTATAACTCTGTATAATCTGATCATAAGCGGTAGTGTTATCTCAGGCGAGTGGATCTCATCTGACTGATAAAGTCTCGCCAGCAGCAAACCGAAGGCTGTTGGACAACTTGAAGTTAAAGCGTCTATAGAGCTGAGGTGGGCACCGAGGACATCCTTTCAACTGTGGTGCACTACAGACTTCTCATACTACCAGACCTCTTCAATACCAAGAATACCAACCACCTTCTAAGCCGCCTGCCACGATGTTCTTCTTAGGTGCGCTTATTGCAGCCACGTTTTTCTCCATCGTGCTTCATATGCATGGCATCGCTCTTTAGCCTCGACTGGGAAGCGGTCTGCAGCAACCACCACTGGCATTGGCAGATTGAGCGGCACACAGCACTACAAAACATCAAAGGCAAGCTCGTCCTGTCATCGTCGTGTATCGTCGTGTATGCCGCCTTACCTGACCAGTGTCTAGGTATCTGAGCAGGTCCTCCTTTCAGGAGTCCTGCCCGAAATCAATGCCGAAGGAGAACGTAGCCGGAAAAGCATTCCAAGACGAACGTTCATTCGGCAATGCTTTCGTGCCCTGTTTCGTCGCGTCATGCTCGAGAGATACAGGCGAGGTGAACACTATATCTTGTATAAATTATCTGCTTTGACCCACGGCATTCACAGCCATCCAACAAGGTCACTTTACCAGGAGGGACGTTTGCTGAGCGCAATTGCCTGAGAAGTGTCGAATTAGATACTTACTCCAAGTTCCAATTCTGGTCTCCAATGCAGAGCCTGTCAGGCTCACCTTCAACTGCGCATCCGCATCGGTCATCTACATTTTTTTCTGCGCGATTTGTCTACAGCATCTCTACTAGCAGTCGAGCCGGAGTAAGGAAAGCGTGAATGGCGCCGACGCGTTCTCACTCTTAAATTGATCGTCAAGATACATCATCTTGAAAGTATTGCTGATATAAGTGAATTCCTGAAGATTGAAGAGGATAGGCGCGTAATAACTAACACTGACGCGTGAAAGCGAGGGAAGCGAAGGAGTTCGTGACAGCAAACTCACGCTCCACATGATGTGACGCGCCGAGATCGTGTTCAATTTATTTTGCAAATTCAATTTCCTTTCTTCGTCTCACCTCCACTACTAATGGCGACCCTCTACCGCTCGAAAGCCGAGAGACTGCGACATCACCATGAGGAAATGGCTTCCATCAACGCTATGGTGCAAGAAGACGAGATCGCGTCCTCTGCCAGCATCAAAGCCAACTGGGCCTTCGCGTATGATGTTTTCGGAAAGGATGCTATCCTCACTCTCATAGAGTCAGACGAAGCCATTGGTACAATGCTTCGGAATGGACCTTTGCCTCCGAATCTTCCTCAGTTTCGAGACGCCATCTTAGCGCGTTCTCACGCGTATAACCATGAAGGCGATCGATTGATTGCTTTGAAAGACTTCTCACAGGCTCAAATAAATTATCTCGAGGCTGCCGACAGTCTCGGAGTGAAGCCATATCGCGAAAGCTTCTTCTGCGATCGGTACTTGGACCTCCCGATTCAAACACTCTGTGGCCTTGCTTGTCTTTCTTGTGTCGGCGCTGCGAGATGCATGTACGAGCTGGAAGAGTACGACTTGGTCTCTGGCTTTGTCTCCCCCTCTTGATGGTCCGCTGACATCTCTTCTTAGGCTCTGCAATACGTCTCCCAAGTAGATGTCCTCGGTCGGCATTCACAGCTCATGATGCATCAGCACCTGTTCGGTTAGTGCCTGATTCATGAACTTACATATTGTCGTGACTTCCCACTTGTAGAATGGATGGACCACCACGTCAATCTCGCCGATTATTATCGTGCCCGGCTCCTGTGGCTGGACTTGGCAGCTCAAATATTCGTCAAACTGGGGAATACATCCGCTGCCGTCGAAAGCAGATGGAAGTATGGGACGACGTGGAAGGGTATTGCTCCGGTCTTCAAAGAGAGCGCTACGAGAGGCCTGACACTGCCGAATGCGTCGTACGACACGCTCCATACCCAGCGCCACCCCGATCCGCGCTTGACCCACAAGCAAGAGATCATCGCGCCGAGCCTGCAGATCCGCGGCTCTTGGCAGAAGATGAACACCCGGGGGCTGTCTTCTCGCTCCGAGTGTGCTATCGCGGCATATAAAGGTATGTCTCCCTTTGGTTTGATATACACGACCTCACGATCTGTAGGTTATCTATATTGCTTTGGCGGGGAGAAAACCGTCGACGGCCCTTTCTTTCCCGAGCTCTGGCGTCTTAATCTCCGGCGCATGGGCGCATGGGAAAAGCTCGCGCCATACCCTTATGTCGTAAAGAACCTGACTCCATTCTTCGTCGGCGCGCGTATGGTCGTCGACCCAAGAGACTCGAAAGCCTATCTCTTCTTCGGCGATCTCCAAGTGCCCTTCTATGACATCAAGAAGCGTACTTGGGGCATTCTCTTTACCACTTTCCCTCCAGGGACGGGCAAATGGCCGTACTGCACCCACGCGCACGACTACGCGATGCACTACATCAAAGGCAAGCTATATGTCTTTGGCGGTATAAACCCCCCGGTATCCTCCATCGGGTGTGATCTGTTCATGTCTTTGGATCTCACGACCAAGGAGTGGAGACACATCTCCGGCGATGCGTCGCCTGTTAAGGCGAATCTGAAGCTTCCGGGTCCGAGAGAGTATGGATGCAGCTGGGTGGGGAAGGACGAGAAGAAATTGTATATCATGTACGGCGACGCGGACCGCCTGGGTGCCAAGATGGCGGACACACTTCACGCGTCGACGTTGATGTATGACTACGAGGATCTCTGGAACTGGGACCTGGAGAAGGAGACGTGGACTAGAGAGAGGATTGTGGGTAACCGACCGTCGAGGAGGACGGAGATGGGATGTGTTTACGTGCGTTATTCGCGATGGTGTCCCGTTGTAATCTTCACTGACCAAAATTCTCAGAATCGAACCCTAGACAAGGTCATTACCTTCGGCGGTTACAGCCCTCGCGTTCCGACCTACGTCCCCGAGTTGAACCTCAATCAGGTCTTCAACTTCTCCTACTACGCCGATACTTTCATGCTCGACTCCGATGACCCTTCGGTGTCCTCATGGAAGCAAGTGGTGACTCGCGGCTTCCCTATATACCGCGCACAAGGTCAGTTATTTGTCGACGATGCTACAGGCAAGACATACATGTTCTCCGGATACACGAACTCGGAGTTCGTCCCGGGAAAAAAGCATCTCGATTCGAGAAGTTTCCCAGACCTTTGGCAATTGAAGTTACACATGCCTGGAGGCTGTTTCGAGGATGTGGATGTGGAGGAAGAAGCGAAGACAGCGCGAGCGGGGCCTTTCCAAAGGTGCTTCGCGTGCGGATCCGCTGGTCGATGGAAGAAATGTGGAGGTGGGTTTTGAAGCTCTGTTCTGCGAGGATGTCTCTGACATTATGAGACAGGATCATGTCGTGGAAAAGTGTATTTTTGTAGCTCCCAATGCCTCAAAGACGGTTGGAAGGAGCACAAGGAGAATCATAAATGCCAGAAAGTATAGATACCTCGACTCAACGACTCAATGAGACATTGTTTCCGACTGGCCTCCTTCTCTCGTCCCTTGTTCATGAAATACGGTAGTGAAAACCGTGAAGATCAAAGGATTGTGTTCAAACCGTCTTCCCTAAGACACAATACTTATTAGGTTGATCGAAGTGACGCAGTTGGACGTCAACGTGGCGCCAGATTGCTAGCCTGTCAAAATGCACCAGTATATACTATCCAAACCCTGATATAACATCAAAATACACATGTGTTGGAACAACTAGTAAAAAACCGTATACGAAGGCCATTGTCACTCTGTCGACAAACGCGCCTCATGTGATGTGACGCGCCCATCTTGTTAGATTTTTATGTAAACGGAGATTTTGATCAGAAACCGCTTCCTTCCTACCAACATCTTGGCATTGCACCGCTATCTGGCGTCCTAGTCTGACTACCCACCATGTCGAAATCAAGATCGGAAAAGTTGCGTAGCGACATTGAGGGCCTTAGTTCCCTGCTTCACGACATCGATATAAAAGATGACATCGCCGCGATGGAAAAGACGTGGTCACAAATCCCAGGCGTGCACCCAAAAGATCCCATAATCCCCCTCCTCGAATCCAACCCTCAGATGTCTGAGATGCTGCTAAACGCACCGATGCCGCCGCCTACTGATCCACGCTTCAAGGAGACTGTCTTGGCGCGCTGTCATGCACATAAATTCAAGGCCGATAAGTTGATCGCCAACAAGGACTACACTCAGGCGCGCAGGCGTTATCTGGAGGCTGTTGATGGGCTTCTGGGTAAGGTCCCATTCCGCCCACAGTTCTGGTGCGACAAGTACCTGGAGCTGTCCATTCCGAATCTTACTGGAATGGCGGCGCTCTGTTGCGCTGGGGCTTCCCGTTGCATGTTCGAGCAGGGTGACTACGATTTGGTGAGTAATTTCCTCCGAATATATTCATCGCTAAGAGCTGTTCAGGCCCTTCAATATGCGTCTCAAGTGGGCGTACTGCAAACCCACTCACAACTACTATATGGACAACACCTTTTCGGTTCGTTCTTCTCCCACTCTCCCTGTTCATTTCTTAAGACGAATCCTAGCATGGATGGACAACGACGTCAATATTCCTGACCACTACCGAGCGCGCCTCATGTGGTTTGAATTAGAGGCCGAAATCTACGAAAAGCTCGGGAACACTGCCGCAGCGGTGGAGTACAGATGGAGGCATGTCTCCCTCCATGGCGGCATCGCGCCCATTCTCAAGGGTGAGGCGACGAAAGGCTTGAAGGCACCAATCTCATCGCCTCACGTCTTGATGGGTCGTCGGCATCCTGATGCGTCGGTGATCCACAAGCAGGAAGTCATCGCGCCGACCTTGCAGATCCGTGGATCATGGAGGAAGATGAACACGCGGGGTCTCTCTTCGCGCTCAGAGTGTGCGGTGGTCTCTTACGATGGTACGTGATTTGTATGAGTTTTCGATCCAACTTGATGACAGTAATCTCTAGGTTACCTTTACTGCTTCGGTGGCGAGAAGGGCGTTCAAGGCCCTTGGTATCCGGAGATCTGGCGTCTAAACTTGGCGACAATGGGCGAATGGGAGCAGTTGCCAAATTATCCCTATGCGCGCAAGCAGCTCACAGCAACCTTTACGGGCTGCCGCATCGTCGCCGATCCTAAAGACTCCAAACTCTATGTCTTCTTCGGCGCCCTCGAGGTCCACTTCTACGACATCAAAAACCGCGCATGGGGAATTCTCACTGGCAAGTACGCTGGTCCTGGCGCGTGGCCGTACTGTCACCAGACAAAGGACTACACGATGCAGTGTACCGGAGGGAAGTTGTACGTCTTCGGCGGGATCCACTCTGCGTCCGTCATCGGGACTGACGTCCTCATGTCTCTGGATCTGCAAACCAAGGTGTGGGCGCACCTTTCTGGTGAACGGAGCACGACGACTGCCAACTTGAAGCGTCCTGGGCCGAGGGAGTACGCGTGCAGTTGGGTCGGAAAGGGCGGGAAGAAGCTCTACATCATGTCTGGCGATGCGGATCGTCCGAGTGCCAGGATGGCGGGGCTTCCGAATGGGTCTGACATGGGGTATGATTACGATGACCTCTGGAGCTGGGACATCGAGAAGAAGATGTGGTCGCGGGAGCGGCCAGTAGGAAACCGACCCTCCAAGCGAACGGAGATGGGATGCTGCTATGTAAGCCTTTCTGTCCTCTTACCAGTAAGATAAGTTTTGGTCCTGACTTCCCCCAGAACCCCGTTATCGACAAAGTCGTTACCTTCGGCGGCTACACTGAACGCGTACCCACCTACATCCCGGAACTCAATCGCCAATTCAATTTCTCCTACTACGGCGACACTTTCATGCTTGACTCCTCCGATCCCTCTGTTTCGTCATGGAAGCAAGTCCTCACGCGTGGGTTCCCTACGTATCGCGCCACTGGGCAAATGTTCTGTGACGAGACGACGGGAAAGACGTACATGTTTGGTGGATACACGAACTCGGAATACGTCCCCGGGCAGAAACATGTCATATCCCGGAGTTTCGTCGACGTTTGGCAGCTGAAGCTCGATACAGAGGGCGGGTGCTTCGAGGGTGTGGACATGGAAGAAGAGGCAAGGACGGCGAAGGCTGGACCGTGGAAGAGGTGCTTCACGTGTGGGTCTGCGGGGATGTGGCGGAAATGCGGAGGTCAGTTCGTTTGACAAAAAGATTTCGAATGTCAAGCTGACGAACGCGCTTTAGGATCGTGCAAAGGAAAGGCGTACTTCTGTAACGATCAATGTCTGAAGGAAGGATGGAAGGAGCACAGGGCAACCCATCAGTGCAGAAAGCTGTAATTCTCTTACGAAGAGAATTGGTATACAGAATGTAGATCTAGGTGAACTGTCGGCAACCTTTCTCAATGATTTGGACAATACTGTACCACTCTTATGTCGAATTTGGCGGGTACATATACTTACATCGTATGCCATGATGCGATCTACTAGTTGCTATCAAAGAATGGATAAGCACAATACGTGGACATTCTTCTACCCCCCCTTTCGCGATAAGACACTCCGCGTCACTCCGCGTCACGCCACACATGTCGCGCCCGCTGTCCATATCATAAATGCATGACTCATAGCATAAGTAGATGTCTAAGACTCCAACAAGGTAAGCTACTCTTACATACATCAATCGTCCTTGAAGAAAACTGTAATGCAAGATAGGGAATGAAGAGGAACGTAAATGAATAAGTGTTGTGTATGGGGTTTAGTATTGTTACATTCTGCGATAAAAGGTTCCAGTCATGATTATGTCGGGGTATGGTAGTCGGGTTCGGGTTCGGTCTTCATATGATAAACGATAAATAAATCATCCTGTTCTAATCCTTGAGGACCTGCGCATACGTCGGCGGGGAGCCAGCGGAGTCATCGGAGAGGTACTCCCACGGCTCGTCCACCCCCACGTCTGGAGCGGCGGTGAACTCGTCTAGGACGATAACGGAGCGGAGGTGCGGGACGACTTCGAAGTCCGAGTCTACGAGAACCACGATAAGCCCTCAACGCCGCAAATAAGCGGATATGACAACATACCCATCCTCCTATGCTTCCGCCGCATCTTCGCCTGCGTGTCAATGAGCTCCCCAAGGTGTACCTGTGTCTGCGTGGTGGGTTGCTCCTTCGTCGCGGGCGAGTAGAGGAAGACGTCGTCATCCCAATGCCCATGAACATCGATGTCCTCTAGCCTGTCGAGCTCGTCAGGCCGGAGCTGCTTCTGTTTCGCAAGGGAGAGGCTGACGCGCTCGACGCGGTGCCCCTGCACCTGCTTCTTCGACTTCGAGATGTCCCCGGCCTTCTTCACGCGCTGGCGGTCTCGGTCAAAGGCGCGCTTGTCCTTGAGCACGGCTCTGGACGGGACGGGATGGGTGACGGTGGTGGGGGTGGTGGTGGTTGCGCTGGCAGCCTTATCGGCAGCAGGAGTTGTGGCGGAGCGGGTAGTCGGCATGTCGAAGCAGTCAAGGTTCGATAGCTGGGTGGTTGGTTGGAACGTCGAGGTGGGGAGTGGGTGGTTTATAAAGCGTTGGGTGATACTGGGTGGGAGGGAACAAGAGGTGCCTCCGGGGGATAAGATAAGCGCGGAACCGCCTTTTGTAAATGGGGATGGCGTCAGTCTTGCTGATGTCACTCGATATGGAGTGCCGTGCTTAGGCTACCCTACCCCTCTTCCCGGACCCGGTGTTTCACGCTTTGTCTTGGTCCTTGTTCGTCGTCGGGTTCCGCTTTGGGATCACAATAAACGTGGGGCCAGGCGAACGTTTCCTATTCGGAACGTTCGAATCAATACAAAAGGCCACTGAGGACGAACAGACGGAGGACTCACGAGTAGCAACCATTGTCATGGAATCAGATTTGCGTTGACCGTGCGTACATGACGATATCCAGCCACAGTCGTCACTGGCGCCCACGACGAGTCCCACAGCATCAGTACCGCAATCATTGACATTGACACAGCGCCAATTTCCCATGACACGGCTCCAGCCCTGTCCAACCCTGCCGCGGCGTCGAGTCAGTGTGATGAGTCCGCTATGACTGGGATTTAGTAAATGTGAGAAAGGCGAAGAGATCCGAGTTCTGACCGACATAAAGACGCGTCTATATGAAACCAGTTTGATGGAAGCGAGGCTCATTGGAATTCGAAGACGACCTAAAGGCAAAGGGTAAGTAAGTGCTAAGAATGAGTCGGAGGTAGCGCACCAATGGGAATCAAGGTTACGCAGGAACATGGTGAGGCAAGTCTCCGTTACGACCGTCCGTCAACACGGGTTCTTGGAGGGAAACGGGGGACGACATTCCGCAGAGATCCAACGCCCGACATGAATCGAGAACGACCGGATCGTAGGTTACTATCCAAACGGATCCTACAATATTGTCGGGAGACGATGGTCAGGATGGTGAACGCCCACGTCTGCGATGACGGTGACACCCGAGCCATGAATCGTTCGTGCAAGTGCCATGGCTCTGAAATATCTGCTACGATGATGTGATGAGTTTTGAGCCAGAAAGGACAGGCACTGCACGCACCGATTTCGCGCACGTCCTCTTTGCGTCCTCTTGTAAGCTATTCCTCCTGTGGCAATGGTGCATATTCGCAAGGCAAATAGATCCAAATGACAACCGACATGAAGACGCGTCTGAATGTAGTCCGGTTGATGGAAGCGAGGCTACGACGGTGATCTCAAGACGAGCTAGGTGCAAAGGGTAAACAAGTGACATGGATGAGCCAGTAAGCATCGCACCAGTGGTGATGGAGAAGCCTCGCCGTTGATGTAGGGAAAGTCGGATCTATATCGCGTATGAAATTGGCATAAAGCGCAGACGAAGCAAACTAGCCCACCAAGCCTCTTGTATTGGTTACGGCCATGAAGCGATACTGGAGAATTTTGTGAGGGCTTCCATAGTCCGAGCGTAAGACCGCGACAACGGGATAGGGCGACGCTCGCGCCTGCCGCTCGCCATCGACGACGCGCACACGAGGTGCAAGGCATATCCAAAGGTGTAGCCCATCGATATATAATTTGGAAAACGATGATCAGGTTCGCAATCACGACCACGCCCAAGCCAGGAAAGACGGCAGGGTTGAAGCTCCAATCGTCCTTGAAGGGCCCATGGGTGCGTAAGAGATAATCTGAGGCAAAAATCGCGATGATGAGTGTCGGACCAGGAAGGACAGTAATGGCACGCACTACGTTCGTTAGCGTGTCCTCTGGCAAGCTATTCCAATCCTGCTTTGGCGAGGAAGAATTCTCGTAATCTGGCAGCTCCTGCATAGACGGCGGCGACGATGCTCGGACGACGATGTAGACGATGATCAAGGAAAAAAATTGTCACCCATAACGCTGGCGGGCCGATGAAACCGCTGTGACAGCATGAACAGAGGCCAGACTACCGCCGTCTACTCCCCTGTGCCTGTCGCTGACGTGGAAGCTGGCGAGATCGGTCAGGAGCCAGCGATCAAGAGATAGAAACACTGATAAGCGGCGCCAATCTTAGATGCTCCGGCAGCTTCTCATGGTACCGGGCACTCACCTTCTTTAAAAAAATTGCGTACTTTTCGGGACGTCGTGTCAATAACAGTTGACATTCTGTTGTTTGACTACATCTGGTATGAGTCCTTGGAGCGTCCCGCGATGTGATGCTGCTTTTCAGGCCTTTGAATCGAGATTCTGAGTTTGCGCCATAACAGCCTTCTGACTTGAACAAAAAAAACCGGTCTGGCACCTTTTTTCCTCTTCTCTTGACGCGTCTTGGTCCGCTCTGATGCGCCCACATCGGAGGCCCTCTCGTCCCTCCTCCCAACCTTCCCGCACCCCGCGCTTTAATCCGTATAGTACCGGCTCCGGCGGCTCAACATCCTCTGGAGAGCGTCGGACAGCCTCTTCTTCCTCTGTTCCCGGGCCTTCAGCGGGCCCATGGCACGCCCCCCATGCGAATCTCCGGTCGCCCTTCACTGACGCGTCCCCTGCTCCCCGTCGACGTTCCACCAATGACTTCCTTGACGCTACTTCCCTCGACCCCACCCCGGCTGAGATTGCGGAAGCACGCCGTCGATGCGACCAAGCCACTGTCGACGACGTTTTTCTGAATTATGACAGGAAGTTAGGTTACATTGAGGTCGAGAGGTTCGTTCCTTCCTTCCTTTGCTCACTTGCCCATACCAATCACCTTTCAGACCTCGGGATAAGAAGAAGAACAGAACTCAAACGGCGGGTCTCAACGCAATCGACTATAAGATATCCTTTCCATCGCATCGCCTGCTGTGTCGGCACTTCTCCAATCCCTTGAGAGACGAGGATTCGTGCACCCTTCGAGTTCGGAAGGGTGTGCACGTTGAGCCTCCCAACAAGGACCGTACCTTGCGCAACGTTCTACAGGCGTCGCACGACGGCTACACGTGCGAGTGCTGGAGTAAGTCCTCTCTCGTATTGTTTCGATTCTGCCCTTACCTTGGATTTAGTTGAACTACAAGATTCACGGTGGATTCGGAACTCTTACGGCGACGACGACTACGATGAGGATGAGGACATGGACTTGAGTGCCTCGTCACCTAGCGCTCAGGCTGACGACACCCTCTTGAACGCCTCCGGCATGGCTTCCTCCCCGTCTACAGCGCCTTCGTCCCCCACCTCTCCCCCCTTCTCTTCTTCCGCTGGACCTGGAGCAAAACATCCCTCTGCAGCGGCTTCCACAGAGTTCATAGGTTCATTTGAGCCGTGCCGTGACGCAAACATGTCTCAGGCCGAACCTCTGGGCCCAATGGCAAACGACTACAGGTTCATGACCCAGTCCCAGCTGGCCTTGCGTAAGACCAACTCAAGTGAGCTTCCTTCTCTTACTTGACGCCGCCTGTAACTCACTGACCCACTCTTAGCGCGCGCTCTGATATCTCACCTCGAAGAGCAACATTTGCATAACAAGTTTCAGGGTACTTGTTTTTTGTTTGCACGGCAATCTAAGCTGACAGTCATTCAGACGTATCAGAGCTGCACCCTTTCAGCCCGTTCTACATTGGTCCCCATGTGGCGGAGCTAGAGCTCTTTGACGGCAACGCATCTGCCCTGCCCTCGTACTATGCGCCCCAAGCTATGTCGGAACCCATACGCTGGTTTGTTGGCTTTGGTTTGACGTTTAGGGCATGGAGAGCGATATTGGCAGACAATCGACGCTGTGAATGCTGCTCGAGCAACTTCTCAGTAGAAGGGTACAACTCGCACCGCGTTGTGGGTTGTTGTGGGCATGACAGGAGGTTCCCGACACTAGGTAAGCGAATTGACTCTTCTAAGTTGAACGGTGACTTATACTCTTCCAAGTTGTCCGTGCAACGCCGACGGAGGGGGCGCTTCCTCCAGTCATACGCGACTTCCACTCAGAGGTCACGTACGACTCTCTGGGCTTATATCAGAGTGAGATGTCCGCAGACAGGACCGCGGTGGCGTTCGTGCTGTGGAACTCTTCTGCGGGAGTATCCGACAACATCTGGGCAATGCTGAGGACCGGCTACCAACAGTGTCTTGAGTGTGGCCTTATTCGGTCTCATCTTGCTCACGGTGAACATCTCGGGTTGGATTCCCAGTGTGGCGATCCATCCGTTGTTGGGTGAGTCTCCTCCATGGTGTCTTTTTAGTCTCGTTTGCTCATACGTTTCTAGAACGAAATGATATGATTCTCTCGCTTACGAATTGAAAGCCTTCAAGTTTACCGATACCATGACCGCGCTCTTTACGGATACTTTGCTTTGACTTACTTACAATCACTTCGCTCCTTATGTTACTTTGCTTTGACTTACACACAATCGCTCACAGTACTGCATATGCTTACGATTCGCACTGGTCTGCTCTTAGATAACACTTTAAATTTGTAGGTACTTTATGAATGAACCATACTTTAATCGAGCCACGAGTGATACTGGGTAGCGGGCTTGAGTAGACTGTAAAACCAGGAAGGCGACGTGTGATAGAGACTCGTGCCATCTCCTGTATTCGAGACGGATACGAGGTAGAAGGCGTAGTCAGCAGAGATGCCGCTGGGCACTGCACTAATGTCGATGCGAGGTAAGTGAGCACTGGCTAACGCACTGCTCAAGAACATACCAGTCATTCGATGTGTAATTGTAATCGTGAATTGAACCTAAGGCGTCAGAAGTTTCAGCTGGTGGTGAGAATGAAAGTAGACAGAAGGCTTACGGTTGATAGCGGTGAGCTTGATCTCGGGGTGTTGCTTGACAAAGTCCCATGCAGCTTGCTCGGCGAGCTTCCCGCTAAGGATGGATGGACGGACTCACGACGAAGAGACGAACCGCTCTGGGGTCCCACGTCTTCCATGGGAACTTCTTGCGGAACCAGTTGAGGGCCTCCTTGCGGGACGTCCACGTATCGCGGCAGAGCGACGTTGCACCGACCATCACCTCCATCGTCGCCATCCTGTCGTCAAAGTGCGCGTAAAACAACTCCCCGGGTATCATCGTGGGCTCAATCAGAATGAGGGCCGCATACGGGAGCTCGGGGAGCGGGATGTCGCGCGTGGTAAGCATCCTGTGGAAAGCCTTGGTGAGTCCCGGGTGCTGACAGTCTAATTGACAGACTCGGCCCTCGGGCGCGACTTACATGGCTCCGGCGCCTGCTGAGTGGCCTATGAGAACGATGCGATGACCCGCCATCCGAGGGGAGCGTATGAACGCGAATACGGCTTGGGCCCACCGGTATATGGCTTTCGTGGAGGTAAGATTGATATATGGGAGATGGTAAAGTTGGCATACACACGCCTTCGGGTCTGTGCTTAAGAGTAGACTGGTTGAGCACCCCAGTGTCGCCGTGATTCTGCCAGTCCAAGCTGGGTGGGCGCGTAGTACGTTGAGCTTGTTGTCGTCGCCGTCGCCATCGCGGTTCTGGTCAGGTTCTGGTTGTTCATAGTGTTCCCATCAGAATTCTGATGGGAAAAACATACTAACGTTATGTTACGTGGTTCACCCCGGAGAACCCCGAGGTTCGAGACCATTCGTTCCCCTGCCGCGTGTACCCTCTCTTTGCCCCCATCACGAGCGCGACGCGCTGTTTGTTTGGGCGTAGCTCGTTGATTGTCACGCGGGGTCGCTATATATTAGCGTACAGGGCTCAAAGGTACGTTTCCTCTTACCTGCACCTTGCAGAACCCTGACGACGTCCTTGACCAGATATACGAGCCGTACGCACGCACCATCCCAGGTGAGGACGCGGTGCTGACTGTTGAAGGTCTTGGACTGGAGTCTGGGAATACTCTTGCCGCTTTGTTCACCTGCCACTCGCGTCATTGAGCTCACAGCTATGCACCTACTCAAGGTGCGTGTCCAACTTTGCCCTTATAGCCGCAACTGACCTCCCTTAGACGCGCAGTGGCCGAATCTACAACGACCCCGGCAAATACTACACGTCCGACCGCGTCGTTGAAGCCATTCAGGTGGACGTTGACCTCTCACCCCTGCTCCAAGCCGCTGTTGAGCTCGAGAACAACGTTGACGTCGACCAGCTTCCTGGCGCTGATGTCCGCCTCCCATATCCTGACGACGGCATTCCGCCGCCTACGCAGCTCGACGACATCGACATCATGCCGGAGTCAGACGGCCCATTGCACTCTCCAGACCCCAATGCACCTGATCCCCACGACGATGCCGAACGCGAAGAACGCGACTCGAAGGGCGGCACGAAAGGTCTGAGCCGCAAGCGTCGGAAGCTCGCGGCGAAGGACAGCAGGTTTTGGACCGCAGAGGCCGATGCGCACGCCGTTGAGGAGGTTGCTCGCCTCATGGACGAGCCCGTCACCGTCGATGTCGACCTGGCTGAGCTGCGCGTTAAGAAGGGCGCGTACACTGCCTTCTCCTCCAAGTATAAGGATCGGACAGTGGCCTACACCCCAGAGGATTTGGATGCCATGGGATTGCGGGCCATTTGGTGCAATGGGCCCAATGGAGGGTTGGTCAACACGCCATCTTGAGTGTATTCTAACTGAATATCTTCCTCTAGGAATCCTACTGCCATAGTGGACAGGAACGGCGTCTTGGCTGCCGTTCGATTTGGTCAGCCTGACGATACGACTTACGGTGTTTCCGCTTCAAGGGCTTTAGCTAAGATGCAGGATGTTGCTGGCCGCGCACTGTTCAAACCGAAACAAACTCAGCACAAACGAGGTCCCTTCCCCGCTGTGAACGTTGGCTATGCATATGGACAAGGACAGCTACGTGCCGCGCGCCTTGACAACGGTAAACTTGCCCCTTTGATGGAGGAGCTTCTCGAGGACAAAGATATACGCCGCATTCTTGGATTCCAGTCAGGTAGGTCTCAAATCGGTATCTGATTCCAATCTAATACAACTTGTGTAGGCGGACTACGCGTCTGGGCCCCTCGCCTCTACGCATATGCTCGCGATCGTGTCAAGTCAATGTTCGATTACCTCGGAATTACGCCTCCCGTATCACGCTCGATTTACCCCACCGTCGCGTTCAATCTCGGATCCAATGTCTGGTCATGGAAACACAAGGATGTCATGAACCTCGCATTCTTCTGGTGTGCGATTACAGCTCTCGGGAATCACAACGCGAAGAAGGGTGGGTTCATCATCCTTTGGGAGCTTGGAGTCTACCTTGAGTTCCCGCACGGCTGCACGGTAGCCATTCCCTCCGCCACCATCACCCACTCGAACGTTCCCGTAGCCGACAACGAAACACGCATGTCCGTCACTCAATTTCTACCCGGAGGAATTGCTCGTTGGGTCGACAACGGTTTTCGAACGGAGGCGAAGGTAAAGAGTGACAGCAAAGCCGAGTATCAGGAGATGCAGGCCAAGAAGGCGGGGCGGTGGATGTTAGGCTTGAATTTGTTACCGAAACTTAGCGAGATTCTTTGTTTTGTAGATTGAAGTGTATGATATTTTGTTGTGTAAATAATCTAGTTAGCATGGAAGTAATCTACAACAGTTTTTGGTACAATTCGCCCTGAACCTCTCTTGAGATCTGTCGCACGCCTTGAGGCAGCCTCAATGGGTTTCCAGGCTGTGTTCAAACCGCTCCATAGTTTCTGCAGTGACTCTGTGGACTTTCCTACCTGCTCGTCAGTCGGAGGAGGATTCGTTCGGGCGAGTAGCGCCTCATGCCGGTGCTTCTTTGCCTGGAAGTTTTGATATTTCGTCCGATAATGCTCTGCAGCGGCATCAAACTTGTCGTTGTGCTCGGTAATAGATTCATCTTCGCCAATGAATCGGCTGCAGCGTTTGGTATCTATGTGCAAGTCAGTAAGAACCCAGGAGCCAATGGCTGTAACTCACTTTGGCGTTTGTTTCTACGAGCCATGTTCTCAGAGAGATGCCCTGTTGCATAAGACGGTCAAATACCAAACGTCTCAACCATCTGATTCAAATTAGAATGAAGGCCTACTTCAAGAACGCAGGACCTCACCTCGATGGAGTTGATCTGAACTGTGTTGTGATAGTAGCCTTTCTCTATGCCGCCGACCAGAGTGGTGTGGCGCCCGCTGAGGTTGACATCTGAATGAGATTGTTCAATCATATTGTCGTCCCGATCTCCAGCCTGCCAAATCTCAAGCGGGATCTTGCTGTTCTGCCAACAGATGCACTGGAATACAAAACCGCTGTTGACTTTATTCGCAACCCAGTCTATATAAAGATGTCAACAAATACACTAGAGGCAACAACGACTCGGACTCTTACCTCGCCCTGCCTTGCCGCCTTCTTCCTCGATGAGGGCAATGGCCCCTTCCCAGTCTGGATGCTTTACACGGATGAGGCCTTTCATCGCTTTTCGGACAGAGTTTGGGACTTGGGCTGCATCAACGTTCCGCCTAAAGTGAACGGCGCATACGCGGTAGATACGGTGCAAGTGCTCCCACACTGAGAGATCACATAGACGCCTGTCGGGCTCGTGCAGATCCAGCTTATAGCAATAGTCTGCATCCTGAGCTTTTTCTCTGAGAAAGAGCCCAAGACCTGGGAGCGTAAGCTGGAGAACGGTATGGTAGACGAAACTTACCCTTAGCTTGTCCGCCACCTTGATCACCCATCAACTGAAGAACACATCCCCGGTATTCGGTCAGCGAGACGGCGTCTAAATGCCGCCAGTGAATGCATTGGCCAGTATCAGCCAGAACCAGTTTATCGGTCTCTGTGAAAACTCTGTGGTGCACGACGGCGGTCTCCCGGTTGATGTAGACTCGACAGAATACTATATCTAAGAGCGTGTTAGACATTGTCTGGAGGTTATTGAGAGACTTACTCATGTGAGACTCTCGATCCCAAGCACCAACCACGAACTCCTTGAAGCCTACGATACGCTTGTATGAAACGTCCATCTGAAGATACGGAGCAGATCGAAGGCGGCGACTTCCTTTCGCAGTCATACAAATAATGATGCGGTACGGCTCTCCAGTGGGGCCAGTGTGATCCTGGTATATGTTGAATCCAAGACGTCAACGGAAGCTGAGAAATGATACACACCGTTCCATCCAGAGCCATCCGGGTAGATCGACGCCTTTATCTGCCGAATATACATGCCTATCTTCGCGCAATTGGCCAAGGAGATGTGAAGATCCGTCAGCGTAGGGATGGGGTTGTTCGGATACGCCTTTCGAAGGAATGCTCGCACAATTGAGTGTCGAAGGAAACGGCGAGGTGTGAGATCAGGTATATCCTCTCCAACTTGACCGAATAGATCAAATAGGACGGCGCGTATTCGAGGAGGCGTTTTGGTCGGAAGTGGGGGTACATGTGTGTGCTCGCCTACAACACTGATGAAGGTATAAGGACACTGAGCACGAAAGTCTTCCAGAGGCTCAAAGATGCGAAACTTGACACCACAGGTAATCCGCTCCACCATATGTTGTTGAAGATGTCCCGTGGCTGCATCACGATGATCAAAGGCTGAGACTAGTTAGACTGAACACGCGTTCAAAGTGAGATGACATACGACAGTGGCGCCGTTTTGCCGCCGAATTGACAACAGTGGTACAGGCAGCCAATGGGCCGTATCCGAGTTGATGAGCACACGCCTCTATAGCCTGAACTTCGTCCTCGTCACCGGTCAGAACAGCCTCGATATACGACACATCAACATGAGCTTCATCGAGATAGTAGAAGTAATGATTGCGACTCGAGTTGTGGTCGTAAAACTCGCAACTAGGAATGGTCAGAAAGTAACAACGGCCCAAGTAGAGGTAACTTACTGAACAACCGGTTCTCCAGACGAGTCATAGTCAAAATAGATGCGGCCACGGCATTTGGGACGTTTTGAGTGATAGCCGCGCTGGATCTGCTCGTTATGAGACTGGACGGCAGCCATCGCTGCCTCTTCAGACGGAGACCAATCGGGTACTTCTTGTTCGTGAGTTGGACAGCCTTCTCGCCGAAGACCAGCAATGAAGGCGCTGGTCCTCAGAAAGACTTCTCGGGACGGAGATGCCATGGCTAGCTGATGCTCACGGTCGGTAGAGAGGCGCTCCATTATATCTTGTCTCGACGCAGATACATGACGCTGAGCATAAAGTTCTTCGTCGACAAAAGGGCATACTTTGATGCCTTGGCCTAGAAGACAATTCGTTAAGCAACCCTCAGAATGAACCAAGATCGCAACTTACATGTACCGTGGCTTTCAGAAGAAGGGACGTTCTCTTCATTGGCATTCAGAAGGAGGTTGTGAAAGACATGGGACCCTTCGACAGTCTGTCCGGAAGGATGACCCATAGTGTAGGCGAAATTCTCTACAGGGTTGCGCCAGTCGGTGGGGTCCTGTCGAAAGAGATACCCAACAGGGTTGGCAGGATGCGACTCTGGATACTCGATATACGCGTTCACATCTTCATAGATGTAGAGACGCGAGAGGGTGGTACGACTGCTTATGGGATAGTTGTCATAGACTTTGGAAGGGGGAGGTGGAGCGGACTGTAGTAGAGCTGGGAGTAGAGGATTGACGGCTTCCTCAATGAGAGTTGTTGAAGTGGCAGAGTTCTCGGCGGTGAGTGGAGATAGATTGAGGGACGCGACGAGAGAGTTTAGTTCGTGCTCAAGTGAGGCGGAAGCGTGTATAGACTGGTGTGATGTCAAATACCGCGACAAGCTTCGAACAAGTGGCGCAATATCTGTGTTCCGAGGAGACGCAGGCGCAGGAGAGGGAGGCGCAGGAGAGGGAGGTTCTGGGGAGGGAGGCTCGGGAGGAGGTCGCCTGACTTGAGATAAAGCAGAGGAGGTGGGCGCATTCCTCGGCGACGATTCGAGAATATCAGAGATATTCATTGGCTTGCTCAAAGACAGAAATACAGGACGCGCCGCACCGCGACAGTAGAGAAGTTACGGCGAAAATCATCCTATGTGTCCAATCCATCCAACGTCTCCTCGCGATCTCCCGCCTCAACAGTCGTCACTTCCATCTTCGCTAACCATTGGTGCTTGTCATCATCCCGACGTGTGCGCCATCCAGCCCAACGGTCCTCGGCCAATTTGGAGACGGCAATGCCTATAACAGCATAAGAATTTCCGAGGTGACCATGCAATTAAACTCTTACAGACCACGGAATTCCAGAATCCAGCGCAATACCGCCTTTTGCGGCGCGAAGTCTGGGCGTCTTGTCGCAGGTTGACAGAACTGACAGTCGAAGCGGAGGTGTGAGCGAGCAGCTGGCGAGTATGGAATCAAGTCCGATTCGGGTAGTGGCCTACGGCGAGGTGTGGCCGGTTGGTAGCCGGAACCGGTTGCCAAGAGTTGAGATCTTATCAAATCTCATTTTCGAACCATTTTGTGGCGGATTGTGTCAGCGACAGGCACAGGGGAATAGACGGCCATACTCATCCCTCGCATGAACAAGTCACTCAGTGATAATTGACTCGCTAACAAGTACGTGAACCACTGCCGTGTAACAGCAACAAGAACAACGTCCAAGAGAAACACGGAAAAGTACGTCGGTGCCCTTGGAGGGCTGGCGTTCTCAATTACGATTTTACCAGATCCAAACTCCCTCATGCGCTTGATTCCAAGCGAGCGGAGGACGAGCTTAAATATCCGAATTCGTGAAAAGAAAGCAATACGAAAACATTGAAAACTTGGTAACATCCACATCTCAACTTGCCGAGAAAGCCAGCAGTCCTAGGACGGTATCTGTCGCCGACTGACTTTCTGTGGTACAAGGAATCAGCTCTGTGCAAGAAGCACAACAGCAAGTTACGACATACCGTGGCCTCCATCAGAGTCCCGGTCCTTGCGAAGGTCAGCTATGTACTGCTTTCGGCATAGCCTGGCAGCCTGAGTATGACAGCGTGAGATTTGTACAGCATTCCAGCGGCAAACACACCTCCAAATCCTCGTGGAGGCGCTTGACTCGGCACTCCAGTGCGCGAGCGCCCCGGGACATCTGGCAAAAGGCGCGAAGATACGCGAGGCCCCCGCGGTCACTGATTGCACGATGCTCGTTGCGGAGAGTCAGCGCTTCCCTTCTGATTCTACAAATCAAGCTGATTACTAGGTGCTGTTGAAGCTGTAAAGCTGACAAGGGGGACGTACTGGTTCAACCTCTCGAAGAGCTCGCACTCCCGCGGGTGAGCATAATGCTCGTAATCGTCCGAGAGGATGCCAATGGTTTGGGAGCATCGATTGATAGCGCAGGTGACGATGGGTTCAGGACGGATGCGTATGTCTTTCTGGACTCGAAAGACGGCGTAAACGCAGGAGACCACAAGAAAAACGACGGCCGCAGAAGTCCACGATTGGGGCAGAGACTGTCCCTCCGCTGATGTGGGCATGTAGCTGATTTGGAGGGCGGGCATCCGGAGGGTAGTGGTGGTGAGTGGCCATGTTGCGTGAGTTACTGGTCACAACGCACTCCGTAACTCTACCTGGAAACCTGCCACCGCATAAAGATCATAGTTCCATCATCAAAATCCTAAAAATCGCATTGGACGACTCTGCGCACTCTCCAGCCGTGATATTCTTTAGCCGGTATGCTTCCATTCATCACCCACCAGCCTTCGTGCCAAAACCAACCCTCACGGGCCAAAACCAAACCAGCCTGCCGAGGTCAATAATACGCAGCCTGTCGAGGTTAAGATACGACACCCACTGGGTGTAAAACATACTTATGACGTTCGCTGTGCGAGAGCCCCGCCATTGTGCGCCTACGGTACCGCTGTCCGCAGTCTGTGCCCCGTCCATTCTGACCTAACCCAATTGCGATGCTCTGGCCTAAGATCCGGCTTCCATTCCACACGAACGAGCACCCTCCCCAACTCAGCGCACTCGTCATGAACGTAGGCTGGTTGGCAGTGGACTGGTGCTGAAGGTCGTAAGTTCTCGTGACGCTGACAGATGTGACATGGCGCGTCAAACTCACGTGGGACGCGTTCCCTTTTCTTTTTTGGAAATTGAACTTGCTCTTCCCCGCATAGACTTCTGCTGCCATGTCAAAGAAACCCACCCGCCGCGAACTTGACGCCATTATGGAGGACCTCATCAAGAAATATCATACCAATGCCCCCCCTTTGTCGGACCAGTTTGCTCTTTTCGGCAGTCATCCCAAAGACGCCATGATTTCCGCCATAGAAGAGAACGAAGAATTAGCAGAACTCTTCATGACGATCCAGATCGACAAGCATAGCGGCAATCGTCTGGAAGCTACCCTGGGACGCGCCTACGCTCATCGGCACAAAGCGGACCGACTGCTGGAGAAGAGGGACTTTCGTCAGGCACGTACGCATTATGTGGAGGCAGCGACGACACTCTGTGGACGGATATCATATCGCGCCAAATTTTTCTGTGATAAGTATCTGGAACTTGGGAACGCGATGCCCAGCGTCGTCGCCACTCTATGCTGTGTCGGGGCTGCCCGATGCATGTACGAGCTTCGCGAATACGAAGAGGTGAGTGAATAAGACATCTGGACGTTTCCGCTTCGAGACAGTTCATTTCAGGCTCTTCAATACGTATCCCAAATCTCCGTTCTCCAACGACACGCGCAATTCTCGTCTGGCGTCAAGGCTTTCGGTATGGTGATCTCTCTTCCAGGCCGCGTTTATTAACATTCCGTACAGAGTGGTTCGATTTCGATGTCAACATCCCGGACTACTACCGCGTTCGAATACTCGCTAGCAGCGTTGCCCACGATATCTACGCAAAGCTGGGAAACACTGCGGCGGCCGCGGAGAGTAATTGGACGGGGACGACGGTCTGGACATCACTTTCTCCGACCCTTACGAAAGAGGCTACCAGAGGGTTAACGAAGCAGTCGCAGTACCAGTTCAATAGGATCCACTCGCAGAGGCATCCCGATCCCAATCTGGCGCACAAGTCGATGATTGTCTCGCCGAACCTGCAAATACGCGGATCATGGCAGAAGACGAACACTCGCGGACTTTCGTCGCGCATGGGATGTGCTACTTTCATTCACGATGGTTTGTTTCATCCCCTTTACAATTATTTTCTCTCATCCATGTTTTTACAGGTCAACTATACGCCTTCGGTGGCGAAAAGGGTCTGGACGGTCCCCATTTTAGTGAGCTCTGGCGTCTTAACCTCGCAACCTTGGGCGAGTGGCAACAGCTCCCTTCGTATCCCTACGCCAACCAACTCATTCGAGAGTACACCGGATATCGCATGGCCGTAAATGTCAAGGACAACCGAGCCTATCTTTTCGTCGGCGACCTCGAACTGCACTACTTCGACCTTACCAAAAACGAATGGGGCCGCATGAGGACCGCGTTCAGCGGCAAAGGGAGGTGGCCATACTGTATCGGAGCGAAAGGCTACGTGATGCATGCCATAGACGGGAAACTGTACGTGTTCGGGGGGACGCATTCCGCATCGCCAGTCGGGACTGACTTGTTGCTGGTTCTGGACATCGAGCAGAAGGAGTGGACGTTGCTCTCCGGGACGCGTACGGCGGACTCGGCCGACCTGCTCAAGCCTGGCCCACGAGAGAATGTGTGTAGTTGGGTCGGGAAGGACGGGAAGAAGATCTACGTGATGTACGGCGACGCGGATCGTATGGGCGCCAAGTTTCAAGAGATGCCGCACGGTGCGATGACCACTTACGATTACGATGATCTGTGGTCTTGGGACATCGAACAGAGTACTTGGACGAAGCAACGGATTGTCGGGAATCAGCCGTCGAAGCGGACGGAGATGGCATGCGTATATGTGAGTCTGTCTGATCTGATACCTTCGAATGTGGAAACTCATCTCATTTCAGAACCCCGTTCTAGACAAAGTAATCACCTTCGGCGGGTACAGTCCCCGCGTCCCGACGTATGGGTCGGAAGACAATCAGGCCTTCCGATTCTCCTACTACGCTGACACATTCATGCTCGACTCCTCTGATCCCTCCACCTCATCATGGAAGCATGTTCTCACCCGCGGCTTCCCGATCTACCGCGCTCAGTCCCAGCTCCTCGTCGATCCCGCCTCGGGGAAGACGTACCTCTTCTCTGGGTACACGAACTCGCAATACGTGCCGGGGCAGAAGCATCTGATATCGAGAAGTTTCTCGGATGTGTGGCAGTTGAAGGTTGATATGGAAGGCGGGTTCTTCGAGGGGGTGAACATGGATGAGGAGGCAAAGACGGCGAAAGCAGGTCCGTGGCAGCGGTGTTTCTCGTGCGGGTCAGCCGGGCTTTGGAGGAAGTGCGGAGGTAAGTCGTCGCTGTATTGGTCCTCCGGTGATCTGATGCCTCTATCAGGGTCTTGTGGAGGGAAAGTCTGCTTCTGTGATGCGCATTGTCTCAAGGAAGGCTGGAAAGCGCACAAGGCCACGCATAAGTGCAGTAAAATGTAACGTTTGTGCGGAGCACTTGTCATCCATTCTCATTTGTTCGGGCGAACTTAGTACTTGAGCTTAAGGCGTCTATTCTAATTTTCATTGATATCCTTTCCTTTGTCTACCATTCCTGTCCAGCCTACATGCTCCCAGCCGATACGAATTTAGACGGCCCCGATTCCCAATTCCTGGGCAATTATCAACGCTGCCTTCTCCCCGATGACAATGGCAGCCGAGTTGGTATTCTGAAAGGCATATATGAGTCGTGGTGGCGCGGACATTTACAGCACGTAGCATACCGAGTTCACGTTAGATGGGACGATGGACATATCGACCACCTTGAGCGATTTGACTCCGTAGACGTTCAAGCTGCTGTCAACAACACCGCCCTCAGCCAAAGGCTTCATGGCACAGGTACCCAGCTAGCGAAGTAAGATGAAAGTACTACAATTAGATGTATCTTCACTTACCGAGTGCCAGGTTGTCTGAGCTGAACATCGGGCAGGGAATGAAGATCAGTGTCGTGTACCCGAACCAATCAGAAATCAACCCACCAAGTTGCCTGATGTTCTGATCGATAGCCGCGTCGTCCTCTGCTGAGTATACGATTCTGGGTGCATCCAGTGGAACCGGTCCAGTCTCTGCGAACGCCAAGGCCGCTGGGCTGTCTGGAGCAAATTGAGGGTGAGTTGGCACTACAGCGCCGCGCACAGATGGTAAGCGCCGTATGATCTCGCGCCCTTTCTTATAGCCCCACCGCAAGGCAGCAACGTCGACATATCTGGCGAGGACAATACGATCATTAGTGCATCGCTATTTCACGATAGAAAAGACGTACTTCGAGAGGAAGCCCGACTCGAAGTTCGGTGGGGCGTGAGGATCTTCTGAGGAGATATGCAAGCTTCCTCGAGATTCCGGATAACCCTACTCAACAGATGAGGTGAGAGAATTCAGGTAGCGCACTGTGCGCTTACGGAGAACATGCCAAGTCCTATGTAGTTCACCGGTGGGAGACCAAGACCGCCTTGGGGTGCGGGAATACTAAGGTTATGAGCGATCGCCAAGCATAAGATAGAGAAGGCGTAGGAGCATACCCAGATGTTGCAGACAAAAGTAACACCGGCTTGTCCGGCTTGTCCGCGTATGCATTCTTGAAATGCTCGACAAACTCCGGGCCCGTGTCCTCCAACTCGTCAGGCAGCGGCCTCATCTTGATGACCCCGTCGATAGCACTGAGATGTGGTTAGCCAGACGACACGAAAGTCTTGTGTCACTGCCTACTTTCCGCCCAGTAAGCCACCACCGTCCTTTCCCCATCTCTCTATCAACTTCGGCAATGCCTCCTTGTCGCCACGGTTGACAGGGTCTAATGTTTCCAGCTCGGGGTCCGCGAAAAATGCAGTGACGTATGAGGCATGATCTAGGAAAGAGTTGTGGTCGACGGAGTACTGACAATGAACACGCCAAGCTTGCCTTCATAGTTAGCACCCACACCCGGGACTTCCGCAACAAGGGGAATGCCCGTTGTCTCGAGAACTTCCCTGCTTCCGATTCCGGAGCGCTCGAGGATCAGAGGAGAACCCATAGCACCAGCTGCAACGACCACAAGTTTCTTGGCATGGACGGTATGAATGTCCTTAGACGACGAGGGGTAGACTCGTTCGTCGAATACGTACTCAACGCCGGTTGCTGTGCCATTCCTGTGTCAAATTTCGTTTAGTCCTGGGAAGGAAGTATATTGTTGACTTACTTCACGACCACGCGCTTTACAAGGCATCCATCAAGCACGGTGAGATTCTTGAGTCCTTTGTAATAGACGTAGTGATGAGCCACATCGGAGCGTTGTCCCGTCGCAGATATCCATTTGGGCATGTTCTATAAAACAGCCTGTAAGTAAGAGTCTGAAGTTCCAGTCCAAGATGACGAAACTGACGTAGAAAACGTTGATCGACGACTCGTCATAACCGTTGCCTTCGTCGGATACTGACCTCTTGGGCTCTACTTTCGGTCCAATGTCTAGAAATTGCTTCCCGATCTCGGAAAGGGCGTCGGGTCCGCCATGCGAGACGTTCAAGGGCCCGTCGGCGCCATGCAAAGTCTTCTTTGGATCAATCTGATAATTCTCGGCCTAAACAAAATCAGAACATGACACGACGTCGTAGCATTGGAGGCATACCTTAGTAAAGAGAGGTATGAGATCCTTTGAGAACCATCCCGGGTTACCGAGCTCTCCCCAGGCGTCGAGATCAGAGGCCGCCGGTCGATTGTACATTGTAAAGTTGACAGACGACCCTCCACCGATACAGCGTCCAGTTGGGACAATGGCGGAACGCCCAGCGAGATAGTTGGACGGCGGAGAGACGTAAAACTGCATTGTCTTGCTTGTAGGCAGAATATGGGAGATATACTGGCCAGGCCGAATGTGCTCAGCCTTGCCCTCAGTAGTAGGGCCGCTTTCGAGGACAAGTATACGCAGGTCCGGGGCAGCAGACGCGAGTCGGCTGGCTGTAACACATGCCGCAGTCCCGCCACCAGCAAAGACTATGTCGTATTCTGCGTCGATAGTATGTGGGGTAGACATTGAGGACGAGTGGGTATCGACAGGTAGATTCACAGCCTTTATAAGAGAAATCCATCCACTCTGAGTATCCCATGATTCTGCGAAAGGCTGGATCCGGTATGCTGAACGCAAAGGTTCCAATAATACACGACAGCGGAAGGAGAATCGGTTTCTTTTCGATCGTTAGTTGCCAAGGCTGTCGGCTAAGCGGACCGGGGCATCGAAGATTTTCGAGCGGGTAACACGTGACCCGTCGTTGCTACCTTCGCTTTTCTCTGTCTCTGTTCTTTCCACCAAGGTACTCTCCGCGAGCCTGCCGGAGAACCTTAGCTATTTTGACTTTCCTTCAACGTCCAGAGACTCTGCAATCAAACCTGCAAATTCAGTGAACTTCCAACTGAATGGTGCCGTATCTATGTCACCTGAGCGTTGTATCCCCCAATAACTCCAAGCAATTATAGAAAAATATATCGGTGTAATGCGTGGCCGGGTACAGTATGATCGCGGGCTTGCGCAATGCAATACTTTTCCCTGGAAAAACGCTTCACAGTCTTTCGTCCCGCTTCGTTGGTCCGCGCTGCGCATACATCTGTTCCCACAAATTCAGAAACTCAGCAATCAATCTGCTACATTTCTTGCGCAGACATGATGGGATCAGAGTTCTACTGTACCGGAAGCCCTCCGAGTCTTCTCGAAGTCGTAGGGCCTACTGTGATTATCGAATTGTCATGGTCGTTGCAATCCTCTCAACGGGCTTCAAGGAGCCGCCCATTGCGACTTGTGTAACTCTGGTTATCCATTAGTTTGATGATAGATGCCATCATGACAGCTCCACGGCAGCGCACCGGATACATATAGAGGCTCGGCAACTGTCTTGAACCGTCTCAAAATGGCCCCCGTTCAACTGCCCGGTCACAACCTCGCTTTTATGTAAGCTGCCTAGAGCTCTTTCGACGATCTTTTTGCTGACTCGTATTGTAGCACCGGTCCTATGGTGCGGCGTCTCCGTCCCGTATCCTCGGTACCTAAACGCTGTCAAGGTTCTTGGTTATATGTGGAGCTATTTCCTCTACGGAATCCTTGTCGTTCAGATCTGTATGCAAATGACTCATGCCGGTTGACTTCACCGAAAGCTGACATCCTGTAGACATGTATACAGAGGCGTTTCCTAACGATCGACGCGGTCTCAAAGTTTTCGGTACTGTTTTCGTTCATATCCTACTCTTAGCTCATACCCAGGCGCGTTTAGTTTGGTCTCTGTTTTGTTTTGAGACTATATTCACGATTTTCATGACTATCGGGGCATGGAACTCGTACGGGCCGGGTTGGGGAGACGTAGACAACATTTCCGTTCTGGATTGGTCTTTGGTAATCCTCCCCGAGTTCAATGCGCTGAGTAAGAGCTCTCCTTTCACTGAGACTATGACACTCACCTGAAATGATATAGTTGCGAGCATGGCACAAACATTCTACATCTGGCGTATCTACAGACTCACGAGATGGATCTGGCTATCGATCTTGATTGCTGCTGTGATCTCAAGCCCATATTCCTTTTGAATGTATGTCTGACATACCTTAGGTGTCTCTGATGCAGTTCACCGCTGCGATGTACTTCGGTTCAGTGGTTGGTGGTGTCTATCGTCTGTGTTCGACATCGTCACATGCATTTCAAAGCTTTCAATCCATGGGGGAAGGCTCGACGTACTTTTCGACCTCTCCGCAGAAGTTATTGTGCGCATGAAGGCCCGCCTGGAGTGTATGCTCTGACACCTATTGTTGTAGGTTTGGCTTGCCGGGAGCGCCGCTTGTGATGTGCTCATCACATTATCCCTTGTGGCTATCGTAAGTGTTCGATTTTGGGGACTGTCTCATTGACATGCCCTTACCTGTACTACTTGTAGCTCTCTCGACGCAAAGCCACCAGCGAGTTCAGCCAGACAACAAGCCTCATCAACAAACTCATCCGATTCAGTGTGGAAACCGGTGCGGTCACGACAGCCGCCGCACTGACTGAACTAGCTCTTTGGCTAACATGCAAGGAGTACAGTTTTCATTTTCTGGTGTAAGTCAAACCCAATTTCAAGCTCTCGCGCCCGTTATCTTACTTATGGGCCGCCTGTCACAGGTTTTTTGTACTTGGGAAATTGTACGCCCGCTCCCTCCTTAGACGGACCACTGACGCGCGGATTATAGGTATTCGAATGTTCTCATGGCAACGCTCAATTCTCGCACGAACGCATCGAGGCAGAACGAAAACTTGATCGCTGGCACTTCGATGCCATCGACGAGCTTGGCCCCCAGTGCATTTTGGGGCAACGGTGAAGGCGGGAATGGGAAATCAATAGCCAGCAGAGACCGTAGCATACATATCGCGAGAACGACCGAAGTGGTAACAGACCGGGAGGATGTCTTTGTCATGGCCGTGAGTTCCCTGTGGGTCATACCTATCCGAAGTAGCTGACTATCGAGTGCGCTAGGATTTTTCCCGTTCGGTCGCTTTCAGGGAAGATGACGTGTCTGGAGAAGAAGTAAAGACGGCGATGAGGGAATAGCGTTCTGGCAACGATCGTACAAAGTAGTGGATTCTGACCGCCATCTGTGGGCTCAGTACAGGCTCCGTATATACCTAACATTCATTTGATCGAGATTAGAGACGCCGAACGATGTATAGCCGAGACTGCTTCATCACGGAGCTCGCGAATAACGTCCTGGCCAGCGCCCTTAGTAACCTGATCATTTTTTTCAGCGACAAGCTTACCTCCGCATCCTGGATGGTGTCAACCAGTCCAACGCCCTGTCCCGCCCACATCGTCGTTCGTTCCATGCCGCCGCTACGCGCCCTTTGCAATCTCGTCTCCAGATCCAGGCCATCTCGTATATCATTGATGATTTCACCCGCCAAACCACGACCATCTGTCCACGCCGGCCATCCGATTGTGCCATTCATCTCATCAAACGCCCTACTCCTCGCCGTAGAGCACAAGCCTGCCTTTACAAGCGCCTCCTTCTTCGCAGAGGAGTATCCCGACTCCTTGGTCATTAGAAAGCGTGTTCCAATGACTGCACCATCTGCGCCAAGGGTCAACGTAGACGCAAGTTGTGCACCGGTCGCTATCCCTCCTGCTGCCAGGATGACAGGCCTTGGAGTGGGGAGGGTTTTGAGGACACTGAGCAAAAGTTGATTCATCGGAGGAGCTTGTGAGCTGCCATGTCCGCCCGCCTCGGATCCTATCGAGGACAGTCGAGTACTTGTCAAAGATACAAATGACTCCAATTACCTTGGACGACAAGCACATCAACCTTCCAATCTCTCACGGCCTGAATCGCCTCATCGACGGAGTTTATCTGGACGAAGACCAAGGTTCCGGGAGCGTTTCCACGAATTTGCGTAACATAGCGGCCGTTGTCTTCGCCAAATGCGAGCCACACTGCCTGGACTTTTTCCTTTAGAACGGCGGCGAGCCTAGGATCGTCTGATCCCTTTTGGGCGTCGCGCTCAAGAATCCAGGTGATAAAGCCGACCCCAACCGGCAGCTGGGCATGAGCACCGAGAGCCAGGTCACGTCTAATCGTTTGTAGAGTTTCGACCAACTGTTCCGGAGATAAAGAGCCTTGCGTGGCCGAATGTGAAACCGAACACTGAGGACATGATCTGAAACCTACCTGCGCCTACAAAACCGAAGACCCCAGCAGCTGTGACAGTCGATATAAGCCCTGGTTGGGTTACGTTGGCCATCGGTGGTAGTACAAAGGGTTCTGTGACATCTATGGTCGCCCCAAAGTTATCAGAGGGGGGGCGAGTGAGGTAGAAAGGAGGAAGCCCACTGAGTAGCTTGGTCAACGCAGTAGATATGGTCGAAGACATGATGGCGTGTAGAACTGACGCTTGCAATATGCGAAGACGCGTCTTTAAGTAGCAATTAGACGCGTCTGAAGAAGCCTTCGGCTTTGTAATTATCAGATAACCTCAGTCCGACCTCAGTCATCATGTCCTACAACCAATCAGAACACGGCAGTTGCTAACTGCAGCTTACTCAAGATCGGGCCACATCGGCTCGTCGAGTCGTCATGATGCTGCGGCGGAGTGGACCGGCTTGTTCATAAATACCACCTCGTTTAAAGGTCCACCTGTACAGTCTAATGCGTCAAGTATAGTTTGATGGTCTGCACCACAATGGCGAGGATACACCATTTCGCGCCATCCGGCATGACGGCTCGATCAAAACTTTCGACCCCGCGACAGCATCACGACGAGTTGTCAATGTGGCCACCTATTGTGAATTAGCTGTGACCGAGCCGAAGTCTGGCTGTACCAGCTCAAGAGTTCAAGCTTTCAAGCATGAAGCACGAAGAATGTATAGAGTAAGGTAAGTCTTACGAAAGTCAGCAGGTTCTGGGACACTGCTAAGTGTCCTGGTTGTCACATCCAAGAGTTTACCCGAAATTCCCCCGTCGTGCAGGCACCGATTCCTGCTGACTGATTGCTGCTGACTCATCACTCTGCCACGACTACTAACACGTTTCCCTCCCTCATTTCCTCGCAAATTGTGGGGAGGTCCATCCGTCTGTTAGACCCTTTTGTTTGGTGTTATTTGCTCTACTGACTATCAGCGCGTCAAAACAGGGAGCAAGATTATGAGCTGTACGGCTCATTCCATTGTGAGTTTGATAGCTCATAATTCATCTCAACTGTAATGCTAGGATCTGTTACCAGTGAATCATTGCTATGTAGGAGAACAATTGAGATAGAGACAAGATCTTGAGATCTACACTCTGCATTGCACCAATTTTGGTAACAAATCCTGCTAATAGTATCCAAAAGATGTTGTGTGTAATTTGGGAGCACCACAGCCGGTGTGTGTCTTATAATCTTGTCCGGGACATTCACCGCCTTTTGCGCGACGCGATGAGTGACACAGTGTGACAAGACGCGTCAATTGTCACCCTACCTCGACGAGAACGGTGATTCAGCTTAAGTGAGCCTCAATCTGGCAGTTGAAGTGCACCATGAGTAAACTGAAGATGATTTACCATTGTATCATACCCAAAATTTGCTGATACAATGCTCATTGCTTGTTAGCATGCTCAAGAGAGCCCTACCTCTAGGAGATGTCATACATCACAGGAATGGTGCCAGGGACCCCGGTGGAGTGAGAAAGTGCGAGTTAAAGACCGAATCACACAAGGACATGGATGTGAGAGTAGATGGGGCGACGAGAGGATGTTTTCAACGGGTTCTGATGATCAGAGCCAATGTAAATCATTGATTCATTGATATCTGCTCATACTACGGTTTAAATGACATTGAGTTGTATCAATCTCATCACAATATTGGCATCAGAGGGCTCGGATGTTGGCATATGAGTCAGAATACGCCAAACGGGACAATGGCAGAACGCAACAAAAGTTGTCGCGATGATCCAGTGGCTGTGCGCTGAGTAAGCGGCCGTGGCCTATCCGACGGATGGACCTCCCCACAAATTGAACGCGGCCACCATTCTACCCTAGCCGGCCAGGACAGACCCAAGCCAACCCTGGATGACGCAGAGCAGGCCATAGACCATAGACCGGACAGTTGTGTCACTGGGCGACCAAGAACGGGCAGCATCGACCCGTCACGATGCCAGCTACGTCGTCGCCATCTTGGGAGGACGCGGCATTTCGCGCGAAGTGGGCATGACCGTCTTGGATATGGATACGGCCCGACGACAAGAAGGACGTCGAGCTCACCGTCACGAGTGGCGACAACATCTCTGGCCTCGGCCCTCGGCGCCACAGATGCATTCGAGGAGTGGGACGAGCTGCCGTCGCCCGCGTTTGCTACCACAAACACCAAAGCCAAAACCGAAACTGTCGGCGGCAATGATGATACTCATCTGGATCGTCCTCAGCTCGGCGGTCATCATTCACAACGATTATCTGTACAACACCCTTGCCTTCGAATACCCCGTCTTCCTCGTAACATGGGATTTGACTTTTGCTGTACGTGGCCCTGCACTGCGCCGTCTGCCTTCCGTTCACCCTTCACATATAGGCCATTAAGACCCGCGTGCTGCAACAGACGACAGCCTGCTCGACGGCGTCAAGGATGTCAACATCAAGAAGGATATGTCTGTTGAATCCATCCTCCCCATAGGCATACTTTTCTCGAGCGGTCTTATCTTCAGCAATACGGCATTTCCCTCTATCTCGGTGTTTCCTACATCCAGATGCTAAAGGTGAGCACTGCAATCTAGCCAGATTCTTCGTTCTCTGCGCTTTATGGCACATATTTCGGTCTGTCAACGCTGCTAGTTTGATGTCAGACAGGCAGTACGCTTAAAAGACGTGACGGACGTTCGCTTCAGCTTCTCTTACTCTCGTTACCTTGACTTACTCACTCAACTCCACCCAGGCTTTTGACCCAGTCGCCATCCTCCTCATCTCACGGACATTCCGCATTGCTGAGCCTAACCGCAAGCTCGCCAACATCGTCCGGCGTTGCCCTCGCATCTCACGGCGAACTACGCTTTGGCCGCTTCTGGTCAACATGACATCTATCTCCCATGACCGGTCAATCATCGATTGACGCTTGCTTGGATGTCGTTAATGGTATGGATCCACTCTTCACCAATCTGTCGCCTCACCATAGTATCCAGAATTTGTCGAGAGCGAGTCAGACGCGCTTAGGTACATCAGCAAACTAGCATCAGCTTGGGCTTCCGGGCTTCGGCTTGAAAGGCACTTCTGCTTCCGCTTCCCAACTTCTGGAGCTTGGGCTTCTGCACTTCCAAGCTTCCGGCACTTGGCAAGTGGGGACATTTGCTTCTGGCACTTGGCGACTACTTGGTGAATTTTGAACTCAAAAATTGTACATGGATACACCCACCTATCTTTACACGTAGTATTGACTTGCCTTTGTGTCCCAACAAGGCATAGACATCAAGTTTATAGACTGTTTAGCATATCTCGAAGTTGCTTCATCTGGGATCGGGATCAAGGTCCGACTCGGATCAGATCCAAATGGCGTGCTTGACCACGTGCTGGTTCAATTTTTTTCTTGCAAGTCAGAGTCCGTTCTCTGACTCTTACTCTCAACGCTGCGGCCTGCCACCGCAGAGGACGACATTCAGCCTAGAGGACGAGGCCGTCATATGCTGCCAGGACGAGAACACTATCTGCCGTGAGGACGAGGACGATGTTTGCGGACGAGGACGAGGACGGCGTGTGCCGACGAGGACGACAAGGACATATGACGGGGCGATCCATTTCTTACAAGGACGACAACTGGGAACTGGACGAGCACTTGCATCGAGGACGAGGGCACCCAAAGAGGACGAGGGCACCCAAAGAGGACGAGGACACTGAACGAGGACGAGCACACCTAACGAGGACGAGCACACGGACACGTCGAGGCCGAGCACACCGACACAACGAGGACAAGGACACAACGAGGACAAGTACACGGGACCTGGACAGACGATGACCCGACATGACGCGGACACGACATGGACGACGACATGGACACGACGACGACGAGGGCACAGACACAACAAAAACGGGGAGAGCGGTAGAGTACCACACCGGCAAATTCGACCGACCGGCGGCGCTCTACGATCCGGGCATAGTTGCGCAGGTGCGGTGGTCACGGTGTACGACGGGGGCGGCGGTGGGGTGCGTTGGGCACGCCGGCAGTGGATATCTAGATTATTTACCCTACAACACCAATAATATGGATTTCATTGTTACTATCATGTCTGAAAGCCTCGTAGAAGCTCATTCCCCGACCCGTCCCCGCCGATTTGTGAGCCTACATCCATGATAATTTGCCAGCTTGAGGAAGACGCGACATCACTTCCCCAAGCTGGCACCGACTTCTCAAGCAAAATGACCTAGCTTGTAGAAGATCGACATCTTCTCGGCTTCGCGCACTTCTGGAGCTTCCACAAGTGCGGGAAGCACTCCGGGAAGCACTTGCTAGTTTGCTGATGTACGTCAAGGCCGCTCTCAAGCCAATGATCAAGATGGATGCCGACAAGCTCATCGTGTTGGTGCGCAGACCCTAAACGTATACGGTGTTCCTTGTTCTCAATCCCACATAGCTGGTGTCATCGAAATCGAAATCCACAAGTACTGCCCAGGGAGACGAGCACCACGACGAAGAAGAACGAGCCTCGACAAGGACGAGAACGGAGACCACGACGAGGACGAGAACGGAGACCACGACGAGGACGAGAACGGAGACCACGACGAGGCCGAGCACAAGCACCACAACGAGGACGAGAACGAGCACCCCACGAGGATTGACTACCACATTGAGGATGAGGATGAGGACCACGACAAGGACTCCGACGAGGACTGCGACGAGGATCAGTATCACTGTATCAAGGATTAGCTTCCTGGCGGCGGCAAACTGTCATCCTATGCACTACAGCCATCATGATGACGACGATCCCATTCGGATGACCACCACGACCAGAGGACCGCGACGACTGCTTCGCTCAAGCGCTTAGCTCTGGTATTCTCAGTTTGTACGTGCTTTCATCGATTATTGTATTCTCTCGATTTATCATTCTTCAAGCTGTCTGTGCCTTCTGTATTCGGACATCAGCCATGCACCGAATGATCATACCTGACTTACTGCAGACTCCGTACCAGTATCTTTTAGTACCAAAGACATGCATACTGATGCATTTGCTTCATCGGAGTACTGGTTCTCGAGGATTGATGCATTTTAAGATGTGGGGTAGGCTGGAGTCGCAAGGGATCAAGGTCGAACATCTGTACACACCGATTCACTTTGCTCAAAATGGTTATAGGAAGTAACGTTCGCACACACCCCGCGCGCCATGTTGTTCATGAGGCCCCCCGGATATGTCAGTATAGCAGTTCCTGGTCCGATGTTTACAGAAGGCACAATGCACACTCCCGATTCTCACAATTGCGCCGTCGTTGATCATGCAGAACGCAACGTGTGGCGGCACTAGTACTATAGCGACGTACGGAGCAATGTGCCGCCCTCTGAGATAATGGCGACTAATGAATGTGGTCCTGTGATTCGAAATCATGCTGGCCGACTACGATGACTACTGGTCGAACATGCTGTGTGGAGGATTGTGGATAAGTGTTTGATAGAATGCATGCATATAGTAGGAACATGGGTCCGGTCGGTCGGTTTGGGGTAACATCGCAAGCCGGCCCTTCCAGCTCCATGCAGTGGCCCGGACTCTGCCGCATGAAGTGGCGGCCTATACTGTTCATTCTTACTGTATGGTTCTATCGGACGACGGTTCGGAAACTTGAAAGAAGCCCAAAATCAGCTTGAGAAGGTGGCCTGTATTATATTATTATTCGCTCCAAGATGTCCTTCATAGTTCTGACGATAGGGTGCCAATATCACTCGGAGCGCGTCTGAAGAGCAGATCCCTCTCCCCCATGTCCCTCAGCACCTGCAAGAATGACACCAAACACCTCCCTCCCGTCTCCAAGGCCGCCTCCACAGTCTCCTCCTGCAGCAACGTCTTAAGCCCGATGATCTTTATCAGCTCCTCCCAGTCCGAAGGGGGCAGGTCACAAAATCCGCTATCCACGTAGCATTTGGCATGTGATCCAAAGGCGGCGTCGCTGAGCTCGTTGCAAGTGGTCGTGTTCGACTTGGATGAGTATGGAGCAAGGAAGGTTTGAAGGCACAACATGACGGCTGAGAGCCACTTCTGGCCCTCTTGGGAGAATGAGGCACGGTTCTCTCTGAATGCAGTGCAGTATTTGAGACCGTAGCCGAGAGGATATCCAGAAGGGCAATCGTAGATGGAGTCAATGCATTCATAGAAGTTGCATGTATCCGGTAATGGAGTGCAGGAGTCCCGAGGGAGTAGGCCAGGCTCTGTGACTCGGAACGAGAATCAGCCTCAGTTCAAATGATTCGAAATAGGCGGGAAAATACCTTCCAAAGCCTGTACAGATGCACGCAGGACAAGTGCGATGAATGCCCAAGCACGCATGATTTACTGGTGGGCGATAGTTTGATGGAGATGACTCTGAGTTACATAAACGTTCAAATACAACTCGTAGATCATGACGTCTGTCACCGGCGACTCGTTGATGCCGAGCACAAAACTTCGAAAACATAGAGTTGTGATTATCTCGTTGCATCGTAGACAAGCTTGATATCCGAAGGGGTGGTTCGACAGCAACCTCCAATCAAGACAGCTCCATCCGTCACCCACTCTCTCGTAACATCGGCAAGCTCTCCCGTTTTTTCCTCTCCAGCATGCCACACCTTTTCCACCGCATCATAAACCTCTCCAGAGTTTGGATATGTGAGTAACGGGTTTTCAGTCAAGGTGCGGAAGCGACGCAGGGCGGGTCCAACCGAAGTACGCGCCACACAATTGACGCCAATCGCTACGATCTGGGGAACTTCCGTGACCAATTGACATACATCTTCGAAGGATGAGCCATCACTGATATGCTCCTCGTCCCTCAGAGTGAAGCTGACCCATGCCGCTGTCTCTGGAAATTCGTCCTGGAGGAGCCGAATAAGCACCTTGAGCTCCGCCAAGGACGGCAGCGTCTCGAGGGCAAGCAAATCGACACCTGCAGCAACAAGGGCAGCGATTCGTTCACGGTGGAAGTCCCGCATATCCTCGTCGCTTAGCGAGTAATCGCCTCGGTATTCACTTCCATCGGCTAAATAGGCCCCGTAGGGACCCACAGACCCTGCCACGAGCATCCTGCGACCAGGCGATTCGACCAGTATTCGGCTACGTGCCTCCTGCGCAAGGTGAACGCTTTTGGCTATGAGATCGGACGATTGTTCTGCAGTAAACCCGTAGGCATCGCGTAGACCGGCAGGCGTTGCCTGGTAGCTAGCAGTAATGGCAATGTCTGCGCCGGCGGCAAAATAGTCGTAGTGAACTTGTTGGATGAGCTCAGGTTCGGAGGTGAGGATTTTGGCCGACCAGAGTGCATGATTGAGATCACAGCCTCGGGTCTCGAGGAGCGTGGCCAATGCACCATCGAGAACGATTATTGAATGGGCTTCAAGTAGCGGCTCCAGGGGATTTGAGAAGGGCATCGTCGCTTGGGGTCTATCACGATGATGGTTTGAAGCAAGGATTCCCGATTTTTACATCCGCGATCGAACCACGCGATAGACATGTGATTCATGGTACAGTAGTGCTGCCACTGCATTGCGAAAGTCTGATAGTTATAACACATTGTTGTAGGGCTTTTGTACACAAATTCATTCTTACCAGCCCGACATCGTTTGCCTTGGGATTATTACAAATTAGACGCCTTCGATTCCTAGTTCCTCTGCAATAATGAGAGCAGCCTTCTCTCCGATGACGATCGCAGCAGAATTAGTATTCTGTAGGGATTTATGAGCCTACGGAGGAAAAAGAAGCCACCGATGTCGACACACCGAGTGAACATTCGATGGGGCGATGGACAAGTCGACGACTTTCAGTCCCTTGACACCATACACGTTCAATTTGCTATCAACGACTCCGCCTTGTGCTAAGGGCTTCATGGCACAGGTTCCAAGCTAGAAATAACACGTTAAGGAGCCAAGATTACTCGGAGTCACGACCTGATTTCACTCACCGAGTGCCAAGTCGTTTGAACTGCGATCTACAGGTCAACGAGAGGATCGTACCATTCTAGCGATTGACGTACCCATCTGTCTGATATTCTGATCGATAGCCGCATCGTCTTCTGCCGAGTACACAATCTTCGGTGCATCCAAGGGAACGGGACCTTGTTCTACAAGCGCAGCAGGACTGTCGGCAGCGAACTGGGGATGGGCGGGTGTGAGAGCGCCTCGGTACGCAGGCAGACGCCTAATTAGTTCGCGCCCTTTCTTGTAGCCCCATCGAAGAGCCGCAATGTCAACAGATCTATAACGCCAAGATTAAGCTGTGAGATGAGATGGAAGGGAACATACGAACTTTGTAAGGAAGCCGGACTCGAAATCAGGAGGAGCATACGGGTCCTCAGCTGAAATGTGCAGGCTCCCTCGGCATTCAGGATAGCCCTGTACGACCATTAGACTGGTGAGCTATAATCTGGTATGAAACCAACCAGGAAGATGCAATTACAAAGGTAGTTCAAAGGTGGAAGGCCGGTTTGATCACCTGGAAGTCTGCTAGAATTTCAGAGTTGAATCTAACACTAATCACGAAAGCATACCCCGAAGATGCACACAGCCAGAAGAGCGGCTTGTCAGGCTTGTTGACGAACGACTTGTTGAAGTGTTCAACGAACTCAGGTCCCATGTCATCCAGCTCGTCGGGTAAAGGCCGCATCTTGATCACTCCATCAGCAGCGCTAAATAAACGCATTAGCATAGGGTGGTTGACCGTCAAGACATCACTGACTTTCCGCTGAGACGACCACCGCCGTTTTCCTGCCATTGCTGCGCCAGCTTTCCACATACTTCAGATTCGGCGCGATAGATGGGATCGAATGTGTCGAGGGCTGGGTCCGCGATGTATGGCGTCACGTAGAACAAGTGGTCTATTGACCAGTTGAGTCGAAGTACGGATAAGGAACATGAGGAGGCACTTGCCTTGATAGTTGGCGCCAACCCCAGGCAGTTCCGTCAGAATCGGGATAGCTGCTTTCTTCAAAACTTCCCCGCTACCGATGCCAGAGCGCTCTAGGATCAACGGGGATCCCATCGCTCCGGCAGAGACGACTACCAGCTTTTTCGCATGAACAGTCCGCACATCCTGCGGTGCCGATGGGTATATGCGCTTATCAAAGAGGTACTCCACACCGGTCGCCTGGCCATTGCTGTAATGACTATATGAGAAGCGTGATAAGCGCCATAGTCACCCCGAACGCACTCAACTACAACGCGTTTGACCAGACATCCATCGAACACTGAAAGATTCTTGAGGTCCTTGTTATATACATAGTGATGCGCCACGTCAGAACGACGGCCGTCACTTGATATCCATTTGGGCATGTTCTACGCACGGTGAGTTCGGAGCTCGGCCGGTGGGGCGAGAAAACGACTTACGTAGAACACGTTAACTGATGCCTCGTCGAAATTGTTCCCTTCATTGCCAAGAGGGCGATTCTTCTCAAATTTTGGACCGATATCCAAAAATTGCCTGCCGATTTCCATCAAGGCCCCGGGTCCACCGAGCGAAACCTTCAGAGGTCCATCGCTTCCATGCGTCGCACTGCCAGGCTCTATCTCGTAAGTTTCGGCCTGTAGAGCCCAACGCGATTAGCCTGCAGGGCCTCATGCGAAGAAGACATTATGATTATGACCAACCTTCCGGAAGAGGGGAATGAGATCTTTGGACGACCAGCCCGGGTTGCCAAATTCACTCCATGCATCGAGATCCGAAGACGCCGGACGATTGTAGAGCATGAAGTTGACGGACGACCCTCCGCCGACGCAGCGTCCGGAAGGAACAATGGCAGAGCGGCCAGCCAAGTACTCCGACGGCTGAGAGACATAGAACTGCATGGTCTTGCTGTCCGGCGCAAGATGACTGATGTACTGGCCCGGCTGGATATGCTCAAGTTTGCCCTCGGTGGACGGTCCACTCTCCAGAACCAAAATGCGCAGATTAGGAGCAGCCGACGCGAGTCGGCTTGCGGTAACGCATGCGGCAGTCCCACCACCAGCGAAAACAATGTCGTATTCCGTGTCGATACTGTGAGGGAGAGACATGGAGGGAGGGTGTTAGATGGGGAGTTAGAGAGGCGCGTTTAAATGTGGCAAGGGTCAGAATTCGGACGCCTAAGATGGAATACAGTCCAACACGCCACGGCACGGCAAGGGAGGATGGCAAGATTCCAGGCGTCCCATTGGACAACATTGCGAGGTTACTCCCATTTATACGACGAAACGAAGTTGTAGATCATCACAGGATGATGGCAGCTTGAATACAACGCCTGGCCCTCCAAAGCGGAGTTCGAACTCGGCATGTCCTCCGGATCAATTTATCAACTCTTTTTAGCTTTTCCTCCTCCCCAGCTCCTCCCCTCAGTGCGCACCATGATTGACATTCTCTTGACTGTATATGCCGTCGGTCCCCGAGAATAATTGAAAAACCTGAACAGCAACATCTGCCTCCGGGCGAACCTCCGGCCGTCGTTTCGATGAACGACTAGGACTTTCAGGGTTCTCCAGTCTCAAACAACGGCATCCCCACATCTGTCCAACTATATATCCATCTTGGACGGTATCACAGCATGCCGATAGACGTTAATCCATCTTTGTACGCCTCGCAACCTCGTGAATCACACTCGACGTTCGGCAAATTCAGGTCGCCTGTCCCCTTCCAATGACGATCCAATCTGTGATGCTTCTCTTCTTCCGTGATCTCGAAGCCTTCTTCATTAAAGCCGTGGGATGGAAAATCTGTTGAACACGGACTCGGAACATGCTGTTCACCGCCATGTCTATTCACGGCGCCGTACTAGCTCTCTCGTACATAACCATACTCTGGCGTATACGTAACGTGGAACTGGACGACACCCTGCATGTATATAGCCTTCGTAGTCCCTCCACTCGGATCCTCTTGACGATGAGCCATGGCCCCAGTTCAACTCCCTGGTCATAATCTTGCTTTGCTGTCAGTACTTCCATCTGTCATGATGCGCTTGGGATCTCATTCTGACTTGATAGCACCGGACCTATGGTATGAACGCATCACGATATCTGCCGCCACTGCTCAAGTCGGCGTCTTTCTAGGTTCTGGGGTATATGTGGAGCTATTGCTTATACGGGGTTCTCGTCGTTCAAGTTTGTAAGTATTGGCTCCTAGGAGCATACTCCGTCGCTAAGATTCTTCGCAGACATGTACGCGGAAACATTCCCAAAAGACCGTCGCGGCCTGAAGGTTTTCGGTGAGTGACTTCCGCCAGACAGCCGGAAATTTTGTGGATAACGCGGATTTAGTGTGGAGTATGTTCGTGGTCGAAACAGTGTTTACTGTCTTCATGAATATCGGCGCTTGGAATGCGTATGGCCCAGGCTGGGGCGATCTCACAACTCTCGAATACATAGATTGGTCATGGAAACCACTGGCAGAGCTAAATTCACTCCGTGAGTACTGTCTCCTCAATACTTCAGCTGTACGCTGAAACCACGTACGCGACAGTCGCTGTAATGGCACAGAGCTTCTACGTCTGGCGCATCTACAGGCTGACGAAAACAATTTGGTTGCCAGTCCTGATTCAATGCGTACGTCCTAGTATCATACTGACATGGCTTTTCTCACTCGCTCACGTCTGACCAGGTATCGCTGATGAGCATGGCGTTTGCGTTCTACTTCAGTATCACAGTGAGCACCTAATATGCTGTACCAAGTCTCCGTATATCTGATTTCCCTGGAGGTGTTCATCCGTGGCGCTGGCTTCGATGATTTGTTCGCGCTGTCCCCGGAAATTAGTGTATGTCCCGAGTCTGCCTACATCCGCACCTTCCGTATATATTCAATTCAAACCGTACTAGGCTTGGCTGTCTGGAAGTGCAGCATGCGATGTCTTAATAACGGCCTCTCTGGTCTACATAGTGGGCTTCCCGAATCACTCCCTGTTTATCCTCCGACAACTTCTCGTAGCTTTCACGCAGAAAGGCGAACAGCAACTTTCAACACACGACCAGCATGATTAGCAGACTGATCAGGTTCACCATCGAGACCGGCGCGGTGACCACAGCCGGTGCACTCCTCGAGCTCATCCTGTGGCTCTCCTGCAGACAATACAACTTCCATTTCATCATGTATGTCCAGATCTGCCATGATTTGCCTTCTTACATCTGACGGAATCACTCCGATGTGATAGGTTCCTAGTGCTCGGGAAATTGTATGTCTTCCGTCTGGGTCGGCATTCCTTATTCATCTCCACATCTCATCCACAGGTACTCTAACGTCTTGATGGCGACGCTTAACGCCCGTGCTCCGGTCTTTCGGGAGCATTCCATGTACATGGGAGGGAACACGCTTTCAGTCCCGTCAACGAATCTCGCTCCGAGCGCATTCTGGGGTGATAGCGATGAAATACCAGTGAACACAAGGCGATCAGGAGCTCCGAAAGTCACACCTCGCGGCGTACAGATATCGAGAACGACTGATGTGGTATCAGATCGCGATCCTGAAGTGTTCGTGATGAAGGTACGATCTTGCTCTCCTGCGCGTGATGAATGGAAGACTGATATCATTGAACAGGACTTCACGCGTTCTTCCGCTGGCGAGGAAGGCGACAATAAAGCCCCACGGCAAAACAATGATGAGGAACCCCCTCAAGATGACAAGACGCATGTGGTATGACCTCGAAGCGTTGATGAATACACTCTTTCCTTTTTCTGGTTCTACTGTACAACAAAAAAATGATACATCTATACCAGCTGATGCATTGCATCTACTCAATATGTACGCCGTACGGTGGATGATATCTCATGTACCTTGTTCTTCGACCTTCTTTTTTCATTGAAGAAGACGACAACCATGTGTAACATACCAGACATCAACATCCAAATGTACACGAAGCGGAAGATGCGAGAAGTTGTAATTTACAGAAAGAACCAGAAACTTTGCATTCTTTCCGAGTCGTTCAGAGACTATCAGGCCGGATTACCCGCATGAGTTAACGTCTCCCACCCCACGAATAGATAATTCGTCCCCGCCGGTCTTTGCTTCATTGTCAACGCCTCCGTGTTCGCCATCGCATACCCCAACCTCCCGTGCATAGCGTTGTACCCCACCTCCGTAACCGGTCCCATACCCAAGTTCAGGTTCTTTCCTGGGCATAACCAGGCTGGCTTACTGGCGGCACCAACTTGGTACGTGGAGTGGAAACCTAGCCCGTAGCGCAGGCGCGTGCCGACGTCGCCTGGATAGAGGTCAGTACCTTGAATGCGGGAGGTTTCGGCGATGTGCGAGATGGAGGAGAGGCCGTATCCTGCATGGAGCTCGGATAAGTACACGGAGAAGGTAATTAGCTGCGACAAGAGAGCTGGAACTGACCGGTATGCGTAAAGTCTCTACACGTCTCCTGCGCCAGACCGTCTGCCTGGAACGTCGGCTGGCCTTGCCAGTAGTTACGGATCTGCGTTGCTGTTGTCAGGCCACTTCCTGGTGCGACCTTGGGGAGTGGCCCGTCGCTCGTGAGGTATATGTAGGCCGGTACGCGTCCCATGAACTTGGTCATCGCGATGTCATAGCTGGCCTTGTCGTCGAGAAATACTGCGATGCCTATGGCTGCTTCTAGCATTACTATGGTCGTCGACATTATCAGTTCAACTTCAATCCTCAGTAAGACGAGAGCTCCCTCACCAAGTTCCCAGTTTCCATTACTCTGTGATCCCTTGATGACCACCGGCAAATAGACGTTTCTCAACATCGTACTAAAAGCCGTCACGTCCGCCGCGGCCCAACCACTGTACGTATGCTTGATGATCTCCGCCGCACGCGCCCAAGACGCGCCCGCCCACCCAGTCTGCAGTGGCGCGTTCGCGTTCGTGTGGTTTTTGATCGTCTTCGCCCAGGCGTTCATGTACGCAATAGCTTTCTCCGCATACTTCGCCGAGCCGGAGATGTAGTACGCCAGGGCCATAGCGTAGGCCGCCAAGGCGTCTTGGCGCTCGTCTGTGCAGCCGTGGTTGGGTGTTGATGTGGGTCCGCATTCGACAGTCGTTGTTGGGGTTGGGTTGCGCGTGAGGCTGCCGAGAGGGGAAGACGAGGAAAGCATGGATTTGTACGCGGATGACCAAGGCTGGGAAATGGAGGCTGTTAGTATGTATGTGAGCATAAATGGATGGCATTACCTCTGCACCAGCCTGGACTTTCCCCTTGACAAAGTCGAGCTGAGCACGAGACACGAGCACTCCAGGATGAGCGAAGGCGGGTGGCGCGTACGCGCCCTCCGTCACGTTGAGGCTCATCGGGATCTGGATGGAGTCAGCACACACTAGAACACCAAAAGTGAGGAAGCTAAAGAGGATATGATAGAAAAGCATCGTTGGCTAGGTTCGCATCGATCTAATCATCTACCATTCTTATACCTTCTGCAGGAATGACATTGAAGCAGACACATCGGGCGGCGACCTCCTGTGTCGGTCCTGACGTTGTCGACACAGACGTGTGGTTTCACGGGGCAAGCACCAAGAGTGCCACTGTTTAAATTGAGTCCCTGTGCAGCACCGGCGCAAATCTTTGACCGTGACGGAAAACATCTAATAAGGAATTGAACACCAACGCCAAGCCAGTAAACAATCACCGCCCATTGGTCCGAGAAATACGGAATATGCAGGCGCGGCCAGACTTGGTAATGCGGTGGTACACGGGATCCGTCCTGGAAACATGGAGCGCACATGTAGAAGGCGCTCGAGAATAGACAGTCGATGATATTGATCATTGTGTTGGACTGCCGAAGGACGCCATCTGGATTTCCTAATTTTACCGGATTTACAGCGGCCAGTGAAGAATGGTTAGGAATTAGTTGGCATCCATACTGTAATGCCGCGAGCAAGTAGTATGATCCATACTAGGCTTTCTACGCGCGATAAGTTCGACTCAGAGTCGCCATCATTGGGTGACGTTCTCTCAAACTGCGCGTTCAGAGAGAGCGACGAGGGTTGAAGGCTGCGAGAGAGTCGTTAGTCGATGTGAGATAGTGAAGGACGACGCACGACAAGTTCCTGTCAATACTGCGAAGGTGTTTAGGTCGAAGAGACGCCACCAAGCGCGGCACGGCTATTGTGACATCCCGGACCGGTCCAGTGCCACGCGATCGGGCAAAGCGACCGAGACCCGCCCATTTCCTGTTTCGGTCTCGACTACGACGACGATGAATACGCTCGGTCGACATCTAGCGGCTTCGAGCCGCTCTGTTGCCCAGAAGCGCATGCCAGCTTTGGCTGCGCCTTTTTCCTCATCGGCTCTCCCGAAACTTCCGCATCCAACGGTCAGACTCGGACTGGGAAAGCAGACAGAATGCATTCAGCACCCACACCAACGACGAGGGTATGCAACAACATTTCCGCCGCCACGACAGCCACCTCCAAGCAAGCCGCCCCGCGTAACGACGTACTCGGATACATCAAAGCCAAGACCGTACCAGATGAGAGACTTGCCCAAACTTGAGGTGCGTCTTTCTCCTTGCCATCATTGCAATTGCCCCCTTCACCACCTACGACTCCCCGTTATCACCCATGCTCTGCTTTCCCGCCCTTTTATGCGTCTTTCTCGGCTCCGCCAACCAGTCTGACGACATCCCTTAGCGCCGCTGGCCCGCCATCCTCGCATTCTCCATCGTTGGTGTCGCGGGTTGGGTTGCGTTTTACATCTACGTCACCAACCAGGAAAAAATATCCTCGTCCGTAGTGCGCCAGACGCTCCGGACTGTCAGGGGGGACGCGGCGGTCAAGGAAGTGCTAGGCGAAGCGATCCGACCTCAGGCCGAGTGGTGGTTGAATGGCGATCCGAGGATCATTGGCTCGGTGAGCAAGTCGTCACGCTGTTAAGGCTGGAGTTGTTGACGCGTATACGCCGCAGATCAACATGATGCAAGGCAATGTCGACGTGAGCTACAGGATCAAGGGTACCAAAGGAAGTGGGACGCTGTACTTTACGAGTGTGAGAAGGGACAAAGGGTTGCCGTTCGATATACGTGTGTCCTCACTTGCTTGACTGCCTTACTTCCTCTAATGCCATCCCAGTACGATTCAAGATAATAGCCGATGACGGCACTGTCATTAATGTGGATCCTGCGAGCGCGTAATGAAGAACAATATGACTTTCTAGTGGACATCATCTCAAGGCCATTCACTAATGAGCAAAGCATGAACGCAAACATCCAGAACCCAAACCGTCCTCAAATTGGAAGTGATTTTCGCGTCGCTAGAATGAGCGCTGGTTGCCTCTGGTGTTGCGCGTGTAGTCGGCGAAGACGGTACACGTATTCTAGAGGAGAACGCTAGCGCTAGCGCAAGGACTAGCTCTGTCAACGAAGTCCTGTACGGCATGATCGACGGATTTGCGACGGGACGAGCTACGGTATGTCCGCCTACAGGTTTTCAGATTACGGTGCCACGTAACTGAATCGTCCGGTTAGTTCGACTTGGGTTGTACAAGTTCCCCTCCCACACATCACGCGTACAGGAATTGACTTCTGTGCAAGCATCACCAGTCGGATAGAAGCATCGCTGCAAGAAAAGGACATTGCAAAGTTTTCCGCCTCGGGGAAGGAAGTCGTTATTGTTATACCTATCGTCGAGGAGCCGACTTAGCGCTAGCGGAAGAAACGCCCTATTCTCACCGTGGTATGGCACGCCATCGATCGACGGATTTGCGAAGGGGAAGGAAGGAAGAAAAGAGGGTCGCGAGTCCCCGCGGTGGGATATAACCCGCAAGTTTGTGTGATGGCTTGGTGAACTAACATAGTGTCCAGTTAGCCCAAAATCATCAGCAGGCGAGGTACGGTGACGCTTTGCTTAGTCCATCCCAGTCGGTAGGAATCATCCCAACCAAGGAAAGTACGACACTGACGGTTTATAAAAGGTTTAAGGGTCGTACACTCTCAAATGGTGTAATGACTACCTCTTCTCGTTACTCCAACGGCAGTGCATCCCTTGCTTCGTGCGTAAATTTAGCTTGTATTCCTCATGGACGAAGCTGTTCTTCGTCTTCATATCTCCAACGGAGGGAAGCTTTCTATGTTTAACTCGTTTATCACCGGATTACAGTATGGTCTCTTGACATGACATACGGAAGCATTAAGTGCCTTCTTCCCTTTATTCCGGGGTCATCGTTGACAACTTCGCCCTAGTATTCGAAACTCGAGAGTTCCAGGCTGAGAAATTCTCTTGGGATGCGCTTACTTGCCACCTCGAAACCACATCATGCAACTTGAAGCACCGAGATGGCCATGTCCAGAATTTCAAAGCGCTTTATGGGCGCTCCCTCTCGTCTCATCATGCCGGTGCAAGTATACCCCGCCATCACGGCCAAGCGCTCCAATCTGGGCTCCAGGTCGTCACGATATCTGCCATCCTCGTGCTCATTGCCGTACTTGCATCGTTCGTCTTCCTCTGCCGCCGCTACAACTATATTGATGATTGGTTAGGTACGGTTCCAGTTGTCCGCCCGACCCCGCTGAGTGCGGCGAGACATATGGTGCCTGTTTGTTTCGTTCCTTGACACCAAAAACTAACATGCGGCGCCAGACACGCATGTGGTCTTCTTGACCACACGAGACTCTGACTGAGGCGTGCCGGCAACTCATGACGGCTGGAACATGGTCCTTCGGACTCGATCCGGAGGATTAGTGGAATGGGGAAGGCTCACGACACTAGCGCTTGATCATATGGTGGCGGACTCGGTTGGGAGGTATAAAAGTCGACCTTGGATCGGATCCAAAGGACATCAACATTCCTGCTATGTTGTTCGTTAATGTTCTTCTGAGCCTCTTGGCAAGCGTCGCGATGGCGATCCCGACGGAGCACCACAACGCCACACTCATCCCTCGCGCACCTTCTACGTTCACTCACCCCGGAGTGCTCATTAATAAGGCGCAGCTGGATTTCATCAAGGCAAAAGTCAACGCTGGTGCTGAGGTGCGTTCCTTTCCAGTACGCGACTACACACCGATACTTATGCATTATCTCATGTAGCCATGGTCATCCGCCTACTCCAACATGCTTTCGTCCTCACTCGGCAGCCTCACGCGCACACCCACACCCACCGCCACCGTCGAATGTGGGCCGACATCAACGCCTAACATCGGCTGTACAGACGAGCGACAAGACGCCCTAGCTGCGTACGCCATGTCCCTCGCGTACTATATCTCCGGATCCTCGACATACGCCACCAAAGCCATCTCGTACATGAACGCCTGGGCCAAGACGATCAAGTCCCACACGAACTCGAACGCGCCTCTGCAGACAGGATGGGCGGGCGCGTCGTGGGCGCGTGCGGCTGAGATTATCAGGTACACGTACACCGGATGGGCGTCGGCGGACGTGACGGCGTTTAGCAACATGTTGAAGAACGTGTACTTACCGGTGGTCATACAAGGGTCCTCGAGTAATGGCAACTGGGAGTTGGGTGAGTACGAGTACAACCCCCGACTCTAGTGATCGACGCTAATCACGGTGATACGCATTATAGTGATGTTAGAAGCGGCCCTAGGGATCGCGGTGTTTCTGGAGGACAAGTCCAGCTATGATACGGCGATGTCAAAGTTCATGGTTCGCGTGCCGGGATATATCTACCTCTTGTCGGATGGGTCTCTGCCGAAGACCGCCCCAGGGAGTGGATCGACTTCGTCTTCGATTATCAGCTACTGGCAAGGACAGTCGACGTTCCAGGCGAATGGGATCGCGCAGGAGACGTGTCGAGATTTTGTGCATACCGGTATGCCTTCCTTCTGTCATTCATACCATCCGGTTATTGACTCAAATCAAGGATACGGCCTCTCCTCCATATCCCACATCGCCGAAACCTCACGCATTCAAGGCACAGACCTATACAGCGGCGACATCGGCACGCGGCTACGCTACGGACTTGGCTTCCACTCGACGTATCAAGTTGGTACGGCGCAGCCGTCATGGTTGTGTCCTGGAAAGTCACTCGTGCTGGGACTAGGACCTATCACGGAGGTGGGGTACAACGCGCTGCATAACCGGCTGGGGAACGCGATGACGAACACACAGGCGCTGACGTTGAGTCAGAGGCCTGCTGGAACGAATTACCTGTTTGTGGGATGGGAGACGTTGACCCATGGGGACAATACTGCTTGAGCGGTCGAGGAAAGGTGAAGGGTTCGTAATACAATGTTGAGAAACGGGGCTTGTTGTCTTCTACATGGTATCTTACTACTGAATGACTAATTTCACAATGCACGAGCGTTTTTCCTAGTTGCATGAGCATCCTGAATTCGTCAACTCATGCCGGCACAGATGAGATGCGAATTGAATTTGACAAGTACATTGAACAGTACGAACTTTGTACGGAGAAAATATTGTATGTACACTATTAGTATGAAATCTTGAGAGGCTTATGATATGTTGCTTGAGATAGTTAGGCCACCAGCTGAATGAGGTGACACGCGCTATCCATCACGCTCCCTTTCCGCCTCTAGAACCTCAATAACTGCGCGTGCCGGAATTGTCTTGTTATCGTGCACATCGGTGCTGAACTGCCTCAAACTCTCGCCCAAAGGCAGAATGTGCATATGAAGATGCCCCACGCTTGCATCGGGCATAGCATGGAATGCAAACAGGAAATCCTGAGCCTTAAGCGTCCTCAGGTGCACGGAGGACTCCTCCGCGTATCTGCGTACGTCTCTCATGACCTCTTCAAATAGCAAGCTCTGCTCCGGATCCAGATGCCCCAGAACCTGTTCAGCTCGCTCGTTGATGGTTCGATTGATCTTGTCGATACACTTCTGAGCTGCCCCAGGTTCGGCCCAGAAATCCTTGAAGTGTGAAATCATTTCATCGATGATAGCGTGGTCCGTTAAAGAGACGATGTTGTATACTGTCACCGGTAAGTCGTTGGTTTCAAGTTAGCAGAACAGAAGGCGCAACTACCTTTCTGTTTGGGTATGACCATGAAATGGAAGTACGCCATGCCCGCAGCTTTCGACAGATCCACCTGCTCGGGATCCCATTGTGGCGCGTATTGTCGCACGTCGGGACTGGCTTTGTTCCCAATAATGAGCGATTCTTGACTTGATGATAAGACGTCGCTCGGATGACGCAGTGCAAAGTCCTGTAGACACTGAGCGTTGGGATAGGACAACTGGGAAGGGCATCTTACTGTGAAGAATGAATCTGACGGAGTATACGGCGGTTCGTCCTGAGAAAGTATCTTCCCAACGATACTTTTCGGTACAAGACCAGGCCTACGCAGATGTTACATCGAGGAGACCCAGGGGGCGCGAGCAGACAAACAGTGCTGTGTAGACATGAGTATTGTCGCGGCAATTGTAGGCTGTCAAATCGCTTTGCGCTGTAGGGTCCGCCACAAAAGCCTTGCGACTTTCGATGTAGCGTGTCTTGCGGTCGGTGTATTGCGGATCCTGAAGCAAAAGGGCAAGCGGTGGTGGAGTCATGACAAGGAAGATATGGGTCTGGAATTGGATAATAGAATGGACACCTGAGACCTCTTCGAAGGTATTTATAAGTAGAGACACGGCATTGAGGCAGCGTACACAGCCACATGCAAGCGCAGCCACACATTTGTACACTGCCACTTTTCGCATCGCACCGCACTGCCATCGATGGGAGTGGGGTGGAACCCTCTTTGCATATGTCTGCCTCTAATCGATCTTTCGTTTGCACGTCGCCTGATCACATCCACTGACAGGTGTGTGGGAAGTCTGTGGCGAGGCAAACTGTCCCCAGAATACTATTTCATTCGAAGGCGCTTATCATTGTCTGCGTAGGCGCGCTACCTGCGCAGATACGTCGACCGGACCTTCCCACTCTTTCATATGATGGATTTTCTACTCATTTGCTAAGCAAAGGACACCGACGGTTCAGCTTGGTCGGCATCGTCCCAATGATACTGCCAATAGTGGTCGGTGCGCGCCATACTTCCTATTGCCAGTGGCTGCCAGTCTGACCTGATGATCTAACGGTCTTTAGAGACACGAGACCGAACTTACGGCAGGTACGTAAGATCACCACACCTTCATCTCGGGCCAGTGCTTCGCTCTCACCGGGTGGACGTTGAGATAAGTAGAGTTGAGTGGCACGTCACACTTCGATGCAGGCTTTCAACGACGACGACGACAATGCCGCAAACCCCCCTCACAAACGCTTCTTTCACTCTCGACACTTCCGGCGTTGCTGGTTTTTTTGGCGGCGATGAAGCTGTAGCTGCCATGTCCACAGTACACGTGTTTGCCGGGCGACGGTGGCTTGGGTTCTACAACTTGCCCGGGAGCTACACGGTCGCCAAACTTTACGGTCGTCTGGCCAAAGCGCGATTATGGAGAGGCCTTTATCCTGGGCATGGGTCAGATCCCGTGGAGCTCTTCGGGCTAGGAGGACAGAAAGGCCCGCAGTTCATTGCAGCCAAGTCCGGGACTTATTTCCCAGTGACGGGTCATTTGGCACACCTTATTGCCAAGCGGTGCCGCAAAGCAAAGATGGAAGGTGTCATTCCTGGAGGAAGGAGGAAAGACGGGCTCTGCAATGTATGCATTGTTCGTTTAGCTAACATCCCCCCCACGCACCATCCCGTCCTTCCGATGGTTCATCCCTTTTCCATCTTCCTGGCTGTCCTCACCATCTGCGCGAGCATTGCCACGTGCGCTCTCAGCGCCGTTTACCGGGAATGGTATTCGTTTGCGATGATCCTTCTGGGAATGGTCGCGAACGGTATTTCCTCCCTGTTTATTGGTTCCGGGAGACTCGAGCTTCGTCATCCAGAGCCTTCTAAAGGATCTCCTCGAGGAGACGGGGTCCTGATCGACGGGCAGGACATGATCGTCCTTATTGGAGATGAAGGCGCCGTCAACTTTGTTACCAGAGGGTCATTCTTGCTCAATTTTGGCGACAAGAAAGCTTTGAATAGCAGCTCTGACGACCAGAGTCCAGTCACGAATGCTGCGACATTCGTAGATTCCTCTTCCACACACTCTTGTGTTCCGACTCATGATCAGTCATCACCGTCTCCTACCCAACTGCCACCGTCTTCCGTCCCATCGTCACCGCCTCCCGTCCAGTTGCGGCAGCTTCCCAACTCTCAACCCCATTCCGCACCCACCGCGTCGTCAGAATCAGATTTGAACGAGATAGGTTGGGGCGCCCTGCTCTTGACGGTGCAGTTTGTGCTACAGCTTCTTCTGATCCCCCAATCGTCGTTATTCGGTCAGATCATGTTCCTTTCCTCGCTTGCCGTCTCATGGGTCTACAACTCGTACCTCGCGTCGTGGGATCGCGACGACTTACAAATTCAAATCATCTCCGGTAAAGATTTCCTCGACTTGCCGCCAGCGGCCGGGAACGTGCCGGTTGACTCACCGGTGACTGGAGAAGTGTGGAAGTACAATCTAGCTACTTGGACTGGTGCCGCCGTCTTTGTGACAGACGTTCTGAAGCCATCCGATCGCCGAAAGTTCATCGACCGCATCATTCCTAACGATACCACAATATGGAAAGAATTTAAGGACAAAATATCCAGATCGTCGAGCTCCAGTACGCCTGAGCTCTTTGCGAGCTCCAGTACGATGTCTTACCCGCTTGCAGGCTCCAATCCACCATCCACTGAGCCCGGTGTGCAGTCCCACCCGGCTGTGAACCCCAATACGCCGCCCCACACATCTGCGAACCCCAGTACACAGCCTTTCACGAACGACGAATGCGAGGCTCCTACACCAAACCTGATGAGCGACCTGGACGCCGATGCTGCTTATGCCAGGGATGTGTATGTGGCGTGCGTCTCAAAGCTTCACAGGCCCAAACCCTCGGGGAGCCAAAGCCAAGGGGAGAAGAATGTTTGATTCTGCTTTGTAAGTTCGCATACATGTACTATATATTGACCACCTTGATTGGATGTTTTGGGTTAAGGTCAAGTCCAAGGATATGACGTTTACATACTGGTTTTCACTTTCTCTCTGTGTTATTCGTATATTGGGCGGGGACAAAGGCTTCGGCAATCCACTACATACGTTGGTTCATCGTGTCCCATCCTGTAAATCTGGCGCTCCATGTATCACTACTACCATCTAAGATAGTTGTGTCCGATGTTGAGAGCGAAGGCTTTGCCCAGTCACCTCGCGCGGCATTCCTCATCGGTCCGGCGTGCCGTGGGCTGCTTTTCGCCAACACTCACTCCGCGTGTCGCCTCAGCACACTTTCTTGATCCTTCCTCTGCTTCCATCTTTATTTGCGCCTGGCAATGGAGGGAAACGAACCTATCTGAGTTTATAAAGCGCGACTTCTGCAGAAGCGGACTTTTACGAAAGTTTCGGACACCCTTACGTTTTCGAACCTCGAAGACGGTAAATGCGCAATTCGAACTCGGCTTCTGCTCATATGAAGGCCATATAGATGGGAGAATTCCCACTGTCACGACTGACAGCCGTGAGGCATCATCGTTGCTAGCACAGCCAGGCTGTGTTGCTCCCTCAGTGGCATCATAGTGCCAGCGACAGCAGGCTTTGTTGGTAGGCTTATTTCTCAAGATATTTTTCGCCTCACACTTTGCTTGGCTGTGGGAACATTAGATCTCGACGGTGTGGGCAGTTCTCAGTCAGCAACCCTCTGGTCCGCGTCCTCTCAATGCTGTTATCCTAAGTCCACTCACGTTTTTGTAAGGTGTCAGAGTATCTTCCCCTCGACGGTACCAGAAGCTCACAGATAGCCTACCTGGTGAGTGTGTTTCCGTCTCGTCCATACTTAGCACCCGGCCTACACATCGTTCAGTGTCAGACTATCGCGCATCTTCGCTCGACGGTGGGAACAAATAACGCGAGTGCGTATCCAATGCTGTTAACCCTTCCCACTCACCTCACATTTCGTGAAGGCGTCAAACTATTACCCTCAACGGTGCGACAATTCTGGCAGACGGGGAACCTTTTCTGTGAGTTTCCGTCCTGATGATGCTGTGTCACTACCCGCCTCACACTTCGTTGGCGTATCAGACTATCGTAATGAGACTCCTTACCACAGAAGAGCCAATCACCCTCGTTCATTTCCCAAATGAGCAGGATCTGCCACCCTATGCCATCCTCTCTCATACCTGGGAGAACGAGGAGGTGTCCTTCCAAGACATGCAGAATCCAGCACGCGCTAGAGATCTGAAAGGACACGCCAAGATCGAGCAGGCGTGCAAGCTGGCGCAATCCAACAACTACGACTACATCTGGATCGACACCTGCTGCATCGACAAATCCAATAGCTCCGAGCTTTCGGACGCCATCAACTCGATGTACGGATACTATCGCGATGCGAGAGTCTGCTACGCCTACTTGGCGGATGTGCGGTCAGACCTCCAGTTCCACGAACAGGACTTCTGTCAATGCAGGTGGTTCAAGCGGGGGTGGACGTTACAAGAGTTGTTGGCACCATCAGACGTCGTCTTCCTGGCAATGGATTGGAGGGAGATTGGGACCAAGAGGAGCTTGCAACGCGTCATCACTAGGGTTACTGAGATCCCCTCGTCCGTTCTGTTGCAGGAGACGAGAGTGGACAAGATCAGCCTTGCAGAGAGGATGTCTTGGGCTGCGGGAAGGGAGACGACACGTGTAGAAGACTGGGCATACTCGCTGATGGGCATTTTGGGTGTCTTCATACCGACACTCTACGGCGAAGGAACGCATGCCTTCACAAGGCTACAAGACGAAGTTTTGAAGATTACCAACAATCAGGCTACTGTTACCTGGCAGGCCAGCACACAGGGAGGCATATTCGATTTTGCCGGACGACTCGCATCCAGTCCAGACGTCCTCATACCCACACTCCACGGCGAAGCAATTCATGCCTTCACCAGGCTACAGGACGAAATTTTGAGGGTTCCTGGCCATCGGTCAATTTTGGCTTGGACAGCCAGCGCACAGGCAGGCAATTTCAACGGACTACTCGCATCCAGTCGAGACGATTCTGGAGACAGTGACGCGTATGCTCGACTCGACTTCGAACAAAACCCTCAGATTTATGAGTCGATGACGGATTTGGGTCTACAGATTCACCTTCGTCTTGTCACACCCATTTTTAACTTCGCAGGGGGCTTCCGTTTTTTTGAGAATGAGACGTGACATTGACGTTTGCCAAAGTGGGAGGGTACCTACGAGATGTTTATTTCGAGCGGGATGACGATAAGGATCTCCTGCCTTCCGATGATCGTACTTCTCATTTTTTTTGTTGGGAGTTTTTGATTTTGTTACCATCCTATGGGCTGCGTCCCGTCTCCGTCAGCAATTGTAGGCACTCGCTAGTACAACGATATCCAATTTCATATGAACAAGCTTGTACTTACAAGGAAATGTTTCTCGTCCGAGGCTACAAGTGTTTGGTACCTATCTTAAATACTGGAGGTGATGGAGAAGTTGACTTGGTGTTCGCTAATTATAGCCACTCTAATGGTGTCCAAGAGTGAGGTAAACCTCGTAGACGAGGCAAAAAACAGATTATACAATTCGTCATTTTTCGCTACCTTGACTGGAACCACCACCTCCTCACGCGTCGCCGCATTCGTCTGCTTAACGGCCTTGCCCTGGCTTCATCTTCTTCCAGTAAAGATGCACGATGTGCGATACAGATTCGCGGGAGTGTGACTAGATTCTCTGCTTCGAGACAGGTGCTGGCTCCGCCTCGACGACTGAAGCATGTTTCTCGAAGATGGGAGCAAGACGAGGTTTAGGAATAGGAGTGGGCGCAGACTCGTCTTCTACGATGCGAGCATCAACACCGCAACACAAACTTATCAAATAATCTTCGTACCTAAGTTGGCCTTTGAGTCCTCTTCAATGACAGCCGCCGATTCCTTAAACTTTCTCGACGATGAGCGGTTCCATTGTGGAATACAAAGCCTCCTCGGCGTCTCCGGCGACTGGTGTCGGGTGCTCGACAGAGCGTACGACCGGATTTATCTCTTCGACAACTCCTTCTTCCTCTACACGGGAGCAGGTCCCTGGACAGCGGGCGCCGCTTCCTCGACAGCAGGTGCTTCTTCCAGTCGGGCGACGGGCGACGGGCGAAGGACTAGCTTCCTCTTCTGAGGCAAAAGGTTCATCGACGACAGGGACCGGTGCAGCAGGAGCATCGGCCTATTTTGTGACAGGCGCCAATGCAGGGAGGTGCTCCTCTTCAGCGAGAGGCTCGACCATGGGAGCAGGCAAAGGTTCCTCGGCTCGACAGGCGACGATTCCTCAATGACTGGAACGACAAGCCCTTCCGCCGAGGCAGCAGTCGGTTCACCTATGTAGAGAAGACAACGAATAAGTCACCAAGAACATGACAAAAGCAATGCAAACGAACAAACGAAGTTATGGAGCCTGTAGCCCAGGGCTCCTCCGCGACGGCGATTCAGCGACCAGAGCGATGATGGGTGCCTCCATTACGCGAATTCCTCTTCGATGACAGACACTTCGGCGCCTAGAGGAGATGAAGTCGGAACACTAAAGACGGGAGCAAAATACGCGTACCCGGTTCATAGTCCTCGATAAGAGATTCCTCGGGAGCGTAACCTCAGCCTCAGCTTCCTCCTCGATAACAGCAGGAGGCGTCTCGTCAACAACGACAGGCGCGACAATATCGTCCTCTTGCACGAAGGAAACTGGTTCTCGCTTGGCGACAGCCTCTCCGATGACAGATTCGATGGTAGACCTTTCTCGACGACGAGCGCTGTAACCTCTTCCACGACAATTCGTATGAAAGCCTCTTCCAGAGTTAGGGCGAAGGCTTCGTCGACGGTGGGTACGGCGGTCTTTTTCGCGACAATCGACACAGGAGCATCTCGCTCTTCTACGTCCGTCTCTGGCCCGGTATTTTCGACGATGAGTGGGCCGTGAGCCTTGGGTGTGATGGCCTCCTCGACAGGCGCGGAAGTCTCTTTGAGAGTCATCGCGGGTATAGTGTCGGGGAGAAGTGACAGCGAGAATGAACATAGTGAACTGGGGGGATTGGCATCAACACGATTTTCGATACGACAGTTCAAAAGCCCAACAAGGAGCCCATGACCATGAGAGATACTCACTTTTCCGTCAATCATCCCACAAACGTCACCTTCAGGCAATCCGCGTCCTCGCTTGGCACCTTCCTCTGAGATTTATCCGTTATTGGTGACGAGTTCCTGCTGTCCGAGTGGGCGAGTCCAACTTGTGCATAAGAGCCAAAGAGGGAATGGACGGAAGAGAGACTGGCCATCGCTTCCGCGCCACGCAGACGCCACAGAAGGTAGTACAGCCGTCGTGTTCGAGCATGTTCGTCGCTGTTGCGGACAAGTTGCGGAACAAAGGCAAACAGCCCTCGCAGCGGTCCGATGTGCCGGCTGCGGCTTGCTCCGGCTTGCGCAAGAACTCCTGCGGGCAGCCTTCGTATACGAACTCGGACTGCCAGCGCGCTGCTATCAAAGCTAATTGCTGATTTCCTCAATCAACGTAACCCTCAATCGTCCTTCCTGCAACTTGGTATGCTATAGTCGTAGAGGTCCGAGGGGAGCCGCCCGGGCCGCGAAGGCGGCAATGTGATTTGATTGCCCTGCCTGCCGGACGAGTTGATCAAACAGTTACACTGCCACAGTCTTTCATTTGAGCCTCGTGACCTTCGTCCCCCAAAGGCGTTTACTACGCCCGCCATTCAGCCTCCAATTCAATGGTCTTGTCATATGATAATCTCTGGACGGAAACATTCCCACTGTCATAGCAAAGGACCTTCGTTATTGATGGCACAGCCTTGACCTAGTACCTCGACGGTGTCAACACTTCGACGTATGTACAGCACACCCTGCCAGATCATATCCGTTGTGATACTGTTACTCTTAGCACCACCACCACAGATAGCTCAGGCCTCATACTGTCGCTGCTCGACGGTGCCAGCAGCTCAAAGCCATTAGACCTTGACCTTGTCGGTCTGTATATGCATGTTATCCCTACCACCCGCCTTACACATCGTCTAGGTGTCAGAATATTTCTGTGGAAGGTTTCAACAGATTGACGGACGACGAGCTTTATTGGTGTGTCCGTCTCAAAATTGTCACTCACTGTCTGGCTCACGCGACGTCAAACTATTAGGCCAGCCTCCCTTGGCAGCGGGCTGATAGGAAATCACAAAGAGCAGCTGTTTCTGGTGCGTTTCCGTCTCTGTGATCTCACTACCTGGCTCACCCACTCTCAAGATATTGTCTACCGTCTCTCAAAGGCGGCAACAGCTTATCAGGACCAGACTTGTCAGTGCTTCTTCGTCTCATTGCTGTGAATCTTACCTGCGGCCTGATACTTTCGCTAAGGTGTCAGACAATCGTCTGTAGACCGTGCGGGAAGCTTAGCATGTAATCAAGCATTGTGAGTCTCTGTCTCAACAATGTTTATTCACTGCCCGTCTCACACTCCATTCAAGGTATCAGTACTCAAATGCGACTTACTTACCACAAATGAGCCAATTCAGCTTGTCTATCGCCCGAATGAGCAGGACTTACCGCCCTACGCTATTCTCTCACACACATGGGGAGGCGACGACGACGAAGTATCCTTCCAAGAGATGCATAATCCAACCGATAGCGTAAAGAACAAGAAAGGATATGCCAAGATCACCCAGGCGTGCAAGTTGGCGCGCACCGACAATTACGAGTACATCTGGATTGATACCTGCTGCATCGACAAATCCAGTAGCTCCGAGCTCTCGGAGGCAATCAACTCTATGTATTGATACTACCGCAATGCGAAAGTTTGTTATGCCCACCTGGCAGACGTGCGGATTGATGTTTCCTGGCGGACTCTTGATTCAGACTTCCGCAAAAGCCGGTAGTTCGAGAGGGGGTGGACGTTGCAGGAATTGTTGGCACCATCGAACGTCATCTTCTTGGCAAAAGACTGGAAGGAGATCGGGACAAAGGCAAGCTTACAGGAAAAGGTCACCAAGATTACTGGGATCCCTTCGCAGTGCCTAGTGCGGGGGTTCTCACTCGAGGAGATCAGCATTGCGAAGAGGATGTCTTGGGCTGCCAGAAGAACGACAACTCGCGTGGAGGACAGGGCATACTCACTGATGGGTATCTTCGGTGTTTTCATGCCGACCATCTATGGCGAAGGACTGCATGCCTTCACCAGGTTACAGGAGGAGATCATGAAGGGGTCTAGCGATCAGACAATCTTTGCATGGGGGAGTTTAGAAAGGGGTGGACTACTTGCGACCAGTCCAGGTGACTTCCTGAACAGTGGCACATATGTTCGATTTGACTTTGACAAAAACCAAACATCATACTCGATGACAAATATGGGCATCCATATACGCCTTCCCGTCGTCCAGGTCCATCACGGCTCCTCCACAACGTCCCTTGCTCTTTTGAATTGCCGCTGTGAAAGCGATCCACCGTCAGTGCGGTTGGCCATTTGCATAGAGAAGGTCAACTCAGCAACGTCGGGCAAGCAGCAGTTCTTGAGAGTGGGACAGGGTCCAATGCACACATTTGACCCAGGCAAGGAGCCCCAGACCCCCTGGGACATGCTCTTCAAACAGAGAAAGGAGAATTATCATTCCAACCCTCCCCGCCGCATATCACATGTCCTGTTAGGCTATGAGCACGGGTTTATCTTTTTGCATGCCTACTTTGTGGACCGGGAAGCCCGTGGTCACCTTATTTTCACCGCTAGACATGACATTGCCATCTTCACCTTTTTCAACAAGCACAACTTTGTGCTACAGTTTGCTGTTGTTGTTGGATTTGCCGGTGACCAGATCTGGGTGAACATTGAATTCCCCACACACAATACGACTGAGGAGACTCAAAGCCTTAGGAGTTCCTACTTCAAGGGTGGTTGCCGATCTGCGGTGGCAAATAGGTGCTCAAATAGAGCGTCAAAATTTCTGTCAGACGACAAAGTCATTGTGATAGATGCACGCCGTCGCATTCAGCGCCGTTCCAATCACCCTGAAGACAGTTTCTACCATATCAACATCCGTCTTGTCAACATATTGGAGGCAGGCCAAAAATTGGCCATCCTTCCCAACCTGATCAACCAATACACATTCACTGCATCCTTTCCCAAGCTCATAGAGGTTGGCTTCTGCCTCAAGAAGTCATAGACATGATCACGAGTGTCTATTCGGATATATCCGACATCCGAACCACGAATATGTGCACCTCAAACCCAGATATTCGTATTCGGATGGATATCCGACATTGCATCCGAGATAATTGTCCAATATCCGAATATTTGTGAATATTCATCCGAATATATTCGAATATATCTGAATATCCATGAGTATTGGCATAATATTGCATCAAGAGCAGCCTGAAACCATACCTACTATGAAGTTATGGTATTACACTGTGTGTAAATGTCAATTAGAGTCACATAGCTAACACAGAACACTCATATACTACAGCCCACACTATCATGTCTCGGATGTCTGCTCAGAAAGTGGACATCCGACATCCGAGAGGCATCCGACATCCGAGAGGTATCCGACATCCGACATCCGAATATCTTCGGATGTCGGATACGAATATAATTGAAATATCCGAAAATATCCGACATTCCTGCTCATGTCTAAGAAGTCATACCCCGGGCATCTTTGCAAGGCAAACATCAGCGAGGCTTGTCTTACCATGAACCATGGCACCCCCCTCTGCATTTTACAGTTTCAATTTGTAAAGAAAGGTTGGTGCCTTTTTGAAAAACCTGCCCCCTTTGCTGTCATATTCGAAGCTGTTTGGTCCAAGGATCAACAACAGATTGAGTTGTGATCAAAGATCTTGATGGGCAAGATTCTCGATAAACCCGCAAAGGATGTGCTTGACTGCTTTCACGGCCCGGATTTCACTGGAGACAGTCACCCGAGTTCTGTGAGATCTGCCTTGTGTCTGGGGAATGGCTTCTCAATCTCTGTTCTCTCGCATCCTATTGGCAACACCAGTCATCACTGGCACTGCAAGATGTCATTCTGTTACAACCTGATCCCGCTGTAACACGGACTTGCTCACGGTGGTGCGTCTCTACGTCCCAACCGTGGCTTTCCTGCGGGCACAACGCGCATATCTTTGGAGCGTGCTCAACCGACCACTTGGGGAGAGTTGCAGAGGCCCTCGGCGGTTGCTCCTCCGTATTGCCGGGGGAGTGGACACCTTGGAGACCCCGTCTCCAGGTGCCGCGCTGCATGTTGGTCCCAGTCCGAGGTGTGGCACACCTGTATCCTCTCCTCAAGGAGTGGGGGGCAATATTGGAGTTGCCGAGGGGAGGCATGGGGGGAGCCCTTGCTCAGAGGGAGTCAGAGTATCCGGCAAGAGAATGCGGACGGAAACTTGATAAGGACAAAGTCTGCATATCTACTACAAAGAGCGCCTGTATTTATACGCCAACCTCATAACGGGTAATTCCCTTCTCAAAGATTCTGTCGGGAGCGGTATGCTGCGGTCGCGCATGATACTTTTGATAAAGCAGGAAATGCGCGCCGGATTGGGCGCCGCTGATTGGCCGATGGGCGGGATAAGGCGGGATGGGGCGGGCCGCCGCCCGCGCCATGCGGGACTGATTAGAAGATAGCGGTTGTTGAGTCATCTCTCAATTGAAGGGCGCGTCATCGTACGGAGTGGCAGGGATAGGGAAGGACGGCCAATGGATGCAATGTTGGCCTAGTCATTTTGGACGCGGCGGGATGCTTAGCAATCTGATTGAGTCTCATTGGCAATCCCCGTGATGGCGCGACATGTCGTTCAGAATGAGTCCTCTCCTATGTGGTGTACACAATCTTTAGTTTGTGCGCGACCTTGTGACGGGTCCGCAACCGAGTCATGACAATATCCCCTCTTTAAGTTTCTTGTCCCGAGAAATGTAAGAGGATGGTACATTTGAGTAGTGCTCTTCCAACTTTGGGAGGGACCGAGTCCGAGTCGGACCTCCAATCGAGCTATTCCTTCTTCAGATGGGGACATTCTGCGCCTGTATTGCCTTTATGTAAGGCCCTCCCCGCTAACCAACCAACTCAACCCAGCTATAGGCCCTCAATGGCACTGATATTACGTATCTCAATGGTCCAAAGATGGGAATGGAATTAAATGGAGATGTTTGCGTTGGGTAAGTGAGCGTCTAGGATAACAATTGTACGAGAGTAGGCCTGAGAGCACGGGCAGAAAAATCTGACGTTACAGGCACCGTCGTTAGATTGTCCTCAGATACGTACTATACAGTCTTCGTACTCGCCATGGTTTCAGAGTTGATGATCACCCGTCGTCGTGCGACAACACTACAGGCCAGTTACAGCTGAGAAAAAAGCTTCATCAGGGATGGCACAGCCTTGAATCAGTGCCGGCAGCTTGCTATATGCCCGGTACTGTTCTTCTGCTACAACAGCTCATACATCGTTCAGGTATCGGACGATTATCCCTCCGCCTCGCGAATAGCTCGCCGACAACCAGAAGATATCGTCATTACCACCACCTGACTAACACCACCGAGTCGTCCTGCGCCACTGCCAGTACTCGGTAGTTCACGACCAACAGACACTTCCGTTGCGTTTCCGTCTAAGATCTCAAATACCCATATCACGTGTTGCTCAGGAGCTGGACTCTCTGGCTGAGATCGACAGTGCCAAAGATTTGACCGACAGCAGACCTTCTCAGTGCGTCTCCATCTCAATGTTGTCAATTTCCCTGCCTGTCTGACATTTTGCTCAAGTATCACATTGTCCGTGCCCCGGGGTGCCAGCGGCTCACAAGCAGCACATCCACTCGGTAAGTCCTCCTCTCAATGATGTTGCCCTTGTACCCACCTTACAGATTATCAAGGTGACAAGCTATACTCCGGATATTCTTGTTTTAACGGCGCCAGGACTTTGACAAGCATCAAAACCCTGCCGGTGAGCCTCCATCGACGTCTCATCGACTGATATGACCTTACTGTCGCCTTCAAAGATCATTTCCAGACTCCAGTTGTCAGATTATCTTCGCTCGACGGTTCGACAGAAAGTAGATCTCGTCGGTGCGTGGCTGAGGGTCGTTATACTTCCTTTAAGGTCAGTGGATCTATCTAGAAACCTTTTGAAACACTGTATGTGTATATCATCTGTACTTATATGTGGAAGGTTGTAGAGCACGTAACGAAATTGAGCGGTGAATATTGTGGCGCTCGCGAACTTCAACCTGGAGCTGCCGCTTCAAAAAATTTGTCCCGTGCTACTTGGACTCTGACTGTTTGCAGCCGCGGTCATTCTTGGTCAACTGCGGCACATCACTTGCGTTCGCGCTACACTTTTCATCCCTAGCGTGAAACAAGAAGGAAACCAAGCATAACTCGTGAACAATGAGTAACTAGATAAGATCGTAAACACATTAGAATGCACGCAAATTGAGAAGGAGGAACGAGTGGTAAATGCAAGGGTATCAAGTGAAATGAAAAAGAGTGAGCATGTAGTAGATCCAAACGATATTCAAAGAACATATCCAATTAGTGTCCTTCCCCATTCCCGTTGAGCCCAGGCGGGAGCTTAGGCATCCCGTCCAGCGACGTCTTCGGTTCCTCCTTATCCTCATCGACAATGTCGAGCGCAGCAGCCGGCCCAGGCGTCTCGCCCTTCTCCTCTAGCGTGTCTGTCACTTCATCATCCCCATCATCCCCTCTAACCGGAACCTCAACCTCTTCACGCGTCCCCGCATCAACAACCGGAATCGCGCCGTCTTCTTCGTCTTCATCTTCGTCGACCTGAAGAGGCTCGGTGTGCATTATAGCTTCGGGGGCGGGAGCGGGAGCGGGCTCGTCTTCTACGATGGGAGCAGGTGCAAGCTCGTCTTCTACAATGGGGGCAGGTGCAGGTGCTGACTCCTCTACGACTGGAGCAGGCTCCTCTACAACTGGAGCTGGTGGCGAATCTTCCTCGACGACAGGGGCATCTTTCTCTTCCTCGGCGATGGGAACAGGTTGGGGCTGAATCGGAGCGGGCGTGGGCTCGACAGCAGGAGCAGGCTCGTCTTCTACAACGGCAGCTGGCGCTGACTCTTCCTCGACGACTGGGGCATCCTCGACAATTGCGGCAGGCGCGGGCTCAATCGTAACAGGCGCGGGCTCGTCGTCTACGATGGTAGCAGATGCTGGCTTTTCCACGACTAGCGGCGCATGTTTCTTCTCCTCGACGACGGGAACAGGTTCGGGCACGGGCTCGGCAGCAGGTGCTGATGTGAGCTATTCCTCGACGACAGGAGGAGGTGCCGGTTTTTCCTCTTCGAAAACCGGAACATCTTCTTTGACCGGCACATCAGCAACTCATAACAGACTCATGGAATGAAACGTCGTACCTTTGACCTCCTCTTTAACGATAGACGCCTCCTTTGTCACCTCCTCAGCATGTGGTGTCGGGTCTTCGACGACTGCGACGGAAGCGGGAGCAGGTTCCTCCCCAACAGGAGCTTCCTCAGTGACAGGCGATGGTCCACCTTTCTCCTCGATGGGAACGACATGTGCCGGTGTCTCTTCCTCTTCTACGACAGTCTTGACAGGTGCTGATTCCTCGACAGCTGGTGCGGCTTCTTCGATTGGGGTTGGTTCACCTAACGAAGCCAAAAATCAGTCACCAGCACAATACCAAAGACAATTATAGTAACTAACGAGGTTCTGGCTCCCGCCCAGCGGCAGCTGGTTCTTCCGCGACGACGGCTACCGGCTCCTCAGTGACGACGGGCTCCTCGGCGACTGCAGGTTCCTCGGCTACGACAGGTTCTTCTTCAACAATCGGTTCTGAACAACTGGAGTCAGATCAATGAAGACGAGGACTGTAAGAGCTCATACCAGGTGCAGCGGGTTGCTCGACATGAGGTTCCTCAGCCACCGTGGTCTCTTCAATAGCAGTCGTAACGATGGGCGCGACGATATCTTCCTGCTCTTCCTCGACGAGTGGTACTGGCTCAGCAGGTGAAGCAGTCTTGGCAACCTCGACGACGGGTGCAGGCGCGACAGTTTCCTCTTGAGCTGATGGTTCCACAGGAGCTGGAGTCTCCTGGAGAGTAGGTGTTTCTTCCTCGATGACGAGTGCCGGAGCCACTTCCTCGACTAGCTCTTGCTCAGCGACAGGACTATCAGTCTCTTCGGCGGCAGGAACCTCTTCCTCGACAACTGGTACGGGAACGTCTTCAACGATAGGTGCAGGAGATTCGTCGACGGTAGCAGCTGGAGTCTCTTCGTCGACGACGACGGGCGCAGGAGTCTCTTCGACGAAGACTGACGCCGAGGCTTCGGGTGCGACAGCCTCTTCGACGACCGGTACCGGCGTCTCATCCCCAACAACAGGAGCAGTTGTAGTTTCGTGGACAACGGGAGCAAGAGTTTCTTGCTCAACGACTGGTACTAGAACCTCATCGGCGATGACTGGTGCGGGAGCTTCGGGAGTAGGAGTCTCTTCTTCAACGACGGGCGCTGGAAGTTCTTCCTCGATGGATGGTTCTGCCTCGGCGACAGCCTCTTCAACGAGAGCAGGCGCTTCTTCGACAACGACGGGAGCAGGCGCCTCGGAGGAGATAGCCTCCTCAACGACTGGAACCTCGACGGGTGGTTCTGGTTCTGGTGCCGCTTCCTCAACAACGGAAGCAGGAGCCGCAGGTTCTGGAGAGTCTTCGACGATGGGCTCCTCCTCGACGGGAATCTCTTCCTCAACTATGGGTGCGACAGCCTGTCCGACGACGACAGCAGCTAGAGGCTCTTCAACGACTGGTGTCGGAGCCTCTTCATCAACGGGCGCGACAGCCTCTTCAACAGGTGCTGGAGTCTCTTCGACGGCTGGAGGAGGAACCTCTTCCTGGACGGCAAGCGCTGGAAGCTCTTCCTCGACAAGTGGTACGGGAGCCGTTTCAACAGCGGGTGCAGGAGTCTCTTCCACGACGGGAGCTGGAATCTCTTGCGGTTCGGGAGTCTCTTCGACGATGACTGGGGCCGGAGTCTCCTCTTCCTCGACGGTGGGTGCAACAACTTCAGGTCCTAGAGTGTCTTCAACAATGGGCGCAGGAGCCTCGGGAGTAACTGTCTCCTCAACAGGCTCTGCTACAAGATATCATCAACGAATAAGCTTGGGAACGAAGAGGGAGGATCCGGCATACCAGGTTGAACGGGAGTGGTATCTTCGACTACTGGAGCAGGTACAGCTTCTTCAACAACGGAAGCTTCCTCGACGATAGGCGCTGTCGGTTCCGGTTCCGACTCCTCAACGACCGGCACGTCTACTGTACGAGCATGAACACCTTCCAGTAAAGCACAAAGATAAACATAATCAAGCTCACCATCTTCAGGCTCCTGAATCGGTGCAGAGACTACATCATCCAAAACATCAGCCCAGCCCATAACTAACCAAAAGCAACCAAAATCATACCTTCAGGCTCGACGACGACCTCCACCACAGGCGCTATCGCAGCAGGAACGGTTGCTTCCACCACGGGCTCGAATGGGTCTGGCTTCGTTTTCGGGATGGGAGGAGCTGGGGTGGGTTCTTCGACAGGAGCGGGCGCAGCTGGAGTCTCGTCGATGTCAACTGGGGAAGGTGTGTCTTCGACGACGACTGGCACGGGGGTCTCGTCGAGAGCAGCAGGTGTCTCGTCGACAACTGGCGCAGGAATCTCTTCGGCTGGAGCAGGAGTGACGGATTCTTCATCGACAGCAGCGGCAGGAGCTGGGGTGGGAGCAGGAGGCTCATCGACAACTGGAGCTGGAACGAGTGTCTCGTCGACTGAAGCAGGAACGGATTCCTCGACGACCGGAGCGGGAGTAGGAATAGAACTCTCTGGAGCGGCACGAGTCTCGGTGACGACTGGCGTGGCAGTCTCCTCGACTGGAGCAGGAGTTTCGTCGACGACTGTAGCCGCCTCGGGAGCAGGAGTCTCATCAGCGACTGGAGCAGAAGTGGGTTCGTCCACAGCGGATTCTTCATGAGCAGGAGACTCGTCGGCAACTGGGGCAGGAACGAGAGTCTCTTCAGCTGGGGCAGGAGTAGCATCCGCGACTGCAGCAGCAGTGGGTTCTTCGACGACCGCAGCGGCTTCAGGAGCAAGAGTCCCATCAACAACCGTGGGTTCCTCCTTGACCGCCTCGGCGACAGCAGCTGCACCAGCCGCCGCCACCGCCACACCACCAATGACAGCAGCGGCGGTGGTATGCGACTCCTCCTTACCCTCCTTCACCTCAATGATCCCCTTCTCCTTACCCTCCTCCTTGATATCCTCCTCCAGCACAACAGGCGGCACGCTCTTCCTCTTACTCTTCTTATTCTCCTTCTCCTTCTCCTTCCCATTTCCATTCCCATTCACCCCAAACTCATTCACAGCCTCCGTGCTCCGACTCCCTTTCCAAAAACTAAACCTCTTCTTCGTCGAATGGGAGGACGTCATACTAGGGCGCGTAGGCGAATTGGGTACGGGTGGAAGTGCGGGCGGGGCAGGGGGTGGGGGTGGGGCAGGACGCGTGTAGGTGTGTTCGACGATGACAAATTCCACGGTGGTTTGGGTCTGGGTCTCATCAACATCGAGAGAAACACCCCGCCTCAACCGCCCAACCACACAATCCGGGAATCGTTCCCTCGCGGCGGGAACGGGATCAAGCAACGCGTCGAACCAGAAATCGACGAAGGCTTCATCTAGCGCCGTCACCTCAACATGCGTGATCTTGCCTTCGAGCGCGTTCTGGCTGCTCGGCAAAGGCGGCACAGGCGGCGCAGGGATCTTCAACGGCTGCAAGTTCAAATCCACGCTCTTCCGCCCGCGTCTAGTGCTGGATTTACGCGACATGGGCGGAGGCGTCGTGACTTCCAGGTCCTTATCCATAAGTGTGCTCGCAAGACGCGGACGCTCGTCCAAGAACCCGGAAGTGCTGAACTGCGCCCAGTCGATGCCGAGGCCGGACGTGTCAGTGGTGGGGAATGTGGACAAGGCGGAACCAGAGGGGTTGGAAAGCAAGGGCGGCTTGGCGGAGACGGAGGGGTTAGTGGAGATAGTCGTGCCTGTAGCTGTAGTCGATGTGGACACCTCCCTCCCAATCTGCGGTGGGACCTGCACCTTCGCGGTGGAGTCTTCGTACCCCGGGACCATGCGCAAGACCCTGAGCGTCTCGTCGTCAAACACCTCCTTCACATCTGATTTCCCGTCTACGATGGTCCTCCACACGCCCAGTTCCTCACCCTGTCCTAGCTTCAGGACTCCCTCCAGGACCTTCAACGGGTGGCTCTTCTCCTGGGTGCTGGTAGTGGTAGTAGTAGTGACGCGAAGATAAAGAGCGCCGTAAGACCTCGTCCGACCCCGCCTGCAATCCGGGTATCCTTGAACGAGCTCCGTGAGTCGTCTAGGCATGCGTGGTTGAGTGAGTGTGTCTTGTCTTCGATACAGCAGAGCGTTAGAGAGTAACAAAAACCAGCGGAGAATTTTGAAACCGACCTAACACCAGCCAAGAACACATGCTCCATCATCCTCCCTGCCTCATCCCACCGCGCATAAAATGCCTTCCACCCCTCTCCGCCTTCCTGTACTTGCGTTCCAACAACCCAAAACCCAGCTACCCTACAAACCTTCGCCCCGCCCACGCCGTTAATCTCCGCATGCGCCGCCAAGCTGCTGAATACATCCACCAAGGCCTTCAGCAGACCGGGATCGTTGAGAGACGGCACCAAGATCTTCTCGAACGCATCCACGGGGTAGTCCGCCTCCTTCTCCTTCTGTGCGAACTCTCCGTACCAGTTCCCAAACCCGGACCCAGAGAAGTGTCGGATTCCCCAACGGAAGACGGCTGCGACGTCGTGCGCGGAGCGCGTGGATGTGAGCGCGTCGGTGAACTTGGAGGAGGAGGAGTGGAGGAATAGCGCGATGAGCTTGCGCTGCGCGGCGGGGGAGGACGCGTACCAATGCGGGTGCATCAGGCCGGGCGTGTCGAGGCCTAGAAACAGACACAGATTAGCATTGCACGATGCGAAGGAAATGCGGCACAGGCCAGAATCCAAACTCAACGCAGGAAACCGTAACCGTCGGAAGTCAACTCGAAGCAAAAAAACTCACCTCTTCCCAAGAGCCACCCTCCACATGCCCTGACCAATCCCTCCGCCTCGCCACTCGTCAACACCTTCCCATCCACGCCATCGTCTGCAGTCTCGTCCGACTCTTCTAGATCCAAATCCAAATCCAGGTCCAGGTCCTTGAGATTGAGCGTCAAATGCGGCAGCGTTTCCTTCTCGTTCCCAGCATCCTTGTCCCGATGCTCAGTGTGGGACTCCCTGGTCCTGAGCCTGGTGGGCGACCTGACTCGCTCCAAGAAACCTCCGTTCCCGCGCCCATTACCCTGCAAATGATGTTGGTGCTCCAGGGAGGCAGAGAACCCCTCCGAGATCGTGGGCGACACGGCCTCGAACCGGCCTTCCAGCAAGGACTGGTCGTCAGAGGGCTTGGAGGGAGACGTGGGGGTTTTACGTCCAAGGAGTTTCGAGAGGAAGGATTTGGGCGGCATCGTGTTTACTGCGTGATGGACAGGTAAGATTTGGCTGGACTGGGTGTGGAATGTCTGTGTGCGTCTGGAATCCTGTTAGGGTGTGCGGTATTAGGTGTCGCAAGTGCTTCGCTTCGATTACGGGATGAACTCGTGCAGCTACTCGGCCAGCTTTGCTTTGCTTTCCAATGTTCCGTACGTCCCAAGCTTGTGCGTAGTTGTGTGTTGCCCTCAGCCCGAATCGACTCCGAGCAACATGAAAGTAAGGGAAAAAAGGCGAAAACAGGCAACACGTGTGCGTCGCGTGGGTCTGGGCCCGGACCCTGCACCCAATCGTTGTTGAATCAACGTTCAACTTGTTACGAAACGCCAGGATAGTCGTGTTCGCACAGAGACTCGTGCTCGCGAGTGAGATGGTGGTTTTGATTGACGGTAAGCGGTCAGGTCATGGAATAATCATTTGTCGAGTGTACTTGTTTGTCCTGCGGGATTGGGTTCATCGTGGCCTCTGGACTGCAATCTCTCTCAAAATGGCGCACCGCGCTCTCCCGTTTGCCAGTCTGTTTCCGGAGATATTATACTCTCTGTTCCTTTGATATATCATGTTACCTCTCACCCCACCTCAAGTAAGTCATATGTGCCACCGAGTCGGACCTCACTCAAAACTTCCCCAAACCTCCTTGCCGCAGATCTACTCAAAAGATGTCTGCGGGCTGTGCCCTCAGCTCTCAGTTTGCAAATCATGAGCTCAAAAGAGAGCCCGCAAACGCAACACGCGTGCGAACGGCGCGTGCCAGCTCGATCTTCAACCTGAAGCTAGAGGTTATCAGTCGCTGTTGATACTCGTGCTCGGGTTAGATGGAGGCCATCAGCCTCTGGATGAGAAGGTATTGATGTGGTTGCTGTTGGGATTGTATTGCACACGTCTCTAGCCAAACTCAACTTACCCGCCATGACCCATCCACGTACACTGAACTTTCTCAGTCTGTCAGACATGCGCGCCGAAATGGCCAATAGCCAATTGCCACTCGAGCTCCTCTTACTTTGGCCGGCGGCCTCACCACAGTCGACGCACCCGCAAAGACATCTTCTTGTCAATATGATGGCTTATGATCATAGGCCACTCAACTTCACTCGGGGTGCCGAAATTTCTAGTACCTATCCAGAAGTCCTCACTCATCCCAACTCATTGCGCGAGACACTAATTTTCTTTGAAGACATACCATTCAAAACCAGACGTGAGTATTCATTCATCCGAATTGTGATGACCAGTCCGAATCTGAGCCCCCTTCCTAGCTTTACACTCCCATCGCCGGCTTGATCTTCCCTGTCATTATCTCTATCATCTTCTCCTTCCCCTCCTCTGCCAGTGCGTCTGCTTCGATATTCTCAAGCCAACCAGTCACGTGCCTGAAATGTTGAAGCACTTTGGTGACCCATTCCCAGCTGTCGAATTTGTCGTATTGCTCTCCTCCCTTCCGAAGTTCCTCTACATGTATAAGCTCCTGAAGAATTTCCGCATACTTTGTTTTTCTGTTCTTGAGCAGTGGAGGATTCCACTTGCTGTTGATCTTCACTTGAGCTGAAAACCTGTCGTACGTTGGCGACATTGAGAGAAATTTCTCTGGTATCTCCGGATCCTGTGTGACCACCAGGACTGGTGACTTCTCTTCCATATCTAGCGACTCCTCCTCCAAATCTAGCGACCGCTCCTCACAGTACGTCTGAATTCCACGTTGATCAGATGCTTCCAGTATATATTGCCTGGCCTTTGTGAACTTCTCGCCTACTTCCGTGATGATTATTTTCCAGAGCCACCAGCCTGGATCGCAGCCTTGAAACTGGGCTGAAGTATTGCAATGGCGCACACCGATATATATGAAGCCTGGCTCGAGTCCGTTGTAGATACAGTCGTCTGACTTTGCGTGTCGTGTGTTGTGTGATGCCATGGGTAGGTAGTGTGTGTTCGAGAGAATGTTGTTGCTGTTGTGATGATTGGTTGATGGCCGACGACTTGGAAGCAGTGGCCGGAGCGAGTCCGAATCCGAGTCTTCGTCAATTGACATCCCGTCCTCGGAGTCAGAGTAGCACTGCTCATTGCCAGGCGGACTCGGATACTTTTCGCAAATCTCCTTCTCGAGCTCTATCATCTTCTCCTTTGTCTGTTCGAAGCCTAACAGGACTAGACTCCTCTTTGCCCATATCCAAGAGTCGGTGTAACATCCATCGGGTGTGGTATTGAGCTCCTCTTGTCGAAACGCATTTGAACTGGCCTCGGATTGAAGCTCTCGAGACACCTCCGCAAGCTGTGCTTTCACAAGTTGAGGATCCTGGCCCGGGCAGAGGGAGCCGATCTCCATGTGAGATAGAAATCCGAGCAAGGAGACTTCCTCCGACTCTTTCTCGCACTCGATGAGCGGATCGGATTCTGGCGAGTCGACATATGCCATTGTCACAGATTCATAGAGTGTTGCGACATTGGCAGCAGACTCCTCGTTCAATTTGATAAGGATTGTCCAGACCCATTCCCGTTTCCTTTCGGAGACGCTATCATGACATTGTGCGTCCGTTGTATGAAGGCGTACGGCGACGTGGATCGCGTTTGGCTCGGGTGATGATGGAGATTCGAACATTGTGTTTGTTTCGGAAGTCTTGAGAGTTCCAGTCGAGTGGGCGATCAGGCTATTTAATGTGCGATAGGAATAGCGAGTTAATGTTGTGATGTAAGAACCACCCACTTCAGACCGTCCTTTTATATATAATGTAGTACGTTCTACCCTGTCGCAGATCCTCACCTTCACTGCCCGCCGGGCTGTGCACTCAACAGTTCGAGCACAACATCCGGCCTTGTGTCGCACAAATAGCTCCTGCCCCTTATATCAGTAGGAGGGAGTAAGACTATTTGTGGCGCAATGCATGATCAAGCACTACCTGCAGTGGTCCACTTGTGGATATGTCACCGCAACGTCAACTCGAGCTCTCGGATATCCCAAGAAGAAAGTTCTCCACCTGTGGCAAGAGGCACGCGAACCAGATATGTGTAATTGCGACGCAATAACGACTTGAAGATGTGATAGATTAGCTCTGAAGTATGTTTGGGGTTACATGTCATCTTTCCGCGTTGTTTTTTGTCCCTGTAAGCTCCTGTGCGATTCATCAAACGAGAATCGCTAGTGCTCAATCCGACACGCATGAACATCTACCGTCTACGCGACAAAGAGCACATGCCACGTGTTCATCGCGTGGTCCGCAGCCTTAGCGATTGAATTTCAATTTGTTATTTTCGGCTCTGACTCAAACCAAAATCACCAGGTCCCCCATCCACCTTGGTGGTTGTCCTGCCTGTGTGCTCGCGAGTTCATTGTGAATACTGGTCGATGGGCATTGACCTATTCTATGGGCGTTGAGATGGCCGTGGTCTCTTTTCAACTTGATCCTGTTTTTGTCGTTCTGTTTATCTCTCCTCTGTGGCGCCGCCTTGTATCACAGGAATGGTACGTCTGCCACCTCTACTTTTCTCACTATCTAAAGGACTCCCTTCAGAAGTGTGCCTCTTAGCTCCCACCTACTTTTCTCTGTCCAGATGAATCTCGACACCACGCGCCGTAGAGAGACTGAGCCTCGCGCGTCCTCAGCCGACGCATGTTGTGCCGCCATCCATCGATCTCTGTTCAGCGCCCGATTTTGACGCTGGTGACTGGCCCCAAGTTTCCACCCTCTTTCGCTCTTCTGCAAATTTTTGATCCTCCCGAATACTCCCGCTGTATCCCCAGAGTCGGCCCGGCCCCCTGTCGAGCGCCTCGACGTCGGACGATCAGTATCACCCTCATTTTACCAATTTCTGCCTAGATTTTACGGTCTGAGTTCTCATTTTTTGTTGCTCCACACAAGTCAAGTGTCCTTCGGATGTCCAGAGGGGCTGGAGGTTGGCTCGAGGCCGAGAAAATTCTACACAGCGGTGAGTCCAATCTCAATTCCAAAAAATGCAAAGATGATTCTAGCGGCCAATTAGTCATGAGTGCATGCAACGATCCGCTGTTACTCTCGCCACTTGGTAAGTCGCACATTTGATTGCATTCGTCGCCTACACGTGGTGGCTAAAACTACAGTCAGGTTTATTGCTTAAAACTTGAGCCTCGGCTTGCGAAATCAACGCCTGCTGTCGTGTTAGTCTCAGAATTCTCGTCTCTTGCTCACCGGAATTCACAGTTTCTCTGACACTTTGGCCATGCATTGATCTATGCCATCAACCGCCCAAATAAGAGCCGTCCAGATGTTGAATACAGCGCCCTAGAGGTCAGCTCGCAACTAACGAGTGCCTACACGGCGGTGAGTTTTCCTCCACATTCACAGGTGGAAAAGTGGAAAATCCACTACGGCAGCCAAACGACGGCCGCCTGAGTAGTCCACTCTGTAGCCAGAGTCATCAAGTTACTACAGCGCAGACTGGACAGATGATTTTGACCACCAGGTGGACCAAATCACTCATTCGATCGAGTATTACTCACTGAACAGGGGATGCAACATACATTGCATGCTTGATCACGGCCGTCGCCTGCTGATTTTGACCAGCAGGCGGCGAAAATCACCCACCCCTTCGGCTTTTCGGCTATGTTTCCATACGCCCCACATTCTGCATCCGTATGCGGCAATGCGCTCATGGCGGCCCGCCCTGTCCACATATGGCACTGTCCGCCCTCCCTTCCGCGCTCTGTGGCGCACCTTCATTTGATTATTCCACGTTTTTCTTTGCCATTTTGGGACACACGATTTGCCTTTTCGTATAAAATCCTGGTCTGTCCTCGTTTCCTCTTGCTTTCTTTCCCCCATCATCTCTGCTCTCTGCCTATGGACCGGGATCTCACCAGTTTCAGGGGCCGGACGCGCCCCGGTGTCGAAGAACCGAGGCGACACGGCCTCAGCCATTCCATGCCTGTTCCTACGCCTAACGGTCACGCGAACAAGAAGAAAAAGAGGGTATGTCCTCGAGTTGAAGCTCTTGTGCAGATACTGATCTGCGCGTTGTAGATGATGCGTAGTATTGGTGTTCAGGTGAGTTCAATCATTTCTCAAGTTGGGATTGGTTCTAATTTGCTCGCTTTAGACTGACGTGAAGGTCAGAACTTGGGCGTGACTGGCACTCTTTTAGGTGCTAACTCTTATCGTGCTTAGATCAAAGCCGAACCCGAGACCCTGCAGCTGAGGGTATGTTCACGACGACTCAAACTTGCTGTTCTCTATGCTCATAACGGTTGCGTTCAGGTCAAAGCCGAACCTAGCGATAATGCTGTACGTCTTTGAGTGTAAAGCAGAGTCCACGATGCGCATGCGGCCTAACCTACTCACATCAGCCCTCAACTACGGAGTCTATCACACCATCTAACAGGGTACGAACTTTCGCTCGCCTTGTTTTGACTCATCTCAATCCGCATCTTTAGACTCTCTGGATCGAATTCAAAAGCGTCACCGGATTCCGCCGACCCGGCTTCGACGACGTCGTCAAGCATCACACGCCCTATGGCGCCCACCTCAGGGAAGTAGCCCAAAAGTACACCTGGCCCTCCCCCCTCATGGCTGGTATCGTGAAACGCAAGGTCGGGGATGACATCTACGCGCTGCTGGTGTTCTTCAAGACGCCGGGGGAGCGCGCGCTGAAGATGGCGCTCAAGACAATGCGCCAGTTTGATATTGTCCCGCAAGTTATGGTTCCGTCTGTATGTACCTCGCCTTCATTCAAGTCATTTAAAGATTGACGCTCTCTACTTAGTGTTCATCGTGCGCGGCGTTGTCCCAGCCGTGCTACAAACAGAGTCACAACCCACGGGCCCGGTACTGTCGCGCGTGCGTTCTCCCTGGACCCGCTGACCGCGAGAAGGGGTGTAGGCCCCAAAATGACCCCGAGCACGCCCATGTCCACGACTATAGTGAGGAGTCGGAGCTTGAATGGCGGTGGTTGGTGAAGGATGGCGTTGTGGTGGATGCCGGCGAGAATAGTAAAGCAAAAAAGAGGGTGGTCATTGACTTGGTCTCGGACTCAGATGAGGAAGAGGACGAGCCTGGGCCTTCCGTCAAGAAGAGGAAGTACGTCAAAGAAGAGGACGTCAATGACGCGTAGATGAAGAAGAAGTACGTCGGGGAGGAGAGGTGTCCTTGGGATTCGGAAGTACGAAGGAAACAGTACCGACGATTCTTGGATGTCTTCGTGCACACAATGTGCTTATCAGATTGTTCGACCAATTCGTTTAGGGCCATAGAACAATTTCAAGGTTCTCATGCCGATTTAGTACTGTTTGGATGTAAAATTGAGCTCGATTGCGCGGTCAATAAGGGAACTAGCTGCAACAGAGACGAAGTTACATCGTCCACTTCCTATATGTACATCGAAGGAAGACTCCATTCTCTGGTGAGTGCACTCGGGGATCCGCGATTCCGATGCGTGCGAGAGTAAACAAAACAGTCCATCTCCTTTCCAGGTACAAAACAATCGGTCATTCCCTTGTAACTACTACCCTTCAGTACTGCGCGTACTCTTTTCATCAGGCCTTTCTGAGTGACTTTGATTGTGGAACGCAACTCTCAGAACGATGCTGCGGCAGTATTGAGCGTGTATCTATCTGATTGAAAAGGCTGTGATTGTCAAGCGCCACCGAAATGAAGGGCACCGGAGAAACAATAAGGTTCGACCTATCTCGCAATGTGAAAGGGATGTCCGTCGAACAAGATGTGGGAGCACTGGGACGGATATCGGCTCCGAATCCGTCCACCATGATCATACATCGTTATCTGGAGGCGAACGACAGAAGGTTCAACGTGGGGGTATATTGCATGGACACACACGTCGGGTGCAAGTAAGCTCCGAGGACTTGGAACTCATAGTACCCGAAGTCTCCGCGCCTCACGTACAGCATGATGGGTAGGTAACAGCACTTACGACGAGCAGGCCACGGGACACACACGGCCTAGAACACGCTAATGTCTCCGTGAAGTTATGAGAATGATCTACATATACACTATGAGTTACAAGGGGAAAGGAGGAAAAAATACAATAACAGAAACGCGGCTTATGACCGATGATGACCCATCAAAGCAAACTCAAAACCACGGAAAGCTCAAACCATTACCCACCGACGGGCGAATGGCGAAATACCCTCCACCGCGCTTCGCCGCCCTCAACCCTACCCGACGGACTTCGTGTTCGAGGATGAACCGAACCTCGCTGATATTGTCGCAACGGAGAATGCCCCGTTCGTGGAAGCACCCTAGCGCACACTCCAGGGCCCATGTACGATAAGAACGCCGTTCGGTGGATGTCGTGTGCCACCAGTGCTGTGAGGATGTCGTAAGAGTGTCTGGGGCACCCCCGTTCGGTGTGCATTCGGGGACCTTGATAAATGCCAGATAGACGGTATCGATGGGAGGATGCGCCGGCGCCGCGCCTTGGTAACCGTGGCGCGCGTCCCATTCGAGGCGCGTGGTGTAGGTGTTCGAGTCGGTGATAAAGAGAGACCATCGCCAGTCCCCCGGCTCATGAGATTTGGATGTGCGCTCTACGGCAATGTACAGCGTGTTTGGCTCGAGTGTTATGACACTGTGGCTTGTCATATCGTGTCCAGGACACAGAAGAGATGGTTGATCTGCACGAAGAGCAAGCTTAGACGGAACCAGAGCGCCAACAGACATCGAGAGCATGTGGGTTGGTAGAATCGCAAGGCCTACCGTGAGTAATGCAGTGTAGAGGAAGGAGATGATAGCCAGATAGTGGCGGGAGTGAGGAAAGAGGCGATGTGGCCAGATTTGCCGTCCTTTTGATCCTATCAGGTCTCGAGTGTGCACGTCATTCCTTGATGGTTGACAGCGGACTTATGTTGCATTTAAGCACCGTGAGTTTGTGACGATATGTAGGGCCAGCGAGTCCTGGGACCGCCGAGGATCAAACGCAGCGAGTCAAACACCAGTTGGAAATCGGCAATGAGTTTTGATAGCAGCGCGCTGGCAGTCCGGTTTCTTATACGAAGGCAGCAGCTGTTTTGGGCAAGCCAGGAGGAGCTGACAGTAAGTATCACGCGTTCGAGGCAAGCCGCGGCCGGCACATCGGACCGTTGCAAAGACCCGCTTGTTGGCTTTGTTCCGTACAGTAACAGTGACACTGACATGCTCGAACACGACCCAACATATGCCTTCTGTAGCCTGCATGGCGCGGCAGCGATGGCCGGACACTCTCCTCTTCACTCACTCCCTGGTTCTTCTGGACTCGCCCATTCGGAAAACAAGAACTCGTCCCCAAAAACGGATAAATTCCAAAGGATGATGTCAAGCGGGGAGGCGGAGTGCCTGATGGTGGCGTTTGGTGGATGATTGACGGGAGAGGTTAGTATTCTCCATGCCCATGGGCTCCTTGCTCCTTGTTGGGCTTCTGGACTGTCGTATCGAGAATCGCATTGATGTCAAATTCCTCCAGCCCACTGTTGCAAACCCTCCTCCTTAACGCTTTGACTACTTCACAACTTCCCCCTGCCTTGAGATTTCTGCGCTTGTCAAGAAGGCCATCATACCCCTGGTACCGGTCATTCTCGAAGACACCCCGGAGACGGACATCGAAGAGGAAGATGTTCCGGTGTCGATTGGCGCGAAAGAGAACCTAGCACCCACCCTCGACAAGGCCCTTGCCCCCCGTGGAAGAAGCTACAGCGCCCGCCGTCGAGAAAGAGGCCTATCATCGAACGTGTCATCAGAGAGGCCGTCGCCAAGAGAGAACCAGCTTCCTTCGTGCAAGAGGACGATATTGTCGCGCCTGTCGTTGTTGACGAGACGCCTCCTTCTGTTATCGAGGAGGAAGCTGAGGCTGAGGTTACGCGATATATACCTCCCCAGAAATCACTTATCGAGGACTATGAACTGGGTACGCGTGTTTCGCTCCCGTCTTTAATGTTCTGACCTCCTTTCTCTAGGCGCCGAAGTGTCTGTCATTGAAGAGGAAACTGTATTTGCGTAACGGAGGCACCCATCATCGCCGTGGTCGCTGAGAAAAAGGTCGTCGCGGAGGAGCCCGAGCTACAGGATCCATAATCTTTCTTGTTCGTCTTCGTTGCCTTTGGGATGTTCTTGGTCACTTAGATTTTGTCTCCTATAGGTGAACCGACCGCTGCTGAAGGAGAGCCCTCGCCGGAGACGCATGTCGTCGAGAAAGCCGTGCCAGTTCAATTTATCGAGTAATCGTCGCCTGCCGAGCTGAGGAACTTTTGCCTGCCCCAATATTCGCGCCTGTCGCTGAAGAGGCGCACGCCTGCCGAGACTGTTGTAGAGGTGGAAGATACACCAGCACCTGCTCTTCCCATCGACGAGGAAGGTGGACCATCGCCTGTCGCTGAGGAAGCTCTTTTTGGAGAGGAACCTGTTCCCGCTACCGTCGCAGTCGTCGAAGACCCGACACCACATGCCGAGGAGGTGACAGAGGAGGAGCCCATCGTTAAAGAGGAGGTCACAGGTACGACGTTTCATTCCATGAGTTTGTTATGGATTGCTGATGTGCCGGTCAAAGAAGATGTTCCGGTTTTCGAAGAGGAAAAACCGGCACCTCCTCCTGTCGTCGAGGAATAGCTCACATCAGCACCTGCTGCCGAGCCCGTGCCCGAACCTATTCCCGTCGTCGAGGAAGAGAAAGGTGCTTCATCCGTCGTGGAGGAGCCAGCACCTGCTGTCACCGTAGAAGACGAGCCTCGCCTGCTACGATCCAGCCCGAAACTGTCACCATCGTCGAGGATGCTCCCGTCGTCGAGGAAGAGTCAGCGCCAGCTGCCGTTGTAGAAGACGAGCCTGCTCCTGCTGTCGAGCCCACGCACGCTCCGATTGAGCCCGAACCTGTTCCCATCGTCGAGGAAGAGAAAGATGCCCTGTCGTCGAGGAAGATTCGCCACCAGCTCCAGCTGTAGAGGAGGAGCCTGCTCCAGTTGTAGAGGAGTCGGCACCTGCACCTGCCCCCATTGTAGAAGACGAGCTTGCACCCGCTCCCATCGTAGAAGACGAGCCCGCTCCCGATTCCGCCCCCGAAGCCATGATCATAATGCACACCGAGCCTCTTCAGGTCGAGGAGGATGAAGATGAAGAAGACGGTGCGATTCCGGTCGTTGATGCGGGGACGCGTGAGGAGGTTGAGGTTCCGGTTAGACGGGATGATGAGGTGAAGGAGACGCTCGAGGAGAAGGGCGAGACGCCTGGGCCGGCTGCTGCGCTGGACATTGTTGATGAGGATAAGGAGGAACCGAAGACGTCGCTGGACGGGATGCCTAAGCTCCCGCCTGGGCTCAGCGGGGATGGGGAAGGACACTAATTGGATATGTTCTTTGGATATCGTTTGGATCTACTACATGCTCACTCTTTTTCCATTTCACTTGATACCCTTGCATTTACCACTCATTCCTTGTTTCAAGTTTGCGTGCATTCTAATGTGTTCACGACCCTATCTGGTTACTTATTGTTTACGAGTTATGCTTGAGATTTATTGCTTCTGTCTTGGTTATTTTTACCGGGGATGAAAAGCGTGGCACGGATGCAGGTCGCAGGTGTGATGTGCCGCGGCGGTCGGCCAAGAACGACCGCTTGCAAACAGTGCGGTTGTAAGTAACCCGGATCCGTTCGATCTGTAACTTATTAGCGGCATCTTCAAGTTCGTAACCGCCACAACATCCACAGATCAATGTCGCTACTTACTCTGCAATTGGTACATCCACAAGTACAAACGATATACACGTACGGGGGTTTCAACAGGCTCGTAGGAATGACTACTGGCAGTGCGAGTTCTTTTCTATGACTGAAATTTCGCAGCGCCAGTGACGAGTGGCGTTCCCTACAGGATGCGACATAATGGAGATAAGCTCGTTGGTCCACAGCTTCGAGATGGATTTCACAGAAATAGGGGAACTTTCTGCATTGTCATCCGTGCCGTAAAAATGGTTAAACACATCCTTCGCGGATCCATAATCAAAGTAGAAGTTCAAGTCCGTCAAGATTTTTGACCACAACTCGACACGTTGTCGGTCTTTGGACCAGACAGCCTCCAGCATGATAGCAAACCCAGAAGACATCCTCTGGTTTCGGAACAGAAGAATTCCCGAGGTCATGCCATAGTTCAAGGTAAGAGAAGTCTCAGTATCGCCCGCCATTGCCTTGCAAAAACGCCTGGGGTGTGAGCCCTGTAAGGAGAAGCCAGCCTGTATGGCCTTCGCAAAGGACGCAATGAACGTGCATTGGGTTATCAAGGCGGGAAGGATGGCCAAATCGTGCCCTGCCTCCGCTGTGTCGACAATGCGGATGCTGACCACATGAGGGCAGTCCGAGGCGGCGCGACTGCGTTGCGCCTCTACCACAAGGACTTCATTGTCTGTCAAAAAGTTTGACACTCTATTCGAACACCTCTCCACCACCGCAAATCGACCGCCGTCCTTTGAGTAAGAACTTCGAAGGGACCTGTGATAGGACCTTCTGTCAAACCAATCAGAAGGCCCCGACTGGGTAGCAGACATAAGAGGGTGCGTGTCAAAGTTGATGTCCACCCAGATCTGGTCATCGCGAAATCCAGCCACGACGCCGAATGGCGTCCCGCTGCTCTTGTCTTGGAAGATGAGGACGACTAAGTCAGATACAGTCCGGAGATTAATATGAGTCGTGTGTCCTTCGCGTCGCAAGCTGTCAACAGTCACAAAGTGACTTTCATGAAAGGCCATTCTCTGCTCAGGCCCAGACAGAACATATGATATGCGGCGGTCATGCTGCGCATCTCGAACACGATCGGTACAGTGCTTCAGCCTTTTCTCGTCAAAGCACATTTCCATAATGATCTGGGGCTCCTTGTCACTGTCGAATGGCTCCAGATAGTTCCTGTCCATTCTCAAGAACTGGTTTCCGTCCGACATCACCTTTCCCACACGAATGGCCAACTGCGCAGCCGCCGGATCGCCTTCCCGGCGACAATTCAGAAGAGCCAAGGAGTGCCCGGAGCTGACAGGCTGGACGAGTGGAAGGCATATCTGGATGCCCCGATTTGTGATCGAATATGGTCTTTGGTCGCTGTCCAAGGCAAATCGGTCGTATGCGCCACTGTCCCAGAAGTCATCTGGACTGGAAGCGAGCAATCCGCCACCGGAGTCAACTGGATGTGGGGACAATCGCTGACGCCCTATAATGGCCTTTGTCGAAGAGCCATCGTTGTCCTCATCGCTGTCAGGCCCAGCCGATGGCCAAACCTTCTGATTGCCAGCCATCCTCCAAGCGAAGATCGTGTGATCGCTGGACCCTTTCAGGATCTCCTCCTGTAGTCTGGTGAATGCATGCGATCCCTCGCCATAGATAGTCGGCATGAAAACACCAAAGAGACCCATCAGTGAGTATGCTCTGTCCTCCACGCGAGTTGTCTTCCTTCCGGCAGCCCAAGACATCCTCTTCGCGACGCTGATCTCCTCAGGTGAGAGTCCCGGCACTAGAGCCTGCCAAGGGATCCCTGTAATGTCCGTGATCTTTTCTTGCAAGCTCGCCTTTGTCCCGATCTCCTTCCAGTCTTTTGCACAAAAGATGACGTTCGATGGTGCCAACAGTTCCTGCAACGTCCATCCCCTCTCAAACCATCGGCTTCTTCGAAAGTCTGATTCAAAACTTCGCCAGGGAACGTCACTCCGCACGTCCGCCAGGTAGGCATAGCAGACTTCCGCTTCACGGTAGTATCGGTACATGGAGTTGATGGCCTCCGAGAGCTCGGAGCTACTGGATTTGTCGATGCAGCAGGTATCGATCCAAATAAATTCGAAACCGTGAGAGTGCGCCAGCTTGCACGCTTGCGCGATCTTGGCGTATCCTTTCTTGTTATTAACGCTATCGGTTGGATTCTGCATTTCTTGAAAGGAAACTTCATCGTCGTCGCCTCCCCACGTGTGTGAGAGAATAGCGTAGGGCGGTAAGTCCTGCTCATTTGGGCGATAGACGAGCTGAACTGGCTCAGTTGTGGTAAGAAGTCGCATTATGATATTCTGATACCTTGAATGAACGTGTGAGAGGGGCAGTAAATGGACATCGTCGAGACAGAGACTCACAGATGCTCGACTATATGCCAAGCTTTCCGCACGGTCTACAGACAATCGTCTGACGCCTTGCCGAAAGTATCAGGCCGGGGGGTAAGAGTAACAGCAATGAGACGAAGACGCACCAGCAAGGTCTGGTCCTGATAAGCTGTTGCCGCCCTTGAGAGACGGCAGATAATATCTTCAGAATGTGTGAGGCAGGTAGTCAATCACAGAGACGGGAACGCACCAGAAATGGCTCCTCTCTGTGGACTCGTGGCGCTGTGGACTCGAAGCAAAGATAGCCTAACAGCTTGTCGTCGTGTGAGCCAGGCAGTGGAGGAGGATTACGGGACGGAGACACACCAATAAAGCTCGTTATCCGTCAGTCTATTGAAACCCTCCAAAGAAATCCTTCACAATGCGTAAGGCGGGTCGTAGGAATAACAGCATTGAAGGAGATACACACCGAGAAGGTCTGGTGGCTGTGAGTTGTTGGCACCGTTGACGAGCAATGGTAAAGCCTGAGCGGTCTGCGTGGTGGTGGCAGGAAGGAAGGAAGTGTACTCGAGGGAAACCGCGTCTCTGGCAGGGTGTGCTGTACGTCGAAGTGCCGAGACCGTCGAGGAACTGGTTCAAGACCGTGCCATCAAGAAAGATGCCATTTGCTGTGACGGTGGGAATTCCTACGTCTCGAGACTTGCAGATGACAATTCAATTCAATTAGAGGCTGCTTTTGGACGAAGCTCGACTGAGAGGGTGAATTTGATCATGATCGGTTCGTCTATAGGCCCGGCAGGCCCGGCAATCAAATTGGAATGCCGCGTTCAAGCCTGAGGCGGCTCCCCCATTGACCACAATGACCTCGTTGTTCCCTACGGCATGTTCATGTCTTGCGGACGCGCGCTACCGGAGGAGCTGATGCGCCAAGCCGCGCTGCTGCCCCTCTTTGAATAGGATTTTCCAGGCCCAGCTTCAATTCATTTTTTACTGGCGTTCGGCTACGACCAGCTGCACACCCGGAACGCGTAGTCATGCGTCAATCCCTTCGAAGGCTTGCTTTGTATGAGGGAAGGAGCACTGTCACTATATCACAGGTGCGTCTCCCGGCTGTATCTTGGACAACAAGCCAAATTTTCTCATAGTCTGCCTTCTATAGTAGGCGTAGGACCACCACGATGTGCATCTCATCCTCCACCCGCAGCTCTTCTCCACCAGTGCTACGACAAGCGTCCTGTTTCTCCCCACCCTCTTCGCCCATCCTCGGACTAGCGATTCATCAACAATTGAAGCCATCGTAACGGAGTAGGCCAGACAATGGACGGACATGCGAGCTCGATCGAAACCGCCCTCAGCACGGTATGCAGTCTGAGTCAGACGTGCGCTTTATACTCCCTCACACACCGTCCATGAGCCCAAGACTCGACTGGCGGCCAAAAAAATTATTGTGTCATGGAGTATGCCGTCTCTCTCGACCTTTTGCGCTTTCCACGGCGCTTTGCTCTGGCGTGTCGACATCTCTTGACCTCCTGTACAGGCTGAGATACAGGAGGTAGACACTCGCTGGTAGCTGGCGCTTGCTCGAAGACGGATGACAGCAGTACTCTGCGACTTGGTGAAAACGTCCGGTTGCCCATCAACTATTATGATCTCAAGATGACCTCTTGATGGTCAGTGCTATCGCTTCAACCCCCATATCACGTCTCTCACTTTGGGGCGAATTCATAGCTCATTATCGGATCAGCTCGTGTTCTTTCGCATTCGTCTTTACTCTCAGTGTCGCCGCCGAAATGGGCAAACTTACGAGAATATCTACGACGACTCGGCTCTACAACCACATTGTGGATCCGGTGTCGAACGCTTTGATCAAGACGAAGAACTTTGGATCTGCAGCAGTTTCGGCCGATTGCTTGCGCTATGCTTTCCGTCGGTTCCCAACCATCTCGAGCATCGTCTCACATCCACTGTGGGCGGCACACAGTCGCTCGTGATATGCTGATGGGAAGAAGGCGTTGATGGCACCGTGGACGGTGGGGGTCCCACGCCTCAATATCCGCCATCCTCTACCCATCCCACCACAGACAACATACTCCATCATCATGTCGCAGTCGTGAACGTATTTCTTGCCCCTGCTTGACTCGAACCATCGGAGTTGGCCCTCGTTTTTCATCGCTCGATGACACCTATAACCCTTGGAGCGCAAGCAGCCAGAGAGCCACAGTTGGTCCGCTGCCATCGAAACACCTTCATGCCACGTCTCGGTGACTGATTGAGAAGACGGATTGGAGGGTTTGGGGTTTCGAGTATAAACAATAAGGTGCGGATTCCTTCGTGACTGGATCTTCGCGTTAACTTAGCATCAGACGACGAAAATCTCCTGTTCAAATCAAGAGTAGTGCTATGCCAACGCGACCGGACGATCCAAAAGAACTGAATGGCGCGGAATGTAGATCCGTTTCCTCAGCAACCTTATTGTCTTTCGTTTGGTGGGTAGGCTACGGTCCTATTGTTACCGCGCGCAAGATTGTGGCGGGGAGCCGCAAGTCCAGGACCACGGGGACACCTTCATATCAGGCAGAGGACACGATGGGAATGTGCTATGGGAGGGATATGAGATCTCAAGGAGAAACAACAAGGTGCGTGTTTTCGCGTCACAACATTCCTTATTATCCTGCTTACCGAACATTAACCAGTATGGCGACGATCCTCTGTCCGAGGTAGGATTCGCGTCATGCCAACGCGACCAGACCATCCGTCGTATCTGGAGACGTGGGCCCGCATCCGTTCCTTGAATCACAGCTTTATTGTCTCTCGTTTGATGGGCCCGTTCTATTGTTTTCATGCAAAAGGTTGGATGCTTTCTACTCGGGATTGGGATTCTGAGAAGGTGTAGCGGAGCGTCAGGATCCCTTCTGAGCACTACTTTATCAAGGATGGTTACGGATGGACACCTCTGTTGGTTGGAGTGGATATCGACACGAACCGTCGCGTATAGTGCAATGAACGATCGTTTGCCGTCAATGCGCGTCGAGAACCTTTGCATTCTACTATCACCTTGCGATTGATAACGCCGGCGTCTTCCCTCAGCTCTTCCTGGACATCATCAGCGCGTTTGGTCTGTGGCGCAATTTCAGGTACCGACCCGCACTACCTCGCAGAGAACAAGGACGTGGTCTGACCACACACCAAGCAATCATCAATCCGCGCTACACCGCCATTATGCCGTTTCGGTTGTCATTTCTTGAAGGAGCGCTCCTTCATTCGAAAGTGTCTGAAGGCGGCTCTTGTTCTTGGTGTCCCATAAATGAGCCAGACACGAGAGAAATGGCAGCATCGCAGTCATGTATCCCGTTCACCCACCTCCTTCTTATCCTGCTGGTCAGGCCTCATCTTCAGCCCCGCCTGACACCCTCCCATCCGAGTCCCCTCCACCATATGAGTCTGAACATGCGACTCTGCCTCCCATTCCGGAAATCTCCAGTCGATCCAAGACAAAAAAATTCCTTTCACCGCGGGCGGCGGGAAAGATCGACTACTATCCTGCCGCGGTTCTTGCGCTCTATGATTTGTTCATGGCTGAGAGCCTTCTCGACGAACCCTCCTGGTTTCGTCTTGCACGCTCCACCAATTTCGAAAACCAGTGGCCCGGTTTTCAGAAGCATGAGTTCGAGTACCAGCCGGTGTTCGATGAGGAGACGGGGTGGAAACTGTGTCCAATCTTTTACTGGTTAGAAAACCCTCATAAACCAAACCTCTCAACCCTGGTGACACTCCACTGGACACACCACCTCCTACGAGTTCGTGGGCTTGAAGAGCACCTTGTCATCTCGGCGCGCTTTGCGATAGATTGTTTCTGCGAAGTGATCTTTGCCGCTGTCACCCAGTGGCCAAGTGAGTGGCCGAGAGGAATTGAAGAAATCGTGGACCTAACACAATCGTGAGCGCAAAAGCCTTGTGACTTCACATATAGCACTCACTGTCACTTCAATGTTTCAGGGACGAGCAATACCTCACGAAATGGTTTATAAACCGCCGTCGACTAGAGATAGCAAAATGTCAACAACACGAGAGCGATAAAAAGAAGCGAGAGAAGAAGAGACAGAAGCAGGACGATCATGATACGAAGCACGGGCCCCCACCACTTCCACCACGTCCGCTGGCCGCTAATCCAGCCGATGACTTGTCACATAGGTCAAGGGATGGATTGGCACTGTCCAGACGAACCCTTGTCGATTACTTCGATGACAACCTCATACGGTTCCAGCAATCTGGCTATCTCACTTGGACGGCTGCTATCACATTTCGACACTGCCTCATCGATTTTCTCAAACCATTGGCCGAGTTTCGCGAATCACGTCACAAGCAGTGGCTAAATTGACTGAATGTCCAAGTGAAGAACCAGTGGAGCTAGGATGGTGCGGACACTAGTTGCTACATATTGCATGATTTGATACCTGTTAAGTACAGTATATGTACATGTTCACGGACCTGCGATTACTACCACTTTGTTACTTTGTTACTTTGTCTCATTGCCGACGGTCATAGCCGGGTACGCCTTTGTATAAGGGTGGCCTCAGAGTGGGTATGCTATGATATAGTACTGTCATGTGTCTGATCTCAGGGTGTCTCCGGTCCCCGAAGCGAGGATTTTCTCCATACCTGGCATTCGCTTATTGTTCGGAACAAATAGGTGTCTACCTATTGTATATCCCATGTGTGAGTCCCAATTGTGCGCGTACACGAACTGTCAACCAGATACGGGGCTATGCATACTCGGCGCTACTGGAAAGTTACTCTTAAGTCATACCGGTTTGAGCAATTGCGCCACTTCCAACGAGATTACAACCGTCCCCTCGCCTACTCATCAGTATGGAAACCGTGCCGCGCGCCGACTTTGCGATACGACCCGACGGCGATGGATCCGTGCGCCTATCGTGGTCGTCGTGTGCACACACGATTCCATCTAAGACGTTGCTGGGGCTAGGCTCCTCCATTCTGTCAACTGGTGAGCCTCCTTTGTCAATCCCACTTGCTTGCTAACACCGATCATAGCTCCAAACGATCCCCTGGACTATGAGCAGAAATATGCTCCGGACGCGGAATATCAAGAGCTGTCACCCTCTTCCAGAGCGTGGAAAACGTGCGTCGACGAGGGACAAAAATCCGACACGGACCTTTTGACGGGATGGCGGGATAGTCTTGATGTCTTGCTTGTCTTCGTGAGTCTCAAAGGGCTTTCATTTTCCTGTGTTATTTACACCTATCAGGCCGCATTGTTCTCTGCTGTTGTCTCTACATTTGTCGTCCAAACGTGCCAAAGTCTCCAGATTAACAGCACACAGGTGGCTTCCTCCCAGATGACAGAGTTGATCGACGTCCAGAGAGCCTTGTCTAGAGGCCAAGAGGCTGTCGATGCCGTGCCTAGAACGGATCTTACCTCTCCGTCTTTTCAGCCTCGAGCATCGGACGTCTGGGTCAACGCCCTGTGGTTTACTAGTCTTGCGCTGAGTCTCACGACCTCGTTGATCGCGGTATTGACAAAGCAATGGATCCACCACTACGCGTCGTTGCCGTCGGGAACACCTCTCATCCGTTCCCGAGTCCGCCATTTCCGTTTCACAGGTCTACAGAAGTGGCATGTTCCACTCATCATAGACCTCCTCCCGGTGCTCATGCATGCATCTCTGGGACTCTTCTTTCTTGGACTCGTCGTTTATCTCTATTCCCTCAACAGGTCCATTGCTGCGGATCTGGGGCTCATCGGGAGCCTCTGTTTCCTAGCCTATGTAGTCACTACCATCCTTCCCTCGTTTTACACGGACTGTTCATACAGAACTCCGCTGTCGTCATACCTCTTCTCTCTGTTTGGTGCACTAGAATCACTACGTCGACGCCTCTTCTCCATGATGAGGATCTACATTGCCACATCCAGGAACTTTGTCCTGGATATTATCCTGAGGCGAGAAGCGGATGTTCCCCCATCTGATTTCGACCCTTCCTGGAGGCCTCCTCTACCACCAGTAGTATCGTTGGATGAACTCGAGCTTCGCGAGGTCAACCGATTGGCGGATGTCATAGACGTGTCAAACCTCGCTTCGACGTACAATACGACCTCGAATTCCTCTGTACAAAGTGTGATTCTCCAAGCATTGAGCGGCCTACCGCTGCATTGTGTTTCCCTGTTCAACAAATCTGCACCTCATGGAATCCCATCCATTCTTGACGCTATCGGAGAACACTCATATCGGGATCAGCCTCTCGACCGCTACGACAGATTCCATAGAACTGCATTGCGATTCAAGGATTTCAAGTGCAGTACAATAGGCGGACCCTTGGTGCGGTTGCGCCACAACCCCACGAGCATCTACACACGTTACGGAAGTCCTGTCGCTGCGATCGAGCTCATTCGGAAAACCATGGTTACTTCTGGGCCGGACACACGATGGGATATCGTTCTGTGGGGTACCATATTTTCAAATGCGTTGATCAATGGAGGGTTGGGATGGCTCGAGATCGATTCCGATGTGCCGTCTCCAGTCTGGTCCGAGCTCCTCAGATACGCTATTACATGTCATGATTGTGGCCAGTACAACTGCGGAGGACAGCCGCCCGCCCCGCTCTATGTCTTTCCCCAATATCCCGGACTACCTCCTCTCACAATAACGAAATATGACATCAGGCATGATGCCACAAGCACCAATATTGGCTTAGCCCTCGCGCTCAACATGCAACCTTCCTTCGTGGACTGGGCCCTTCAAGCCGCCTATCCTGCCGCGAGTCGCTCCGCCGAGGACCATACATTGACCATTCCCATCGACATTTTCCTCCTACTCAACATGGTGAAAACACCGTCAATTCAGAAAACATCATCGCTTCACCACGTCTGGAAACGCGAGGGAAGGGAGGTCGCTCGCGAGCGCTCCGTATTCCGACACCTCCTCGAGCGGCTGGAGGGATACGCTCTTTCTAGCTCGTTCCCTATGATTCATAGAGAAGACTCAATCGAAAAGTCCATTATCCGCGCTCTGGAAGCGGTTATGAAAATGGAAACATTCGGGTCAAGCAATGCCATCCTCCTGGAGGACGAAGCGTTCATTGTGACAATCGTATTCGACGGTTTGAATACACAAATGCGCGAGTCCCAGGTCCACGACTTGACTTGGCTCACCCCCGACGTCAGCAGAAAAATTTTGCGGGTGGCGTTTGCGGTAGACTCGCCTTTCGAGATACTCAGCCATCTCATGTCATATCTTCTATGCTCACGCGCGAGCCTCGACACGATGGAGAGCTTGTATACCACTCTCGCTGACCGTCACTGGCTTCAGGGTCTGAGTGCATCGTTCAACACCGAATTCGAGTCGACGGAGTCATTCGACTCCAATGACACTGCCACGCCAGAGCCATGCGACGAGACGTCTGACGACCCCATCAGCAAATCTGGGAAAGTCCGATAGTCGATCAGAATCCACTAGAGTCTCGTATAATCACTGTAATAACGTATCAGCCTTATACCATCGACTATAGTCACATTATATAGGTCTTCCCTGGAGCATAAATATCTACAGTCTGGTATAACGTCTGCAGCCATTATAAGGATTTTGAGTGAATATAGCTGACGACAATATTATATCGGACTCAATAACAGATGATGAAGCATTTTTGGTATCACTTGGGATTTGCTCTGGGTAGTATCGTAGCAACACGAAGAGAGTAGAGAGAACCGATGTATAACAAGGTATGGGACGATACAGATGAATATCTAATTATATGCCGCCGTCGCATCCTCTGCCTCCTGCTCAGCTCCTCTTCACGCAAATTCACCGCCGCCCTCCTCCTAGCGTGAGACACCTCAAGCGACCAGGATGCGAGGAAGTCCGGTCGTGGAGAGCGTGGATGAGCGCACTAGAATGAAAGAAGTGAGATTAGCATTGCATACATAAGAAAAAGCATACACACGTACATGAGGAGGATGAGAATGTCTTTGTCGGGCTCGGAACTTGCGGGGCCTTGATTGCGAGGATTTATAGTTCGTATGTTGATGTTCGTCGTTGCAGTGTTGGCAGGCCGTCGTCGATTGTCCAGGACTCCAGGTAGTCGGTCGTCAAGGGCAGTTCGGCGTTGTCAAGGTCAGTCGGTCGGCAAGCTCAGTCGGTGCAAGCCTGCAAGGTCGGTCGGTCAGTGCAAGGTCGGTCGAGGGGGGGAGATCGGTCGGTGGGCAAAGTCGGTCGTGGCGGAATGTCGGTCGGTCGGTCGTGGCGGAATGTCGGTCGGTGGGCGAGGTCGGTCGGTCGGCAAGGTCGGTCGGTCGGCTGGCATACACGTGTCGTACCATATGTGCGAGGGAATTCGCCGACTGGTTCGTCAACCGGTGGAGGCTCGAGCGCACGATGGGTCTAGGGAGGCAGTCGGATGAGGATGAGGATGTAGTCGAGGGGCAAGCAACGTTCTGTTGAATCCTGTTTGACCACGGTTTTTTTATCCTCGGCAACCGGTTAGCACTCGGACCGATCGGAGCTCGAAATGGACTTTACAATTTCGAGCGGTTCTGTCCCGTTCTCCGCACTGCTCAGCGAGCGAGACGCTTTGACACGATAAAGGTGCACGCCAGGCTTCTGTAGCATCAAGAAATTGAACAATGAGCTGCTCTCCATTTGATCAATCCTTTTTCTCCCTTTATGAGTGACACGGGTGCTGCCCGCCAGCAAGCAGTCATGCATGATTATGATATGCTGTAAATACTATAGTGACCTAGTTATTGACAAAAACTTTCTATCATATTACCGTCAACTATGTTATCACAAAAGGACTATACCGGATTATAGGAACATTATAATCTGACATCTCCGTGATTCCAGACGATCGGTAACTATAACCCGTATCAGCTTTTCCCAGATTTGCTGATGCCACTACACGCATGGCACAATCGTCACACAGCTTTCTTAGCGGCCTGCTACGTCGACGGACTCCCCTCGCTGGCTGCTCACTCCCCTGATACATACGCCCGCGTCTTGAGCGACCTCAGCGATCCTGTCAACTTAGCAACAATGTGCAAAATCCTCCTCACCGCGGACACTGGCACGCAGGGGAAGCTGTGGAAATTGGCACAGATAGTCAAGGTGGATCATTGGCCAAAGTGTCTCGAAGACCTCGTACTATTCGCAGTCTCCGAGAAAGGGCAGGATATGTACGAGGACACTCAGCAATGCCTCCCATTAGGTCTCGCGGGCAAAGAGACAACAAACGTCCCAGTGGAAGCCGTACCTTTCGTAGCGTCTCGCTTCGCAAATGACGTCGTACATAGCGTATTCACGCCGCCGATGTATTCTCCCAGTCATCTCGCCGTAAGTCAATGCTTCGTTAGCTCCTTGCATGCCACAGACACTCACAAATCTGTCGAAAGAATAACAACATTGTTCAAGAATTTGTGGCTCAGGGCGCCTGTGCTGCACTGAACGCAATTGAGATGATTACATTCTACGCACAGGATGAAGATAACCGAGTGTAGAACGACCGCGATATGCTTGAGCGGTCTAACGGTAAAAGAGCCTCTGAATCGATAGTAAAGTTCTTCCGAAGAAAGAAGATAGAACGAGCAGTGCTGAATCACTCACCTGACTGTCGGCCAGCCTGAACGATGATGACACCTTCAGTACTTTGGTAGTAGTGCCAGGGTCCGTGTAGTACTGCACCGTAGTGAACATAGCCTTTCAATGGAAGGACGAGGATCACGACTCGGAGCACAATCAAATGCCCTCAGTTGTCCTATAATGACGACAGCAGGTGTCAATCCGATCAGTTGCAGTTGTCTGTAGACTCCCAGAGCGTGTGCCAGTGTGTTGACTGAGATGAGACTTTCTCGCTGGATGCAAGGAACGACTGACTGGTCACTGGTCGCGAAGCGCCGACCGGCAATTGAGATGCCGGGGTAGAGCCGGGCCAGCCAAGGGCCAGCCGCCAGCCTGCCCATTGACCACGATGACGGTCCACGATTTTCTCGTTGCTCTCTCCGACGTGCTCGTGACCTGCGGGCGCTTCTCCTGTCCATCATTTGTCAGTGGGGTCTCAGACTGATACGGCGCTTTTGCTAGTGCGCATACCTCAAGTCTAGCAATGCCATCCCACTGGCAACCCAACACGCTAACACGGACATTATCAGTACGCAATCCGAGTCTCTGCTCCAGGACTCTTCTAACATCTTTTCTTGTCTATTCAGGGCTTTCCACGCTGAACACCCCTGCCGTCACGTCGTCGTTGAAGCGCATGTCCCTGAACCATCCGTTGAAGAAGATTGTCGCCCCGCCGTTCTCGAAGAGACGCCTGCACATACCGTCGAAGATGAGACTTCGGTGCCAGTCGTTGACAAAGCCCTACTCTTGAATCATCCATCGGAGTGCCTCACATCCTCTCAGCACGTTGTCAAAGAGGTGCTGCTCTGGTATACGCCTTTCTCTCTCGTCATTGTCTTTCCTTTCTGAACTCTTCCCTTTAGCCGCCAAAGAATCATGTCAGTGTAATCCAAAGGAATTCGCAGTCGCTGAGCGCCGAAGGGCCAGTGCTCGAAAGAAGCAACATGAAGAACCAGAGTATTGTTAGCTTTCTGATTTTGCGGTTAGATTTTCGTTGATATCTTCTCAGGTGACGACGTCCATGCGCACAAAGAAGATGTCTCTGTTGAGGAAGAATCGCCAGTCGCCGAGGAACCGCCTGCTGTCGAATGGGAGGTGCCTGCTGTCGAACAGGAAGCGCCTGCTGTCGAGTAGGAACCGTCTGCTGTCAAATAGGACGTATTGAGGAATTGACCGCTGAACTGAACTGGAAGGGAAGCTGAACCCACGCTTGTTGTCAATCGAATTCATGTCCCTGCTGAGGAGGACGCGGACCGCCGACTGTCGCAGAGGACTTGCCTGTCGTCCTTGAAGCTGCGCCTCTCGTTAATCGGCGTCAGTAGTTGAGGAATCAGCTTGGCGGAGTCAGAGCAGGTTCAAGTTGAACGTAAGTACGAAGGTTAATTTCACAAGTTTTTTATGCGTTGCTAATGCTTCAGTCAGCGTTGATCGTCATCGTTGAGGAACCCGTCATCTGAAGAAGAAGTACAGACCCTCGTCCGCTTTTTTGACCTGGCGTCTATCGGGAATTGACTGGCTATTTGTTGACGAGGCCTGCTCCTGTGGTGCCTATCGTTGAGAAAGAGGCGATCCCTGCCCCAATCGTGGAAGAGACTGCACCCAAAGTCCCCCCTCTCGTCGCGGAGGAAACACCATGCCGTCGATGCACCTGCTCCGCCAACTCCCGCCAAGGAACAAGCTACGTCCTACCCTGTTATGGAGAGATCCGCACTAGCGCAAAGTGCACTCATTCTCGCGGAACCCGCTCCGCATCTGCAACTGTGGAAGAAGCATGGATATAAGTATCCAAGTGGTTCAAATCTGAATCATTCTTGTCTGCATCATTTCCATTTCTGTCGATACCTTTGCATGTGTACATCTAAAGACTTCTGTTGCTGTGTTATACATGTTTGGGTTTGTTCTCAAGAGATGAGAAGAAGTCCGGCCTTGGGTGCGCGAACGAACGTCGTGAACACTCGCGGGGACGAGGTCTATACTTGTTCCATCCGCTTGAGCTATCAGACCCTCGAAGCAATTTCATCTTTTCGGATGCTCGGTCCGATGCTTGAGGCAATACTCGATCGGCGTAGGCTCGGGTCCATCCGCTTCTTCCACGTGGCTGCGCTATTCACGTTTGCGAAGCGGCTGGTAGGAACGGACCGTCACATGGCAGGGTCACGAATTTGTGACAAATGACTTGTCATTTCGTCCATGGACCCCGCCAAAATTCGCTCTCCTGCTTCGTCCCATCTCCTCTATGCCTCGCAACCCTCTGGACTACCTCTGTGATGAATGAATCAGCCTCACCTCTGTCTGGGACACCTTGACACCGTTGACACCTCATCTTTCTCCGTGTCTGCATATCTGGGTCTGGTCCACTGGTATACCTCTGCTTGTACTTTGGCAGACGCGAAACCCCTCGAAACTGCATTAAATAACATCTAGCATAGTTAAATTACGCATCCGCTTCTCTCAGGATCTCAATTCCCTGTGGCTCTCTACAGCTGTCTTTCTATCCACTTTTTTGGTTCTGTCTGCAGCGCTGGCCTCCCGTTTGCACTCGTGAGTAAGGGTATCTCAATTTTGTGATGCTCTGATATGATTTTTTGAATTTCCACGGCGAACTTTCTCTCTTCAATTTCCTGTGTCCGGGATTCTCAGATATCACAATTGTGGGTTTAATTTATTGTCATTTTCCTATTCCTTTTGTTTTCTGAATCAAAATAATGTTATCAATGGACTGTGTGATTGAGAAGTGGCTGGCTACAGTGAGGAATGAACGAGAACAAATTTTGTAACCGAGGAAGCGAAATTTCGCTAAGTCTTTTGTCACAACCCGGGGCCCCTCCCAAAAAGGCGCGGATTCTACCAGTCGGTATATGAACTCACTTTTCCCCTTGCACAAATAAGAACCAAATAAAGAACAAATAAGAACCAAACATGACCTCGTGCGTAAGGATCAATGTGAGGTCATCATACCGACTGGTTTACGAGTCTACGATCGGCGCCATCAAATGCTGTTGTTCTGGTGTTCTCTCTTTTCCTTCTCCCATCAAGAGCACTCCGCACTCATCTGGATCGTCCGCTCATCATCGGCTCTCACCTCTCATGGAGCCTGATTCTGACTCTCAACTTGCGCACCATCGCGTGGGCGCTACTCGCGACGATGACGAAAACCTTGCAGGTCCGGGGCCTAAGCCGCCACAACAAGCCGAGGATCCTGTGAGCTTCGCGATGGACACCGGTAGCGGACATGTGCGCTTATCCTGGTCGTCCTCCCATACCATCACATCGAAGACTCTTTCGGGCCTAAGCTCATCCATTCCAAAACCCTGTACGTCGGTCGTATTGAGGAGAAAACTGGGGCTGATTCTTCCTCCAAAGTCACAACAGACACTTCCGATTACGAGCAGAAGTATCCTCCTGATGCGCAATATCAAGAGCTGTCGCCATCCGCGAGAGTTTGGCGAACATGCATGGACGAAAGCAAAAGGCTCGATGGAGATCTTTTGGCTGGATGGCGCGATAGTCTCGACGTTCTTCTTGTCTTTGTGCGATACTTTTCCTAGGCCAAGCGATTGTTTCTCATGCTCAAATACAGGCTGCACTGTTCTCGGCTGTAGTGACTACATTCGTGGCGCAAACATGCCAAAATCTCCAAATCAATAACACACAGCTGTCCCTGTCGATGACGAGGGAGTTGATCACTGTCCAGAGGGCTTTGATCAGGGGCCAAGCGGCTGTCGACGCCATACCAGAAACCGATCCCAACTCCCCAACATTCCAACCTCGAACATCCGACATTTGGGTCAATACCCTATGGTTCACGAGCCTCGGTCTGAGCCTCTCGACGTCCCTCTTTGCAGTTCTGACCAAGCAATGGATCCATAACTACGCATCACTGCCCTCGGGAACTCCTCTGGTTGTTTCTCGTGTACGACAATTTCGATTCGTGGCACTCCAGAAGTGGCACGTCCCACTGATCATTGACATTCTCCCACTTCTGATGCATGCGTCCCTTGGACTTTTCTTCCTCGGGCTCGTAATCTTTCTCTGCGCCCTCAATTGTCCCATAGCCACAGATCTCGGCCTCATTGCGAGCTTCTGTTTCCTTGTCTACACAGTCAGTACTGTTCTTCCTGCCTTCCACGCAGATTGCGCGTATAAGACTCCAGTGTCATCGTATCTATCTCCCTTGGCTCGCTCTCTTCACCGACGGGCTGTCTTGACATTTACCTGGCTTTTCTTCCGCGAAGATTTGCCGTGGGTGCGTCAGGACCTTCCGCGGCCCTCGCTGTCATTGGGTGAAATGGAGTTGGAAAAGGTGGAGGAATCAGCAGACGAGATAGACACGTCCAACCTCGCACACCTTTTCAATACGACGTCCAACTCTTCGGTAAAGAGTGTCGTTATCCAGTCACTCAGCAGCTTGCCTCTGCACTGCATCCCGCTGTTGAACAAACCGGCACCTCACGGTATCCCATGTGTCAGCGAGGCTGCCGAGGACCATTCCTACTATGGTCAATCTCTCGATCGGTTCGAAAGATTTCAACGAGCCATCCTGCGCTTCAGAGATCCGAAATCCCGTTTCGTCATTTCGGAAAGCGGCGGGAAACTGCACTGCGACAAGCCGAGTGCTTATGCCCTTTACCGCGATCCGGTATCAGCTATCAAGCTCATTCGCAAGAACTTGATCTCCTCTGGCCCCAATACGAAGTTTGATGTTGTTCTCTGGGGCACAATATTTTCGAACTCGTTCCTTGGCGGAAAGGGATGGCTTGGAATTGATCCCGACAGGCCGTCGTACGTCTGGTCGGAACTGTTAAGACAGGTTGTTGCACTGCACAATTGCAAAGAGTACAACTGCGGCGGAGATCCCCTACAGCCTTTATATGTCTTCCCGGCTTGTCCAGGTCTTCCTCCCCTGGAGATCACAAACTACGACTTGGTTGACAATGGTACCGCCGAGACGCTGACCACTGCACTATACAAAAATATGCGCCCGTCCTTCGTCAAGTGGCTCCTCAAAGCCGGGTTCCCATCTGCTTGCCGTTCATCAGAGGATCATACAGAAAATATACCAGACGATGTCTTCTTGTTCCTAAATATGGTCAAGACACCCTCCATACAAAGGACGTCGAGCGTTCACAAGACCTGGGCACAGGAACTTGATTCAGATTCTCTCAAACGTCGACCGTCGTTGTTCCACCAGCTCGCCAATCTTCTGAAGTCTTATGCGCAGGGCCACAAACTACCACCCACACATCGTGGTGAGGTGGAGAGGGCGACGATTTTAGCACTCCAGAGCGTTATAAAAATGGACGACTTCGGAACAAGCACTTCCATGCTTCTAGAAGATGAAGTCCTTATACTTCACGGCGTATTTGCAGGTCTCAATCGACGTACTCGCAACGATGTCGGTCACAACTTTGCTTGGTTGACTGCCGACATCAGCCGAAAAGTCCTACGAGTAGCATTCGCAGCAGAACATCCACCAGAGCTCCTCAGCAACATCATGTCGTACGCTTTGTGCTCCAGCTCATGCTTGGACACAGTGCAAATGGTCTACGCTGGCTTAATAGAACGCGATTGGCTCCGGGGAATGGGTACAACGTTCAACGAAATACGGGGCAATCCTCTCTTCAAGGGACACAGTGTCGAACCTCGGAATCCATTGTACGCCTGGGACCCCAAGCACACAGCTTTTCTCGCCGCCTGCTACGTGGACGGACTTCCGTCACTGGCTTCGTACTCCCCCGTCATATACGCGCGCGTGCTGGATGATCTCAGAAATCCGGACAACTTGCTAACAGTGTGCAAAGTCTTGCTGATCGCCGATGTCGCGAGCCAGGAGAAGTTGTGGAAATTGGCAAAGATGGTGCCAGGTGATCACTGGCCTCGGTGCTTGAACGAGCTCGTGTCATTCGCGAACTCTGCGAAGGGCGTCTACGTGTATCAGGCTGCAACCTTTGGGCCGCCAGTCGGCCTTGGCCACGGTGCGATCCCCTACGTCCCCGGACATTCTATACCCGTAATAGCTGCCACATTTGCCCAAGATGTCGCTCTCGGAACGTACTCACCTCCCAAACACGCGCCTGAGGATATTCGAGTGAGTTTCTATTTAGTGCTGTGCGTGGCGAATGAACTTAGCGGATATTGTAGGACCAATTTTCTGTCGTTCAGAATATAGTGACTCACGCAGGGCGCGCAACCTTGGATGCTTTGGCGGTAAGTGCGTATGTCGCGCAAGAACAGGACATCCATAGGTAGATCCTGGCCCGAATCAGCGTCGCGGTATCATAGACAGTACAGATACCAATCCTTATTGTGAAGTCCGAGAGTACTGGTTCTTGCCTCTTCTTGTCTCGTGGAAGGACATCCACCTGATTGACCTCCTCGATGGCGCCAGTCACCAGCCGTCACAAAACTTGTATTCATGTTGCATCGTAGCACTGTCCATTACGAATGCGATGGCCGCCCATAACTTGGCGGTAAGCCCTGCTCGTTCAGTAAAGTTAACGAGAAACGACTTCAGAGCTCGAACTGACTGCTTACTCGGTCCGCTGGCGCCGGTCCATGCTAGCTTGCTTGTCAAATGCATAGACCCAAAGCCTGCGTCTGATCTGCGCCTGATTTCCAAGGCAAACTCGGCCGAGGACTGTACATGTTCTGCAACTTACATACGAGTTCGTTCTGTGAATGCCGCGCTGATACGCCATCTCCAAGGACATATAAATTTCGTTGATTGCCATGTGCAGATACTGATAGAAGTGGAGATACGAACAAGAAAGTGTGAGGTCCTGGGGCGAGTCGAGCGACGGAGTGAGTGTTGTGCAAGAAGGAGCGCACGGCACGCCGGACCGGTTCGAACAGGCACGCGATTTGGGCAAAGGGGGATCTGCTTTCGCTCTCCAAATAACAAATTCACTCGGCCGTTATCCAGAGGCTTCCGCCCTCCCAGTGGCCCCCGCTTCTCGCCGCCTGCCTTGGACTTTGAACGCAGACATGATGGAAATAATGTCGGAGCGCAAGGGGTATCCTGACGAGCGGCGAGACGAAGAGTCTATTGAGAATCTGTGAGGTTGGTCAAGTGGTGAGCTTTGTTTGGATCTCTTACTGGGAGCTTTTGGTTGGATTCCCTTTTGACTGCAGATTTTTCGCGCCTGCCCCAATCCGGTCTTTTGCAGACTTATTCTGTCTGCACCGTGCAATGCTGACAATTCCCCCTGACCAGCCGTCGACACGCCCGCCTGATCCACCCGCAATGGCACGCGTCTTTCTCGTCGCCCGGCGGAAGCTCGTTCCGCTCCTCCTTCAGGCATTCTCTGTGACATCACTCTCTGGTCCGAACCCAAGCGCAAACACGAAAACACTTCCACGCCATCTGCGCCCGACGTCGTCGCTGGGGAGTCCTCCAACTTTCGGCACAACAGCGGCTCCTTCCCTTGAGAATCCTGCCATGGAGACCATTCTTAGGACATCTTGACCCAACGAGTGCGCCATTGTGATCCTCTGCTTCGCATGACACTGAAGTCGCTCCTTGTCTGCCAGGGTCCATTGCTCTTTTCTCCCTTGGTTGTGACATCAAGTTTCGAAGGCAAAGATCATACCAGTGGAGGTGCCGGCGCTGGATGGGGCCTTTGTGAATCCTCGTACGACGAGCTGCTTGATCCTATCATCGAGGCTCTTGGTGAGGCTACTTTCCGGAAGCTTTTGTTTCTGCACCGATCGAGGAGCTTACCTGGGTGAGCTTGCTTTCGTCCTTTTTTTGACTTAGATGGATGTTGATTTTCGCGCAGTTGACGCGCTTAAAGCGCCTGTCGCGGAGGGAAAAGCTCTCATCAAGATAACAGCTTACATGCTCCGGAAATGCGCCAGCTGTTGAGGATAACGCTCCCGTCGAATCTAGTGCGTTTAAATGTCGATTTCGTTATGCACAAAGTTTCTTTGTTGATGATACATCGTAGCAAAGTCTTCTGCTCCCGCCGAAGACACTCTTGCGCCTGTCGAGGTCGCTGTTGAAGAAGCTCCGGCAACCTCAGAGACTCGGAAGCTGTCGACGAGGAAAAGTGTTGCTCCCATCTTCGTGGAATTCCGCTGTCGTCGACGAAGCTCTTGCGCTCTTCGTTCAAGAGATCCTCGTACCAATCGACGAGGAAGACTTTTCACCGCATATCGTCGAGAAAGATGCTCGTGTGACTTTTGCCGGGAAAGCATCTATCAGTCGTCGAAGAGGTTCCAGCCCGCCCCCTATGGATGAAGAGGCTTCGGACCTCCATCTTTGAAGAGGCCTTTGGCACCTGTAATCGAAGAATAAACGGTCAAAGAAGTCGAACCTGGTATGTTGGAACCTCGGTTCTATCTTTCTCAATTGATCTTTGTTGACCATGCCTCGTAGTAGCAGACCCGTTCACGAAAATGCCGTCGCACCTGTTGTCGACGAGACACTTGCCCTGCCGTTGAAGAAGCTCTGTTTGTCGAGGAAGAGGCAGTCGTCTAAGGACCACACGCTCCATCGTTGAGGAAATGGAGACTGAGGAGTTTGCTCCTCCTCGCCGGAGAATCTGTCATCGAAGAGGAAACTGCACCACCAGCCGCCGCGGAAACAGCATTAGTATCCGAGGAACCCGTCGTCGCGGGGAGTCAGCAGTGGCTGAGCGAAATGTCATTGCGAAAGCAACGGCTGTCGTGGGCAGGAGTCACTCCGAGTCAGGACATTGTTCGTCTCTCATTTGTCATTCGGGATCTTGTTGATGACTGATTTTGTTATTCTTGTTAGCTGAACCGACTTCTGCTCTGAGGAAGTGGTCCTGCTTTTGAGGCACCTGCGCCACAACATTCGTTGAGGAAAGGACTTCCGCATCCTTCGTCGAGGAAGAAGCTCGCACATCACCCACAACCGCCCCGGCCGTGGATGAGGCCGACGAAAGCGCTTTTGCTTCTACACCCGGTACCGTTGCCGAGAAACGAGTGTGCGCTCCTGCTCCAGCTGTCGACAATCCTGTAGAGCCCGAAGACGTCAGGAAGTAGATGAACTACTAGGCAGGACGCGAGGCGCACTCATAGCATTACTAATCAAACGTAGCACATACACTTACGCAGTGTGTGGTGACATGACATTGTTGTTCTGGGTCTCATTCTCCATCTCGTTGTCCCTCCCTGTTCCACGAGTGACGCTACTCTGCGCGTCTCACAGTGTGGCGACCCAACAACGTCAAGCATTGACTTCGGAAGGGCCTCTCCCTACATAGAGACCCAAGCCGGTGTTGATTCCTGGACTCTGAGAGGGAAGCAACAAGCTATACATCGCCAAAGATGCTGATCCATCGAAGAGTTCCCAAAGTCACAGTTTCGACTCGAGATAGCTAATCAAGAACAATTAAATACTGTACAGATGAGCTGATTTATCGTCTATCGAACCTTTGCGGAATGCAAACAAGCAAGAACGAGAAATTGAGGCGAAGTCCGCCTAGTGTAATCATTACCGGGAACGTCCAAGAACATAGTCTACTGCACGTCGGATGGTACGAACTAACATCGCTCCATACCTGTAGCTACAAAAAAGACGCAGCAGCTTTGTCATCCGAGGAACAGGAGGCTCTCGGAGGTGTCCCCAACGTGCCACGAATTCGCTCGGTAAGCCCGCCCAGCGGTCGCATTTCTCGTAAGGAACACAAAGTTGAAGACTAGGGCATTCAGGGATTCGTTCCCTCCTCTGCTGTTCGGTAATCGAGGCAGTTGCATCCTCGAAGAATGCAAGGGACTCCGCCGCAGTGAAGCGGGCGCTCACGTTTCGCGTCACCATCGCATCGAGTAGAGGCGCCAGCATGGGAATGTTGGGTGTCAAATGCTGTTGGGGAGTTGAGTCTCACAAGTCCGCGTAGTATACTCGGGCACGACACACCTGCAGCTGTTGACAAAACATTATTCCGACGCAGGCTACATCGTAAGCGAAAGGATTGTAATCGTATTCGCCCTGATCAAGGTCCGGCGGACCATCCCAGGTACCATACCACGAAGCCTCGTGTGGAAGGCGGTAGGTTGACAAGGAGGTCGTCTCCGGAAGAAGAAAGGAGTAGTTGAAATCGAACCAGACGTAGCGGGCCTTGCCTTCGTCTTGGAGATCATAGCGCATATTGAATGAGAAAGGGTGGAGAGAGATGTGGTTCACAAGAGCATTATACATCGACAAGTCCTTTTGGAACGTCAGCACAACGCTCGTCGTAGTTGTGTGGATACCCGAAGACCTACCCTGTGGACTATTCGGTGGCGGTGTAGCCACTCCAGTCCCTGCAATAAATCACGAATCACATTGAGCGCACTGCCAACGGTCAGAAACCCGGGCTGGAAGATCGTCGTTCCCCATCTTTTATAGAGGACGTCAGACTCGATAACGCCGCGATCACTCTAAAGACACTCACCGCGGGAGGACAATGAGAAAATGACCACGGAATGGGATAACGTCCAGCACCGGGATCATGCCTCGGACCTCTTCTGAGCGTTGCTTCCGAAGAAGAAGCTGAGAGATACGCGCTTCGTCGCTCTCATGCCGCGCAAGCTTTAAAACGACATGCTCGCCTTGTGAATTTTGAGCGTATACAACCTGACCCTAGAATATATTGTCAATGTCCAATAACAAATGGCGTTGTTTGAGATCACCATAGAAGTAGCTATGAAGGGCGGTCCTTCGGTCTCAGAGTCGTCTAAATCTGTCTTCGAGGGATCGTCACGGAAGGCAAAAGGAAAGCCACCATCGGGATGACTGTCGTCAGCACCCAGCGGGTAACAGGTAAAGTTGTATGTAGAATGAGAGTCAAGCAGCGCGAAGAGTCTGTAGCCGTGATCGCAAAGCGACTCCCGCGTTGACTCCCAAAATGCCACGCGTTCGGATAGGCTCAACGAGGTTATAATATCATCAGGATTAAAGGGTATCTGATCAAGATTGAAGTAGGAGCATTGAGTTAGAGACGGGGCCACATACCAGGGGACTTTCTTGAGGCATTGTTACTGTTCATGATCTACTTGCGAAATGCAGTGCTGTTGCATTGATGAACATCACGTGCCTTTCGTAAAGGTTCTGTTCCGATGGCAGTGTTCCGAACTGTCGAACACTGTTCCAGGCCAACAGGCCACATATTACAAGCTCCCGATGATACTCTGTCATGTACATCAATGACTTCAGTGGACATACGCCCTTGGGACGCATTGCGCAAGAAAGACATCTCGTATACTTCCGGCATCATCGTACACATGCTGCACTTGTGCATGGGCGAGAAGTCAAGACTGTAAGTCCTTGCTGCCAGGGCCTCAAACACTATTTGGTAAGCTGTGCGACTGAAGTCTGATTCGGACAATATACTGTTATACATGATAATAGTACAGAATGCGTTCTTCTTGTTGTGACCTTCGGCCCTGGAGTCCATCCATCTACTCCACTAACTCAAATTCATTGTGGCTGAGGGCATGTTTACCACGCTTCATGACCTGTATGGGCTTTTTGCCTTTGAATGGCACGAACTCGTACCATCGGCCGGCTGTGGCTGCCCTGAAAGCTTTTCCCTGAAACATGTCTGAAATCAGCTGCATTCGAAGGCATCAGATTTTCGGACGTACGCCTTTTGACAGCGGTATGGGTGTCCGTATTGGACAAAAATCAGAATTTAGGCTAAGATAGGTTTTTCAGGACTTGAGGGTCAAATTTCATATTGATCGCAAGATTTGCTCCTTGTGTGGCGCACATAAAATGTCATGACATGCTTGTCAGCACTGTGCCTGTCTCGGATCACAAATGATGCCGTGCCGGTAGCTGCCCGGCAAGATGAACATCGATTCACTCACCCTCAAGAGCTTGGCCATGATTAAGCCACACTACAATAATAACACTCGACGCGGTCCCAGAACACCCCAACCGAGGGAGTGTTCTCTCTGTAGCCATCCGCGAGACCCATAGTAGTGACAATGGGTGTTACAACATGGTATAATGTTGCCACTGATCTCCCCCGGCCAATGCAACTACTCAGTAAGTATCATTGGTTCTCCCGTTGGAAACCAAGCCGGACCGCGTAGTACTCTTGCTCATGATTTGCTCACTTGTGAACCTCAACGTGTCTTGACGTGTTCCCGGACGTCTACCGTACTTTCTTGTCACTCACTTGGACCTTTCTCAAAGTTACTGTTCTGTCTAGTCTCCATTCATCCCGCATCTCGTGTACTTATCTTTGATTGGTCTCAGTGACTCTCACTGACTTGATTTCTCACTTGTTCAGTTGCACGGTACGTTAGCTTACCGTCTGTAGTCTACAAAAAGTTGTATTTTCATCGTAAATACAGTGTGCTCGTTCCCCATCCCAAACTCATCCAATCTCGCATACTTTGCCAGTAGGTGATGAGCATGTGTGTGCTCGATCAACTGCTTGCTGAGGTTCACGGCAGCTCATGGCGCTCAATGACAGTTGTAGGCTGTGCTCCTAGCACGGAGCTGGGTTGAGTCTCTCTTTCTAGTCAAGGTCATGTACAACCACAGACAGAGTACAGCGAGAGGGCTGATTGGTTTCTTAATGAGGCTGAACACTACGGACAAGCAACAAAGGACGCGACGGTTGCAAGGATGATGTGCTGCGGGCTGCGTGCCGGTGCCGGTAACCGACTGCACCGGCTACCGGCGGCACGACTCGGCAACGACGCCACACAAGAGGCAAATTTTAGCACGCCATCGAAATATTGATAGCATCAAGAATTGATGCTTTTTGTCCAGGACGGACGCTGATACAGCGGGGTATCGCTGACAATTTTGATGAGGTTTCCAGCCTCAAGGGTGATATTCTTATTTGTGTTGGTAGTGGGATCCAGGTAGGTGTAAGTTGCCTCCTTCTTGGTCCATACCAAGTTGCCACGCTGAAGATTGACTGTGTTAGCATCGGCTCGTTCTTGGGTAAAATGTCAACGTCACATACTTTGAGAGGCCCAGGAATTGGTATTGTTCCTCTGGCATCCGAGCTCAAGGCTGCCTCAGGAATCATGTCCGTGCTTTTGATTGTGTAGAAGATATTTTGCGAGACGGTGATTTCAGCCTCGTAGTGGTAGTAGACATCATTTGCTCGTGGATCTGACAAGGCAATAACTCCCTGTGGAAATGCACGTTGGTTAAACTTGAAAGGTGTCAAGGGCACAGAATCATCCTACCGATGTGCGTCGGTCAACGTATCGGATCAATTTGACTTTGGCACCCTTGGGGATCGGTATCTCCTTCTCCCCTGCGGGCCCAGAAGTGACATGGCCGTCCGAAACCATCCTGTATGTACGGCTCAACTAGAAAAGATCCCTGTGAGCAACTGTCGCCGACGAGAAAGTGGTATATGAGTACGCACGTCATGAACCGGCGGAGCGGCGGGACGCGATTGTGAAGACATGATTATAGGAGTGATTTCTGAGTCTGACGGGAAGGTGGTAAGGAAGAAGATGCGGTCAGCTCTGCACCTCTGACTGTTTTAAGCGGGTCGTCAAGCTGTAGAGAGGCTGTAGACTAGCTGTAATTGGATGATAAGCACTCCTCAGATACTTGGGAGACGTGGGAGTGCGTGAGTACTATGGCGCATGTGAAAGAGGAAAAATTCCATTCACGGATGAGAAGCACTCTGAAGCGGTGACTCGCTCTCGAATGATTACCATAAACGCATCGTCAAGTCGGTTCCGCCTACCCCAACGCAGCTCATATGGAGATACAAATCAAGAGAGCTGTTGAATGACGAGGCGGACTGTGAAATGTGCCCCTTACGCATGCGCAGGAAACGTGTAAGTACAGCTCTACAACGTGCACGCCAGTCAGAAGGGACCGCGTCAATTTGTGATGCGACGCCACCCGGAAGTCGTGGGTAGTTTTCAAGTGCTGTTGAACTCTAAAACGAGAGCACAGATCCAGAAAAAAAGCCTATTGCGTTGAGCTTTGGACTGTATGCGTAGAGTACGTCAACAATTCAGCCGATGTCCACAACGCTTCGCGGACGGCAGGACCTGTAGATTTGGCCAGAGTGGACCCTTCCTTCGAAGATCAGCACTGCTCCCAGCCTGACCTGAGGTAGTATATCTATTTGTGACTCCGATGAGGGTACACACCATGTCATCCCGGCTGAATTACTCATTTATCGACAGCATTCGGACGTATTGACAATCTTACAGACTACTAATTTTGTAGAGCGATGATCAGTGTCGCGAATGAGGGCATTAAAGGCTCAGGAAGCACGAGGAGCCACCTCACATCGTCATCTTCCCTGTAGGAACCATCACTCGCAGTCATGAAAGACGCGACGATGGTAATCAGACTATGCAAGAGTTGAGATCTAGGGCTCCTTCAGCAATTTTTAGCTAGAGCCGCAGTATACATCGTGCGACGTCGACAGACGCAGTAAGATCGTCGTTTGAGACTATTAACAGCGTCGGAAGCGCCGTTGGCTACGTGCCGAACGTCGAAGTACACAGAGGGAGGACGCATAACCTCGTGCGTGTACTCTTTACCCTTGTCAGCAAAACTACATCAACGTTCGAAGGAGAACCGACGCACTGCAGGAGCTGCGTCGCGAGACATCTTTAGAGGCGAATTCGATGACTAGCGTGCCACAGCCAAGTATATACTTGATAACATCAACAAGAGTGCATTCTCGAAGACCTCATGATGCTTACACAGTAAATTGTACCTGTCCAATCACACCATGGATTCCGCGCGCCAGAAAGGCTTCTCAATGTCATCGTTGTAAGCGAATGCGATCATGAGCTCGGAGCCACAGGATAGAGCGCCAGAATCGGCTCCCAGTGTCCGGAGAACGAACTCAGGTGGTTGACTCAATTAGCGTCGAACATGAGGGTCCGATTGAACGTACGTGGAAAGGTGATCTTAGGGCTGCAAAGAAGCAGGGTGAGTGTTGCGTCGGCGCTCTGAGAGAAGACATGCCCACGCTCATGTCAGAGATGGGAGACAGCATGGACACGCGCCGTCAGGCTCTTGAACTGAACAGCAGACAGGCGCTTATTGTCTGGGTGACATGTGTCTTCATTGGAGGACTTCTGATTCGTTTTTTTCTGCCGCCAGGTGGAGATATCATCTCCATGGAGCATAAGAACTCGCGGTCAGACTGTACTTCACCAGTTCGCAGCAGAATGAGCAATCACCAAGGCATTGCGTACAGCTCTTCCGATCAGGCTGTTAGTCAAGAGCGCATCTGGAAAGTGCTTCTGAGTATGTAGAGCTCGAGGAGTGCCCCGTGCTCTACAGTAGTCACTGCGCAATATAAGTGCTATTCTGTTCTATTGTGAGATGCCCGCATGGTTTGCCATTTGATGGGATCGAACCCTGCCGCGTGGTATCACAAATACTGCCAGTATTACTGTAGTTCGTGGTAGTCCTCATACCGGACTCTATCCGCTACCATGGAAAAGCTCGCTCCACTTGCCCTCTCTGCTCTCTATCACTTTTCACAAGTCCACTCAATCCCAACACCCGACTGAACAAGCACATCGGCATGAAACGGAAATCATCGCGCCTACCGCCAAGTGGCAGAGAAGTAGCAGCAATGTCACGGTCGGCGGGACGCCAGGAGTAAAAATGACCGCGGGAACATCAGTGCACCCGGATGTGGTCTCAAAAGCACTAGTTGGATACGATGTGGCAGGTCAAGGTGCGAACATAGTCCTCACATCATTTCTTACTTGCTCATTTGACCTAGTTTGAGGACAGCGCCACATCGTGCTACGGTGGTACCTGCGGGGTGGTCATTGGACTCGGCAGATGGTCCCGCAGACGTGCTAGTCACCAATGTGGTTGGGGCGCCATCTGCCTGCAATCCGCCGCCGTTACCTACCCACCCAAGTGCCCAGCAGTCTGTTGACTTGCATTTAAAAGAGGATCAGGACAAGTGCGTTCTCAGCTCGATAGCATCAGTGCGACATCACTCAATAGCATTTCTAGTTTGTCTTTGTCGATCACTTCGGGCGTTCGCACTGACTCCCACTCAATGGCGCTCTGCAGGGGCAATTCATCATCCCATCCGCGCTCTACAGTGTCTGCGCACCATATCATTCTCTTTCATTTCGGTATTCTCCTGTATTTGGGCTCCATAATATACTAGTAACGTAGCTTTAATGTCATTCAGTTTGCTCATTTGCTGTGATATGGCTACAACTGGCAGTGGTAGCGGGAACTGGCGCAATTTCCCTATTGGCAGTGGCGGTAATTTATCCATTTGGCGGGTGGGAAGGGAAGGCGGCGCTGGCGGACACACGCCGGGCATCCAATGCCCGTGAGACTGATTCATCACAGCGTAACTGCAGCACCTGAGTAGAGGGCTATAGTGGTATAGCTCTAGATTGATGATAGTACCCATAGTGTTTATAGACCGAGACGTCAGGCACAAGTACTACTCGAGTGCTACATACTAGGAGGTCTTCTATAACTACTATAAGCACTATAGCACTTATCGAGTGCTCTGTAGACGACATGCATTTTCCAGATGCGCTCCGACTCCAGAAGGATTCCGATAGAGTGACACAAAGCTACAATCAAATTCACTGTCAGGAGATTTTTCCAACTTCGAGGAAGTGAACCGAGGCGTCGCGTGGCGCAGCGGCGTGATATGCCAGCGCGATTGCACGTAACGAACCATGCGGCACATGGTGCTGATCATCTAGAATGAGCTATATGACCATTAGATGGATCACAGCACTCACTCTGACTGTCCACTGGCAAACGTTAACGTATTACGGTGCATGATTCGGACTCTGGATCTTGCAAGTGCACGTCGGGGGAAATGATTCTCAGCCGCGTGCGAGCACAGACACGCGGAGCTGCTCTCGTGGCTCAGGTGGAAATGCATAGGCTTGTTTATATCCGATTGTAAAGGTTGTTTCGACCTGCACAAAGAGTCAAGAAACTTGGACATTGACAATGGAGAAAAGGATATGCGACACGTGTGACTGGTCCTGAACTGGCATTTGCCGGAGAAGGCCAGTCGGTCCGAAACTCCGCATTCGTCCCTCGTCGAAACCTCGCCTGCCTTGTCCCTTGCTCTGTCAAACTATCATACCCATTCTCGCGGCAACAGACCCCATCGTCTCGACAGCACTGTCCGTAACCATAATGCAGACGCAAAAGATGAAATCGCTCTCCATCACCCCTTGCTATAGGAGGAACGTCTTGAACGCCAACTGTGCCTTACACCAACGCGCACGCTCAACACGGGGAGGAGGCTGATGTCGGCTGAGGGCGTATCGAGCCAAGGAACGCTTGGTGCTTCTGGTGGAAACCGCGTCCGTCTACGGTCTGCCGGCATCCTGGTCCATCAGGTCAGTCGCAAGTACCTGTGTAAAAGTCAGCACGCTCATCCCTACAGGTCGAGGATGGATTTCTCTCGTCGCTCTGAAGACCAGCCGCGGCATCATATCCAAGAAGGCTCTTTCAATCAGCAATTCTGCATCTACGCTCCATCCGACGATTGCATGAGAGGCATTTTCTCAGCTATGGCGAAATCACCGTACACATCGAGTGCGCATCCTTGTCTTCCCTATTAGATTCTCGCTGACAGCTCATTTCGCCAGGATCACCGACTCCTTTCCCTCGTCCGTGGTAATCCATTCGCCCTTCGTCTTACGATAAACCAAGGTCCATTGCTCATCTGCCACACGCCTCTTCATAATAGGGAAAGAGCACGCTCATGTACCGGGATTTGGACGTTATGACCCGCCGCCCAGGTCGCGTAACTTTAGTATCAGGCGTGGGCGAAAGAGCGTGGACTTGCAGCTATCGAAGATTTTTACTCCGCCTGCCAATGGACCTCGTCATCGTCGAACGCACCTACAAGCGTCCTTCTCCTCTTCCTCCTCCACCAGAGTCACTTCCATCGGTGCCCAATTCGCCCACGCGCCCTATCATGTAATTCCCCCGAGGAAGAGGTTCAGCGTTCGGAAAGGGAAGGAGAAGGAGAAGGAGGCGAGGTGATTGGCGGTGTGGCGGCGGCGGCTAGTGCTGCTGCTGTTGGTGGTCGTGGTGCGAGGGAAAATCAGGCTCAAGAAGAAGGGATAGAGGGGGGACCGTAGCCCGATAACCTGGCCTCCTTCGTATGAGCAGGTCTTATCGACGCTTGCTCATTACAGAAGGTCGGTTACCTGCCTAGGGGGACCGCTGGTTGTTGATGAGACACCCGCTGCCGTTCCGGCCAATGGCGGACTCCTCCTGCCGTCGTCAAACAGGCTCCCATTCCTGCTCCAGTTGTCGAGGCTCTCCTGCCACGGCTGCATTCGACGTAACTTCTGCCCCCACTCCAGCTTCAGTTGTCGAGATTTCTGCGCCAGCTGTCTAGGACACTCCTGCCGTTCCCGTCGATCAGGATCAGTTCCTACTCCAACGGTCAATGAGACTCATGATCCAGTCGTTGAGACATCCGGACGAGTCTGCGGCGAGTCTCCTACCCTCGTCGAGACACCTCCTGCACTTTTTGCTGTCGCCGAGACACCATCTTCAGTCGTAACGCCGAGAATTTGTCCGATTTCTGATGCGGGGACGCGTGAAGAGGTCGAGGTTCCGGTTAGAGGGGCGGATGAATTGATGAGGTAAAGGAGACGCTGGAGGAGAAGGGCGAGACGCCTAGGCCGACTGCTGCGCTCGACATTGTTGATGAGGATAACAAGGAATCGAAGCTTCGACCAGAAACGGGCAAGGACACTGACGGGATATGCTTCTTGGATATAGTTTGGATCTACTACATGCCCCCTCTTTTCCATTTCACCTGATACTCTTGCATTTACCACTCGTTTTTTAGATTGCGCGCATCTAATTTGTCTACGAACCTATCCAATTAATTGTTGTTGATGAGTTATGCTTGACACTCCTCGTTTCTATCTCTTTTGTTTTTACGAAAGGATGAAAAGTGGCGCGGACGCGGGGGACCAGTGTGTTGCGCCTCAGTCGGCCACCAAGGTTACAGACAGTGCGGCTCTGCTGAAAGCCATTCTTCGCGACGGAGACAGTGCGCCCATTCCTTCTCTGCATCCTCTGCTGAATCCTCACCCAAGCTGCAGCGAGGAATGGAGAAGGGAAACAAGTAACGCAGAACTGTTCTCGCGGCAGCTTCAAGTTCGCAACCGCCACAAGATCCACTGATCAATGCCGCTACTGTACTTGCTCTGCAATCTATACACCTATGAGTACCAACAATATTCATATACAAGGGTTTCAAGAGGTTTGTAGGAAGGACTACTGGTAGTGCCAGTTCTTTTATTTGACCGAAATCTCGCAGCGCCAGTGACGACTGGCGTTGCCAACTTCAGGATGCGAGATAATAGAGAGAAGCTCGCCAGTCCAGAGCTTCGAGGTGGACATACCAGAAGTTGGGCGACTTTCGACATCACTCCGCGCGCCGTAACGTTTGAAAATGTTCTTCACGGTTTCCCTCACGCCTCGGCGCTCCGTGGATTTTGACCACAACTCGATCCGATGTTGATCCTTGGACCAAACAGCTTCCAATGCGACATCAAACTCCGTAGTCCAGAAATTATCTCTTCTGAACCGTAGAATGCAGAGGGGGGTGCCATGGGTCATGGTAAGACAAGCCTCAGTTTCGCCCGCCTCGCAAACGGGGTATGAATCCTTTAGGGAGAAACCGGCCTCTATGGCCGTAGTGAAGGATGCAGTGAATGTATATTGGTTGATTAGGTCGGGAAGGATGGCCAAGTCTCGGCCTGCCTGCGCTGCATCGACAATGTGGATGTTGACGTGGTAGAAATTGTCATCAGGAAAAGTGGGGAGGAAGCGACGGCGTATGTCTATTGCAATGACTTTGTCGTCTGTCAGGAATCTTAGCGCTCTATTCGAACACCTATTCGCCACCGCAGATCGGCAACCGCCTTCGAGGTAGGAAGTCCCAAGGCTCATCCGAGTCGGGTCCCTCTCATCGGGGAATTCGATGTCCACCCAGGTCTGGTCACCGTCAAATCCAACCACGACGGCAAATCGTAGCGCCCAGTCGTGCTCGTTGAGGAAGACGAGGATGGCAATCTCACGTTGAGGGGAAACAACAAGGTGACCATACTTGTCCTCCTTGTCCCCGAAGCAGGCATGCGAAAAGGCAAACCCGTGCTCATGGCCTACAAGGACATGTGATATGCGCCGGAAACGCTCTTGGGGAAACTCCTCCGACTTCTTCTGTTCGAAGAACATTTCCCGGATGGTCTGGGGCTCCTTGCCTGGGTCAAACTTGCGCATTTTATTCTGTCTCACTCTCAAGAACTGCTGCTCGTCCGACATCGTTGAGTTGACCTTCTCTATACAAAGGGCCAACCGCACTGACGCCGGATCGCTTTCGCAGCGGCAATTCAAAAGAGCGAGGGACCTCGTGGAGGAGCTGTTATGGACCTGGACGATGGGGAGGTGTATATGGATGCCCATATTTGTCATCGAGTATGGTTTTGGGTTTTTGTCGAAGTCAGATCGAATGTATGTGCCACTGTACTTGAAGTCATCTGGACTGGTCGCAAGTAGTCCACTACCTTGCTGGTCCCCCCTCACAGGCTTTGTCCAGGCAAAAATTGTCTGATCGCTGGACCCCTTCAAGATCTCCTCCTGTAACCTGGTGAAGGCATGCAGTCCTTCGCCATAGATGGTCGGCATGAAGACACCGAAGATACCCATCAGTGAGTATGCCTTGTCCTCCAAGCGAGTTGTCTTTCTTTTGGCAGCCCAAGACATCCTCTTCGCGACGCTGATCTCTTCTGGTGAGAACCCCCGCACTAGACACCGCGAAGGGATCCCGGTAACCTCTGTGACCTTTTCCTGCAAGCTCGCCTTTGTCCCGATCTCCTTCCAGTCTCCTGCCAAGAAGATGACAATCGAAGGTGCCAACAATTCCTGCAATGTCCACCCCCTCTCGAACCACTTGCTTCCCAAGAAGCTTGATTCGAAGGTCCGCCAGGGGACATCACTCCGCACGTCCGCCAGGTAGGCATAGCAAACTTTTGCTTCGCGGTAGTATCGGTACATAGAGTTGATCGCCTCCGAGAGCTCGGAGCTACTAGATTTGTCGATGCAGCAGGTATCGATCCAGATGTAATCGTGATCTTCGATGCGTGCCAGCCTGCAAGCTTGCTCAATCTTGACATATCCCTTCAGATGCTTGATGCGATCCGGATCTTGCATCTGCTGAAAGGACACCTCTTCGTCTTCCCAGGTATGGGACAGGATAGCGTATGGTGGTATATTCTGTTCGTCTGCGTAGTAGACAAGCGAGATTGGGTCTGCGGTGGTAAGGAGTCGCATAATGATAGTCTGATCTCTGCACGAAGTGTAAGACAGGGTAAGGGCACCAGACTCGGACAAAGACGCACCGACAGAGTCTGCTTGCTGTCAGTCAAAGTGCTGGCAATATTAATGGAAGCTAGTCTGATAGTCTAACCCGAGGTGTAACCGTGTAAGTTGGGTGATACGACATCGAGACAAAAACTCACCGTATCCGACAAGATCCGCTTCTTACAAATTGCTGCCACTGGCACCGATGAGGGACAGTAGGTTCGCACTTTCACAATATATGAGGTAGGTCGTACAATTGTCCAGACGGATACGTACCGCGACGTCTGCTCTTGGTGTATTATAGTCTGACAACTTGAGGAGGTGTAAAGCGGGTGGTGGCGATAACAGCGTCAAAGTCGATGGATAATCGTCCGACACGTCAACGAAGGGTGTGGTAAGGAGAACAGTCTGCTATATGTTGAACTGCTGGTACCGTCTAGGTAATGATCAGTGATAAAGGTGTGCCATCAGTGATGAAGCCGTTTCATCAGCGGCACGGCAATGGAAGTGCCGTGTTCCAAGCTTGTCCAATGACGACCATGGCGCCTCGCTGTTCCCTCCACTCGCGTTCTGCGGACGGTTTTGCGGTCAATCATCTGGTCGTGGGGACTCCGACTGATACGCCGCTTTTACCACTGCGCATATCTTCACCAAGTCCGACAATGTCATCCCGACCCATGCATGAAGAACGTCTCCAGTGCGCCATATGATTCTCTGCTCCAGGATTTCGCTCACGTTGTTTTCATTCTGTGAAGATTACAGCCCTTGAAGAGGCTCTAAACTACGTCACTCTTGAAACACCTGCTTTTGAGCCATTCGTCGAAAAGAGCTCCCATCGTGCAAGAGGCGATTGTCGCGCCTGCCCTGGTCGAAGAGACGACTGCATCTACAGCAGAGGAGTGACTCGGTACTGAGTCCTCAACGGATTATCGGAACAAATTGTCGAAGAAGCTCTCATTGTGCAAAACATATCGTCGCGCGCGCCGTCAAGCTCCAGCGCCCGGTTCAGAGGGACTTGTCGTCGGAAAATCTTGACTTGTATGCGCTTTTCTCTTCCCCGTCGTTGTCCTTGTTAAGTCATTTTCCCAGCTGCTGCACATTCTATCATCGGAGAGGAAACCCCACTCGCTGAGGAGCCTGTAGTCGAGGACCTACAGGAACCGGCTCTCTACGCTCAATTCGACGATTGCATCGCATTGGTACCCTAAGTTACGGTGAAATCAACGTCCACACCCAGTGCGTTTCCTCGAAATTTTTCTCTTCTGGCTTGTCGCTTATACTTTCGTCTCGCCAGGGTTACCCACTCCTTCCTCCCTCGGCCGTGGCATCCCCATTCGCCCTTCGCTTCGCGACGACCCAAGTCCCATTGTTCACCCCTGCCACACACGGACCATTTTTCCATACTAGGGAACAATGGGATTCGCGCACATGATCCACATCGAGAACAAACGCGTCGCCCTTTATAAGCCGACAAGCCACTTCTTCCTCTGCCCACCACCGCCATGGACGCACTACTGCAGCAAGAAATCTGCGGCCTCTCAGGACTGCTCTATCGCCTTCAACACTGGAACCATTCGCCACAGCTGGTTGGAAATGATCAGGACTTGTCCACCGACAAGCATATTTCGGCGATGTATAGGAACGTCGCGAAGGTGCTGGGCACAGAGGAGCATGGCGTGGCAGTGAGCGGGTATCGTTCCGCCAAGCGCGGCTTGCATTTAGTCGTCGCGACTTCGGAGCGATCACAAGTACATGTTGGCCCTGGTACGCATTCCCATTGTCCACTCTCTGTATCTACTAATTTTTGCCGTGTGCAGGTCGGTCCTCCGAATACAACTCGTCGCCGAAAAAAACAGTATCAACAGCCGGTCAGTCCATCGCCACTCCACCATTGCTTCATGCTAATCCCCTTAGTACAGACTCCATATCCCAAGTCGTACCTCGTCTGTACGATTCCTTACGCGTCAGCTCGCTGTCAAGCAATACCCAGCCCTTCACAACGTCGGTTCTCCAATCGCGATATGCCTCAATCCGCCAATCCGTCGTCGCCTCGGACACATTCTTCTCTGCTGGACAGAGTTTTCGGCGCATCCTCGAAGAGTGGCGCCCCCAGTTGACGGACTACGACCTCCATCTCCTCCCGAAAGAGGGCATCACCATATCCTTCACCAACCCACAGACGACGAGACTCTTCAGCGCTTGGTTTTTGAACAAGGATATACCCGCCGGCAGCTCGTATACCGTCATAGGGACTCTGGAGGATGTCCGGCATCTGGTCAAGTCGGTTGGGATGGTGATACGCACGTTGGTGGAGGTGCTGGACAATCCCAGCGCGGTGCAAGGGAACCAGGTGTCGAATCATCTGGTGTATCTTACGTTGCTGCAGCAGACGGTGTTTCAGAAGAAGGAATTGGAGATGTTTTGGCGCCGGTCGAGTTTGGCGCAACTCCTCGGCCAGTGTTATCGCAAGTCTTTCTTGAAGTTGGAAGATGGTAGGCCCCTTATATGCCTTTACATCGTTGTTCATTGACGTAAAATGTCTCCAGTCAACGGGTCGACCTTCGACTTGTGTCCTTTCCCTGAGGAGCGAGTGCGCTTTTGCGCTCCGACGCCGGACGTTCGTGGACTTATGAACACATACATCAAGAACATCCTTTCCCCACACAGTGCCGCCTCATATTTGCATCTTTTTATCCGAAACAGCGCTCCACAGCTAGCGTTCGTCGACCGGGTGCTCTACATCTACACCGGCGACTCACAGACGACGTATGGCGAGACGTACATCCAGTTATTGGATGCCTACCTCGAAGACCGCGAGGACCGAGACGCGCTGGACGAATTTTGGCTAGCACCATACCGCAATGCGCTCAGCCAACGCATTTCAGCATCCGTCCACCCCGCTACAGCCCTTGTCTGCCTACAACACTCCTCTGCACCCATTCACGGCGTGGACATGGACACGCAGCAGGCGCTGGATAACATGGACGGGATGATGGGGACGTCGCACAAGCTGTGCCACTGCTGCTACCTCTTCCGGCTGTACTCGGCGCTCGCTGAGCATGCGGATGGGTTGTGGGAGGATAATGATGTGCGGAGTCATGGGCGGGTGACGCCGTGGCTCCCCCCAGTGTCGGCGGCGAAGCCGCAGGTGTTGTGGCAGATGCGGCAGAACTTGGTCAGGATGTTGGATCAGACGGTGGAGGGGCTCAGGAGGATGATTTACACGGACTTGCAGAAGGAGGCGGATAGACGGGCGGGGTGGATTGGGGTTTGAACTTAGATGATAGATGTGAGTGTGATTACCAGGACTTTCTGCACTATATTTATCTACTGTCAATAATTTATTGTATCTGCAAAATTTAGAGTACTTGTATCTTATGTATATATCGTTAGTTTACTATGCAAGTTCAGGCTTCCTATACATGATTGATTCGTCGTCGACTCCTCATCTTCATTATATCTCAACTTGCATTTGGTATCGTATGACGCGTTCACATGACACTAGCTGTCTTTCTCCTTTCCCTCATGACGATACCTCGCTCATCTCTTCTCTTCGGTCTTGCAGTATGCTCACTCGACACCCGGGAGAATGCGGGTCTCTGCGCGAATGTCGCCGATGTCGCAAGCGTGTCGGGTGGCGCTGACTCATTGACACCATCATGCTCGGCATCGCAAATCTTCCGCTGAATGGTCTGCGCGTCTAAATTCATTCTCGGGAGTCGGGAGGACACGGATTCACACAACTTTGGGGCCGACGTCGCGCCTCTTGCTAAGCATTGTGTCGGTCGGCACTGACTCATTTTACCTCTCGGCCTTATGAATCTTCCGTTATGATAATGTATAAAGAAGCTAGCGCTTCGCCCAAAAATCATCCCGAACCATGACGATAAACAAGACGATCAACATCCCCGCATCGACGGTCACCATCTCCGTCAAAGCTATCAACACTGGGACGCCGGAGACACAGCTCCCCGCAGCCTACTTCCTGCAGCCTGTCTCCGAGGGGCGAGAGGTTTACACCTCGCCAATCTACGCTTTTCTTCTTCAGCATCCCTCCGGAAAGCGCCTACTCTTCGACCTTGGGATGAGGAAGGGTGCCGAAGGGTTGTCACCAGCTATTAAGGGACTGCTCAAGCTCTGGAATGATTTAGGCCTCCGTGGGCTCGTCGTGGAGAAGGATGTCGTGGATCAGCTCGAGGAAGGGGGTGTCAGTCCAGCCGATATTGATACGGTGTTTTGGAGGTTCGCTTCCTCATTCTTAAGACATGATGGTCACTCACTGGTGATTATAGTCATACGCACCTTGATCACATCGGTAAGCCGAGCAATTGAACGTCCTACTTTCAAGTCTTTGACCTTTCTCTGTAGGTGACTTGAGGAAGTTTCCATCAAAGACAGAACTCATCGTCGGTCCCGATAGTGATCTTAGGACGTATCCAACCGTCACCGATGCAACCCTGGTCGAAGACGATATCAGGTAAGAAATTCTACTTATCCGTGGCGAAGTTGTTTTTGATCCTGAACAGTGGCCGCAAAGTTACCGAGTTGAAAGACTTCCCGTTGAAGATTGGTGAATACGATGCATTGGATTACTTCTCCGACGGAAGCTTGTATATCCTCAATGCCCCCGGTGTATGTATGTTCGACCATAGTTGTGTACACCTCATTCATACTCTCTCAGCACTGTGCCGGGCACATCAGCGCCCTCGTCCGCGTCACGGCAACATCTTTCGTCCTCCTCGGTGGAGACACATGCCACCACCCCGCGCAAATACGACCTAACAAGCACTGTGCATGTCCCTTCGCATCTTTCCCTTCGAACACGCCTGATGTTCCCCTACTTTCTATACCGGAGGGTCCTTCTGCGTATCATGACCGCGTGGCTGCAGTCGAGACGCTAGGAAAGCTTGCTCATCTCGATGCAGAACCAAATGTGCTGGCTCTGCTCGCGCACGATAGCTCACTCCCCGGAATTATAGACGAGTTTACGAAGGACGTCAATGCGTGGAAGGAGAAGGGGTGGAAGGATAAGATCATCTGGGCCTTTTTGGAGAGAGGACATCCAGCGAATAGGTTCGAGGTTAACGAAGCTTAACATTACAGAAGTATTCACTTACTTAGGGAACACATGTATACAATAGAAAGTCACATCGCTCATCTAGTTCGGGTACGCAGTGTCGTGGTAACGCTGTAGTTAAAGATTAAACATTGCATCGCAGTATTCGACGATGGGATAATATTGTGGTAGCTAATTGAGTCTCAAGCTACTAATTCAGAACTTTCGCTACAACGTGCAGTCCCTTGCTCGCAAATGGCGACAGATCACTGGTGATAGCCTTCGCCGTCTCACCCCACTTGCGTCGTGTATCATAGCTAGCGCTCTGATCATACCAGGTCAAGTGAACGTAGTTAAAGGGCGCAACATCCCATCGGCTTTTGATCATGTCGACGACGGAGTCAGACTCCAACTCGACGGCACCGTTGAACTGGAGTGTTCGGAGGTTGGGAAGTAAAACCTCTCTATCGTCCACGCGGACGAGCTCTTTCACGATATCGTCCGTTATACCAGATTTGATGCATAGCAGTCGAACATCGTCGATGGTTGGAGTCCCTCGGAAGAGGTCCATGACGTCGCTGGCGCGGATGTGGCCCCCATCGAACTGCATGATAGCAAGAGGAGAATGTGACCGTAGGATACACCTAACAAGGGCTTCAAATACAACCAGACCGTCGGAGGGACTCGCCCTGCTCCAGTATTTCGCCGTAATGCCGATTTTTACCAATGCCGGGAGTTGGACGTGATCCAAAAGTTGACACAGAAACCAATCTGTCCCATTGCACTCCCCCGTCAGACGCAGCTCGCGGAGGTGATTGCAGATAACGGGTGTGGTTTCGTTGGTGAGAGGCCCTTTCAGGAAAAAAGTGAATGTTTGAAGTGCTGTCGCCTGTGTCAGCACCTGAACCGCATCATCCACTTTTCCAGCTTGTTCTCCGTTGCCTGCTCCCGTGAATGACCGTATCCTGCCCCATGGGATGCCACATTGAGCGGCACCAGTTATATCGTAGGTTTCCAAGGTGGTCAGTTGGCGCGAACACACGATGTCCGGCATACGAAAATTCGAATCCGATTTTGCCAATGTGTTGTGGACGTAGAGTCTTTTCAAGCCGTGAAGGGATCCCCGTAACGGTTGCAGCCCCGTCATCGTAGCCACCGGAAGAATGAGATCCAGTGTGCGGATCCGAGCAGCCACTGGGGCCAAAAACTTCACGATTTTCTTCGGCAGTTGTAGGCGTCTGGGGGAAGTGTCCTCATGGCGAGGATGCCAGACGAAGGATAGGGACAAATGTGCTTGGCCGGCTAAGCGAAGGTAGTGTTCCAGCCGCTCCGACCCCTTTTTTTCACGGCGGAAACGGTCGATGTAGATTGTGATTTGTGACCAGAGAGTTGGGCAGGCAATGATGTCCCTATGCCACCGCCGACAGACGCGAACCATTGACCAAAGTGGGTGTGAACGGGGCATCACGTTCCAGGAATTATCGCCATCCTTGAAAAATCGAGGCACCGTGGGCATGATAGCAAGGGAGATTATGTGTGTGAGGACTTCGGTTGGAACGCGTCGAATAGGTGTGTTCAACTGGCGTCTACGCCCTATTGCAGCTGAGAGTCTCCCGCGATAGCGTGCAAGGGCATTCATGATTTCGACCACTCTGCTGACCTCTGCAAGAAGAGCATCTCTCAGACTTCCAAGCTCGTCTGAAGCTTGCTGAGACCTCTGAGTGCGTGCAAGGACATCAGCGATCGACTGGGTAATGGCGTCACTTTCGGGCGGCAGAAGAGGGTCATTGCTCGAGCTGTAGCGGAAAAAAGTAGGATCGCTACCGAGCGTGTCACAGAAGTCGGTCGGCAGGTGGGAAGTCTGCGGAAGATGGTTCGAGCACGAACAGAATCCCACACCCTTGCACGGTGTCCAATCCTGAAGAAGAACTGCAGGATGATTGAGAGAGAGTTCGTGAGTTCGTACTAGGACTTACCGTGTCCCGTGGTAGACATAGTGTGCACTACTATATATGAGGCGTCAAGAGACTACTGATGCTCTCGAGTTTTTAAGTTGATCGCCGAGACAAAGAGACGCGAACACGTGCTGTGCTCGAAAGATGCCGCTCCGGCAGTTAATCAATTCAAATTTTCAATCTCTCTGATCGACACCACCGGAACCTTTTTAGACCACCAGCTGCAGGCCACCACTAGCAAAGGGATGCTGGAAATCAGGTCAATATAGTGCAACGATGGTGATCGTCGACACAAATGAAACAAAAAGACCACCGAATTTCATATTAGGGATCACTGACCCGTGAGTCGCTTGGTTAAAAGGGCTGTTCCCCTGCTCTGTCCATTTCCTCATAGCCATACCCCCTCCACATAGAATGTTCTCTTTGGGAACAGCCAAACTCCAACCATCGGCACTCTACGTCGCGTCGCCTTCACCATGCCATGGACCTATCATCAGCGCCAATCATCACCACTGGTCACTCATCACCACGGATTCGTCCGGGCACGCCGCGCGACACCGGTAGTCGCTCATTCATGGGACGCGCTGGGAGAGCTACCACTATGAGTCAGCCTTTGACCCGCAATGGGAGAACTACGATTATCACAAAGTTGAAGGGTGGCGGCGCCCTCATGACGAGGAGCTGATGAGCACGCTCGATGGATTGTATAAAGAGTTCGAGGGCGTCGATGTTGAGAGGATTAGGAGTATGAACAGAAACTCTGGGACGTGGATCACCGCCGCGCTTCAGCGTTTCGTCAAGGTGGGATGGTTGGACGAGGGAGGTCCGAGTCGTCAGAAGACTGTAGAGACTCGAATTCTAGACATGGCCAGTACATCATACTGTAGGTGACAGTTTATAGGATAGAGAATGTGGTGACATCGTTTGCACACCAGCGTACACGAGTCCTCCGCTCATCGTGAATGCACTGAGGCTGCGAGATCATCATCTGAAGAAGGCCTTGAGATGACATCAAGACTCAGATTAATTCGAGTACAGAAAGACACCCTAAAGAACAGAATTGGATGACTGCGTTATCTCTTACTCCTTCGGTTTGTAATCCAAGCGGAAGTGCTCAGCACAATGGAGGAGGACTGATGTGCAGCGAGCGATGGGGAGGGAGAGGTAGATGATGCGAGTCTCAAGAGCTTGCGGCTCAGCTATGGTGAGCGACTGGTGCCGCTCGAAGAGTTCGACGATGTACTTGAGGTATGAAGCGTAGTCGTCTTCATCGTCATCCCAGGACTCCGGTCCAAAATGGGACTGCTGCTCGATACATTTGATCGATAGAAGACATACGCACTGATGGAAACTTCTCCCAAAGAGATGGACGGGAATCGGTAGGGAAGAAGGCGCATGTAGTGGTAAATTCGATCTCAAGAGTCAAGGTGCCAGGGAGAGGAGCCCGAATTCATCAACACATCGTGTAGTACGTATTCAGAGACTCAGGAAGGTTTTCAGAAAATCGATTACGTATTCGGAGACCAGTAGCTCTAGAGAGATCAAGTCTTGAATGAGTGTGTCACTAGCAGAACGCGCAGTGCTTACTACGCGGAAGTCTGTGTCCAAGGTAATTGAGTCATTGAATGTCCGGGTCCGTTTGGAATAGATACTAGCAGCAGTAGCGAAGTTTTTTTGACAGTAGGAAGAAAATCAATTGAGTACTACCGCACGCCGATGGAGAAACTTGGAGAAAGCAAAGCGACATTGAGTCTGACGGCACCGTGACCGTGCCGAGTAGAGGCTGCCGCCAAATATTTGGTTACCGCGCCTTTTCTCTTCAACCGCCAACCATCCCGATGTGTCGCCCTAGGCTCATGGCGTCTCAAGACCCTGAAGAACATTGTGTTACCGCGTCGTAAATAACGCTCGCATTGCAGAGGCCCAGCTTTTTCAAAAGGACTGATCATGAGCCACGGAAGACGAGTTCACGCCGACATCTCAGATCTCAGTTTCGTCCCCTTATGTGGTGGAATTTGGGGTGGTATGGTCGTCTTTTGCCGTCTTTCAAAGCACTACTAATTCCTACCCTAGCGTCTCTGCCGGAACCGGATCCAATATATAGCAACACATCGTTACACTCCGCGCGCCGGTACGGCCGTTAACTTGGTTATATATCGCGCCCTCTTGGCGACATCTTCATGGCCACCATCAGGCAGGATGTCCTCCACGCGTCTGTTGAACTACAGCTCACCGCATCCCTCTCTCCATCTTCGATTCCAGCCCCGTCAACTTTGCTTGTACCGCTGGCGTCTGGTTTTACGATACACCGCTTGATGTACCCACTCTCCAGCGAGCACTGGAACTCACCCTGGGTCGGGGTTACGCCGCTTGGGCTGGTCAGCTCCAATTTGCCGCCTACAATCCCAATGGAGGCCACACCCAACGATATGGACGCGTCTTGGTAGATTTCCATTATCGCATTCAATTCAGCGCAGAGGACATTGATCGTATCTGGGAGACTTTCGGAGGCTCGAACGCTGGCATCAGCAAGTTTGATGCTTTGCCATCCTTTATCTCATTCTTTGTGCCCGTCGTCCAGACTTCCTCGACCACGGAGATGCTACAGCCAATCTGAACATCACACTCGGCCACGGGAGCGCCTTCCTTCTCCCCTTCCTGCGACTTTCCTAGGTTCTTCGCCCGCGTCGAAGCATCCACTACCCAGACCCCCACCGTTCTATCCCTCGCCCAATCCATTCGCCAGACGCTGTCACTCTTCTCCCCTTCCGCCGCGGCCGGGATCGGGGCGATGTTATACGACATGGCACACGAAGCCTGCCCGTATAGGATCTGGGGCGCCTTCTTGGGGAGGCGGGATTGTATCGCAACGTCTTGATTAAGGCTTGGGGTGTTCGAGGTGGACTTTTGGTGGGCAAGGGGCGCGGAGGATGGAGGCTGTCATGCCGAGCATGGATGGGTGTGTGCAGGTTCTGGACGATCTTCCTGTAGGACAAGGAGAACGGGAACAGGGAGGGAAGCTGAGGTAGTACGAGGAGGTGATTGCGGTGTCTCTACATTTGAGGGAAGATGTTATGAGGCCGGTGTTGGAGGATCCGTCCCTTGAGAGGTTAGAACGTGGTGGGGCTTTGGGTGATGCCGTGTAGTTTGAGGCTGTGTACATCTTCGAGATCGATGTTTGTTGTGTTATTCACGTGCTGTGTTTTATCTCTACAGTGTCTTTTATATACTGTTCGATGTATTTCCTCGCACCGTGACTCTGCTGTGGCAGGAAGTAACGCGCCAAGAGGAGATCTAGCTTTCTTTATGTAGCGTCACCCGTACCTGATGGTGCAGTAGCAGGCTAACGGTAGCACTACCGTTGTGCTTTCATCACTGTTCAGGATTCATCACTGTTCAGGTGTGACCGTGTGTTAGTTAGGCTGAGTGGTGTCGGCGCATACTATCAGTGTAACTTATAAGGCCTTGGCCCTTGGGATTGTCACCATAGTTGCTAGATCAATTCCAAAATCACTGAGAAGTCAATGCTTAGTACAGAGTCCTTGGACTGAGCAGTGACTTCTCAGAGCTTTTGACTCCGACGGAGCTCTCAGCTCAGCCAGCTTAGAGCTATTTGAGGGGTCCTCAAACCTCGACTCCTCGTGACCTCGTCGGTGCAAAAAATTCCCTCTAGCCGACTTGAACGACTGACCTCGTCATAGTGATGCGCAAAGCATGTACTAGTGACGCGCTCTACCACTGAGCTAAGAGGGATACTTATAATGCGTCGGACGGAGTAAGGATTCGCCCGAATCAACAAGGAGAAGAAAGCTCTCTCAAGACACTTAGTTGTACCTACGCTACTTTGCCCTAATGATGTTCATCAACGGCCACCATCTCTGCGCTTTGTCTAGATATGCCCCTTCTCGGGAACCATCAGCCAAGTTGTTGACTCGACCTTCTGCCCACTGCTCGCGGTACAATGCAGCGCCAATGCCGTTATACCACATACCTCGTAGTGCATTGGGATCCTACACAAAGTCACTGTTAGAGAAAGCACGACAATCCATAAAAATTAACGGCTCAACTCCAAGCTCATCACCTGAATACGTTGGCGGTGTAAAGGACCGAATCATCACGTCCTTCGCAAATTGAGCGGCAACCTTGGGAATGAAGCTTGGAGAGACATGCTCTGCGACTCTTTCATTGCTGACCGTGTCTGTTGTATAGTGGAACGTTCTTGAGTAGATACTCTGGGCATCATCAGATACAGCAAACAGTCGTAGTTCGTTCAAGCACCAATTCCAGTGCGCGCAACGTAGGTTCAGTATTTCAGCCAGTTTCCATAGCCGAGCCTGTGATTCCGTATCAGCGGTCAAAAGAATCTTGCACATGGTTAGAAGGTTCTCCGACTGTGCGAGCTCCTCCGCCATTCCGCAAAATGTGCCCGAATACTCGGAAGCCAAAGCTTGCAAGCTATCGACATAGAGCGAGGCCAGAAGACTAGTGTGGCGAATTTGCCATCGATGCAGTGGATTGTCACTTCCAATGTCGGCATCGGGCATTATTCCTTGGCTGGTAAGGCTCCAGCTGAGACCTTGTATCCACCGCTTTCGCCTGAGATGTTGGCAGACCCGTTCAACATAGCTGACATGGGCCGGCGACAACAAAAAGTAGGAAAGTATGTGCGAAATGGTCCGCGCATCAGATGCAAAGGATACCCGTATAACCTTTTCGCAAATTTCCGACGTAAGCCACGAAAAGTCATGGGATGCGCCTTCCAGTTCTACCTGTCCATTCAATGCACCGAACAGCGTTACTATAACAGTGGCCTCATCCTTTGGTATGATGCAAGTGCCCGATCCAAACAGGTCCGACTTGACGACATTCTTGTAGGCGAGAATGGCCGCTCTATGAACATCTTTGTGTCTGTGGTGCAGATGTTTTTGAACCGTATAAACGTCTGCGAGTGACAGTAGGTCATGGAAGAGTGAAGACTCGTATAAGGTTCCATGTGCCTCTCGGGTCCAAACCTCGTGCAAGGACGAGCTCATTTGGATAGACGGCGTCTGAAGCATGGCGAGCACAAGAAATACGTCGTCCGGCAGGCCTTCAGTATGATCTGTGGCCTTTCGCTGAAAACTAGGAAAGCCGACATGTAATAGCCATCGCACGAATGATGGTTGCATGTTCTCGGACAATGCAAACCCTAGCGAAAAGGCTCGCCCATTTGTCTCCCGATCGTAGCTGTCAATGACGAGCGGCGGCCAGTCTGTTTCAGGCGGCATCCAGAAAGTATACAAATCCGGCATGTTTAATTTACCGCTACAGTTAGAACGGTCACAACTGTGGTGAATGACCGCAGAGTGTAGCAGCGTACACCATGTTTGGGATGGTACATCGTGATCAATGGCAAGCCAGTCGGATCCCAAACGTAGAGCGTTCTCGAATATCTTTCCCCAGAAGACGACATCAAGATAATGTCGAGTTCCAAGCAGATGGTTGCGGAGAAACTCCACTGCAGGTCTAGGATCAATGTGCTGGAAAAGATCGTAGGCTGTGGGCTCGGCTCCCATGAATGCAATTCCACCGCCATCAAAGCGAAGCGCTGCTCGATGTAAGCGCTCTAGTCGGTCCTCCGATTGCCTCGGCTGCAGACGGAGCTGAAGAGCTTCCACAATGCCTTTGATCCCGTTGGGACCTTCGACGAAGGAAATCATCTGCAGGGGAAGACTACTGAATGCCTGAAGGACGATACTCTCGACGGAGAAGTTGGAGGTAGTGTTGTAGAGCCATGTCAAGGCAGAAACCTCAACCTGAGATGACTCACGTTCCACCGCCTGTATTTCGACATCTCTGAGGGAGGCTGGCTGCGTAGGAGATGGACTGGCGTTGCTGTTGAAACCACGGGAAATTCTCAGTCGGCGTAGAGACGCGAGCAGCAGGTAGCAGTAGGATGATAAGGATGTTTTATAAGGGCAGTCTGGGAAAAGGAGAGGAAGTGTATTGCTGAGGAAATATAGCAAGAATGTTCCTCCTGCAAGGAGTCCGAGAGCTAGTGCAATCGCAGTATATAGCGCGCACACATAGACCACTAAACCGACAAAAAATAGACCGAGGGAGAGGTGCATAAGGACGGGCAATAAAGCCATGATAAGGGGAACCTGCCACCTTTTCAAGGCAGTATATCGGTAATGGCGGATGCGGGACCTATCGAGAGGAGTTCCAGATGGTATGGACTCGTATTGATGGATCCACTGCTTCGTCACGATTGCGATCAAAGCAGTGGCCAGGCTGAGGCCCAGGCTGATGAAGAAGAGTCCATTGACCCAGACATCGGAGGTGTTCGGTCGGAATGAAGCGGCGTCGATAGAGAAGGCAGGGACTTCTTCAACCGCAGCAGCACTTCTCGCCATCGCACGCTGGACGGCAATAGATTCAGAGACGAGTCCCGCGACCAGCATGATAGGATCGACTTGGAGACTTTGGCATGTCTGAGCGACAAATGTCGTGAGAACAGCAGAGAACAGCGCAGCCTACAGCACATTGACCAATCAGCTATGTCGATTTTGGGGATAGGCACTGGCACTACTCACAAAGACAAGGAGGACATCGAGTCCATCACGCCAATCCGCAACCATCTCGCGGTCATATTTGGCGCTCTCGTCTTCGTATGTTTTCCATACCCTTCCGGTTGAAGACATCTCCTTGTATATTTCATCCGGCGGGTACTTCTGCTCATAATCGTAGCGATCGTTTCGAACTAAGAGAAAAGATGAAGCGTCAAATGTCAAGCCTCAGAAATCGGATTTTCATACCGCCGTGGTTCTCCCCCGAGGAACCCATGCCCAGTAGCTTCGAGGGCGGGTCCCATCGCAGTAGCATCGGTGGATAGTCATCCTCAACATGGCCTGAGGGCGGGTTGCCGGGCAGGTTCAGTTCGGGTGGCGGCTCTGAGGACATTGCATATAGTGCTGTTATGGGTAGCAGATTGAAGACGGAAGGCGGTGGTTTGGATCCACAAGCGCATTTTGTACATCAATCAAACGGATCAACATGCACCTCCTCCGAGTAAATCTAGATGTACATACCATCACGTCAAAGCAAACAATCACGAATGGACAAAAGACAGGAATGCCATAAGTAGGTATCTAGGGAACAAACATTATTCCTCGTAACAAAAGAGTCTAACAATTATCGAGGCATCGACGCGATGGTCGGATCGGAGCAGGCACGTATCAAGTCTCCTAGTCCCAAGGTTACGCTCCGCTTTAGCGAAAACGAGTCTTTGCCCGTTATATACCGCTGTGCCATAGGCCTGAGGATTATGTGGCCGAACTCTCCCTGCGATCTCACCAGGTTAGTCGAGGCTTCCGCCCTGTATCGAGCTTGAAAGTAATTCGCTACGGTATCCACGTTGTGTGTCCTACATAGTTTTGAGGTCAATTGACTTTCACCATGAGCCTATAGAAGTAGACGTACCCTCCTGTTAGATCGACAAGTTGTGAAATCCAGCTTCGTGGCGGTGAAGGAGTGATGAGCTGGTATACTACATCATATATGACATCCGCGGCAAATGGTGCTGAACGCCCTTGGCTATCCTTGTAGTGTATCAGCTGTGCAGGCCACGCCAAGGAGGACAACATAGCATCCTCGGGGCTGACTGCGGGCGAATGAGCATCCACCTGAAGGGAGGCTGCTCGTTGCTCTTCGTAGTGTTGGTTGGCAGGATGCGGGAGTGCAGAAGACCGAAGGTACCCTCCTGTAGCGTCGTGACCATGGTTCGGCGGCGCCTGAAACTGACCCGATAGACCGGGATATGTTTCAAGTTTTGAAGAATGAGATCTGGAGTGCTGACTAGGAACATATGTCATATGAGATGGAAACGCTCGATAACTGTTCGAAAAGTCGCCATTGGGTAGTATTCTGGACTTATTTATGGAAGCATTCGGTTGAGGATACCGTTCTGGAGCACCCTGACCGCTTGTGGGGGTGAGGTTCGGTGCACTGTATCGACGGGGGTAGGTTTCTGAAGAATGAGATGGCTGGTTTCGTGGCATTATGTCCTGATATGTGGAGTGCTGACTAGGATCACTTGTCATATGGGATGTAAACGCTGCACGGGTGTTCGAAAAGTCGCCATAGGTTATGCTACCGGACTGATTTACGGGAGTGTTCGGTCGAGAATACTGTTCTGAGGCGTCCTGAACCTCGTTTGCGGAAGTGAGGCTCGGTGCACTATATCGACGAAAGGGGAATCCCGAAAGATAGGCTGGCTGATGGTATGGAATACCGTCAGGTCTTGGGTGTTGATTTGGAATATATGTGTTGTGGTTTTGTTGTGGCGGAGGATGATTCGAGTGGCCAGGATTGGGTAGTAGGCCGTACTGTTTCTTGCTAGTCGGGGACACCGAGAGTGGCTGAAAGACAGGCGAAGGTTGGATAGCCTGAGCGAAGGCATTGTCCTTGGATTCTCGGTAAGATAGATCCCCAAAGACCGGCCTCGAAGACGGGAACAATGGAGAACGGTGAAAGCCATGGACTGTGTATGAACGATGTGCGTGACTGCCAGAGTCCGCGTTTGACTGACCCGTCGGGGGTGGCGGGTGAGTGGGACGGGTGCTCGAATGGTGTTGCTCGATGGGACTATTCGAAGCGGCAGATATTGGAGGCTTTCCGGAGATTCCGTGCAGCTTGTACCCATCCCACAAGAATGCTTTGATTTGATTGGGATTGGTGGACAAGGGGAACCATCTGCGAGCCGCAAAGCGCAAGCACTGAAAGGATGTGTAATTTCCTTCATTATACCGATAGGCCTGCGGGTAGTACTTGTCCGTTCGTATTTGGGACCATTGCGGATGAGAGCAGCGAGGGGCGAGCATGATTGTGGTGGGGAATAGGATGTAGACGCCGTACTGCGCGCCATGGGCCTTTTAAAGCGGAAAGGCCCAGCGCGCTTCATCGAATACAAGGTTGCTCTTATGCAGAAAGAGGACGTCTCTTGAAGCAGAACCTATCTAAGCATAAAGGACGCCTATCCATCATCAGAGCAGTGATGGCTTTTGTTGTACTGCCATGAAATGGTGAAGGTCATGACTCTTTCAGGAGCGTGGACGTGAAACGCACAGTTTGGTGGAACAGGAACCAAAAGAGAAGACCCCGATGTTTAACAGTCACTCGGAGGGAGGAGATAGCGCTGGGCAGGCCTTGCCGCCGGAAGTTTTGCTTTCTGCCATTTCAGATGCGAGCCACAAATGTATTGGCGGCCGTGAGGTCGACCAGAGCAGTCCTCTCCCACAAACAATAAGACGACCGTCGAGCAAGATCATGATAGAGGACCACGTATCCATGGAGAGACGAAGATCCCTGTTGGCTAGGGAAACGTCACGACGGTATACCCTACACCCTCATGAACGACTCAACGAGACAATAAAGCACGTGCTGGGTCGCCGATCCGCGAAGACATTAGTGTCGTAGTCTCCGTGCGATACGTACACAGGTACAGTCTGGGAAGATATGGGTGCGAGCGTTGAAGTTACCAGTCTTGACACCTGAGTCGCGGGGGAATGCAAAGAGCAAATCATGCACGACGCCTCAATTTAGCTAATAGCGACCGATGCCATCAAACTTGCCACACAGATCCGCTGTTCATTTCCTCGTAAGTAACGGTCTGCATATACCTGGGTTCAGTCTCGGGTCGTAATGGCATGGCTGGGAAATGTACCTTATATTGCGCCACACACATGGTTCAACCTGCACCGGAAAGTAAGTCGGTGATTGATGTCGCCAAGCTGGGCAAGTCCAAGGCACTTTTCATACAATCTCGAGCTATAGAAGAAAAACGGAAATGAGACGTTTGCAAAGGATGGTGTGACGGCAAGTAATAGTCATAGAAGATTATCGAAGGATAATCCGTCATTGAAGCGATTATTACGAAATTCGGAAACTTGGTGTGAGGTTGCCGCTTGCGAGAAGGGAACGCCGAACGAAGGAACCTGCACCAAACGGGAGAGCAGAATGAGATGGATATGCTACAATGTTATGATACAGATAGAAAGAAATATATCACGACTACCAGAATTTCCAGCCAGACTTCGGCTTCCCCCCTCCACGCTCATCGCGTTCTTTTCTCAAATCCTCGAGCATACGCGTGACGCCATCAAGCTGCGGCCCCACAGTCGCGCGCCCACCGAACCAGTCCACGACAATGGGATAGTTCGCTGGTCCAGGCCGCGGCGAGTCAGCGTCCAAGTATTCCCTGATTGTCTGCATTTCATGCGGACCAGGCTCGGCCTCGTCGACGTCGAGCTTAAAGTCAAGCGCAGGATTCTTGGGGTCTCCGGGAGGAAAGGGACCAGTGCTCGCGGCGGTCAGCATCTGGACGGCTTTTCGAGAGTGTTCCAATGATGGATTATGACTGCGAAGGCGGATGGATGATGAGCATGATGTCGCGCATGACGACAGGAAGGCTTACTAGACCGTTATTGAGCGCTATGGATGGGTAAGCAATGATCGGGAGGGCGGGGAGACTACTGACCACGCCGCGGAATGCTTTTAGAAATGACATGACTGTTTGAGGCAAAGGAATTGCCTCCGAAGTCCGGCTGCTTGTGGGGCAAGCCGGCCGATGGAGCCATCCCGATTAGGAGAAGACCGGAGAAAAAGCTAGACAACGTTCCTTTCCTCCTTACCACCGTCACCGCACGCCCGCCTCCCGCTGCCACCGTCATCGACAGCTAGGACGACCAGTCAGGCGCTCATAGTGCCCCAGAAGACGGCACCGACGCGAATCGCTCTTGAGAATTGTATCAACGTGCGTAACTGTCGCACTACACTAGATGACATCTCTCAAACGTTGCTTCAGCATTGACAATATCGGCGCACATGATACTTACAAGATGAGCCACGACGTCGACTCTGAATCTCTTTCCAAAGGAAAAGGGAAGGGCAAAGCCCACACCATTGATGACCCCACCGAAACTACCCCTCTGCTCCCGACGCCGTCTGGCTCGGTGCTCAACGACGACGGCGAAGGACCGTCACCCAATACAGCCCGCCGGCGCCTCATCTCCAAGCTTGTTTCTGTCTTTCTCGTCACATTGGCCATCTGTGTCGTCCTACTTGTCGCTCTCGCCCTCGTAGCCCGGTCCTATGTCGCACAGATCTCGCGAATATCACCCGAGGCGGTGATAAAAGATAACCTGAAGCTCAGTGGACCCATCGGCGTTAATGTGCTCAATGTCACCGACTCCGGCGGCATATGGACTAGAATTGACGGGTATATCGGGCTGGATGCTACTCGAGCACTGGGCGTCAGCGAGGACAGCGAGGACAATTTTGTCACCCAGATATGGAAGTCGTTCGGTCGCTGGGGGATCCGCCGAATGCGTGTGGTGTCCCTGGACTTCAGCCAGATACGGCTGGTCAACGATGACGACGTTCTGTTGGCCACACTTGACCTCGAGCCGCAGGAAATAGTGCTGGCCGTGGACCCGCCGTGGGACAAGTCATGGCTGGAGCCGATATCCACTACCGTCTTTTTGCAGCCGACGGACAACACCACCAATCTCATTTCTTTCCTCAACGACTCCTGGCGGCTCGGTCGAGCCATCATCGACGTGGAGGTGGAACGAGTGGGCATACAAGGCGGTGCTTTGGGCCATTACAGTTGGAGAAAGAGGGTTCACGAAGAGTTCTCCAACATCAAGACATATTTGGTCTTACATTGTAAGTCTTATCAGTATCCTTCTTGTCTCAGACTAACTGTCTCTACAGTACCACAGCTACCAGGACTGCCTCAGCCAGGTCGCGGTGTTCCACTCCCCCCTCTCTCGGAACTTATTACACTTGATTCGTTCTCTGTGTCCAATGCCCACGACCAACTTGCTCTCTCTGCAAGCACCACACTAGTCAACCCCGTCCCGTCGCTCAACTTCACCGTTCCGGCCTTACCCTTTTCTGTTTCACTACCCCCAGACATCCCCATTGCAGCCGTCAACACGGCCTCATTTACGACGACGCACCCGAACATCACCATTGCCATAACCGGCTCCGTACTCCCGCTACCACCCACCTCATCTAAGCTGCTATCGACCTTCCTTTCGCGGTATCTCTCTGCCCTACCCAACGCCATTGTCCTGGCCACACCGCTCATCCCCAACCTGACCATCGACGCCGAGTTCCCCGGCCCCCATCCACGCCCACGCGTCCTCCGGAACGTCACCATCCACGACATGAAGATTAAACCAGGGAATGTTTTCCTCGCCAGCGGCATCGTCTTTGCCCGTGTAGTCCTCCCGCGAGGAATGGACATTTCGTTAGACGTAACACACGTTTTGCCGGACGTACTGGTCTTTGACGGTGAGGCACCAGAATCTTCTTGGCCATACAGTGCAGGTGCACCACCCTCTGCTCCGCCTCTCCCCGATCCCATCCCCGAGCACGCATTTGCACACATCCGGCCAGACGACTGGCTTGACTCCGAGTGCATCAGCATCCCACCGGACGATAGCGAGGAAGGAGCGACGTTTGCGATCAAAGCCCGCTTGGAAGATGTTCCGCTACAAGTCCTCCCAGGGCGCCAGACGGAGTTCAGCAACTTCATCAGCAAGGTCGTGTTTGGGAAGAGTGGCGCGCTGGCGGGGTTGGTGGGGACTGTTGCCGTGGAGGTGGATGTGCCTGGGTTGGGATCTGGTGGAGAGTTGCAACTGGAGGGGCTGCCGTTCTCTGGGAGCGTGCTTATTGGGAAGAAGAATATGCTGTCTAGGACGTCGACGCCCGGGTGGCGATGGCCTTTCGATGGGTAGTGTGTAGTGTAATTCATTGGACGTTTGATTAGGCAGGAGTTATTGTACTAAAGTCGTGTTTGTATTCACTGATCTTTGCGTATACCATTACATAGGCGTGCGAATGTATATCTAATTGATAAGTTATGGGTTGGCTGTGGCCACACGTTGAGGCGTCAATGTGTAGATTGAGTGGGCCCGGGTGTGTATGGACTGAAGATCGGGGCTGGCGCTGGTAAGGCGCGTGACGCAAAAATTTTACAGTAAAGCCTTGAGTGTCAATGTCTTGGCATGCAAGAGGTGAGCGCCACGCGAGCTCGTCCGGGATACCCGAGCGCGCCAGGCGCTCAGTAACGGCTGTAAGCCAACTTTACTTCGCGCCCACTGTCCTCTGTTGGTACCATGATGAAGGACTTCTGATATGCATGTATTATATATTCCACGGCTCTGTGTAGACTTGTTGTGGGCAGCAAGGGGAGGATGGTGGCACCCAAGCGCATCCAAGCGATTGCCTAGAGTTTTTGAGTGGTCGTGGGAACAGAATGGATGGCTAGAGTCTCGAAGACTCGAGAGATTTCTCACTCCTGCGGCAATGACTCTTCGTTTCCCAAGGTCTTTCGTCGCTGAGCGCTGAGCGCCTTGCCTCAGGCTGAGGCCATTGAAGAGTCTCCATCTTTTCAGAGACCGGTCATCTGTTCCAGCCCGAAGCCCACATTCATTCCGGAATACGTACTCCACGGTTACACCATCAACGACCAGATCTCTGTATGTATTGCAGAACTGCGCCGCCATCAGCACGGTTGATTGTCCATACATTCACTCTGAACGACCTTCTTCCTCTTTAGCTTGGCGATCTCAGTCTTGGAAACAACGGTCTCCTGATATGGTCGTCGCTGGAGCGTACTTATATCAGTGGCCGTACTTGAGGCTGTGGCCCATCGCTCAGCTCTCATCCCCTCCCATCTTCCGCACTCTTCTCATCCTGAATCATGCGCTTCCCGTTCTTGTTTGCCCTTATCCTGAGTTTTCGTAAGAAACATTGTAGTGCTTGGCGAGATAGAAGTTCACCTTCCATAGTGATCACGGCGCGTGCGAGGCCGACGACAGTTCGACGTTCGAAGGCCGCTATAGGTCTGCCCTCGTTTCTGTTTGAGGACGTCGTGAGTTTCGTTCTGATATGTTACGACATCCCATAACTTTCAGTCAGGTTATGCGTGATGACCTGGATGCCGGCTCGGGAGGACGTGAGCCTCAGTCTCGAAGACGGCTCAATGATCTCGAAACATTCTCTAGCTTCTGAGAGTGTTCATCAGGTCGGTCTTGTCCCCTCAGTTGAGAGCTGCAGGCTTACTGTGATCCATTTAGATTTTTCTTTCTATCATCGGACTTAGCTACGGCGACGGACGTTCTACTATTCAGAATCACCCAACCACCCCTCATGTTACTCACACTCCTTTCGTTGTGCTTAATCCTGGTCGATTGTAGCCTCGTTGATCCATACATGACTCACTATCATGATGCGAAGTTCCGCATCCCCATCATTTGTATACGTCCATCTGTAGCAACTTCATCTCAATCCAATCTCGGACTATTGAACTCGCATTATTATAGACGATATAGGTTGACGGCCCATCTAACTAAAACCTATCACTAGGGGGTATTTGCACCCTTCGAATCCCAACATCATCTTATACACAAGTAAAGTGCATGCGACGTACAACAACACAGTCAATCGCATACATGAAGACTGAATACATAATGCAAGTTTATCCCATGGCCGCAAACGGGACACTGCGAAGAGTCTACGAGAGCCTTAGCGATGCACCTATGTGTGGGGATTCCTCAGAAAAGAAACACAAAAAAAGTCGCAGAAGACGTACCGCGAACAGAAAACGTGCCCACAGACTGTGGCGCTGATGTTCTCGCACGGATCACGGTTGCAGATCCGGCAATGCATGCGAATCCTGGGGCTATGGGACGAGGAAGTCGTTATGGCGAGATATAGGGAAAGATTGGGCCGACCTACCTTGAGCTGTTCAGAAGGTCGGATGGCCAGTAAAGGCGGCTCCACGAGCCGCTGGTGCTCGACCAAGAAGTCGAAGCACTCTGCTGGAAAAATTTCAGTGCACTGAGCAGGCTTCATTATTAAAAATTGGCGTACGGGAAGACTCAGTGAACCCCAGGACCCGGGCGATGTATCCGCAGCCTCCTTTGTCCAGTCGTTGTTCTTCCAAGAATCGGAAGTCTCTGCGGCAAGTTTCTAGATGTGAATTAGCTCATCACGATTTAGACCAGAAACCCAGCCAACGACGAACAGAGAACGACGGCTCAAATGTGAATGAGTACCGAGCGTCAGAGTGGACCTGATCAGGGCTCTTCTCGACAGCGTCTTTGGCACGCCGGTCGCCCGTTTTACCACTTTTCCGTCTCGTGGCCCTTGCCCTGGACCTGCCGTCGGTGGACTGGAGCGGGTATCAGTGCTAAGTCACTGGGAATTAGTCGATGAAGAAACACCGTACTTTCTCCTGGGCCTCCTCAGCCTCGTCAACGCCAGGTGCCCTGTCAGCATTGCAGGGCTGCGGGGAGTGGACCGTCGAGTGCTGTACCAAGACCGATGAGCTCCGGCTTCAACAAGAGGGAAAAATGATTCATACTTCCATTCGCTCCTCCAGCGTCTCAAACCCCTCATCGCATATCACACAGACAGTATGGTGTGGCGAGGAGCGGAAGTGCTCTTGCAGCACTTCGACGGTCTCGAAGGTGAGCATGCACCGTCGACATCGCCGGTCGACGTGGTCGTTCTCAAGATGCTACATTTGCAAGGTCATCCATCAATGAGAGTTCAAATCTAAAAGGAAAGCGAACCTGCTGCAACTCCTTCAGATCGAAGAAGCCTTTCTCACACCCCAAAATGGTGCAATTCGGGTGCTCCGCCGACAGAGCGTAGTGCTCGTACAGTTGATGCTCGTAGACTGCGGTGATCCGACAGTCTTTGAGGGCACAGTCCATCTTGGGGTGGACTTCAACGACGTGCTAGGTAAGGGACATGCGGCTAGTTAGGGACAGCAGATAGGCGTAAGCACGAGATTACCGACCTGGGCGCATAGCTCTTCGTTTTTGTACCCCTTCCCACAAATCAAGCAATTTGGATGGGCAGGGGAACCACGATAGTGTTCCTCGAGGTACGCTTCCTCGCGGAAGGCGCGCGAGCATTCCATGCATATGTGGGTCGGTGGGTGCTTAGCGTTCGAGTGCTGTGAGGGAAGGAAATCGTCAGGACTGTGGAATGGCGAAGGCAAGACAAAGGTGGAGAGCATACCGCGTCAAGTGCGTACTTGTCATTGAACGAACGATCACAAAGATGGCAATGTGGCTTGCGAGCAACCTGGGCGGACATCGCAAAATTTGCTGCAGCCTCGAGACCGGTACGGGGTGGATTATATAGCGCATGGAATGGTTCCAATGACGCGACAAACGTGAAGGGAAGGCAGCAGTGGGAAAGAACTTACTCGGATGGGGATCAGGAGTCGAGCTTATTTCGACGTTTCTGCCTCGGGACCGAGAAAAGGTGGATTCGAGGGTCTGATAGCGCGCTTTAACAGGGATCGTGGTGGTTGGCTGAGTGCTGCGGTACCGTGAGTTGGGCCGTCGACGATCAATCATCATTGTGTCAATTGCGGTATCATGCAGGAGAATGAAAAATTGAACCACGATGAGTTACCAACTTATGGAGAGAGGGAGCTCCCGATATTTTGCTGAGGCGCTGCACCACGGTGTGTGCCCCACTTGTTATACTCCTACCTTGCGCCACCAGTACGGCCAGTCGTGTAGGTTATATTGGTGCCTAAGGGATCTTCGCTCGAAGATTGCCTTGTACCGCCTTGTACCTGATGTGGACTTAATGCGAAAGTTAGAGTAGAGGGTGATTGAATTTGGAGAATTTCGACAATTGCGAACCATACATACACTGAAGACTCTGACCAGCCGACGAAAGGCGCCACAAGCACAGCCAGTAGATTTCTTAGAGACACATACATCTCCTGGCGTGACTTCCCGTCTACAAGGGCGTTGAACTCAGATGTCTTAGACTGACATACGGTTGCGTGGTCTCGATTGAAGATTCAGCACCACAAGGGCTTTGACTTCAGTTAATGCGGCGAGCCTCCTTTGGTGATGATCATGACCCAAACGTCGAGAGCCCCGCACCGACAGAAGAACCGGCCACATTCGATGGAGCTCCTGCGACGTAAGTTCCCTAACCTTACCATCTTCATCCGCCATTGGGCAATCGGGGAAGGCCCGGATTGGCCTGCCGACAATCTTCGACAAATTTAAAAACCAGAACACAAGGCCTTAACGATTAAGGGGCGAGCCATCGTTGATCAGTCGTGTAAGATTGGGCACGAAGGGAGGCCTATTCGCGTTGTCAACTCTGGAAGAATCAAATAGCGGCGATAGTCAGTCACTGGAAGACGACGAAACAAGGACGATCTACATTTACGTCTTGACGACATCAACTTTTGTTTGCTGCCTCCTCCTTCTCTCTGCGCTCTCTCCGCCGCTTAACGTCCCAGTTGTACACCCGCGCGGTGTTCACCTCCATTACGGTGAGCTGCTCGCGCAAAAATTCGAGATCCTCGATGGTATTGGCAAGAGTTTTTTCGGCTGCAGTGTGTTTCGACTTTAGTAGGTCTATGGCTTCTTGCAGTGGATAGGAAAGCATGACGTTGGCCTAGAGAACAATGAGAGCACGAAGAAGAAGGAAGTAGCGGCACTGACACCCAGCCATAAATATACCGTATCGGTATCCTCCAGATCAGCTTCGGCGTATAATGTTTCGTTGAGCTCGAAAGTAGTGCGTATAGGCTTCGCAGATGTTTCTGCACTGTCTTCGTCCTCTAAGTCATCGTCGTCGTCCTCCAAAGCCTTGCCTTTGCCTTCCTGTCCCGCGTTCTGATCAGCGCCAGCGAAAGAATGTGTAATAAGCAGACACACGCGTCGTTCCTGGAGATATTCGACCATGTCCAGGGTTTTCTGATAATCAGGGATTTTATCTTCTAGACCACGTCTCCGCGAGGCGAGGTTGGCGTCCATATAACGGTACTTCCTGCAGCACTACATCAGCGGGCCGACAGCGTTGTGAGATGATGATCAAACGTACGCAATCGCGTCATTGAATGCCTTCAAAGGGCCCTCAACGTCGCCATCAGGTCCGCCGACGTACTCCTCGACGTCCGCCTGCAAGAGCTCGATTATTTTCCGCCCCTGCAGAGTATGGGCATAGAGGCACTGACAATGAACGGCGCCTTTGGTATGCCGCGCGGATTCTTTTCTTCGGATACGACGGATCTGGTGGTCATCGTGGTATAAGTCGACTAAATAGCGCGAGAATGAGGCGGAAAGGACGTTGGGCGCTGTCGCTGACAGTGAGCTCGATGGCGGCAAAAAGCAAAGGTCGGTTCGCTTACGTGACCAGCAGGCGCCTCGGAGACTGATCAGCTTGGCCACCCAATCTGGGCGGTGCACAGAGCAAAAGCTCCATCCCTCTTAGCTCAGTGGTAGAGCGCGTCACTAGTACTTGCTTCATTGCATTGCTATGACGAGGTCAGTCGTTCAAGTCGGCTAGAGGGAAATCTTTTTTGCATTTTGGCCCCAGACTGGACAGCAAATGAGAGATTTTAAATTTTAATTTTCAGCTGTTGAGTCAGGGTTCAGGGAATGCGCCACTCTTCCCTTGCGCGCGCAAGTGCCGTCAGTGGACACAATGACCCTTCAATCTTGCGCTTCCTCGTGAGTCATCACCGGCGATCAAACATACCAAGTGCAGGCGGCAGCAGGCCCTGTTGTTTCTCTTCCGTCCGACCACATCCGTTCCTCGCTATCTACAAGGATAAAAGGGCGAACTCGGCCCACATCTTGTCCACCATCATCCATCATCATGGCCGAGAAATCCTCCCCCGACGTGGCTCTTGACTCGAAATCCATCGCTGATTTCGACGGCGACGCCAAAACTGGCATCGTTACACCAGGGATGAGCTTGGCCAACGTGGCCCTCCTCGACATGCACGCAGAGGGCTCCGTCGATCCTGTCTACCAAGCCAAGGCGCGCGTCTTGAACAACGCCATCCAGGAAATCGGGATGGGAAAGTACCAGATCCACCTGTTCGTCTGCGCTGGATTTGGCTGGTTTGCGTACGTGCCCTTCTTGATCTCAGCGACGTGTTTTTAAACGTCAGCAACAGTGACAGTGTTTGGCCGGTTCGTTCAAACTCGCATGTGCCGGATGGTCTAGCTAACCGTGTCCTCTCAGCTGATAACAAGCCTCATACTCAGTCAAGTCACCGCCGAGTTCAAGTTCAACGGTCCTTACCTCACGCTCGCTGCCAACATCGGTCTCCTGGTTGGCGCAATCGTGTGGAGCTTGGGGTGCGATATATGGGGACGAAGGTGCTATCATCCGGCACACCCAACCTCCGAATCCTTCTAATCTCCTTTCAGGTGGTCCTTCAATCTCAGCCTACTCATTGCCGGAATATTTGGCCTATCCGCGGGTGGCTCGTCGAATCTGGTTACTCTGGCATCCCTGCTGGCCGTCGTTGGCGTTGGTGTCGGAGGTCGGTTGACCTGCAGTCCTTCTGACTACATACTAACGGGCACAAATTCTATAGGTAACATGCCCGTAGACTCTGCGGTCTTCCTCGGTACGCAATCGTTATCGAGGAAGAAGGCCTTGACTGAATTGACGTAGACCTCGTTCCCGGTACGCACCAGTACCTGCTGACCGTCATGTCCATCTGGTGGTGCATAGGTCAACTCGTCTGTGCCCTCGTACGTGTGATATATGCTTCCATCACCTCTGCCGCTGACTGACTGACTATTGTCTGACAGATTGCATGGCCGCTGATTGCCAACTTCTCGTGCTCCACCACCGCCACGACGTGTGAACGCGCTGATAACATGGGATGGCGATACCTCCTCTTCACACTCGGAGGAATCAACCTCGTTCTGTGGTCGATACGCTTCTTTATCTTCGACCTCATGGAGAGCCCTCGCTTCTTGGTCGGTCTCGGCAAAGACGCCGAAGCCGTGGATGTCATCCATAGGATTGCGAAATACAATGGGAAGACATCGTCATTGACTGTAGACGACCTTGTCCGCGCAGCTGAGGCTACAGAACAGGACGAGAAGAACCCCGCAAGTACAGGCAGACCATTGTTGAGCAAGGCATCGGTGTATGGGTTGGACCACGTCAAGGCGCTGTTCAAGACTCCGAAGATGGCTTTTTCCACTTCGCTGTTGATCGCCCTCTGGGGTATCATCGGACTGGCGTCTACGCTGTACAACAGCTTCCTACCGTTTCTGTGCGAAGTTTTCTTCCGCTTCGAAGAAGCGTCGGCTGACTGACTCAACCTATAGACTAACTAGCCGTGGGGCCTCCTTTGGAGACGGATCGCTCAACATCACCTACAGAAACGTATGTGTTCAAAACAAAGATTTTATCTCTGCCAATTCAATCTAAGTATCCCGCACTTGCAGAACTTCATACTGAGCGTCATCGGCGTGCCCGGTGCCCTCCTCGCAGGTTGGGCCGTACAGCATCCCTACATCGGACGCAAGGGCACGCTGGCCATCTCATCGGGCGAGTAGCATGTTCCCTCATTGACGCGTCCATTATTCAACGACCCCTCGCGAAACTAGGGCTCACCGGCGCCTTTTTATTCGCGAGCACAACAGCCCGTAGCTCGAACGGGCTGTTGGGATGGAACTGCGGGTATTATTTCTTTAGTAATGTGCGTACTCCTCCTTCCCTTCTCTGGATTGGTTCTCGACGTTAACGAACGAGGACAAGTAGATCATGTACGGCGTCCTGTACGCGATCTCGCCGGAGATCTTCCCCGCGAAAGATCGCGGAACGGGGAATGGGCTCGTGGCTACTGCCTCGAGGGTCTTTGGTGTTATTGTTAGTGTTATTCCCTCTTCGATATCATGGCTATCTGACGCTGGTGACGCAGGCTCCGGTGATTGCGCTGTACGCTAACATAACCACGGCTGTTCCGGTGTACATCGCGGGCGGCCTGGTCATCTTCGCTGGGGCTTTGGCACTGCTGATTCCGTTCGAACCGAGGGGGAAAGCGTCTATTTGAGGTCGAAAGGCACGGAGGTATGTAAATAGGCTGTAAGCAGTAGCCTATGTAGGTTCGCTCCCACTTCATGATTATATGTTTAATGCCATTCAACACTTCGAGTCCGCTCATACATTGGGAGGAATTAGCTGCATCCAAGGTCGCCATCGCTGTTCTCGCCGATAGGCGGTCTCTCTAGGGTCAGCCCCTACAGCACCTTCTTGACTATCCTTCTGTTCCTTAGTGTTAGGCGTGTTCCAAAGCCAGCGAATCGCGGCGTCGGGATCCTGGACCAATTCGTGAGTGACGATGATTTCTGGTCCTGGCTGCAAGGAATGCTTACCGCTAATTGAGAGAAAGAATATGTTGGGGGCGTAAAATCACCACGGACTATAGAATCAGAGAGGTATGCTATGGCCGCTGGCAATTGATCCAAGGCAAGTCGTGACGAGTTCTTCGATGGAGGGGTATAGAATGCCTGGGAGTACATTCGATGTCCCGCTGGAGACGCGATGAATTCTGACAATCCTTGCAGATACGGTCCCCAGTCATACACGGCCATGTCCTTCGCCAAGACCCATAATCGCGCTTGGGTAGATGTGTCGCCCAGCAGAAGAATCTTGCAAAGGGTTAAGAGGTTTCCAGGACGTCGAAGGTCTTCTATCACTGCCCTGAATGTGTCCGGAAAGTGCGACTTCAGGACGGATAGTCCGTCGACGAACGTCGCGGCGAATGGGCCGCTATCATATCCACACCAGACATGTAATGGATCCGCCTCAGGGTCCTCTTCGCGATCCAATGTGTCTGATTGTAGCATGTCGTCGATGTCCTTTCCGAGGCCTTGTAGCCAATCCCGTTCCAGTAAGCGCTGATACAGGATTTCTGTCCCGATGTAGCGCTCCGTGGAGTGGATGTGGTATGAAAGCACGCTGCCAATGACTTCGAAGACAGTCTCGTTGTCCGCAAAGGCGATATCCAATATCTTGAGCGCCACCGGATCTGTTAGCCAGGCGAACTCGTCGGCCTTAGGTCCGGCCACGGTGAGCTGGCGATTCAATCCCTTAAAGAGACATCGAACGATGGTGACTTCGTCTTTGTCGTTAATGCCGTCGCTGAATGTCCCAAAACTGTCGGAGGACACGACTTTCTGGAGTGCTATGATGGTGGCTTTGTCGACGTTTTTGTGGATGTTGGGGACGTTTATGTTTAAAGCATAATTCTCGATTTCGACAAGAAGGTTTCCAAACAAAGAATCTTGGCAGCGGGGGGTTCCCTGTTCCGAACGGCCGTCTTCATAGACTTGCCAGCTGGTCTCGAACAGGACAGAGGTTTTCTGGACTGCTGGTGTTTGCAACATCACCAAGGCCAGGAATATATCATCGGGAAGATCCTGCGTGTATTCGGCTGCGCAGCGTTTGAAATTAGGGAATCCGACGTGAAGAATCCATTTCACAAAGGACGGCCGCATGTTATCTGCGAGTGCGGTACCCAGATTTTCCCGAATGCCGTCAGTGTTGAGGTCGCATCGCTCGAGGACCAGGGCTGGCCACTCGCTGTCGAACATCGGAATGACAAATAAGGGTACTTCCGTCTCCGGGTTGCAAGAGCAATTCAAGTTCCTGCAGGCATGTCCTGCGACAGCATACCTGAGAAGCTCGCACCACGTTACTGAAGGTACATCATGATCGATGTACAACCAATCGGCGCCAGCTCGCAACGAGTTCACGAAGACCTTCGCCCAGAACAGAGCGTCGAACCGGTTCAACTCTCCTAGCAGGCTCCTTGTAATCAAGTCGATCGCGGGGCCAGGATCGGGTTGCAGATAGAGGCTACATCTGCTCGGGGGAATATCTGGTGTAATGGGGACCTCATATTTTTCGGATTCGTCCATGTACCCGTTCCACACCCGGGAGGTGGGTGCCAATTCCCTATATTCCGCGTCCGGCGCGTACTTGTTCTCGTAGTTGTATGGGTCGTTTGCAACTGAAATTGATCGATATTGAAAGTAGCCAAGATTTCTGGCAATACTCACAGTCCTGTGGTCGTGCACTATTGGTAAACCCTAGATGATTCCCGAAGCGCGTCCCCGGTAGACCACCCCTGCCGAAGGGCCGTGGAGGCATGGTTTCGATTTGAGACCAAGAGTGAGGTGTGAGGTAGTAAAGTTCTGTCAAGAAAGAGCAGAGGAAGAGACTGAGTGGCGCCACGGTGGCAAGGATAGCACATCGCTACAGCATATACCATCGGACCTGGGCAAAGGTGATGGCCACACAATTAGCTGCCAGAAACAATTGGAAGTACGTACGTACGCAACTTGTTTGATGTTTGCCGACACTGGTCTTTGGATTCCTTTTGTGGACAATTGTCAAGACTGTCATGAATACTGCTGCATTTGTGGAGTAGGTATGACCGGCGTGAGTAATGAAGAGACGGTATATTATATTCACAAACAATTGTTACGCCAGCCTGCTAGCTCGGTCAGGTAAGTCATGAAAAGACAAAATGCTCTCTGTGGTAAGATACGTCCGTGTCAATCGTCGTTAGGAAGTAGGGACGAGGTACATGAATGGTAGACGACGACGTTCGGCCTTGATGTACTCCCGCTCTATGTCTGCCATTGCATCTTGTCGAACATGTCTATTCTTTCCTCTGCCCCAGATGGTTTTGAATACAGCGTTAGGATCCTGAGGGCACTTCGTCAGACAGCGAAGAACCCAATCAGTTAGAAGTTCAACGACTTACCCCAAGCCACGGAGATGTATCTGAATATACTGGTGGCTTGAAATGGCCTCGTCTCACGTCACTGGCAAATCGAGCTGCTACGCCAGCAAGTTCGGTCGGCATGACCTGTCTCGTTGGTTTCGCTCCCGGACCAACCCTGGGAAAGTAATAGTTTCGAGCGTAACGCTCACTGGTCTGCTGTGTCGTTGAGAAGACAAGAAGATCTTCAAGAACATCGTCCCAATGCTCAGTGTCGAGCAGTGACGCCAATCGCCACAAACGTTCCTGCGTGCACACATCTGCCAGAAGAAGAACTTTACACATAGCAGACAAATTGTCTCGTTCGCATAAATTGTTCATGACACGTATGAATGTGGCGGGGGAATGGGAGAGAAGACCAGGCAGACCATCAACATACATCGCCGCCAAAAACCCTGTATCTCGGTGATGCCATACATGAAGAAGGTCAGGGTGGTTGCCGGATTGAGCGCTCATTGAAGAGAGCAAATCCCTGCTGAGTCCATGTAGCCAGTCTCGCTCTATGAGGGTGATATAGACAGTCTCAATGGCCGATGGAAGAGGATTGGTCGAGATAAGGTAGTAGACGGTATCGGTTAGGGTTGGATAAAGTGTGCGGACATCAGAGAATGCCACCTGAAGCAGCTTTTGAGTTGCCTCCTGAGTAAATTTATCATGGAACTCGTCGATCCGGATGCATTCCGTGCGGCAACGATTCATTCCCTCAAATGCGCCGGTAAGCGCAATTAGCTCGTCCTCTCGGGTGATATAGCTTTCTCCGGTTCCGAATCTCTCGGACGTGACAAGCTGCACAAGTGCTAACGTTGCCGCTCTGCGAACGTCAGCACCATGACGCTGATGTACACAATCGTGTGTTGCTGCGTAGTCTTGAAGAATACTAATTGCACGACGGAATACGGACCGGATCACGGATTGGTCGACTTCACTGGGTAAATTCTCCTCCTGCAGCCAGGCGTCATGAAGGGAGGATGTCTTTTGGATGGCAGGAGTACGGACCATGGCCAATGGAAGAAGGATATCTTCCGGAAGGCTCAACGTGTGGTCGGCAGAAGATCGCGAGAAGTTGGGGAATCCGATGCGAAGGACCCATCGTACGAAAGACGGATACATGTGGTTGACCAAGGCCATCCCCACATATTCAGTGGTTCCGTTGACCTGCAAGTCATAGTCCTTGATCACCAGAGGTGGCGAGCATCCAGACTCCGAGGTTTGCAATGTGAGCAAAGGGGATTTCGAGCAATCGCAGTCGAATTGAGTACAGGCATGATGCCTCAAAGCAAACCACAAAAGCTTGGACCAAAGTTTTGTCGGGGTCTCTCCGCTGATACCAAGCCAATCGCACCCCGGCGATACGGCAGTAGCAAAGATCCTGCCCCAAAACACTGCATCCAGTTTGGTTTCATGTCCGCGGAGACTAAGAAGGTTCTTCGAAATGAATCTAATCGCATGGAAGGGCTCTCGCAGAAGAGCGTACTTGCTCGGCGCAGGACTGAACGTCATAACAAGGGTTCCAGTATTTGCCAGTGGTTCCCCGAACCGCAAAGCTGCTCGCTGCAGTCTTTCAAACCGATCGAGTGACTCGCCAGGACGACCGTGCTCGTTGATGGCTGCGATAACATCCGAGATACCGCCATCTTCGCGACCAATGGTGGGGATACTTTGAAGAGGAAGCGCACTGAAGGCTTGGAGCACAATGCTCTGCACCGAGAAATTCGAGGTCATTTTATATAACCATGATAGCGCGTAGGAATCTACTGCGTCGCTTGCTCGCTCCACAGTATCACGTTCCAGAACCTTCAAAGACTGGGCCATGGGAGCACAATCCCATTTCAAGGTAAGGTGCCGACACAAGTAGGCGAAGATGTGGAAGCATTGCGATGTGAGTGTCGTCTTATATGGACAATCCGCGTGGAAGACAGGGAGGACGCTACTGATGAAGTATGAGGCATAGGCGACGCCAGCAATACACGCAAGGTCCGCCGCCATGACTTTACTGAGAGCGTAGAGATAAATGACCAGTCCGATAAAGAATAGACCGAGTGATGCATGCATCACGAATGGGAGAAGTCCAATTATCATTGGGACGTGCCACCTCTCTAGGCCTCGGAATCGAAAGTGATGGATGCGGGATCGAAAGCGCGGGGTTCCCGAAGGAATGGACGTGTACTCGTGAATCCATTGCTTGGTTACCACTGCTATAAGAGTTGTGACAAGACTCAGACCCAGACTGGTGAACCAGAGGCCATTGACCCAAAGGTCAGAAGTTTTGGGAGAAAACACGGTGGAAGCGGGGGGGACAGCATCAACAGCTTCGACTCCATGGGCCATGGCACGCTCCACTGCAATGAGCTCATACATCAAGGCAGATGTGACGGTGCTGGGGTCCAACTGAAGGTTTTGACACGTCTGCGCAACAAACGTTGTTACGACAGCCGAGAAGACTGCAGCCTATAACCGTCGTCATTAACTTTCTGCAGGAGCACCAGGGAGACTCACAAAGACGAGCAGCACATCAAGGCTTGCGCCCCACCCTTTCACTCTTTCCTCCTCGTGTTGACCGCTTTCATCCATGTACGTGCTCCAAACTCTGGCTGTCGCGGACATCTCTTGATATTCCTTGTCGGGCGGATATTTCTGCTCGTAGTTATACGGATCATTGACGACTGCAAACGGGTGAGATAACGTTATTAAGCAATGCGTAAAGAAACATCTACCATTCTGCGTCGGCGGTGGACTGTCTGCTGGTACGGTCGAGGTGTCACTGCTCGGTGCCAGGTCCTCCTCGATGGTTGCACGCTCGAAGATGCTCATGATTCGTCCCGTATTCGACATCGGAGAAGCTTCTCGAGCCCACAAATCAGTTGGGGGCGGGGGGTGTGTTATCCAGTGGCGTAGGTAAATCACCAGTTTTGATCGCATACCGCGTTTAAAACGATACCGGGGTAGCCTCACATTACAGCATCGCTGTAAACAATAGAACAATAGGAAAATTCGACAATTACATTCCTCGGACAGGCACTGCAATTGTGACATCGTAATTGCCACACAAACAATAAGGGGATATAGAATCAATCAATCAATCCATGGCAGATCGCCGGACGCGGTTTATTGTCCGATTTGTGAATTCTTTTTCCTTGCCGTCTCGGGCCGAGATACCCAGCGAAATGGATACAAAACCCCGGACGCAGCGTAGAGTACAGATATGTGCAGTATCTTTAATCTACCTGCGTAGAGTACAGATATTACAGTATCTTCAATCTACCTTCAGGAATCAGGACCGCTCTACCAACTGCCTTAGATGATGAAGCAAAATCCACCGTAGAATAGCCTGAGGATGGTGCTGAGGCAGGCCACGAATGCACTGAAGCGCGGTTGAACGGACCCGCACTGTTGACCACACAGGACCCAGTAGCGTAAAGGTCTCAGTCGGGATCGCATTCGAGTCGACTTGCCGAGCGCGCTTCGAAAACCAAAGTCTGATGGAGGCTTCATCAAGGGCTCTACCTCAAGAAGATCAAAGGTTGAACAGAAAGCAAGCTTGTGGTACATACACGCCAATGAAGGATTGGATCGTCTCGAGCCAACCCGGCCAGTTAGAAGGCGCAGGTGTGACAACCGAGAAGACGATCTCGAAGAATATGTGACTGCCAAACACAGAGGCATTCCCCGCCGAGTTATGGTAACCCAATAGACGTAGACTCCAATGTAGATGAGAGGGATAGTTGGCCGAACGTTTGTAGCCACGCCACAGAAAGCTTTCCGGGTCTGATGAATTTTCTAGCTTGATAAACCACTTCGGAGTGGTTTTGAGACCCTCCGTTGTGTAGGACTGGTAGGTCTCCTCATCCTTTCTGAACATGCGCGGAAAAAAGTCATCGCAGCCAGGGAGCTTGTTGTGAGGAAGTACGTCATCGTAGTCTGGATGGATGGGGGTGCGCATATCTGGATGTCGCCAGCGACGATGAGATAGGTGCGGAAAGTGAGGATGAGGAAGAGTGCTGACATTTTCCTATGCATCTCTCCAGCTTAAGAAGGCAGACGTCCTCTTTCCATCACTGTTCAAACAAGGGCATCACCATAGTAGCAGTGAGCGTCCTGATCCTCGACACCAATGTCTCAAGGCGCGACTTTTGCAGTACAAGGGCACGGAATCACTCGTTGATCTACGCTCACGAAGGTCAATGCCAAATTGAGTTGACATTCTTGGACGGACGCACCGTGTCAATCTATATGCAAAGCTACGAGGTCACTGAAAGACGCACATGAAGGCGCACCGAAGGAAGAGGGAGCGAAGAGTAGAGACAGGACATGTCATTGTTGCACGCGAACGCCTGGTTTGAGACCTTCGCTGACCACTGCGTTAGCAGTGAAACGGATTCGTCATCGTCATCGTCGACCCAAGCGACGAGAACACGCACTCTAGCACCAGTGACTGTGTCAGATATCCGGACCACAAGCCATCGGCCTAGCGTAGCAAAAACTCTAGGCATCAGCCAACAGTCACGCCCCGCTTGGCGCCATCTATTGGCCGGCTCTCAGGCCAGATGAGCCGCGGCCTTTGAGCTCCCTCGCATCTTCCTAGTTGGGAAGAGTCGACCTAGCAACACAAAGACAATAACGGACACCCGCCATCCGAGTGGCCGATCAGGAGGAGACAATAGCGATCTTTTGGGCAATGAAAGCAGATGGAGATCCGGTGATATGGGTTAACTGGTTCAACCGCGAAGGAAATGAGCTTGAGGGAAGGCTTGACGCGCCTCAATTTAGACTTTCATGAACGCGCCTCAATCCGGATTTTGGGTTCGATGCCATCAACAACGTTTCACCTCCGCTTCTGGTTTCAGTCGCGCGTTACAGTGACCACTGACGGCAGCTCTCTGGAAGGGTCAGAGTAAGGTTCAATTAAAAGATGCTGTGCATGGGAAAACGTACCTTATATGCGCCACAGAGGTGTTCGAAATCAGACTGTGGGTCAATGGAAAGGACCTCAAGGGAAGGCTACTGTCGACCGCGGTCATTTTCGCCTGATTGGGACTTGCAATGCTCCTTCCCACAAACACCGCCTTGCGAACATCAAGCGAAGATGTGCCATAATTATTGATTCCGTCGAGGTCGCTGAACACACCACTAGCCATATATGCGTCAACTTGAGGTTCTCACTAGTCCTCGGACAAACCTTGCTACATTGCTTCTTGGAGCCATTGTCATGTCATTTCCCACCCAAAGATTGCGACTACTCACTGGTAGTAGGATCTTTCCGTTAGACTAACTCAGACGACTGAGTCAGTAAACATCGAGGTCTGTTTTGTGCCAGAAAGGTGTCAGGTTTCCTTGGCATGTTAGTTCTTGCTCCGAGTAGTGTAGGAGCGCATTGTAGATTGTAGCCTGAGGCAGATCAAGACATGGTAGGCGTTCTGGGTGCCAGTACGTACCAAAGCAGTTCTCCAAACTGCCTTCGTCGCGTCCTAGAAGAGTTTGCTCTGGGTCATGATATACGATGCTGCTCGAGAAGTGCTTTATTGAACTCTGTCCTCGTCTGGATGCCGAGCTGCATGCAATACTGTCTCGACCCTCGATTGTTTGGTCAATCTACATCGAGGGCACGATCTCGCCCGCAAAAGAGATATGAGGACTGCACGTCGCGAAGACGGCGCGGATAATTGTGGCATAGAGTAGCAGTCTCAGCCTCGCTTAGAATCAAGGGAGAGGAAAAGTGGGCGTGGACCAGGGTACGATAAGCGCACGATCGACGATTGGCGGCGTGGGCGGCTTGTGGGCGGCATCAATTAATGTGCAACCGGCTTCTACTGAACTATGCGTTATAGCTCAAGCGCTCACGGCTCATACAGTCCATCGATATGTTGCCATGTAATTCAGCTATGGACCGAGTGTTCTCCAAGACTAACGCAACCCGTGTGTCGAGCGCGTGTGGGAAGATAAAGTCTAAAAAGACCAAATTTCGCGATAAATGTGATAGAGAAGATCGCAGACAACTTCAATACAAGCACGCAAGCTCAAATTCAAAAGACCTCTCCCGCCTTACGAGCACCTAGCTCGGAGTCACATTCCAAAACGTTTTCACCCAAAGCGCTGCTCTCCGCTTCCTCCCCGTCCACATCTCTATCCGGTAGCTGCGTATATTCTCCGAGCGCGAGCAACGGATGCTCCTCCGCATCGCCAACCTTTGAATTGAGATTTTCCAGCTGCTCTACCGGCATGTACGCGACACCAATGTGGAAGAACAACGCCCCAAAGGAGAACACTATTTCGTTATCCATAAGCCAGCGGCCGCGGAACCGACGTGCCAGTACTCACGCAAAGAGACGATGTAGAAGATCCAACTCCACCAAGACGCGGAGTTCCACTCCGAGCGACACCCTGATCAAAGACACAACAAATGTGAACTTTCGAACGTCCTATTTGGGTCACCTGTAGTGATGACTTACAAGATGCGGCACCATCCGCGTCGTTGACGACTTGCCTCTCGTTTTGCCACGACGGGAAAATGAAGGCGTACAGGAAAGACATCCCATCAGGCTGTCCCCAGGTCCCGGCACAGACCGCAAGGATGTTGTTCTGCAAACGATTCAGGAACGTCGCATCAAGAATAACTTTGTTACCTTGCGTCTGTGGAACATAGATAAATGGACAGCGCCAGCGCTGATTACGGCGATGAAAGTGACGAAGGAAACACCCAGGAGGAAGCGTCTTGTTCTGATGAGGACCTTCGAGTATGATTTGGGTAAGTAAGAGCACTCAAGATGTCCTTAGAGGACTGACGAAAATTGCGAGAACCAGAGTCAGGACCTGGGCCAGTCAGCAGCGCTCAGAGTGATTCAGCGCTAGCGCCCACTCACATGGCCAAAGATGATGACACCGGTTAGCCCCACGCGCCATCGACAGGCTGACGCTAGTTTCTTGAACCCGGCTTATGGGAAGAAGATGAGGGCGAAATGACAACAAAGGAGGACAGTACCGTCTTCGGCCATGAGCATGCCTTGGTACGGCGTATACTAATCAAAGACTTAGCAGCGACGAAAGCTCAGACTTATAAAAGGACTCACAGATCTGGAGGATGTTGAGGATGAGCGGAAAGCGTAGGGAGAATATTGAACGTACGCAACAGTGGCCACAAGTAGCCCCACGGACGAGACTACACATTCTGAGGGACCTACGGACAGTAAGAATAGGGACACATACAGAAGCATAACAAGAAGCGGAACGGCCAATCAGCAGATGGTAGACTTGTGTTGACATCGGGCGTTGGTTCTTCGCCAATACTGTGCTGGGTTTGAGGAGAATGTTCGTATTCCGGAGGGTCAGGGCTGGATGCAGACATGATGGCGAGAAGGAAAGATGGGCGTGCGTACCGACTTGTTTGATAGAGTAGATCACAATCAAACTGAATCAATAGCTGTGAAAGTGGCTGTGATACTACTTTCAGCTGACCGATCCCAGAGCCCACAGCCTCAATCGCTCGAAGTTGTCGTCTTCCTCGACAGGTGTCTTAGCTGTGGAGATCGGGAACATCAAAGCATTTGATGGACGACCATACACCGACGGCATACATTCACGAAGTGACAGTCAGCCAGACAAACCAAACCCCCAGGCATCTCGTACATTGCGATTTGGACCATGTCGTTGCTTGAGCAGGATGTAATCGATGACATTTGTTCGCTGTAGCGTTAAACGACATCAGGAATGATATCTTCGCGAAATGAGACTGTAAGAAAGAGCGAGCCATGCAGCGTGAAAGCATGAGAACCAGCTGAGATAACATAGACATGTGTACGAAGAGTCGTTCCATCACCTCCCCTGCACAGCGTTCTGAGAAGGTCGAATTCCTACTGCTCAGGCTGTTGTGCACTCGAAAGCAAACCGTTTCCCGCCACAACGTGTTGTGCTAGTCGACGTCCGGCAATCCTGGAGTTCCGTGCCGTGTTATTCAGGATCGGAGCGTGGTGTTATCGGAGTGAAGTTTTCAGCGAGTACGACATCTAAAAACGAAATGTCAAGATAGAGGGTAGAGGGAGGTTTTAGCGGACATACGGCGCACGAAATCCACAGCATAGACATCGTCCATCTGTAGTGCTGATTGTGGTCGCTGAATGACGGGATGTGAAGGGCGAGGTCATCGTGGAGTGGTCCATACGCGTACAGCCTAAGAGTCACGGCGGCCAAGTGCCAATCAAGCATCGCGCAACGTCGTCCAAAAGATCAGCCTGGTCGAAGCTGGGTGGTGGAAAGATGTGTGTCGGTTTCGGAGATTTTCAAAGCGGGTTAAGATCGTTACACGACACAAGGAAATCGCGGGGCGTCAAGACATGGGTGCAGATTGGCAGTGGAGGGAGAATCAAGAAGCGGCGCTGTAGAGGCTGTATCAGCAGCAAGAACATGGCCAGTCGAGGAGCATTCGCACTGAGACACTGTACGACTCCGAATCCCATTTCCCGGACGCGGCACAATGCACACAGTTGCGTTGAGTGAAGATGCACATCCGCCGTCTGAGTCATTGCTCTCTCTGCAGAGTTGCGTGACGTGATAATTCAACACTCGGGCCAGGTGGCAGTGTTGCATGGCCGGCCACACACTGCAGACGGACGCTAGAAAAGAGGAGAGCAGGATGACTGTCGGATGCAAAGCGTGCTAGATTAGTCCGCGGCATTGATCGGCAGCCCGCACGGCACTGCCGTCCACCCGGCCCTCAACGTTCAACCTTTGTGCGATGATGCCATCGGCATCCGAATATCTTCTAGTATTCTGGAGCAGCTCCTGGTCTTTCCATTTGATCAACCATCGGAAAGATCTGTATACCCTGTCGAGAGAAAGGTGGGACAGCTAGCCAGACATGCTTTGTCGTCCCCATCACCCCGCTGCCGGTTAAACGCGATGAAAATCCTGATTATACCAAGCCAGAAGACTCGGACAGCATCGGGAAAGAGAAGACTACTTGAGACTCGGTTCCAGCAGTCAGAGATTGATTCTTGGGAGCTCCTTGTAGTAGATGCAGTGTGTCAATTTGATTAGAAGTCGTATAGACGTTGCGGCTGCAGCCGCTGCACTATATAGCTCGTATAACGTTTATCAGCGGATACCAACGTTGGACTTTCTCCAGATAAGCACGCTCCCGTGGATCAGATGTCGGGTGCTGCACATGTCTCTGAGACCAGCCTTCGCGATATTTCTGCGCGCCTTTACCATTCCGCCACATTTCACGCAGCTCTTGCGGATCCTGCAATGCTAAGGTCAGATCCGTTTGCCACATCAGTTGAAAGCCAGCACGTTACCCTGATATGAGAGCTACCCGAGTACGCAGGTGGGACGAACGATCCACAATGAACATCATTTGCAAAAGTATCTGCAATTCCTGGGATCGCTTCGGGTGCGAGGTACTTCGGAGGTATCAAGCCAATATGATCGTTCCAATGAAAGGTTGCCTTGAACAGCTTTCTAGCATGATCACTGTGGGCGAACTCGACAAGTGCCTGAGTGATAGGTGCCCACTCGAAAGGTATCTGGGACGTCCGGTCGATGATTGCTGCCAATTTCCAGAGCCGCTTCTGGGTATCAATATCGGCAATGAGAAGGACCTTGAGGATAGTGAGTAGATTGTCCGGTCGTTTCAAGTTGCGCATAACAGATTCAAAGAGTGATGGCGACTCTATCGAAAGGATCCGAGTTGAGAGCCCGTCGATGTACAGTGATGCCATGAATCCAGTCTGTCGCTGATTCCATGCATACAAAGGGTCGGAAGGCGGTGTCGATCCACCAGAAAGTGGGGCAGAAGCAAGGTTTTCGCCGATCCCATGCAGCCAATCACGATCCAAAAGTCTTCCGTAGAGGCAGGGTATCGCATGGTCATACGCTCCAGACGAAAGAACATAGTAGAATATGTTCGTGATTGCGGGCAGTACATATTCACTGACTTGACCGGAGAAAGCTACCTTCAATACTTTCTCCGATATGTCGTAAGTGAACCAAGAGAAATCAGGCGTATCAGAGACAGAGAGAGTGGGTCGGGCGTTCAGGGCAATAAAGAGCCTTCTAGTGACAGTCAGCTCATCGTCAGACGTGAGGACCGTTCCTGAACCAAACGTGCTAGAGTTCACGACGTTCTGCAGGGCAAGGATAGCCGCCTGGTCGACATGTGTAGTATTACGATGAGTCCGGCACATGGAGGCTTTCGAGGCATAGTCTCCGACAAGCCGCAAGACACTCCGAAACAGCGATTCCTTTATTCCGAAGGACGATGGCCGGCTTCCCCCCCAGGTTGCATACAAGGATGAACTTGCCTGCACAGCTGGACTTTGAATCATTGCTAAGAGAAGGAAGATGTCGTCGGGTAGATCTGCACTATACGTTGACGATGAACGCGGAAATTTGGCACTGAAGCCGACGTGGAGCAACCAGCGCACAAAGGATGGATACATATTCCGCTGTAGAGCGTCGCCGATGGTCGTTGACTGTCCACAGGTCTCTACATCATATACGTCGACAACGAGTGGTGGCCAGTCAGTTTCGGGCGGCATCCAGAAACTGAACAGCTCGGCCTTGTCTGCCTTACTGTCGTCTTGCATCCTACAGCAGACAGCATCGTGATTGACAACCGCGTACTGCAAAAGGTTGCACCACACCTGAGATGGACGATCGTGATCAATCTCGAGCCAATCTTTGCCCAGGCGCAGAGCATTTTCAAATATCTTGCCCCAGAATATGACATCGAAGTTGGTATCGGGAGCGACTGGATTGACGACCCCGAGAAGATTGTCTCGGATCAACCCAACTGCAGGAAGAGGATCGATGTGCTGGAAAAGAGAGTATGCGCTAGAGTGCTGCCCCGGGACGACACCTGCATCCTCTCCGAAGCGCATCGCCGCCCGATGAAAACGTTTGAAGCGACTCGTAGATTGTGCTACGGTGGGATGTAGATAATGCTCACGGAGAGCCGCCAGGATGTTTCTGATGCCGCCATCTCCGACGATCATCGGGATACTCTGCAATGGTAGGCTGCTAAGAGCCTGTAAAACCACACTCTGAGCAGAGAAGTTCGATGTCTTATAGAGCCAGATGAGGGACCAGACGTCTATCCTCTCCGAAATGCGAGCAACCACGCCACGTTCCACCTCATGCAATGACGACGGGAGTACGCGATTGCGAGCCAATCCCCAACGCCGGCGGGTAGTCGTGACTAGCGCGTACGAATACGATGCCAGCGGCGTTTTGTAGGGGCAATCAGAAAAAGCAAGCGGGAGTGAATTGCAGATAAAGTATGCGAGAAAGGCGCTGCCTCCAATGCACATCATATCGAATGCAATTGCGTGACTGAGATCGTACAAATATACGACCAATCCAGCACAGAAAATGCCCAGTGAAAGGTGTAGAAGGACGGGCAGTAGACCTATGATGACAGGTACATTCCATCTTTCTAAGGCGATGAATCGGAAGTGATGGATCCGTGAACGATCCAGGGGGGTTCCCGAAGGCACAGCCATGTACTGGTGAATCCATTGCTTTGCCATAACGGCGAGCAAAGAAGTCGTGAGGCTAAGTCCAAGACTGGTGAACCAAAGGCCATTGACCCATAAATCCAAGGTCCTGGGACGGAACAGAGCGGGAGTGACGGTTGAGCGTGGAACATCGTCGAACGAAGTTCCGTTGCCCATAGCACGCTGGAGGCCGACCATCTCAAACATGAGGGAAGCTGTCACGTCAACGCTACTCAATCGAAGAGATTGCGATGTCTGAGATACAAACGTAGAGACGACAGCGGAAAAAAGGGCAGCCTGTCGAAGACATTGTCAGGGATATGATCAGTGCAACAGCGTATCCTTGGAGGTTACTCACAAAAACAAGAAGCATGTCGAGACCGTCTCGCCAACTCTCTGTCATTTCCTTGTCATACTTTTCTCTCTCGTCCTCGTATGCCTTCCACACCCTTGCTGTTGAAGACATCTCCTTGTATTGCTCGTCCGGTTCATATTTTTGTTCATAGTTGTATGGATCAGTTGTCACAGCTAAAGAAGTTATAAGCGAAGAAAGAGGACAATGAATGCGCGCAATATACCGTCGTGAGGGTTTTCAGGTGTAGCCTGAGTGGGCAATAGTGGGGCTCGTCGCGACATTTCCTGCGGGCGGTATGGCGACGCGGAATCAAGGATGCGTTTGGGATGGATACAAGCTGCGAAAAAAGCAAGAAGGATATCGAGGCTGTAATATTAGCGCGGAAGATCGGAAGGAGGAGGGTGGCCTCATATACGCCCTGTATGCGATGCGAGGGCATGGTTATTACGAGAGAAACAAACCCCGAGTGGGTCAATGTCCCCATAGTACATTTAGGGGTGACCATACCTATTTCGTACAGACAATTGAAACTTGGGAGGCATTGACAACAAGACAATTGACTGGAATGTGTGAGTCATTCATTATTGTAACGTCCACAATAACCAAAGACATAAGCGTAATAGTGCCGCACAATGGTAACTCGTAACGCGCCATCCAATCAAGATACATCATATCCTAGAGCCACCCTGCCAGATCGGGAGTGGTCAAACAGTCGAGTACAATATTTTCCGTCAACGGATTGTTTGTACGATACTGGATCGCAGCAGGCCTAAACTTCCTTTGTTCATTGTATATTTCGGCTAACCCAAAAGTCAGTCTGTGCCCAACGGCGGCCCGATGATTCTCAAAATAGGCTATGATTTGAGCATCAGAGTGAGTTCTGATGTAGATTGAGCATCCTAATGAGAGTGTAGTTGTGGCAAGACGTTCGCTCACCGTCCAGTCAATGCCTGCATCTCCGCCAGGCAAGCTTCCCCATATGGAGTGATCAAACGGAACACGATATCGTACAATATATCTGCAGCAAACATCGATGACTGGAAAGCCGAGTTTCTGTACTCGAGAAGACGCAAACACCAGTGACTCCACAAAGTTGGGGCATGAGTCTGCCGATGGACAGTCGCAGCAGGAGACCTTGGGCTCAAAACATTTGCCGTAGATGTACTAGGAGACTGCCAGGATTGATAGGCGGCGCCTCCAAGCTGGCTGACAGTGGAGCCTCGAAGGTGTGTCGTCCAAAAGGCAAACGAAGGGTCGTCATCTGTCGCTTCGATTAGGGGATCGCCGGTTGAAACAGCCCCACCGCGGGAGCTGCTGGATGAAGACGCTTTGGAGGTATATGACGGCGTGCTGTGTCGACTGGCATGGTCCGCTACACCAGCATCGGTCTGAATATCCTGCGGAGAGGTTGTATATGCTTGCGACAAAGTCACAGCGGGTGCGGAGTCATGAGAATAGTACAGGGATTGCCCCGCAACGTAGGGAGTTCCTGGCGCTGAGGTCGCGTTCACGTTCTGTGTTGCGGAGAAGATCATAGGACGATGAGCAAAGGCAGAGCCCCACAGAAGGGCTTCGGGACTAGGACTGGCTTCGATGACCTGGTACCAGCGCGGATCGTCAAGAACATCTGTTAGGTACGATGTCACAGCCCATGGCTCCGAGGTAATGAGCTTTGGACAATAATCTGCCCAGTCTCCTGTGAGCCCAACTAACGAAGCAGAGATTGCTTGGTGCGAAGAGGCAGTAGGGGGTATAGAAACTGATAACATGAGACACACACGGGTGAGTGAAAAGGAAAAGTGCTAACATGTTTTCTCGCTTCTCTTTAAAAACAAGTAGGTCGTCGCTCTCTTGTTCCCAAGATGCTAGCTAGAACCACAGCATCTTGCTGGTTGCCCTCCAGTTACGATGTTTTGAGGACAAAGGAAGCGGTCCACATCAACGGACGCTATGATGGTTGGCTGTTCCTGAGAGCGTGAAGGTCATTACTCGATTTGGATGTCGTTCATGGGAATGCACACCTTTTCGTGGTCACAATCAGGTGCGGCGCCAGGAAAAGTGCGGGAAAGACCTGTGAGATTCATAGCCAACGAGAAATGGAATTCAGCGAAAATAATGGGCGCATCCACTTTCGAGTGTTCGTCATCATCAGCCGCCAACAGTCCCAGCCGCACCTGTGAAATGCTTGTGCCACGAGCTCCACGACATGACCAAAGCCTCAAGATACACTCTGCGCAACTGCGCCACCAAGTTCCAGGCAATCCCAGCTCTGCGCACCCAACACGTCCATGTTTCCTGCATCCCAGGTGCCCCAAATCTAAGATTGTCGGCGAGACAATAAGCAGGACATCGCGATCCAAGAACAATAAGGACATCGTCGCTGCTCGAAATGGTTGCGAGGGAACGTCCCAATGGTCCAACCACAACAGGCCATCCGTCGATGGAGTCCTCCGAAGTCCTCCGTATCGGTCGTTCACCACTACGCTACCGTCTTCCTCGCTCTGTTTCGGCTCTCAATATTCCCCCCTTGGAGCCAGACACCCCGCACCGCAAGCAGGTCCCAGTCATTGCTGATCAAAACGGAAACAGTGTCGTCAGCACAAGCGAATATGGTCGGTTGAAGATCCAAGTGGAATGCAAGAGCACCAAGGCGTGACACTAAAGGTTTCGAGGAACAATTGGCGCGCCTCAATCTACATTCGATGCCATCAGCACGACTTCCAACCTCTCTCTTGGCGTCAAATATTGCATCACGTCAGAGCCATCTAGAAGGGTCGATTTAGGTCATCCTGACCGCTGGGCATGTCAAAACGTACTTTAATTGCGCCACATGAACAGTCGAGTTGCCAGTAGTTTACCAGATCGGAATGTGTGAATTGAGTGGGTACGTGGTGTATCGACGCTTGCTCATACACGGATCGGTCACAGGTTTTAGATACGTGAGCGGACACAGACTCCACGTTTTACTTTTCAGCAAATAGGTGACTTACTAGGGAGATTGTCAAGACAAGAATTGTGTGTGGAGACGGTGGTGGTCGAACGCCATACCTGAAAGGTCAATCCAAAGGCGTGCTGGTCCGAAATCGCGCCGACAGTCACCTTTGCCACCTGACGGCCAGAGCGCCGATACACGATAAAAGAACACGTCGTCGGGGCGGAGAACTGAGCCTTACCAACAGAGTCTTGCGGAGCCCTTTCGATCGAAGCCGAAGTCAATGCAGAAACGAGTCGGATGTTTTGGCCGGCACCACATGTGCTCGCGGATTAGAGAGCTTCGCGGAATGACCAGGTCTTAATGCCAATCCTAATCATCGCAACATCCGACATGTGAGCGTTGTCTGAAAGTCGAACGGGAGTGACCTTTCTCACGCCGCAAAAACAACAAAAAGAAATGTCTCGTGATCATCGATCATACAACCCTGACAGTGACAGTGATTGCCACGAAGTCGATTTCATTCCTCCTTCAGGTCTCATACACCTCGTTGCTTGCATATGTACTCGTATTGAATAGGCCTCCTGGAGATAAGCAGCACAGCAATCACAATGGCAGCAGCCTTGCGATGCTCACTCACTGTAAATATTCAGCGACAATGAAGAACCCCAGTAACCAACTTGTACTACAGTACCCTCAAACGAAGTCGTTGTCCGACCTGGGACAGGAGACTATCAAGTTCGGTCATCAGCGGTCTCATAACCTTCAACCCGCTTCAGTGGCGTGTCTCGAATCTCGATTGGCGGCCACTTACATGATTGCGGCGATGCTCGCGAGCGGCGATTGTGTTCGGTACAGGATGGAGGTCAACATGACTTGCCAGTATACACGCCACAAGCTACTAGTGGAAGAGCGACAGGTGGACGAGTGAATCTATCAACGATTCAAGACTCGGATACGATTGGAACAGTTTGCCATTGTCAAGGGCCCGGCCTGGGGGATTGTACTTGCACAACTGTACTGCTAAGTATCTCGAAAGAAAGCGGGGCGGTATTCATTCCAAATGTCCGCTCTCGTCAGTCAGCGCTCAGCCTTTGGGCTGTAGAAATGTCACATCGGTATCCATCTCTGACATTCCGGGAGATAATGCAGAATTTACAGACAATTAGTATAGGCGTTCATTCCAACTTGATGATCTCCCGCTTCCGCTTCCGAGGCCTCTCCTCATCGATCTCTTCATCCTTGACGCGCACACTTGCAATCATCTCCACGACGTCCTCGTCGTCAAGATCCTCCTGTCGCTCAGCAGAGAGTTTCGCCAAGATTTTGACGTGTTTGGCGACTTTCTGATGAAGCTTCTGTACGTCGTTCTCGTTTCCTAGGCCAGACAGCATCTTAACCTGGCGGTCAAGCGAAAGACTCTCCAGCACGCTCTGGAGTTTGCGGTCTGAATGATTGTTAATGGCAGCTACACGCTTCGTCTTTGGTAAACTCACCGTGGGTTGCTTTGCGAACAGCCTCGAGCTCGGCTTCCAATGACGCCTTGACCTTTATGAGCTCGGTGAGCCGCTGCGATTGTGTAGTTGTTTTCTCTGTGATTTGGTTAGTACAAAGGACTATCCAGGTCGAAATTGAAGCATACTCTCAGACTCAACCAACGCGAGGCTCTGGCGCCACATCGGTCAGATACGTCAGGAACTCGTCGAAGGCAATCAAGCCCGGGCCATTTCCCAATTGACCGTCGCTGGCAAGACGATCGTAAAGTTCTTCGTCCCGAAAGCTACAGCGTCTTCCAGTAAGGGCCAATCGGTTCTGGTTGTTGCAAAACGAGCAATGACTCTTTAACCTAAGGGGAGTGCAGTCAGGCCGTTCTGCCGCACGACAATTTGTGCATCGAGCCTCATTGGATTGTCGAGTAAGTTTGGGCACGAATTGGCATTCTCGTGGGTTTCACCTTGCCCGAGAATGATTTGGCTTGTGGCGGAAGGTCATCCTGCTTTTTTCTCGCGAATACGAGCTCTCGCTCGCGATCCGGTCCACCGTTTTGAAGGGCGTCGTGGATGAGGAGGCGGATTGCGTCTGCTCTAAACTGCGAAGCTACGCGGACATTCATGCTGTTGATGGTCAAGTGCACGTCTCAAAAACGGGAGAATTTCGAACAAGCTGCCGCGACTCCGAGTGTGGCAAACGAGGACACCACTTCCAAGAAAGAATCCCAGAATCTTTGATCGTACGATCTGGCACCATCCCAGAGAGGAGTGTCTGATTCCCCCTCGCACACTTACATTGGCGCGATAGGTATTCGTGAAAGTTTCGCAAACTAAGTCTAGTGGAAGAGGGTCAAAGCAGAGGTGATTTTCAAATTCGATCCAGGCGGGCCGATGTGCCCGAGTAACGATCTGACTTTGTACGTAATCCTTCTTGTCCTCTGCCCATCACGTTCGAGTCGTTCGACCAGCTGAAGCTTGCAGCAGCACCGCCATGCAGCTCTCTGGCCGCCTGAGGGCATCACGAAAAAAAATTCTATCATGACATATCTTCGTCCCGGCTCGCCACATGCTGGATCTCACAGTACCACACCGCGTGTATCCCGACTGAATTTTAGCAACGGTGTGCCACTCGTATAACTATGCCACGCATCCCATTCAATTCTCCAGTCAGAAGGACACTATTAGCTCCCTCTGGGCCCACCTGGAACGACGCAGAAATGTTACTACTGTCTGCCTCGCCCAGAAGGTATATCTCTCGGTCTCGCTCTACAGGCATGCGAATACTTATCTCTGGTCTTTAGAAAACAAGGCACGTCAATCGTACCAAACTCTTGCGCCGCTCTTGTCCGATGCTAATCCTACCAGCCCAGTCTTCGACTCTGAGCTAACATCGGTCGACAATGAGACACTCGATTCGGGGGCCTGGGGCCATGATCCTCAGCTGGATTGACTTTTGGTCTCAACGACGTCTGCGTGAGTATTCTGACGCTAGTTGATTTTAGCTCTATCTAACCCAAGTGAATAGCTCATCGCCCCACGGAATCGATGACTATGATTTCGGTGTCCAGTCTTTGTTGAATTGTACTTCAAATCCAGATGATGGGGCTACGAAGCTTGAGAAATTGACTCGGTCGCTATCATACACATACGTGTTTTACCCCGAGTAATCGGATTCGCGTTCACAACTCACCGCTGCTATTATTGCTAGGATCCCTAGGTGTTCGTCTGATGAGAAACTCGCACCGCATTGCAGGAAGCAAGTTTCTTCGCTCTGCGTCGCGATCCAACCTCCTGTCTCGGTGGTCTCGGTTGGTACCCATCCAACGGAGACGCACTTCGACGGTGACTGCAGTTTGGAACGCGTTCTGATCTTTCATCAGAGCAACGACTTGCTTCAGACCTGAGGACATGAAGCCAAGAGCACGGAAGGAACCATCACATGCGAAACCAGATCCTCGACGGAAAGGTTGCCGAGCCCCTGGTCCTTCCTTCGTGATTCTCTCTGCATCAGCATAGGCTTGGGCTCCGTTATGGGGGAGGTGTCCCCATACTGCGGGCTTCCTGGTAATGCTCTGATTCGCTTGTTGTCCTTCAAAACCGGAGGTATACTATATTTCCTGACATATATTCACACCTCGTGTCAATACCTAAGCGTTATAACGGTGTTTTTTGTCAGCCTGTGAATGACAACGAGAACCGCGAAGCATAGAAAGGCAAAAAAGGGCAGGAACAGACCGCTAGTCTCTCTAGGAGATCAAAGCGTTCAGGACGATGGCTGGTAAGTGGTGGCCCTTCTAAAGGAGCCGGAAGGTCCACTGAATCACACTTGTAGGCGGTGGTGACAACAGATATACATATGTATCGGCTTCCTTTTCTGGGTCTCAACTCCACCGGTAATGAGACCCAATGAGTCTATAAGCATCTGGTGCTAAACCACACGGACGTCAGTACTAATTGTCCGGAAACATGACAGGCGTGTTGTCGGGAAAGAGCCGTCAGCGTCTTGATTTCCGTTGGTGTTGAATCTGTTGACGATAGATCATGACGAGGCACCTGACGTAGCCCAGCGCCAACAGTCTGTGGGTGAGAAACACCGCTCTAGACCGCCTAACAACAATCGCGGTCGTCTAGCTACAGATTCCGAGGAGACCGATTGTCCTCGACTGCCGCATGGTTTTCGCGTGGCTGGCCACGTTTCTCGATAGCTACGCAACGAGCAACCAGCATCGGCCAGCAGACCAGAAAACTGCGTCTTTCGAAGGAAATGACCGCCTTCTTCATAGTTAGGCACAGGGCTAAGGATACGACGGAAGCATTGCTGGGCACCCCGGTTCTGTTCCCTGCGCACTCCGAAATGCGTCCGCTCCCCACGCGAAGTATAAATGGCCGTCTTTCCCAGATCATCGTCCCATTCTTCATCTTGTCACGTCTTCCGACTTTCCCGTCGCGCCTTCCTTTATTTTTTTCTCGTCTTCACGAAATCGGTGAGTACCTGCTTCCACATGTCCATTGATGGCCGGCCCTGAGCACCTCCAGGCCTTGAGAATCTCGCGTTGTTTTCATCCCACAAGTAATTTAGATACACTAATACCGGCGAGAAACGCTCTTTCCTTCCTCCCATTCTGACTCCCCGAGCGGGAGGACGTACGTGATTGCTCCACTTTCCTGCATACCCGTTTGACGAATTTTTAGGTTATGCTGCAAAGTGCATGGAACTGTCACTCGAGGCTTATCGCGACACAGTTGAAAATGTTAAGGACCATCCCACCCTCGCTGTGCTTTGCAGAGTGTCCAAAGCCTTCCGAAATCTCGCGGAACGTGCCTTGTACAAGACGCTCGAGGTCAAAGCCGCCCGGCGTACCATGCGACTGTGCACCACTCTGTCCAGTACTCCTCACCTTGCCGAATTGGTGGACTCTTTCACGGTTGAAGTCCTCAGGCCCGTTGATTCTGGTTCCGATGATGACGAAGACGAAGACGACGAACATGACGATGAGGAGGAGGACCAAGAATCGTCCGCGACTAGCCTTCCGGAAGACTACTGGGGCATCCTTTCACTCGCCCTACGCAACCTCTCACGACTTCGTCATTTGAATATCCACATCTACGTGCCTTCCGTCTCCTCCAACGCCTGGGTCCTCGAGGGATGTACTTTCCCTCTTCGCACATTCCACTGTGATTTCAACTGGGACCCGCATCTTCTCGCATTCCTGAATGCCCAGACGGACCTCCGTGATCTGTATATCGGAGATTACAGCGACGTCAACGCCACCCCGACCGCGGATACGCCCACGCCCACCACGCCCGGCATCACGCCGACGGCTGTACCCAAGCTATCCGTCTTGGAGTGCACCCTCATTGATGCTGTCGTCACCTTCGTTCCCGGCCGCCCTGTCAAGCGTTTGAAGACATGCTTTTCGCGGTCGGATTTAGATGAACGCAGAGCGGAGCTGGCGGCTCTGTACACTGCTCTAACACATTCGACCTGCCACCTCCGCGCACTGGACATTGGTGACTCGACCTACGACGCGTCCTTCGGTATGGACACGCTGACGCGCATTGCCCAAGTTGGATTCAGGTTACGTTATCTGGGGACATTGGTTCTGCCCATCGACGGTGACGAGGTACGTACCACTTGTATATCTTTCATCTCCTCCACTGATTGGTCCTTTCTCTAGAGACTACGTTTCTACGGCCTGTTGATGAAGTGCCCTAGATTGCAGTGTGTCGAGCTCGAAATCTCTGCCTGGAAGCTACCCAGCACGCTGGCTGTCTTTCGTTCCCTCGCCAGCGAGTTGAGACTGTATTGCCCGAACATCGTCAAGGTGGTCTTCGTCCACGATTACGAGCGAACGGTAGTCGTCTACTCGAACGCTCTCTACCAAATTGAGGACGTCGCAGACATGGTTTATGAGAAGTACTGGAGGGAGATCTGAGTGCTCATGCCACGATCGTCTGACCAGCCATCTTCTGAAAGACGGTGTTCAATTTTCTTACTGATTCGCTTTCTTGTCTACTCTCTCCATTCCCGAGTTGAGTCGCTGCCACTCTTTCCTTTATACCCTTATCACACCAAGCTTCCATACAATTGCTATCCCATTATACCTAACATTCCTCATTGTAGCCTTTCTTATCTCTGTAGCACTATCACTTTTCGACGACCTACAGAAACGGATGTATTAGATTCATTCCACTCTCTCCTGCATTTTAGTCTCATACACTCACTTGCACGCCATTTCAAGTACATGTATCCTACTACCAATCTCGAATTCAAGTTCCTCTTCCGCGAATTTCGCATCCACATGTAGGTAGACTGCGCCTTCGCGGGAGAACGCGAGGACGGTCATGAATTGAAAGTCAAATTATCAACGGCCTGTCAGTCAACGATTCTGTTTTTCCGACAATGATTAGTCCAATATTGAAAGCGACTGCGATCATGTTCTCGGACGGCTCTCTGAGGGGATCCTGGACTCATAGTGCCAAATTGGCCGGGCGACAGGTGTCAAGCGGTATTTTCTAGGATCAAGGTTGATATTAATGTAGTCTTCAGAAGTAGCTACGAGTATTTGACCTCTAGAGCGCGTTTCAGGACCTGGTCAGCGGTACAGAAACAATATACTATGGCCTAACAAGTTACAAGCTTGACATCTTGACATCATATCGAGGACGGTTAAGTTACGGAGCCTCAGGCCCGGAGTGCATACCCAACAGGCAAGATCTTCTCATCAGCCGGTCTATCCGATTCTCCAGCAGACGGTGATATCGATCCACCACCGACGTTCCTTTCTTAATATCGTCCGCAGGCCATACAGCAATTGCAGTGTGCTGTCCAGGGTCAAAGTACCACAATACGACGCGTGGAACACCACCGTCGAGTAATTAATGCTAACAAATCACGCCACAGAAAGTTATACAATAGAAACGCATGCAGCACCTTCATTCATATAAAGTAGAGAAGGTTCGGCGATGATGATAATCACCCCAGCCATACGGTCGTGTGTGATATGCCGTGAGCTCGATAAACCAACGAAGGAGAGATGCAAGGATGTTGTCTGGAGACGAATGTAGTCCGATTGCCAACCGGGAAGCCCCACCACTGGCGCTGACGTGACGATATATATATATATACAGGACAGCATGGCAAAGATGCAAAGCCCTAGCGCTAGGCGGAGACAAAGGTGATGCCCCGACCTGGAAGGAACGCGGTCCCGCAAAAAGCAGAAACGATTGCAAGGAATTATCGCAAATGTGTCGGTGTTGTCGGACCCGCTATTGGACGGACGCTTCGGTCCCAGGAAAAGGTGGCTTGCGGTAGGAAGAAACTAGACAAGTATAGTGGGTTTCGGTGAAAACGCTCCATCGATAAAGGTTAAGTCCTTGTGCCATGCCCCGCCCGGGATGATAATGCAGAACTATTCTCGTAAATCCTTTTGTGACCCTACGTCCATCCTTTACGCTCGACGGCGTCGATGTCTCCAAAGAGCGTCGATCCTCGCTCTTTGTTCCAACCTACATCGCTCACAAGCTCAGGCAACTGAGCCACAGCATGTCTGAACGCACATCCAACACCGACGAACCACGCCGCAAGAAGGACCAAGGGAGGACCGCTCGTCGCGAGTAGGACCCGGATCAACGACGTGTGGGACGCGACACCTTCGTATGCAGTGTCAAAGAAGCGGTCAGGTTGGCCATCGCTACCGTCATATGCCGTTCCACATTGCCAGTGCGAGTTTTTCGAGAGATGGGAAAAATGGAGTCGAGCGAAGAAGCCGTTCACCTCCGAGTATCCCAATCGATCGATTGATACCACATGTGGAGAAGGCTAAGCTTGCTCGACGAGACAAACAGAGCAGAAGAAGTGGGACCAGGGAGGGACTAGCCGGCCGCGAGGAATTGCATGCATTAGCGGGGAACCCATCGAACGCAAGGTCCGGAGGCTAAACCGAGGAGAGCGAGGGGATCGCATCGCCGAAGCCAATGACCAGGTCGCTGACGAGCAAAGGGCTCGTAATACTTTCGAAGACCAGAAGCAAATGTTCAATGCAGTCTAGTTCGTTTTTGGGCCTGGTTGAAAGGCGCAAAGGAAGCTACATTGTAGCATTGACGGTCTGAATGCACTGTCAGCCTGGTAGTAGATGAGAACTGCAGTAGGTGCCCACCAGGTCGTAGTATCGCGCGAACTTCACCAAGACCGATTTGAAGCAACGCCCTACAAGCGCCTTGGACCCGCACTCCAGGTTGCTAGCATCTGCCGCAATGCAATAAGCGTTCGAGGTATCTCCGCGAGGTTGACCAGATCGTTCGATTGACATGTCGAGGAAGGACGGGTTCGTCGCCGACGCCCGTTCCCCTGGCTCGATACTGGCCAGTGTTGCTGGTGAGCGTATCGGGAAAGAGCGCCTGTAGGCCGTGGACGACTGGCTTTTGATAATGGACGCCCGCCTGAGCATGAAAGGCGTTGCCGGAGCAACGGATGAGATGAGTGAGAGGAGGATGGAGGTGAACGAGAGACGGATTCGGGAGTGAGAGCGATTCAATTGGTGGTAGCAACCCCCACAGGTCCGTCCCAGTTTCTACCTGCGAACGAGAACAGCTCTATCCGACGTCCAAGGTGCGCTATGGGATGACTGGAGACCAAGGCTTCCCAGACGGGATATGCGCAGCATTTTTATTGGTTCATGCGATCGGGTGAAGATGGCGAGGAGGGCGCTGGGAGTTCGTTGTCGGCGTAATACCATGAAAGCGTCACGACGGTGAGCGCAGTAGCGACAGTTTGCTCCAACAGCGTAATAACTGTTCATAAAGCGACAAGGCAGAGCGGTATGGGTAAGATTTTGGCTACCCTCGGTATAGAGACAGTTCCATCTCATGATAAGGCATGCTTGTGGTCTGAGGCTGAGCAGCCTATGGTAACAAAGCGTTAGCTCCATACAGCGACTCAGAAAGCTCCTGGTCGTTTACCTGCGCTGCTGGGCACATTGCAAATGGTAGCAATGGAGACGGTCGCGTCGATATTACACTTCGAATGGCAGGCAAACGGTGGTTCCTTCATGGCACGCTCCGACCAAGATTTGAAGCCATAAATTACTCGAACGAGGGCCTAGGACAGTGCACCTTATGAGGACGTGATGGAAAAGTAAATGTGAAGATTGACGCACCATGCCGGGGACTTTTGGCGCCGCCATATGTATCATAGCTCCGACATCAGGAGCTCCTGCCTGAAGACTCGTAGCTCCAATCTCAGATATCGAACGATGACCACACGATCGCAGTCGAGGGGAGCCGCAGAGGATTTCGCTAAAGTGTGGATTTTTCTCTAAGCAAAGAAAGGCGAGTAGATAGTGGAAGACACACATTATACGCTTGCCAAATGTTTTCAAAATGTTGATCAATGTACATGTCGAGAGTCGAGGCAACGCGCATGGACGCAGGGTGTCGGATGGTGGTGGTTGTTGGTTACAATTTACGATTCATGGTGGGCCTGGTTTGTAAGGCACAATGCCGGCCACAAACGGACCGAAGCATCTCGGATGCTCGGACCGACGCATTGTTCTCTGCACGGATCGACGCTGTTGATCCTTGGGCTGTGTATACTCGGAGCCATCGATACCTTGCTTTTAAATCATACAGATCCGCATAGCTGCGCCACTTTTTCTCAAGACCTGAAACCGCCATGCCGCTCACACCCGAGTCGGGCCCAGATGTTGAGCAGCCAGAACTCATCGTGAACAGTGGCGAAGGATATGTCCGACTGTCCTGGCCGTCATGCTCGCACACCCTCTCGTCGAAGACATTGCTCGGACTGGACGATCCCTCCTATTCGAATAGCGGTAAGCATCTTCAACGATATATAACTCTTTCCTAAGATTACTGTAGGATCCAACGATCCTTCTAACTACGAGCAGAAATATCGTCCTGATGAGCAGTATGAGGAGCTCGCACCCTCCGCGAGGGTTTGGAAAGCATGTATGGACGAGGGCAAAAAGTCAGATGCCGATCTACTGGCAGGTTGGCGCGATAGCCTCGATGTCCTCCTTGTATTTGTGGGTCCCACTCTCGAGCAGCGGGCTCTTGTTGACCTTGTGGAGTAGGCTGCGCTCTTCTCCGCCGTCGTGACCACGTTCGTTGTGCAAACGTGCCAGAATCTTCAGACAAACGATACCCTGCTTGATCGGTCTCTCATGATGGAGATGATACGAGTTCAAAGGGCCCTACGCCGTGGCCAGGAGGCTGTCGATGCCGTACCGGAAACGGACCTCGACTCCCCCTCCTTCAGGCCTTCGACATCCGATATCTGGGTCAACGGCTTGTGGTTCACTAGTCTTGGACTCAGTCTTACAACCTCATTGATCGCGGTTTTGACGAAGCAGTGGATCCACCATTACGCTGCTCTACCCTCGGGAACACCTCTCCATACATCCCGTATCCGTCACTTCAGATTCATGGCCTTGAACAAGTGGCATGTTCCTCTCATCATCGAGTCCTTACCCGCCCTGATGCACGCGTCATTGGGTCTCTTTTTCCTTGGCCTTGTAGTGTATCTCCACAATCTCAGTCGTCCCATTGCTGCAGACTTGGCGATCGTTGCAACTTTCTGTTTTCTTGTCTTCACAGTCAGCACTGCTCTCCCCATATTTCGTGTGGACTGCGCGTACCAAACGCCACTATCCTCCTACCTCTTTACCATCTTTGTGGCACTACGCCGAAATCTGCGCCTGTTCGGAAGCATCTTCTACGTTGGCCCGAAGGACAGGCGGCGTCGAAATGCGAAGGGTGGTCTTTCACCCCGACACCTGAGCGAGGTTGAGTTGAATGAAGTGGAGGGGCGCGCAGACGAGATAGACATCTCGAACCTCGCATGGGTGTTCAATACAACATCCAATTCGTCCATGCAGAGTCTCATCATCCAGTCCCTTAGCAGTCTCCCTCTACATTGCATCCCAATGATCAACAAGCCCGCACCGGAGGGTATTCCCTTTGTCCTGAAGGCTGTCGAGGAGCATTCACATGGTGATCAATCCGTCGACCGCTTCGAACGCTTTCAAAGAGCAGCATTGCGCTTTCGAAGTGACAACCCCAAGGCCATGGTGTTTCACCAACTCTGTAAAGAGCCCAGCAATTACTCCAGCTACAGAGATCCCATGCGAGCTATTGCATTCGTCAAAGAAACCATAGCCAATGGTGGTCCAGAACTAGACGCCATCTTATGGGGCACGATATTCACAAATGCGCTATCTTGGAGAACTGGATGGCTGGGGATAAGTCCCGATGAGCCGTCTCTTGTATGGGCTGAGCTGCTGAGATGCGCGATCCGGCCACACTTGTGCGAAGAGACCTTCTGCAGCACGAACGTACCGGATCCATTATATACCTTCCCGGATTTGCCTGATCAGCCCCGATTGAGCATAACCAACTACGATCTCCATCGGAACGGCAGATATACTTTGTGCGACTGTCTCGTGTCAACTATGTATCCTTCCTTCATCAAGTGGGCGCTCCATGTCGGCTTTCCTGCCGCCTCTCGTTCCGCTCAAGACTGCACCGAAAACATCCCAGACGACATATTTCTTCTTCTGAACATGGTAAAAACCCCAGCCATTCAGAAATCATCATCTTTGCACAGAACCTGGATGAACGGTGCCGCGAAATTATCGGGCAGACGTTCCGTATTCGGTGACCTTGTTTATCAGCTGGGAGAGTATGCGAAAGAAAGCGATCTATCCTTGTGCGCCAGCCATGACAAAGACGTCCAACCTGCAGTGATCATTGCGCTTCAGACCGTGCTGTCCATGGAAAGTTTCGGAGACAGTATCATCATCACGGGGGAGGACGAAGAGCTTGTTGTCGAAAGTCTCTTCCACGGAATTAACCAACTAATTCGGCACTCCCAAGGCCATGATTTCTCGTGGGTTACCCCGACGATTACTAAGAAAGTCCTGAAGGTCGCATTTGCATCCAAAACCACTGCCAGAATCCTCAGCGCTGTCATGGCGTACGTTCTTTGCTCTGGAACAAATCTTCACGCATTGGAGGCAGTGTACATCTATCTGGTCGAGCGTCAATGGCTACGGAGTCTAGAGACAACCGTCAATGATCCGTTTGTGGCGCACGCCTGCATGGATGAATTCGGACGCTACCTTGAGCCACAGCTGTTCCGTGATACCCGATCGACATCTTTTCTAGCGGCCTGCTATGTTGATGGACTTGCTGCCCTTGCGCGTCATTCCCCGTCCACGTACCAAAAAGTTCTCCAGGATCTTTGCGATTCCAGAAACCTGTTGACGGCATGCAAGATCCTCCTTGCTTCAGACGTGAACACGCAAGAGAAGCTCTGGAAGCTGGCGCAAATCATCCAGATCGATCATTGGCCGAACTGTCTCGAGCAGCTTATGGTCTTCGCTACCTCGGACGAGGCAGAAGAAATATACGGGGCTGCTGTGTATCACCCTGCGGTGGGTATTGGCGGTGCAACGCCGAAATATCTGCCGTCGGAGGCGATGTATGATCTAGTCGTGACTTTGTCAGAAGACATCCAGCACAGGTCATATATACCACCAGAAGTCTTGGTAGGACCTCTCGTCGTGAGTCCTCATGCAGAACCAGAATGCTATCCTACACTGACCGATGCTGATCAGCCGATTCGTCGAACAGAGGAAATTGTTGCAAGTGGCGCACACGCTGCCCTCGACGCACTTAGAATGAATGCATATTATGCACAAGAAGAGAGTAATCGATGAGGAGAACAATCACAGTCAAGCACAACGAAAGTATTGGTCGCCGCCACCAGTAGGGACGTGAATTTGGACTCAAATATACAACACTTTTCTTCACAAATTACAACTTCTCGAGAACGTTGAATTGAGCGAAGCTGACCAAAGACAAGCAGAGAAGAGCTTACCCTTGTCTTGACGAGACGTTCAACGTTCAGGACAGGGAACAATCAGTACAGATCAGATTCATTCATGATCAATGATACATGATGTGAGAAGAGGCTCGTTTGCGTCGCTCCTCTGGCTCGGAAGTCTGCGCTGCCTGAGTGTCTCGATTTCTAAGGAACGGATGCGCGTTCAGGTCTCCGAGTTCTTGATGTGTACCTCGAATCGTCCATTTGCGTTGGCATGACGAATCCGAATATAATTATCGTCGTACTGGTTGATGGTCGGTGAGCACGAGGATCGGAGATGTAATGACACGGAGGTACGCACCTCAGTTGTCTCTCCTCAGATAACTCTCTCCTCAGATAACATTTCGTCCCATTGACTTGACGAGGTCTAGTCGTGGCTCCCCGCCCCAATGTTGCGCACGATGACAATAGAGCCGGCCACAAACGGAAGACAATAACGCTGGGCAGAAAACGGATCTGCATTCTGGGCCTTTAACATCTCTATGGTTGTTCGTTCGCGTTGGTATGGCAAAATCCCGATCCAGATCGCTGCCTGATTTTGGATGAGCGGGGAGATACACCGACGGATGAATTGAATCCGCACTCTATTGTCTCTTCTCCTCGAGAGCCGAACAGCCATTCATTCCCTCTTTCCAATCCATCAATTTGTATCCTCAGCCTCTCGACGGTGATTAACCAGTTGTGGCTCTCTGCTTACGCTCCCGACTATGTGGAAGCCGATGAGCGGACACCAAGGACGTCCAGGGTCCGATGTCTGGGAGAGCAAGCACGTCCGCGAGCGGAACATGGCACTGGAGTATATGCTCCCTGGTGGAAGAGATAGAGGATGGTGCGGGGATTGAGGCGTGGGACCGCCGCCGTCTACAATGCCATCAATGTCCTCGTCCCGTCAGCAAAAGCACTATCAGAGCGAGTGTATGTCGAAATGAACACAGGTCGAAGGTCAAAATGACCCGAGAGTCGACAGAAAGTGAAGGCACACATCCGCCTGTCCTGGTCAAAGCGATTGCGAAAGTCCCATCCGAATGCACGATGACCTGGAGGAAACCTATGTCGATGTCAGGCCAATGTCGACACCCGAAATGAGGATGAATACCAAGGAACCCGCGCCAGGTAGCGATCGAGGTCGGGTATGCCATCATAAAAACCTCAGCAAGTGTAGCAGCGTCTCAAAAAGACGCTCGAGGCAGCAAAATAACAGGCGCGCGACACGAGGAAAGTGGATGCCTTTGTCGACGTTCGAAACTGTTATTGCGTAGTGTGGCCTACGCCGGGCCTAAGATTTGTGAGAAAATCTAGTCCGCGACCAAAAGCATCAACACTTCGATTCATGCGTTGCACTGGCGTCGTGGCGAGATACTCGTTGTATTCCGAGCCGGCATAGGGAGAGTTCAGATACAGATGTGAGGAGTAGACAGGGAGTAGAGGAAAGATCTGCAAGAATGGGATGAGAAAGTTTCGAGAATGGACGCCAATAGCAACGGACCAACATTCGCCTGCCTGTCCAAAGAGAGAGAGAGAGAGAGAGAAAATACGAGGCTCAGCGCTGTCTGCGCATCGTGTGTCGGTAATTTTCACATCCTCCGGGGTTGGCGACATCCTGAGGGGGAAAATTTTCTGGCCCTCCGATGGTCGATGCAGCAACTGAATGACCCGCGAGAGGCAGTTCAAGGAGGATGTGTCCGAGCTGGTACGAGGGTCATACACGACGATGAGAGGGGGAATCCTATCAGGACGAAAAGATGCAAGGTGTTTTCTGCTTGTCGGTCCTGCAGTTCCCTCGTGCGGCCGTATTCTGAGGTGTGCAGGGCGGAGTGTGTGGTAGCCAGCGGTGGCATGATGGTGGTTCTGGGCCAAGACGATCGCGTCGCACGTTGACCACCAGTTGACCACCAACCACCATAACCGTATCCCATCCTCCTCTTGTGCCTTCGCTGATATGACCCATCGTCCGAAACGGCTTGCCATATTCTTGATACTGAATTATGTCGTTGGCGAGCGTGTAATGCCAGCCTGGTGCGCAATCGTGATTTTCCGTTTTCTTCGACGAGCTCAACCCAGACCCAGAGTCATAAATTTACGGAATTGCCCCCGGACTACTCGACTTGAAATCTTCTGCTGCATAGCATTGGACCTGTGGAAGCTAACTACAACCAACGAGCTTATTGACGCCACACGTCTTTCTTGTCTCATGTGTCCACACAGTAACCTTCGAAGACCATCCCGATCTCCCCACGTCCTCGTATTCCTTGTGTGGGCCCTATCAATCCCGATTCCGATGGTCCTCTCGAACCAAACGCGCTGGCCTTTCGAAAGGACTCTCACCGGGACCAACGACCTCGAAATTGCATAAAAACCACTCCATCTCGGACCCAATCCCTCCCCAGACGATGCCTTCGACCTCCTCAAGCCACAAACGCCAATCTTCCTCCTCATCCTCATCCGTACCCCGGCCGTTGAATCCATTCATGCTCTTCCGGAGTGACTTTTCCAAGGCGCACAGCGGGACCACGATCAAGCAGCACGAGATCTCGCGCATGGCGGGCGAGGCATGGAACGCCCTCTCTCCCCAGGAGCGCAAAATCTACGAGGATATAGCGAAGAGGGAGAAGGAGAGGCATGCAGCGATGTACCCGGATTATAGGTACCCAGGGACTCGGAGTGGGAAGGCGTGTACAGAGGATAAAGCTGGGATGAAGACGAACTTGGTTGGTGAGCGGAAGACGCGGAAGGGTGTGGCTGAGCGTGGAGTGCATGTGGCTTCGACTCCTCTGGCCTCCCCCACAGCTCGATACCCGCCCAACTGGAATCGCACCGTACGTCTATACAGTTCTTTCACCCTTGGAATGCCCTCTGATTCTGATTACTTAGACTTTTGACTTCCAAGCCGTCGTCCCACCGGAGCAGAATCAAGTCCCGGTGTACAACTCTCTCCCTGTCGACTGTCTCCTCGCTCCAATGCCCGGATCCGCGATCAACTCTCTGCCCCAAAGCAACTGCCAGTACGCGACCAACTCTCTCCCCGTGCCGATGCCCGAGTACGCGAACATGCAGTACGAGGAGGACTTTATGGTTCCGAGGATTCTGGGCTCGGGCTTCGGGAGTTCGAACTATGGGTATGAACCAGGGAGGCGCTAGATTGCGCAACTGGGACACTACTCAGACATGAACACTTCTGGATCGATTATACGACTATCATGTTCACGCCCTATAATGACTGTGTAATGGCCTCGAACGAATTGACGTCTTCTTACGCTTTTGCGCTGCACGATCGACAGTCTGGGAACGCGGTCTTGGAGATGTTTAGCATATTGTAAGTCGCAGAACAGATGAAGGTATAGATATCTAGGACGAGAACCTGGCTTTCAGATACATTCAGAGGAAAATAGGGGGCGTGTACATATATAATCCCTAGGATGTGTAAACAGCCCCTCTTCGTCTCTTACCACCATGGCTACTTTCAACCCACAAACCGATCTCCAGTTGGTCCGGATGGACAGCGAGCCCAATGATTTCGAGATGGCACATTGCGACAGTGATTGGATCAAGGTGTGTACACTGAGAACTCGGTGGTTTAGCTCACTGTCCGCGCAGAACATCCCATACAGTATTCAGCTCAAAAACGACGGAACTGAGATTGGGCATATCTACGTCCAGGTCATCGACATCCGAAACCTTGGTCAGTGGGATTGCTTTTCCTCTATGCTCAGAGCATTTGGGTGTGTAGCAGATGTGAGTGTTTCTCTTAAAATAAACCTCTGGTGTTCTTGTACATTTACCACGACCCCGACGATAGGAGCTCGCTCAGTTCGCGAACGACATCTTTGAGCCCTCCGGTGGTCCGCCCGTCCTCCGACAGAAAATCCTCCAAGAGGGGACCACCTGCTGGACAAGTGACGACTTCGCTGCAATGGCCAAAGAGCCCATGGTCCACATCGACCGTCTAGTTGTCTCAGAAGACTATCGTCGATGTGGCGTAGGTGCATGGGCCATCGCCAACGTCCTGTCCGCGGTCGAAACACTGTCCAAGTCCACGTACATCTTCACGTTGCCGAACCTCCTCTACCCATGTCCCTATAATAGTGACATTGGGGGGCAGACTCCGGAAGATCGAGCGGCGTGGAACGCGGCGAAGGATGGTCTGTTGGAATTCTGGCGCACAGTGTGTACGGTTCTGCCCAGTGAATGACTACTCATGGGCTTTTTAGGTCGGCTTTCGTCGTTTGGGCAGATCGGTGTTCTTTTGCTACAGCACAGATGAAGAACATGCTTCTCGTCATATCCCAGCAAATGAGGACACGGTGCTCCTTTACAACGCCAATTCTACTCCCAACATACCTGTGTTTGATCCGTTCCAGTATCTCAGAAATGCGGAGCAGGCTGAGATGGCATGTCGTCATTTCGAAGCTACAGACCCTCCTTTTGTGTCAAGGTAGTATATCCCATCTATATCGTAGCTCCAAAATCCAGATCAGAGTCTTCCCCCAGCATCAGCGTATCGTCCCATCTAAGCTTCTGCACCAACGACTCCAGAGTTGCGATGAGGTCGCCTCTCAGCGACTCTAGTCTCTCAATTGAGAGCCCATACCGCGGGGGCAGCCACGGGACGATGCGGCCGTGACACCGTTGTGGATTCATGTGCTCGAGGGGCATCCCAGCATCCTGTTTGAGCCACGCCTCGACGATTGCACAACAGTAACACATCTTGCGACTCATACCGATGTGTTTCGTCGGTGCTACTCTTGAGATGAGCTGGAGAAACACACTTGTCAGACAGAGAAAACAGGAGGGTGTGAGCGAAAACATACGTCAATTGAATAGGCATCAACGTCCTCGTCAAGGTCAGACTGGACGGCTTGTGTGTACTTGCGCTTCATGCACATCACCGCCGCTTCGGGATGTATGTTCGCAGATACGCGCCTCCGTAGACGGTCTCTCCGCACTACGAACCAATTTTCGTCTTCTTCCAGGTCATCAACATAAGCCAAAAGGACGTCCTCTAGCGAGCAGAACATCGGCGACAGCGGGTCCTTAGGCTTCAAGGGCAAGTACACAACATCCACGATGATGTTGTTTATGTCCACTGACGGAGGTAGATGGGATTGAAGCCGTCGTTGGTGGATCTGGAGACTTTTGGCGTGCAGGGCAACGTCGATGATTCGTGAGAGGTAGTTTTCGACAAGACGTTGAACGCAGGTTGGCAGAGGGTAGTATTCATGAGCCGCGTGATTGTGTGGTCCTTCAAGTATGCCGTCAGGCCAACTCTTCAAAAGGAATGAGGAATGCTTCTATACCGATGGGATGTGACGTCTCATAACACGTCTTCAGAGCAAGAGACAACGATGAACGCGTAAAGACGCGTTTAAGCGCGTCAGATGCAAAGAATGCTTTGAAGACATACAGCGCCTCCATCAAGAAGAACAAATATGTCGCGTCCGAGGTCGGATTTCCGAACGCCAGATAGGTATATCCCAGTAACAAACCCAATCCATTGATCCATCGCGGCAGATTAGCGTTCGTGAACGACACAGTGCCCGTCTTCTTGGTCCAAACGCCCGCAACAATCTGCGAAATGAATGTGCCCATGTTGGGTTTGACCTGAAAGGCGAAGCCGTTCTTCGGGAGGAGAGTATAGTCGCGAGTGCTGTCTGTGCCGCCCCAATTACAGAAGATCTCGCGGAAGCCACCGGTGTGGTATGGGAAGAGAAGGTCAGATGCAATGATCTTTTGACGAACTTCTGCGGCGCGTTCCTTGAGGAAGGTATACCGCGCTTCGGATTTGGACATCTTGTCGGGCGTGAAGTGGGTGCGGATAGAGTGAGTGATGTTCTCACAGCCATGGCTCCTACAATTCGTCAGACGAGGCATGAGAAGACACAATTAGGAAGACTCACCGGTGCCCTTTGACGCTCTCTTTTGGTTCTGGAGCGGCGACCAGCGTCTCTTCTGTCAACGGCGTTAGATGAATGGTGCAGAAATTGACAGACGAAGAAAGCTAACCAGAATCAGAATAGATTGATACTGTCACGGGGATGTTAGATGAAAGAAACAGTCATGCAGACGCGACTCGAGCACCTCTTTCATCGAACTGTTCTTCCTCGACAGCAATGACGAGCTCTAGATGATTAGAGCCTGCCAAGCCGCCTGCAACTGCTACCGCTCTGTCTGCAGTGCTCAACGAGTGCGCCACCGAGTTCAGAAAGCACGCTCTGTCCGGTCTGAATGGCGCCGATGGAGTGTACGTTGTCACGTCCATCTCTTCATGGCGGAAATGCTCCAACACTGCCAACAGCGACGTGAGGCCAGCAATTTCGCGACGGAGCGCGTCGAGTTTCGGGGACATGGTTAATGGGAGAGAAGATGTTTCGCGTTAGCTCGGCTGGCTTGCAGCACACAAACACTTGTTTGAACAAGAGACAATGGGCCGACGATCATTCTTGCCATTGTCCTTCGTGCGCTACCCTGATGGTGGCTTGAAAGGATAACAATAGCGCGAATGAATATACGTCATAGAATTTTTGTAACCACTATGGCCAGGCGGAGGACGTAACTTGATGGGTCTTGTGAGTCCGGTCGGGGATCAAGGAGGTAGCAAAGCCCGTCACTTACGAGCTTCAAGCCAATGCGGGGTGGTGGACGACTCAGACTCGTGCTTATTCTTTCAGAAACCCGCACTGTGCTTGATACATACATACAAGAGGCATAAATTAGCATGAGCCGTTCATACGAATACTGTACAGGAAGACCAAAATGAGATCAAATTTCCGCTACGCCCCGATAACCTGCAGAAGCCTGCTGCAGTCCCATGGTCTGCAGTGTTGGTGCCGGCGACGAATACGGCGGTGGTACCGACGAATACGCCGATGGACCTGGTGAGGGTGGTGGATGCCCATACAGACTGTATGGCTGCTGAGGGTAGGGACTGGGTGTACCAGGCATACTCGACGGGAAGGTCGACGGGTCGTTGGGGTCATACACCTTCACCGGGTTGAAAGTACCCATTGTGGGAGTGTAGGTCGTACCGGTCCCGTTGGGCGCCAAGAAGGCTGATTCAGGACCAGGATTCTGTGGTTGCGCCGCCGCTGAGCGGTGTGCTCGCCGCCGCCAGAAGAAGATCCCAAGCCCAACGGCGAGGAGGAAGATGATACCGCCGATGACTCCGCCGACGATGGCAGCAGTGTGTGACTTCTTGTGGCCACTGCTGCTAGAGGCGGCTGCGGAACCAGAGGGTGAAGCTGAGGAGAACCCGCTGGTCGTGCTAACACCAGTCGTAGAGACCGTTTTCGATGTGGCAGATGCAGAGCCAGTGAAAGTCGCTTCCGGGCCTAGAAGGTAGAGGCGTTTAGAGTTGTGTTCGTGCCTAGATGATGGTGATCGACATGCCTGTGTCAGCTTCGGCTGCAGCGAAGTTGAACGTGCCGTTCGGCAGGAGAGAGAGGTAGGCGTAGTGCGGGACGGCGGTCGCATCTGGGATTGAGTCCGGGAAGGTCGAATATGCTACGGTGCAGTTGACACTCCAGTCGTCCCATCTAAAAGCGTAGATCAGGAATTGAGTCCGTGCAAATCCCGGCGGTACGTACGCAGCAACTGAACCGCCTTGACACGCGGCACAGACATTCAACACAGAGTAGTACACGGTGTTGCAGACACAGTTAGTGGCAAAGGTCGGGCTAATACCAGAGTAGAAGTATCCTGCTGGGAGGTACTGGATGTTGAAGCCTGAGATGAGAAGTGATCAGCTTTGGGATGGATAGAGGCAGCCTCGATGTACTTACTTCCGTCACTCGTACATACGCTCCCAAGGGCTTCCCCGAATGCGCAAGGACTCTGATTCAACGAATTGAAGGACTGTTCATTCGCGTGGCGTGAGAGATGTTCAGGAATCAGGATTCGGTGTGAACACTCACCCATGAAAATTTGGGATCTGAGCATGTCGCGTGAGATGTATCCTGGGCATTCACAGGCTGAGACACTTGCAGGACGCCGATGGCGAAGAGCGCTGCCAGTCGTAACATTTCGACGCCGCTGGAGTGGGAGGAAGGAAAGGATCGCTCGATGAACAACCCTATTTCTGCCTTTATAAGTTACACTTATATGAACTGGACCCTTGAATGACGGCGCGGCTGTGTTGGCGCTAATAGCCTCAGGGGCGGACCTTGTGGTCTATCAGGGCCTTGGTGATGCAGATATATATTATATTGGACTCTGAGAAAATCGGAAACAGGTCGGAAAGTAACATAACATCTACAGTAACATTGCACTTTGCTGTAGCAAAACCTGTCACTTACGAGCTTCAAGAATCAAGCCAATGCAGGATGGTGGACGACTTAGACTCGTGCTTATTCTTTCAAAAAGCCGCACTGTGCTTGATACATACAAGGGGCATAAATTAGCATGAGCCGTTCATAAGTATACTGTAGAGGAAAACCAAAATGAGATCAAATCTCCGCTACGCCCCGATATCCTGCAGAAGCCTGCTGCAGTCCCGTGGTTTGTGGTGGTACCGGCGACGAATACGGCGGTGGTACCGAAGGATACGCCGATGGATCTGGTGAGGGTGGTGGATGCCCATACAGACTATATGGCTGCCGAGGGTGGGCACTGAGTGTACCAGGCATATTCGACGGGAAGGTCGACGGATCGTTGGGGTCATACAACTTCGGGTTAGGGTTGGGCGCCAAAAAGGTCGATTCTGTGCCAAAACTCTGCAGTTGCAAGACCGCTGAGCGGTGTTTTCGACGCCGCCAGCAGAAGATTCCAAGCCCAACAGCGAGGAGGAGGGCGACACCACCGATGACTCCCCCGACGATGGGACCAGTGTTTGGCTTCTTGCCACCACCGCTGCTAGGGGCGGGGGCGGAGCTAGAGGATGAAGCTTCGCTCGTCGAGCTACCAGTCGCAGAGACCGTTTTCGATGTAGCAGAGGCAGAGCCAGTGAAAGTCGCTTCCGGACCTAGAGAAGGTAGGTGTTCAGAGTGGTTTTTGTGCCGCGATAATGGTGATCGACATGCCTGTGTCAGCTTCGGCAGCGGCGAAGTCGAACGTGCCGTTCCCCAAGAGAGAGTGGAAGGCGTAGTGCGGGACGGCGGTCGTATCTGGGATCGAGTTCGGAAAGGCTTGATATGGTACGGTGCAGTTGGCGCTCCAATTGTCCCATCTAAAAACGCTGATCAGGGTTTGAGTCCGCGCAGATCCTGGCTGTGCGTACGTATCGACTGAGCCGCCTTGACACGCGGCACAAACATTCAAGACAGAGTAGTACACGGTGTTGCAGGCACATTTCGTGTTCCAGGGCACGTTGATACCAGAGTACATGTATCCGGCTTGGAGATACTGGATAAAAAAGCCTGAGATGAGAAGTGATCATCATTGGGACGGATACTAGAGGCAGCCTCAAGGCACTTACTTCCGTCACCCGTACAGACGTTCCCAAGGGCTTCTCCGATTGCGCAAGGACTCTGATTCAACGAATTGAAGGACTATTCATGTGTTTGGTGTGAGAGGTCTGGTTTGATTGGTGTGAGCACTCACCCATTGATATTCAGGATCTGCGCAAGTCGCGTGCGTTATACCCTGTGCATTCACAGACACTTGCAGGTCCAGGACGCCGATGGCAAAGAGCGCTGCCAGTCGTAACATTTCGACGCCGCTAGAGTGGGAGGAGGAAAGGATTGCTAGGTGAACAAGCCTATTTCTGCCTTTATGCACTTCTTTTGGGCCGTGAAACCCTACGGCGCGATTGTGGTAGCTAGGTAGCTAATTGTTGTCAATTTGTGGGCGCTGAGAACTTCAGGGGCGACCCTTGTGGTCTATCAGGGTCTTGGCGAGGTGCATATTGACCGGGGTGGAAGTGAGAAGTGAGAAAGGAGGGCGATCGCTTGTAGTTATGGCAGTAAGTAGTATCTCGCACAGTCCAAGCATCAGGAAGGAAAGCTATGGCGGAAGGCTAGTCCATTCCAAAAACACCCGTGATAGGCTTTCTCGTACGATCCTGGGACTGTTTCAACGAGAACGTCTTTTAGCGTCGATGTCGCCGAGAACTTGACCTACTATGCGAGCAGGGTTCTACCCCCAGGTAGACTGACCAGTCACCGGAAGGTATCCGACGGGTAAGCGCAACAATAAAAGCAGCACTGGCAGGAGCGAGTGGTTCCAGGGTTCGTGAAAACGCTCCGGATCAATCCAGACTCATCGTCAAAGAGTTCGTCAACAGTCTAGAGATGTTGAGAAAGGGATGGAAAAAACACAGAAAAAATCCTCACCTCGTATTTCCGTAGCAAAAGCCTTGACAGCAAAGAGATATGATCTGACCTGGACCGCTGGGAGAGAACACCGTCGTGCCCAATCTTGTTCTTGAAGTAGTCCATGTTGGATCGACGTTCCACACACCCCGAGAGATGCGAAAATACGCAGATGTTCCAGCTCGAAACTGCATGGGGTATGAGTGAGAGAGCGCGATAGAGTATCCGAGACTTGCATATTCGCACTTTCTGCCAGTGAGCCGATCAGAGACGAATCCAAATGACGACGGCCTCTCGTGTGAGGTAGTTGTAAGGGAGCCGTGTGGCGTGCTGGACGCATAGAAATACTCTAGCATCACGAGGAGCTCTGGTTTTTCATAGTTATACGCTGTTCAACGTGACGGCGAGGACCGTACATCCGGACGTCTAGAGCAGAATGAGCGTGTGTTCAAGGGTAGTCTAGAAACGCACCATCGAGTACCGTGGAATTAAGTGTTGAGTAATAGTCCAGTCCTGTGGGACGTTGGAGGCCACACCGCCGAACAGTTTCTGGATCCCGACAATACTTGACGATGAGGACATGTATGATGCGCAGGAAGCCGAAGAGGATAGACGCGCAGATGCGTTCATCTCCGCTGGAACAAGGCTTGGAGGTGACCCCTGGTTTTGGCAGTGAATATATACGCTATGAAACATGACCGGGAGGACGCACCAGGAATGATGAGCATCGGATGTTGTAAGGCCGCGATGCGCTTTCGAAACTGCAAAGTGCTGTCCGCCTTTGTGGATTCAAGCTCTACAGGCTACGCTTCGGCGACGTCCTCCTTGATCGTCTATAGGACTTTGGGGTTAAAGATGGCATCGCCAATGTGCTATAAGCGCGTCACTGGCAGAGAGGCGACATAGGACAGTTGTGACGGCTTGTCTGCGACACGTCTTTTTTTTCGCCGCTGGTTGTATTCAGCATCGTTTCGAAGTCTGGCGCCAGGGTTCGCTGCAAGGAGTGGAAGGAGCCAAAAGGAGGTGGGTGGCCATGGGTGGGACGTGATCATCGTCGCCGCGATGGATGCCTAGGCTGTGTGTGAGGCTGGCGAGGTCATGGCGCGCACGAAGAAGAGGTTGTGGGTAGGTACATTTGGCTACGTCCATGGCGGGTCAATATATGGCGGCCGGGGGTCGATCCATGGGGGGTGAGAGGATGATGAGCCACGTGAGATTTTGGCCTCCATTTTTGATTATTTACGTTTATGCAGACTTGGTAGTCTAGATGGGTGAACGACTATCTTCACACTCGTAGAGGCTGGTTTCGAGACTAACTTGGTAGCTGAAACCGTTTACATGCCGTAGGCGGGAGCATCGCACTTCAATTTCGGCTTCGGACTTCTTGGCCGGCGGCCACTCCGATTGTCACATGTCTGTCGCCACGTGTGATCAGACGCGACCTTCGTTCGTTGATCATCGACCACCATCATGCCGGAGGGCAGCGAAGCCAAGGCCGTCAAAAGGCGCGTTCAAAAGACGCTGGAATACCTCAAGGATACTAATGGGAATCATGTCAATGGCACGTGGCTGTCATGTTCTGGTTCCTTGGCACTAACTGAGTTTGCAGGCCGACTTATGATCCATCCGAGCACTTGGGCTGTGGGGACAAAAGAGAAGGACTACACTACGCTAACAGTAGACCGATCCGCCTACAATCCGTCTCTGGAGCCCGCTGTTCCTTCCTTTCTGGCTTCTGTCGACCCATTTGACCGGAAGAAGCTTCAATCCTCGAAGTATAGATCATGCCAGTATCTGCTCAACCGACTGAGCGAGGGGCCGGTCTCAATAGAGGTTCGGGGCAAGCTCTTGGCCATTACTGTAGGATATGTAAGCAGCAACACTACCATTCTGCCAATCTCAAGCACTCACTATGTTGTAGCATCTACTCGTCGTTCATTGGGGCCTCGAAGGACACCTAATCGAGCTCGACACCGACGTCTACCACGAGATCGTCGCTAAGAGCGTGCCGGGCCCGAACTTCAACAAGGGAAAGGCCGACACACTCCGCCAATATCTCATCCCTGCACGCTTCATTGAACCGGGGAGCAAGGACGAGGAAAAGGATCGGTTCATTCGAATCCAGGCGGCCGTTGTTACAAAGTCCAAAGCTTGGGTTGTAGCCGATTTCTCGCGTCTAGTCCGCCTTCATGTCATCAGTCGCAACACTATCTGGACTGAGGACGATCTCAAGCCTGGCTCTAAGGTTAGTCTTTCGTGATGCATTGTCTATAAATACTGATGTACTGGACAAGTCATGGAATAGTATTTGGACTGTGTTCAAAGGAGGACACGATTGGGACATTGAGAAGGATTTGGCCGATCGGGAACTTCGGACTTCATGGCGACAGCTTGTTTTGGATAGCCCTGTTCTAAGGCGAACATCCATCCTCCATTTGATCACGGGAAAGGAGCAATCGGAGTCCTACTTCAGTCCCTTCGGTCGCCACCTCGCCAACGATGCTCTTCATGAACTTGGTCTCTTTCCTGGAACGCCTGGCGGTCTAATCTGCGCTGACGATGTCCTCTTTGACAACTTTGTGGACCGCATGTTTGCATACATGGCATGGTTTAGCACTCCTGCTTTCTTATCTGAATGCGCCACCTCCAATACCAGTTCGAATCCGTTTGCGTTTCAGTCCAAGGCGGACAGCAAGTATACGACGTCAGCGATGAAAGTATTCCGAAAGGCGACTGTCTCTGTCTCTACACAGCTGTACGAGTTGCTTGTCCGACGCGGGCTACTTGACCCATCTCATACTATCGGTGAGCATTGTTCTGTTCTATCGTTTAAGCTCAACGATGAAGCGCGCTTATTAGGTGCTCCATATGTACCTACTGAAGCTGCACTTAGTCCGCTTGATCGCAGCACTCGCAGTATACATGTACCTGTGTACTTTCGAGAAGGCAGTTTGAAAGCCTTTACAGTTATTCGGGCACAGGCCCCAGACGGCTGGCTTGACGGAACCGAGGTATGTGTCTTTTACTCTATACGTGTTCTTGGTCTCTCATATCCTTGTAGAAACCGGCCACCGATCACCGTCTTGAGGGCTACAAGACGACAGTTGGGCCTGTGAATTTCAGAGAATTGAAGTTGAACATGATAGATGTTCAGCAGCCACCGCCCCGTAAAGCTGGTAGGCCACCAGTACGTGCTCATTCCTTTGGCAGTAGTTCTAAACTGAAACCACATAGCGCCAGAAATCAATATCACCAGGCGCTGCACCAAAGGCCCTCACTGCGGCACGTCTCGAGGTATTACGAAAGGAGAAGGAGAATATTCGAAAGCACGCAGAGAAGTGTATACAGCGCTTTTCGCGACTTTTTCCTATCTGGAGCGAGGATAACGAGGATGTGGACACAATTGGTGCAGGCGCGGAAGTGAGAGGCGGAGTAGATTGTTCTAGTTCCCCAACCTGCCCTTCTTCCCCCACTCCTTCCAAGCGCGCAAGAATAGGGCTAGAAGATGGAATGGAGAATGAGAATGATAAGGAGAATGAGACTAGTATACTCACGATACGACAGTCAAAGCGACTTCGCCGGGTATAGTTGATTATGAAGTAAATTATCATGTATTTATTTTGTAAACATAATCATTTCAAGTCAGTTGACAGTGACTAGAACTTTGACTGCTTTGCTAGTAACCAAGTCACAAGATTCCGCATGTGGCATGCAAGTTTGAGCTCAAGAACGGCAAACAGAAGGCATTCCAGGAGACCTGTTCTGGTGCTCAAAGATGATGCATAGAGGTCATTCAAGATGTCTGAAAGTGATTTCATGTGCAGAAAAATCCCAGGTCTACCGTGAGTTGAGTTACGAGAATCTCGCATGTACGTATATGAGCTCAAGTACGGTAACTGGAGGGCCTTCCAGGAGACCTGTTCTGATGCTCAAATATGATGCATAGAGGTCATACAAGATGTCTGAAAGTGGTTTCATGTGCAGAGAAATTCTGGGTCTACCGTGAGTTGAGTTACGAGAATCTCGCATGTACGTATATGAGCTCAAGTACGGTAACTGGAGGGCCTTCCAGGAGACCTGTTCTGATGCTCAAATATGATGCATAGAGGTCATACAAGATGTCTGAAAGTGGTTTCATGTGCAGAGAAATTCTAGGTCTACCGTGAGTTGAGTTACGAGAATCTCGCATGTACATATATGAGCTCAAGTACGGTAACTGGAGGGCCTTCCAGGAGACCTGTTCTGGTGCTCAAATATGGTGCATAGAGGTCATACAAGATGTCTGAAAGTGGTTTCATGTCCTGAAAAATTTCACATCTACAGTGAATTGAGTTACAAATATCACACATGTGTATTCACACTCAAGTAGTAGGCATAGTGTAATATTGGAGGTAGATACTAAGATAGCTCTATCAATCATTCTCAACTTGACTCTGAGTCTCCTGATCATCATTCTCCTCAGGTGGTAGAGTAAGTGCTTCAGTGTGAAGGTGTAAGCGCCTACAAATGCTGCCACACTTGTGATCATTGATCAAAGTAGACATTCCAGAGCGTCCAAAGTCCCCAACACCGGAGGATCTAAATATCAATGTGTTGAGCATCAAGAGAGGGACCGAATTGCAACTGTACTTACCCATTGAGTGTGTGGGTCATCGGATCAAATAAGGTCAGTCCGTCTTGTCCGTGAACTGTTGAAGGGCTACCTGAGAAAGTCAAGTCAATGTAGTTCTTCAGGATTGTCTATGAGTTGTACCTTGAATATCGGCAAGCACCATACTTCTGTTCGTGTATCTGAACACAAAGTGCTGGAAGGCATCAATAGTCAAGGCTGTCAGGTCCTGGCGACTACGCTTCTGATTGAGAGTAGAGGTGAAGTGTTCAACTACTGATGAACGCCGCTCTTCAACTAGCCAAGTCAAGCCTCCGTGAATGGCGTCGAAAGTCTGTATACCGGAGGCAATACTGGGGGCGCTCAAGGCAGGGCCATTGTTGTTGAGTACCTCAAACTCTTGTGCGAGATAGGCATCGGCAACCTGTATGTCTATTCATTGAGTCAGTGAGAAATACGCTCACACATTACTGAAGTGCGTACTCTCGTCCACTTGAATACCAGCGGTGCGCGCCAGAACGTAGAAGGCCTTTAAAAACTTCTGACACTGCTTCAGGCGAGCCAGGTCCCATTGAAGAAATTCCCGGTTGCTTCGAATGTCGACCAGCGCTGGAGCATGTGGGTGTTCGTCATCAGAATCCTGGGCGTTTGCAGATGGTTCATCGAAGCGAAAGTATCGCTTGGCTACCAGTCTCTTGCTGGAAGATGTTCCTATAGACATCTATTGTGCTTATGATTGAGTGCATAGCGGAGCGACAGGTAAACAAGACATACATCAAAAGCATACTTCATTGCACCTGCAGCAAAGTGGCGATCACGGATATAACCTTGGAGATGTTCTTGAGTCTGATCGTATTCGGGATTGAACTCGTCGTCAAGTGTGCAAATCATCTTCCTGAGTGTGACCTTCGACTTTCCATGCCTGCAAAGCCATCTACAGAGCGTTCACATTCAGTATGACAGTGATAGCATTGCCAATACTTCACTCACTTCTAGGACGCTTCAGTTCCGAGGAAACAGGGCCAGCGCTCTGAGAAAGTGCTCGCTTCCGGGTACCACTATCAGAGTGATCGCCATCATCTTCATCAAGATCGCTGTTCTGTACGCCCATTGCAGCGTCTTCGTTGAGCATTCGATTCTTATGCTGGAATATGACAGTGTACGGTCAGTGGGAGTACTTCACATAATGAAACCAACGTACCGCCAGAGTATCAATGTAAAGCTCAAGGCACATGAGCGGAATGCCCTTCGCATTTTTCGGAGCGTTGGCCTTGAATTTCGGACTGACATTACCTGTGATGTATGTCAACATCATACTACCGTTACTGGAGTGAGCCTTGTAGAAGTCGGCAACCGTTAGCGATGCTGTATTGGGCTCAGGAAGCCGGTTGTTGTGCCACCGGAACGATACCTCAGCTCTTAGAGTTGTTAGGACATGAGCTTGCAAAGAAAAGAACAACGTACGAGGTTAGCTTACGCTTATCATTGCCTCGGGTGAACTCTCCATTGACTTGAAGAAGAAGGTTCGCCTTGATCTCTGCAAGTATACGTGAAATCAGGAGCCGAAACTGAGGGAAAGAGCAAAGACTACAAACCCGACATATAGACACTACCAGCCCAACGCTTATAGCCATTGCCATACTCTTCACTGGTGCTTTTGGCAGCGCGCATTCGAACCTGGTGTTCAACGTGAGAGAGAGAAGTAAACACAAGCGTCTCAGACTTACAGTCCATCCAATGCCATATTGCTCTTCACCCGGGGATCCATGACCGTACTCGTGTTGTAAGAGACTAGCCGTTGTATGCTGAGTACCATAGGAGCCTGAATCCTGGCCTGTAGGGGCAGGAGTTATGCCGCTACGCTTCAGTCGATCCAAGGTCTTTGATGCAAGTTCAATATGCGCCGCAGGCTGAGGCTTTCCAACAGCTTAAAAGCGGTGTAAGTCAGCAAGCGTTCGTTGAGTAGATGCTTGGTACTTACTATACTCAAGGCCTTGAGCGTCAGCAGCTGTTCGTGCACACTGGGAAGAGCCGCATAACTGCAAAGCTCCCGGTGCAGCAGAGTCCAGATTGCGTCGAACAACACCACAGATAGCGCATTGCGGATAGTTCTGAAGTGTAAAACAATCAGATAGAGCAGATATGCAGAGACTGTAATTGAAGAATCGGACCTTTATCTCCTTATATTCGGCTGAGCCCAAGGCAATGTCCTTTAGCTTGTCGCACTTGGGACAAAGTCCAGGCCTACGCCAGAGTCGAAAGGATTTGCCACAGCCATCACACTCTGGCTCTGGCATCGGAACTGCCAAGTCAGCCATGGGTTAATCGGAGGTGCGCAGACAACTAGAGAGATATTCCCGAGGCTCCTTTATAGCTTTAGAGATGTGACAATGTGAAGAGGTCAAGGGAGCAGTGCTGACCTGAAACATCGCGACACCCGCACTAAAGCGCGCCAGCCCGACGCTTGGCACTGTGTATCCGCCTGCTTGGCAGCCTAAGTCGTACGATATGCGAATCAGACGACACTGGTAAAATCATACGATATGTCCATCGTACGAGGCAAATAATATAACTTGAAACTTGCAAGCACTATATGGTGAACTACCCAGATATCAATGCCTAACCCAACAGGAAAGAACGGACGACAACAGCAGACTAGTAGGTCGATGAGTGGTTAACTTGATTGTATCGGCTCACGATCAAACTCAGAGCCTGACGATGCCGAACTAGCACTTGCCTTCGACAAATACCGTAGAGAGAAACAGACCGAGAATGACATGCTCGAATCGTTGCAAACTGATTTCGGTTATACTATCAGGTCAGTTGGATACTATCAGTGGCGTTACGGGACTTGATATCGAGTCATACTCACCTAGACTCACAACGTTACGCAAGTTGAAGAAGCGCCTCAAAACTAGATCCGTTCGAAACTACAAAGAACATCATACTGATGCCGAAATCCGACAAGCTATTGTCGACGTTGTCGAGAAGGATGCCACCGATGGAAACGGGCCTGACTTTGTGAAGGACCAACTGTCGAAGAAGGGAATGCTTGTTCCGATGTACGTCCGTCGTCATCGTCTTTTCTACCAGACCTCTGACCCAACATTGCCAGCGATCTTGTAACAGCTATCATGCATGAGCTCTATCCTGACGGCTTTCTCAAGCGCTTCCCAGGAAAAAAGACTCAAGCTCGACGACTTCGCGTGGCATTGACAGCCCTTGGACCGTGGCACGAAGTTTCGGCAGACGGTCACGAGAAACTTGGTCAAGCAGCGCTTCGAATGGGAGAGATCGGCCTCCCAATCTATGGTTATAAGGATAAATGGACTGATGAGATTCTTTCACTCGTCCTAGTTCCCAACAGTCGGACCGCTGCCGCTGGAGGACACCTGCTCCTTGATTTTGTCGAGAAACACGGTTGTAAGTCTCTTTCTCCTCATGACATCGGGTCTCTAGCTCAACATATCCTTCAGGCATCCCTATTCAACTGACAACGGATGCAGGGTCTGAGATTGGCTGGCAGCATGCCTTTATGACAACACTTCGGTATATACTGACTTTCATACACTGTGAATGTCCTTCTAACACGGGTATGCAGCGAGTTCTTCTCACCCGAAATCGATTCCGCTGCTTTTCCGGCGCATGTAATCATCAAGAGTACGCAGAACACAGTTATTGAAGGGTTCTGGCGGCGCTTTCTGGAGAAGCTTGGCTTCAACCTCAAGGACTTCATCCTTCGAGGCAAAGAGGAGCACATCTTCGATCCCAATCACCCATATCACCCGTATGTTGCCCGATATCACTGCTTGACGCTGTCTAATGATTCACGTCTCTGTGTAGCTCACTGTTCTATTGGATTTTTGTACCGCTCATCCAATCTGAACTTGACGATTTCTGCGACTGGTGGAACCACCACCGTGTCCGGTCTCAAGCTGAGAAGTTGATGCCATCGGGCCATGTCCCAGCCTTTGCTATGCGAAGCCCGCACCTCTTTGGCGGCATTGACTGCCGTGTCAAAGTCTCGCAGCAGTGTCTCGATGTATTGCGCACCCAACTGGAGGAAGCCGAAGGGCCTCGGGCCCAACACTTTGAATGGTACTCACAGGCCTTTGCAGACCTAGCAGAGTCGGTATACACGGAGCTTGGTAGGCCACAGATTACTGTTCACAACGCCTGGAATGTGTTCGTAACAATGAGTAGATACATTGATAGCATGTAGATAGTATCAGATATACGATCCAAAAACTTGTCGCCATGTTGTTCCGGCCACCCTCAACATGCACAGAGAACATGGGCCATGCGCCACACACACCTCAGCTCACCAGAACAATGTCTCCGGCAACGAATCAGATCAGGAGGTGAGGCGGTACGGCGTGATCGGAACAGCGGGCCAAGTCTCAGCCGAAATTGAAGTGCGATGTTCCCGCCTACCGCAGTTTACAGCTGGTTATTCTGATTGCGATTCAAGGTGCATAACGGAGGATGAGCATCAGGAAAGTCGTGGACAAAACATCTGAACTTTGGAGCACTCGACACTGCAAGAACATACAGTACTCAACCAAGAACATACAGTAATTCAATTCGTCGGTGCATATATCAAAGTTCTGTTCGACGTGACCTTTCGCTCATGTGCGCGTCGATAACGGTGGAGGTCCTTTTTTAATATTCCGTTGGTAGCGTTTCTAAGCGTCCCGACAGCGTGTCGGTCGAGGGTCGAAACGGATGTGTTGGCGGCCTGCGAGATACACTCAGGCGACTCAAACCGTGCTTTATTCTCTCAAAAACCCCACATTGTGCTTGATACTTACATACAGGAACTCGAAGCGTAAAATATCATGAATCGTTCAAATATGAGATCAAATCTCCGCTACGCCCCGATATCCTGCAGAAGGCTGCTGCTGTCCCGTGGTCTGCGGTGTTACCGACGAATACCCCAATGGATCTGGCGAGGATGGTGGATTCCCATACGGAGTGTACGGCTGCTGAGGGTAGGCACTGGGTGTACCAGGCATACTCGACGGGAAGGTCGACGGGTCGTTGGGGTCATACACCTTCTCCGGGTTGAAAGCACCCATTGTGGGAGTGTAGGTCGTACCGGTCCCGTTGGGCGCCAAGAAGGCTGATTCAGGACCAGGGGTCTGTGGTTGCGCCGCCGCTGAGCGGTGTGCTCTCCGTCGCCAGAAGAAGATCCCAAGCCCAACGGCGAGGAGGAAGATGATACCACCGATGACTCCGCCGACGATGGCAGCAGTGTGTGACTTCTTGTGGCCACTGCTGCTAGAGGCGGCTGCGGAACCGGAGGGTGAAGCTGAGGAGAACCCGCTGGCCGTGCTAACACCAGTCGTAGAAACCGTTTTCGATGTGGCAGAGGCAGAGCCAGTGAAAGTCGCTTCCGGACCTAGAAGAGAGAGGCCTTTAGAGTTGTGTTCGTGCCTAGATGATGGTGATCGACATGCCTGTGTCAGCTTCGGCTGCAGCGAAGTTGAACGTGCCGTTCGACAGGAGAGAGAGGTAGGCGTAGTGCGGGACGGCGGTCGCATCTGGGATTGAGTCCGGGAAGGTCGAATATGCTACGGTGCAGTTCACGCTCCAATCGTCCCATCTAAAAGCGTAGATCAGGAATTGAGTCCGTGCAAATCCCGGCGGTACGTACGCAGCAACTGAACCGCCTTGACACGCGGCACAGACATTCAGGACAGAATAGTACACAGTGTTGCAGACACAGTTCGTGGCAAAGGTCGGGCTGATACCAGAGTAGTAGTATCCTGCTGGGAGGTACTGGATATTGAAGCCTGAGATGAGAAGTAATTAGCGGTGGATGGACAGAGGCAGCCTCAAGGCACTTACTTCCATCACTTGTACAGACGTTCCCAAGAGCTTCGCCGATTGCGCAAGGACTCTGATGCAACGAATTGAAGGACTGTTCATGTGTGTAGCGTGAGAGATGTTCCTTTGAAAGGGTTCGGTGTGAACACTCACCCATGAATATTCGGGATCTGAGCATGTCGCGTGCGATGTATCCTGGGCATTCACAGACACTTGCAGGACGCCGATGGCGAAGAGAGCTGCCAGTCGTAACATTTCGACGCCGCTGGAGTGGGAGGAAGGAAAGGATCGCTCGATGAACAACCCTATTTCTGCCTTTATACACTCCGTTTGGGCCGTATATGAACTGGACCCTTGATTGACGGCGCGGCTGTGTTGGCGCTAATAGCCTCAGGGGCGGACCTTGTGGTCTATCAGGGCCTTGGTGATGCAGATATATTGGACTCTGAGAAAGTCGGAAACAGGTCAGACCCATCGCTTGTCAGCGAATTGTATCTCGCACAGTCCAGACGAAGCGAAGAAAGAAGACTCAAGAACATAGGCGTCGGGAAGATAAGCTATGGCCGAAGGCTCCAAATTTCTGAACCGCGTTGTGCTGACAGCCTTGACAGCTTGACAGCGTTTCATAGGATTGACCCCCCTTCGAAAGGCGGCGATTCAAGTAGGTCAACTTGGATGCCAGGAGCTCCACGACGTGGGACTGAGAAGCCACTACGCGTACAGTACAGCCTCTGATAGACAAGAGTAAGACAATTGACTTGAAGATTCGCCTACATAGAGTTTTGGATTGCACCGAGACATGCAGAATGGAAATTGAAATCGGGGGAAGGCGGTGACTTCGGATGCTTACAGACACGGGTTTGAAGGGTCCATGCCAGCTGCCTGCGCCAACCGCCAGTTGAGAGAGCGTTACATAACGAAAGGCAGACCTCGAAAGTAAGATGACACTAATCAATACTAAAGGGTGTACCGAACGAGGGAGCACGGTCGTCGCTGACGAAGAGCGGATCGGGACACCGGAGCGGTGCACGAGTTGAAATGATCCCGGGATCAATTATCTTTGTGTCAGGTGCCTGAACAGCCTCCTCCCCCGCCTTCATTTCGTTCCATCATTGGACGTTCGTCTTCACGACCATGCGCACCTCACCAACGCCCGCGGGGAATGGAGGTTATGACCAGGCTCTGCTGGCTGAAGCTCAGGCGCCCACTAGGGAGCAGTTGCAGGTGGGCTGCACCCTTCTGCAAAGTGTGATTCGTATCATACTGACGAAGGCGCCTACAGGAAGGCTATAATCCAGACATTTTACGACCAAACCGAACGCCAGTACGGAATGGCACCGACCCAGAAAGCATGCGCTCGCGGAGCATCCCATCCTCCAAAGAACATCTTCCCATGCCTGTATCCCAACCAGCGAAGGTGCCTTTCTGGCGCACACGGAAAGGAATCATCACCATCGTGATTGTGGCAATTGTGGTCATTGCGGCAGTGGTAGGAGGCGCTGTGGGTGGGACTGCTGGAAAGAGCAGCCACAAGAATAATGATGGCGAGGCTACATCTACAACCTCGACGACGGCGGGTCCTACGGTCACCGGGAACACGGATCAGCCCATCGCTTCTGGGACTGGTGGAAATGGGGAGTCGCCTGGCGCCAGTGCGACAACCACCGACAACCCTTCGCCTTCCGGATTGATCTCCAGCGGCACACCTTAGGTGAGCGCTTTCTGAACCCCATTCTTGCCCGTCGTTCAACTGAGGCCTTGCAGTGTACTTCTACGCTTGTTGTTTCTTTCTTTCGATCTATGTACTATGGGAATTGGTGCTATCTTATGACCCGGACAATCCTATCTGCTTAAGCGCCGTATTGAGTGATGCCCACCAACCTCGGTGCTCTGGCTGCTAGAGTCTTTCGCGCTGGTACGAAATGATCCTACTCCATTCTTATCGTCGAGCAGTCCACTGCCGCCTGAACGCGAGGTCAGTGTTCAGTTTGCCGAGGATGTTGACGGTAGATCGTGCAACGAGACGCTTGATAGCGATGCACTCATTTTTGATTGACCGAACGCTGTCTTGTGCAGAAATATCTGTGTCCTAACCGGTCATTCATGGTTGCTTGATTTTGAATCGTTCACTTGCGTTGTCGTTCAGGCCATGTGAGTACGTGGCGTGGTAACGAGAGTGTGATTGTGTCAACAAGGTGTATATGTAGGTGTAAGTATTTGAAGATGATAGCAGTGATAGCAATAAGCAAAACTATGAGTATGGATAACGAGTCATGTATGTACGGCGGACGAGGACGTGATGGAAAGGATACTAAAGATACAATGATGGCAGGACAGGTTAGACAACAGTCATAAAAGTCGTGAGCTCTCTAAAGCCTCCTACGCTCTCGCTCCAGGCTTCTGAAAGCGATACGGAAGAATGCGAGTTCCTGGAGGCATGTTGCGAGGGTCGCGGAACGCCGGTATGGCGGGGCCGACGACCAGAAGCCCTGTGGTATCGGCGGGAACTGGTATGGGGTACCTGGCGCCCTTGGGGATGAGGACGACGAGAGCGTCGGCCTCGCTATCGTGACACGGCTGAATCTGGTACTGGATGCTGCTTCCACGAAGTGCAGAGACTGGGGGTAAGGTGGTGCGGGGACGCGCTTGACGGCATGGACTCTGCAGTTGTTGGGGACTCGTGGGAGGGTAAGGGTTCTGTTTCTGTTTACGGGGAGTGACAGGGCTCTGCCCGGGAGTTGGCAGTTGCGCATGACCGTCGCGAGGAGTCGACGCGTGGCGGTAGGGCTAGAGAGATGAGCGCCGATCGGAGAAAGATACGGGAACTCACTGTCGCATTCTCCTGTGCCAAGTAGAGCAGATCCAAGGACCGCAAGGGAGGGAGAGTGACGTTGGAGGACGTTGAAGTGTTCATAATGATAGAAAATAGGCAAAGCCGGTTTGCGTGAATGATATGGTCGTTAGATAGATGGGAGATGTTAAAGATAGCATCGCTCTAGGTGAGCTTTATATACCCCACGCGCGCAGAACAACAAAGGGCCTTTCAGATTCGACCAACAATGCAGATCATCAGGGTTGTGCTCTCCCTAAAGAGGATCTTTGGATATTAAGCACGGTGCCAAAGGGATATAGAGGCTCCACGCGGCAGCAAGTACATGAGGTCGTACTGAATCGAGCGAACAATGGAAGCTAGGCCAAGGCGCGGCCCGATGCGGATTTATCCGGCCTGGGAAACTGGCCACCGTGACGCGACGCGCTCCCGGGGTCGTGACTACTAAATTTCCTCCTGACCATCATCATCGCAGATGCGGGATACCGGCGTCTCCTGCCATAATGTACCCATTCGTGCTACTCCCAGCTTCTATTGGCAAGCATCTTCGAGGTCATATCGCCCTGCCCTCAACATCGGCCTCCTTCTCCACCTCCTGAAGGACCGTATCGACGCGCCGCACCCGCTTGAGGAAATAAACGGGGAAGGCAAAAAGCCGGGCCTGCTTCGACGCTTGCTGAGTAGGAACGGCGACTCGCCGGAGAAAGACTCTGGGAAAGGAAAAAAGCGTGCCGCCCCGAGCTCTGAACGCGACGAGACGAAGAGAAGGAAGCATAACGATGGAACAAAGGAAGGCTCGTTGGTGATGAAGTATCCTGATGTTCCCTTTCACGGCTCGTCGCAGTCCTCGAGCGCGACCCCTGTCTTCTATCATACTTTTGATATTCGCTACAGCACTGCGTCTTCAACTCCTTCCGGGACAGCAGCACCCCAGGAACCGAGTCACGTCTGGGATGGCGAGGATTGGATAGATGAGGAAGAGGCGCTCGTGGCTGCCCTTGGCCCTTCTGGCGCACCTGGTTCCAGCGGTGATGCCATCGATCTAGGCGCGGTATCAGTTGCGATGTATGCTGGAAAGCTGATGGTCGTGGGCGCAGAAGGGGCAAACGGGAATAAGGAGTGGTTATTCATCGTGCCCTCTGCGCATAGAGAAGATGAAATCGCGCCCATTCTAAAGGATGCGACTTACTTGTTGACGAGGAAAAGGGTCTCTGTGAACGGCTCTTTGAAACTCGTTCGTCTTGCGCCTGATGTTTCTCAGGGCGACTCCCTCCTCCCTTTCAGACTGGACGTCGAGCTTCTCTATTCAATAATTCCGAGTTTCTTCGATCCTGTCTATACAGAGGTCTCAACCAGCAAAGGCGTCACCAGGCGGTTGTACGACGACGCTTTGTACAATGCACAGGAGCGATTTGTACGCAGACTTTACTTCCCAAACAGCTCTAGCGCCGCGATTACCATCCCTTTTCTGTACTCCATTCTCCAACCCGCCTCGCCGCTGCCTTCTTCCAAGCTTGTCGAAGCGATGCAGCCCTCAGAACTCATGCCAACCCTATTACCTTTCCAGAGGCGTACTCTGGCCTGGCTTCTGAACCGCGAAGGCAAGACCATCACGGAAACTGGCGAGGTCGTCCCTCTCGAGAACGCCTCCGAATATTCGTTCTGGAAGCGTATAGACGAGGGCAACCTGACTTTCTACTTCAACCGATTGACTGGGGAGATCGCCACGGACTTCACACCCGAGGCGCCTGCTTTCGGTGGTATCTTGGCCGAAGAGCCTGGGTTGGGGAAGACGCTCGAGATGATATCGCTGGTCTTGCTGAACCCCGCTCCACCAGAGAGGAACCCGGTTGATCAGGTCGTGTGGGATCAAGAGGCCAACGTCAACGTCAAGGCCGTCAGAGTGAGTACTGTACTGCCACCATCCCTCTCAAACATCTAACTTCCTTACAGGCAACGCTAATCGTTACACCACCTGCACTTGCCTCACAATGGATGGATGAATTGGCGCTGCATGCCCCGAGCTTGAAGGTATTACGTTACGAAGGATGGACCAAACTCGGCGTCCCAATCAACCCTGCCCAAGTCGAGGAGGAGCGGGAGAAGAGGATAAAAGCGAACAAGAAGCGTAAATACCAACCTCAGCTGGATACGGAAAACATTGTGGATTGGTGTACTTATGCGCACGAGTTCGACGTCGTGGTGACCACTTACACGGAGTTGCGACACGATCTCAATGTCGCCCGGCCAATACCCAAACGGCCTAGACGAGAGGACGTCGTTTATTCGAACCTGGAGCTGCCGAGGAGCCCGCTCATTATGTGTGAGTGGCACAGGGTCGTCATGGACGAAGTGCAGATGGTTGGCGGCGGCAAAGTCGAGTGAGTTGCTCAGTTCGTTATCGATCGGCATTTGATTGAATATCGAACAGGGACATGGTATCGCTGATTCCGCGCCTTTCTTCATTCGCTGTGTCCGGTACGCCTGCACGGACGCAGGTCTCGGATCTGATACATGTGTTAAAGTACGCGTCGAGCTCGTTGCATCTCTGCTGCTGATCCAACAATGCAGATTCCTCCGTGTCGATAATGTCGTGGGCAGCCAGAAGCTCTGGGAACGGCTAATACAGCCAGAAAATGCCTCTCTATTCACCGAGTTTATACAGCACTACAGTATTCGGTTAGTGCAGATCTCCGAGTCATCTGAGAGTTCTGTTGGTCTGATCTCGTTTTAGGACCGTGAAAGCGACGCTCTCTAAGGAACTCACCATACCTCAACAGACGCGGTTCTTGGTACCCATCACCATGGGCCGCATCGAACGTCACGTAGGTTTCAAATGATTTCCTTGCCCGTTCCGACTCAAGGTCCCCGGCAGGTGTACGATCAAGCTCTCGAATCCGTTTTGCTTGAACTAGGACTCGATGCACGTGGTGTGGCTTCTACAGCTGACTGGGAAATCGACGCTGGCGTACTGCGTCAGAGTCTCCGCCGCTTGCGGGGTATATGCACACATCCTTTGGTCGGTCAACTCCAAAAGGCGGATAGGTTCTACAAGGCTGGCCAACTTAGGACCATCGAAGAGGTTCTTCTGGTATGCTTTGTCTTGCGTCTCTTTCTATCCAGCTCTCAATGATTTGCCAGGGCATGCAAGATCAGAATTGGCGTAGTGTCATGGAGGATCTGAAAATGAAGGTATGGCAAGCCTGTCGCAACTAGTACTTCTTGTTGAACTCTTCGTCTCCAGGTGCAGACCAAGGTGCGGCAGGCGCAACTCCATCAACATGCCAAGGCGAACAATCACCGGGCTTATCGTGAATCGCTGGACATTCTCATTGAGGCAGAGAAGGAGTGTACGACGCTTGTAGACGCCATCAATGAAGAAATCGTGGCCCATGCTGCAAGGGGCGAAATACTGAAGAAAGAGCACGCTGCGGAGAAAACGAGCAGGGAATCACTCGAGCCCGAGGCTTCGACGTCAAAAGGAAAAGAGAGAGATTCGTCGCCGGCCTCCGATTTGGGCACCGACGACGATGGCCTTCCAAAGACGCCTGCTGGAGAAGAGCACAAGAACAAGCGGACTGTCCTTCGAAACCGCCTTCGCGACGCGCGTATTGTGTTGCATCGTGTCAAGTTCTTGCAGGGTGATGTCTACAACGTGCTGGGCGTGTCGTTCGAAGAGGAGGAGAAAGCAGCATACGGGTTTTGCGAGGAACTTCGACGTGATCTTCTGAAAGGTACTCATCGCCCCTTTGATTAGACCGACAAACTCACTTTGTCAGTTACGGCGGAGGATGCAAACAACGGTATGGCTGAACTGGACGCCGACGCCACCAAGCATGGGATTAACGAAAACACCCTCATGATCAAACTTCCTTACCTCGAGCAGGGAGGTGTACGATCTGGCACAATGGTCAGTCTGACCATTGATCCTATCTCCAGGCGTCTTACCGAGACGTATGCTACAGGTTGAAGAATTCCACGACGTTGTCGAGATAGTATTGAACGAGCAGTCGAAGCTCCTTTGGGAATGGCGTTCTGAAATGCATCGCCTGCTTACTCAAAAGCTCGTCACTAATGACAGCGGCGAAGGGGAGGCGGACGGCGAAGAATATCAGCGAAGTCTCGACGATCAAGGAGAGGCTGAAACTTATCTTCAAGCCTACACCTCCCTTCTGGCTGATCGACGGCAAGCTCTCGTTAACGAACGTACCCTTCTGGCTGCGCATGATGCTCGGTGAGCTTCCCGATAATTTTCGCTCAGGCTCCGTTACTCAAATTACCGTCAGAGAGAAGCGCCTTCGAAAGACTTTTGCCGCTCAGAAGGCTAATGCCGCAGACGAGATTGATCTCGACGACGAGCATCGAGATATCGAACTTCAGCCAGAACACGAGGTCCTCCGTAAACAGCTCCTGGAACAGCGTAAGGCTCTTCTTGAGGATCTTGACTCGCGATCTATCAAATCGGTATGTTTGATCTATCCAATCCAATTCTAGCACCGGCTTGAGATACACCACCAGATCCTCGTTGATATGAGTGCAGCTTTCGCTCGGATCGCCCGCGACAAAGACCCCGAAAAGATTCTTCTGAAGACTTTGATTGCAGATGTGCGCACATTCATGGCTGATCAAAGTGAGCCTCTACTTGATTGCGGGTAACACACACTTACTCGCCACGATAGGTAAAGCACTGGATCGGCTCGATGCAGACCTTGTTCTTTTCCGAAAGGCTTTCAATCAACGCATTCTCTACTTCCGGCAGTTGCAAGAAATATCAGACACTGTTACGCAAGTCTCATGGGAAGGGCAGACATACGAGGAGGCTGTCGAGGAGTGCGAGAAAGAGCTCAAGGACTTGGAAACTAGCTTGAAGACCAGTCGGGCTCGGCAGCGTTACATGGAAAACTTACAGAAAGATCGCGGAGAAGCAGAGGAGGACGACGACGATTGTATCCTCTGTGGATGTGAATTCGAGCGAGGGTTTATCACCGCCTGGTACGCTGCAATTTTGGTATTTTTTTTTTCCTCGCTCATACATGCGTCTGTAGTGCACACGTTTTCTGTGAGGCATGCATGAAGGCCTGGGTGCAGAGGAGGGAAGGGAAGGTGTGTCCCGTTTGCCGGTAAGTCGACTTTTCATCAGCCGTTCGCTTGCTTACGCGGCGAACAGTGTTCCCATCGACACTCGTAACCTCCAACGATTCACTGTCAATGGACCAGCCGCTGAGAAAGTCGAAGCGAAGAAAACTGAAGCTGTGCCTCGATCGCGCCGTAAGATTGAGTACAGCATGATCTGTAAGTGTTGCAGTACTATCATGAGTAAGTACTCATGACTGATATGCCTTCAAGCACCAGAGGTATACGAGGTCATCCAGAACTTACAGTCGTTCGGAGACTACGGAAAGAAGATCCAGACGATTGTCCGCCATCTCTTGTATATCCAAGAGACAGATCCTGGCGCCAAGAGTATCGTCTTCTCCGCCTGGGCGGATTCGCTCCAGAGTATGTTTATGCATCACACTCAGTAGTCCTTTGCTAATCTTCCTTCCCAGTCCTCGAGCGAGCTTTGGAGCACAACGCCATAGATTGTCTCAAGATCGACCAGACCGCTCAAGGCGCCCCAGCTGCTAAGCGATTCAAAGATAATGCACATATCCAAGTTCTATTATTACATGGGTGAGTAATTACTCCGTTGTCTGTGTCGGCGTGCTCATCCTATGAATAGCGAACGCGAGAACGCAGGACTAAACATAACTTGTGCCTCTCGGGTGTTCTTGCTCGAAAGTGTCGTGGAACATGGCTTCGAGATTCAGGCAATTGCTCGGATCGATCGTTTAGGTCAGACGCGGCCCACGGAAGGTCAGGAACCATGATTCTCAATCTACAGAGCGATATTGATTTCAGGCATAGTCTACTGTTATTACACCGAGGACACCATCGAAAAGAACATCTTGGATATGGCGGCCCGGAGAGGACTTTCCCTGTACACCAAAGAAAACTCGGCGGGAACCTTGGACATATCGTCTCTCAATAAAACGGATGACGACGGTGCTGTCGATGTCTCGTCCAAGAACGCCAAGACGAAGAAACAAGCTCTCAAGGGCGACTTCATTTCCAAGTGGGTTATGAGCCATTCCGTTCCTTCCGTTGCTAAAGGTTTTGCAGAGTCGACGACATGCTGGCGATTCTTTTCCCTCACATGTATGAGGATACGGAGTTCCTTCTACCAGATGCGGACGGAGACGTTCCGATGCTGGAGACGAATGCTAATACTATTGAGAATGGCAACGCTGTTGCCGGACCATCACGATTACACTAAGACGCAACTATAATATTATTAAATATATTACTCACATCCTATGAAGCGATATTATGTAGAAGTAGATCAGCTCTATCTATAATTATGTAGACGAATCCTTCGTCGAGCTAAGTTAGCATAATTTGGCTTTTCCGACCGCTGAGAACCGAGTCGACGTCATTCGTATCCACCTGTTTCTTGATTCCGACTTCCAACCGATGCTCAACCGCCTTCAATTCAGTATCGGGCTCGTATCGTGGTCAACCCTCAAGGCACCGAGTGCAAATAAGGCAACTGCTGTGCAAATGTGATACAACACTTCTGCATATAATGCTCCGGTCCCGGAACGTCAAAAGCTTTTTCGCCTGTTCTGTCGTGCTGACCGTCATTTACAACATTTCCAACCAAAGATGAGCAAAAATAGCATTCGCGGACCGAAATAGGTGCGTCACTTGATGTGCTTACCACCGAACAGCCACTTTCGCCATCGATGTGGCGGAGTTTGTTCTGCAAAATTTCGCCATACCGTGTACAGGTCAGAGTGATTTTCAGCTTCCCAACAGCATCACAGGTTCATATTGGATTTGTGTCCATGCTATCATTAATCGTGGTCATGATCAACGGACATCATAGATACACCTCAAATTTTCCGGTCAACGTATAAAACCATCTGAGCCACTGGCAAGCCTCCCTAACGTAAGGTATTCCCCTGAGCAACATGAAGACCTCTGCCCTCGTCCTTAGCGCTGCATTGGGATATGCAAATGCGCACACTATCTTCCAGGTTCATTCATCGGCAGATGCGCTAGCGGCCCCTTGTTGACTTCCTCTTCCAGGAGCTGTACGTGAACGGCGTAGATGCCGGTCATTTGAACGGCATTCGCGTACCCACTTACGATGGTGTACGTGGCGTCTACTCGATTCGGTCCTTGCTTTACTGACTGCGCGTTTCCGTGCAGCCCATCACGGATGTGACCTCCAACGGTATAGTTTCCGAGTCGAGTCTGAGTGTCGTTAATTCTCATGCGCCACATATAGATATCATCTGCAACGGTGGTATCAACCCATACCAGACTCCCGTCTCAACAGCGATAATCACTGTCCCAGCCGGCGCGAGTGTCACGACAGAATGGCATCACACACTCGCAGGCGCAGTTTCCGGAGATACCGCGGACCCTATCGATCCCAGCCACAAGGGACCCGTCATTACCTACCTGTGAGCTCCTTTCCGAGTCACTACACACTAATCTCAATGTCCTGCGCAGTGCGGCAGTGAACAACGCCACAGATCTCACCGTCACAGGCTTGAAGTGGTTCAAGATCTACCAAGACGGCTTCGACCCCACGACCTCGACCTGGGGTGTCGATAGGCTGATTGCGAACAAAGGGAAGGTGACGTTCACGATCCCGTCATGCGTGAAGGCGGGTTCGTACCTCCTGCGACATGAGGTGATTGGTGAGTCGGCGGATAGAAGTAAGCCAAGATCTGATTATTGACGCACTCATTCTAGCTTTGCATGGCGCCAGCTCCTACCCCGGGGCCCAATTCTACGTGAGTAGTCTTCGAATACGCACTCTTCAAATGTGGCGCACTCATCATTGATATAGATGGAGTGCGCTCAGCTCCAGATCACCGGAGGCGGCAGCGCTTCGCCAGCCACCGTGAGCTTCCCTGGCGCATACGCAGGTAAGCGAGCTACGTAAATAATCGTGGATAATGTCGAACTCACTGCTATCAAAGGTTCCGACCCCGGTATCACGATCAACATCTACTACCCAACGGTCACGAGCTACGCGGTTCCAGGTGAGTACACGCAGTTTCTACCTCTCATACGTTGAACCTGATGCACGCAACTTGAAAAGGGCCGACTGTGTTTTCATGTTAATTAAATCAATGCTCTTTACGACTCCGTGTCTCGAACATGCATTCTGGAATATTGTAGTATTGCCGACTAACAATGAGCCTGGGTTTTACCAGCATGACGAGAGTGACATGAAAGCGCACCATTTTTCATATCAAGCAAGGTTAGCCTCTAGCCTAGTATACACTCTACGTGCACGTACATACGGGCTTCATCTACAAGACCGTGAACTTGAAGGCATACGAATCATCGTCGGCGACGACAGCAAAACAGCAATTGTTTATTCTATGTATACAGAAGCGACAGTCAAGATGAGTGAGTGCGGTGGGGGGTCCAACAGACCAGTCTGTTGCTGGTATGGTATGGTATGTAATGTATGAATATGGAAAGCAAAGGAAAAAAAAATACAACAAGAGGATATATCGACGCAGTAGAACCCAAACTGACAAGAATGATGATGATCTACGGACAAAATCAGCCTGAGCGTTCACTCACACAAACGGAAGAGACGAGACTCACAGATAAGCAGCAACCTCAAAATGCTACGGGCTTCGCATTCGCGTAGGCATGAGGGATCTTCGGCACGGGCGGGACCTTCGTCGACGGGAGCTCGCGCCCGTTGTGGTCAAACATCGCCTCGATGCGCTGCACGAACATATCCCTCGCCGCCGTGCTCTTCTCAATATCCATAATGCTCGACCTCGACGCCTCCTCCCCGCTCCACGTGCTCAAGTTCCCCGTCGACTGGTTCTCATACCGATACATCGTCTCGCGGCCCATGCTCCTGTCCTCGCCGTAGTCCGACTCGTCCTCCCTTTCCCTTAGCGCCTCGACGGACTGGTTCCGCTCCAGCGCCGCACGCAGATCCTGGTCCTGGTCGTCGCTCGACGCCGACTCGTGCTTGAACCGCACGATCACGTCCTGCATCGCCTCGGGCACGTCCACGGCGTCGTACGCCTGCGGCGGGAGCGCGTACAGGTCCCGGTATCGCCGCACCTTGACACGCGCCTCGAGCCCTGGCTGGGCGTGTACAGGTATCGCACCCATCACCGGTCGCGATGGGAATGGCGACTCCTTGCCACGCTTCGGTATCACAGGCGCATTGATGACGAACTGGCGTCTCTGCCGTGATGCTTGTTGCTCCTGGGCAAAGTAGCTTCGGTCCTCCGCGGGGACCTCGGGGAGCGACATGGTGGGCGGTGGGCTGGGTGGTGGCAAGTCGCGCATGGCGAGAAGATTGGAGGGTGGTTGCAGAGGAGTGGCTGTCTGCGAGCGGGATGGTAGAGGAGATTGTGAACGAGGAGGAGCAGGAGAATGGGATCGAGGAGCAGGAGACAAGGGACGAGGAGACTGGGGAAGCGGAGACCTCGCATACGGAGGTATAGGCGAACGAGATGTCGGCGAGGGGACAAGGAACTCAGTCGAGGCGCCAATCTCGTCACCAAGATGCGTCCTCGGCGCGGTAGCCTTGGGCGACGGCGGATTGACATTTCGAGCGAGGAAAGGCAACCGCCTCGCAGGCGAATTGGAGCGTTCCGGTGTGCCCGGGTTGGGCGTAACAACTACGAATGGGGACCACTGGCCGCCTGGGGATGGGTTTCTCGACCTAGAATCTGCGACGGATAGAGAGCTGTCGATGGTGAGCGGTTCTGGAATTCTCTTTATGCTCGAGAAAGTGTTCGTCTGCGCGAGAGTGGGCGAGGGCGGCGATGGAGAGCGAGTGAGTGGGAATGAGATGGGTGGGTACTTTGATTGGGGCGAAGAAGACGAGGCGGATGACGAGGAGGTCCATTTGGAAAAGAAGGAATGCCCCGTGCTAGAGCCTGAAGTTCCGTGGTTGTCGCTGCTATCGCTGCTGGTGAAGGCAGGATGGCCATGTTGGCGACGAGTATGAGGGACAGTGATGGAAGCACTATGGTCCGCACTGTGGTCTACTGAATGCGTGGTAGTCGACTCTGCCTCGTGTGTAGCAGTCGACTCCGCCCGTTCGAGAGACCGCCGATCGTCAAGCTCTTTGAAAGTGGATTCAAGCAAGGAGGGTGATTCAATGAATGTGTTAGGGCTCGATGCGCCGCTAGCAGTGCGGGTATCATTTGCGAAAGGACGGACTGGGAGTGGAGGTTCGACCGTGGCGTTGGCGTTCAAGTCGCCAAGCGTGGTCGCGAACCGAGCAGCGATGGGGAGACGGAAGACAGGCGCTGGCTCAGGCAACGGTGGCGGCAGCGGCGGCGGTTCCTCGGCCTGCACGTTGGACTTTGACCTGTTCCCCAAGCGAAATAGGCGCGACTTGGACTGCTTCTTGGACATGGATGGGGCAGAAGAGGACATGTAACCGTCATCTGTCTCGTATCCAAGGTCAGAGGAGCCCAGGGCAGCCTTGGAGCGCTTTTTCTTCAGCTTCGCTTTTCCCGACTTTTTGCCTAGGCTCGGGGCGACAGAGTCCGTCTCGTACCCAGTCGCGTACCCCGCATCAGTGATGGCGCCGTTGCCCGTGTCTTTCTTGCGTCGCCTGCGGTCGTCGGCGGCGGCCATTGAGACCAAGTTGGAAGAAAGCTTGCAGATACCAGTCTGCGAGAACGAAGGAGGACGGCGCCAAGAAAGCGTGTGGGAAACGGAGACGCAAACCAGGGACAGCCCATTTTTGGCCATACTTTGATTTGAAATCGCCCCCGATCCGTCTGAGTTGACGTCACGCTTCGTTATGGCGACCAAGCTCGTCTTCGCCTCCGGACCCGCTTCCTTTCCTCCTGCTTCCTTCTCACAGGCGAGGCTTGTCAGACTGGGATACCACTGCACTGTACTCGCTTTTGTTACTGATCTCCTCCTCCAGGAGCAACCATGTGCTCTCAGACCTTGAGCAATAGCCTCCGCTGGTATGCCGGCATGCAATTTATAAAGCAACGTCTACTCATTTTGGACGCGAAATCAAGGCAACTTCCTCAAGCCTTCTTCCTGCTCGTTTCATCTTCCGGGTTCCGAGCCATACTATCCCACTATCCAGTCGTCAAGACATATCCTCTCAGTCTCTCCGTACTTGAATCTTCTGTGATAGGCGTAGCATGGTGCCTTGTCGCAGTGACGGAATCAGTGTTCCTGTCCAATTGTTGCCTTCTTCCATGTCAAGGTCGAGGAACTTGCTAGCACAACTGACAACACCTTCCTTACTGTCGACGTCAACTAGCCTCCGAGTCCTCCTTCTTCCCCAGCTACTCTGTTCTCGATCCTAAGACTCAGACTGGGCCCTTTCCCCAGAATCACCAGATCAGTGATAGTAGTGCGGATGTTGTTCTAGTGGCTTCCTCGCCACAACCATCTTATGTATATCCTCTCTCTCGCCATTTACCGGTCCTCGTTGCTACGTAAGTCTTGAAGACGCCGTCCTTCCCCTCCTTTTTTCATCGCCGGAATCCGTTCCGAGTTTGTCTTCATTCGCTGCCAGTGGGATCTTCGACAGGCGGTGGTGACGGGGACATGCGGTATACTGTAAGCGACCGTCTTCTTCGTCTCATTAAGCGCTACTAAGTGGCGCGGCCCAGGCCTTTCCACAAGTCATTTCCGAAATTCTGAGCCCACATTGACTTGCGCCACATCATCAGTTGAGTAAGCCTAGGCACTAGTCGTGCGGAAATTTGCGGTGACAGTGTTGAACGTACATACTGTAACTTACGGGATGTTTCTGGTACAGCGATCCGACCTCCACGATTCCCAGATGGGAGTCAGACCCCACAATTCCGTTTTCCCGCTGCTATTCAGATGCAATCGAATCATCGCGCACATGTCTACCTGCGGGAAACCCACACAGCATACTGTTTACCTTACTTAATACGGAACCTCTCGCTTTCACGAACCCTCCTAGCCGTATACGCGTCCGAGTCACACAGGAGAGTTACAACACTGACATCTAGAAATCCTAATTTACACTGCGAGTAACGTGTCATCGAAGTTATCAGTGCGCTGCTTGGCGGTGACTGACATCCCTCTTTATCGCCAGATGCAGAACACCCCGTTCATCCGCCCTTCCTCCTCACCACCAGCAGACCCCGCAATAGTCCTCGTCCTAGTAGTACAAGCGCAAAGTCCAATGCTTTGGGCCCGACTTCCGACTCGGGACCACGCGCAGTAGTTATGTAGACACTGATCATGTCAGGACATCACAACTCTGGGGAGGGAGTGACGTTGCCATCCTGTGAGATGTGTATCGTACTGAGACGAAAACTCTCGGCGGAGCTATGCGTTACAGAGCTGGCCGTAGAAGAAACTTTATGGTCCGGGATATGTTTGTTGCTGGGAATACGACACATGATGTCCATTGTCCGAGGCGAGGGGCATGAATAGCTATACTACGCGTGCAGGGGCCTTGCGCGCCCAGTGGTGACGTGGTGGTGAGGAACGCAGCGAGGCTTCCGAGCAGCAAGCTTCCCTGTCGCAGCACCCATCAGCTTCCGAGTCAACTTTCTCAAAGAAATAGATTCGGAGGGAACAACTCAAACTCACAATCAAGGTCATCGCATTCAACCGCTTATACAACCCATCCATCATGTTCGCCCATCTCTCCCCATCCTCTGCAGCCGCCTCCCAAGCCTCGATGAGGCTGTCTCGCCCATACGCAAGCACGCATAGCGAGGTAAACATCTGTCTCACTCCAGGGCGCAATGTGTCGAGACGCATATGCGCGGGAAACCCGAGCGGGAAACTTTGTTCAGATTCAGCTTCATTCGGCTTTGGCTCTGTATCCTCAACATTGCCGGCGACGAGTGGGACAACGGAGTAGGTCAGTACTGGTTCGGCCGTCGGAGGTTGCCACATCGTCGAAGGATAGAGAGTGATGGGCCTCGAGGAGGCGACATCGTTAACACTTATAGGCGCTATTGATTTTCAGCTATTGTTTTCATGAAACTTTGATCCACCTTAGAGTAGAGAGAAGAGGAATGAGTGGACGGTGACAGGGAACTTACTCTCGTATAACAGGGACGCCTATCACTCCTATGAACATAAGAAGTATTGTGGCGGCACTATGACTTACCCCAGCGCGATCTGTGATAAAAGGACAGTGACCATCAGTACATAGATATATCTGTCGCCTCAGTGGCGCGAATATCATGATGAATCATCCGGGATCCCTCGCCTTGGTGTACTGCACAAGGATAAGAGCAGTACTCAATGTACGGCAGCCTAAATTGATGTGATTAGCGCGCGTCTATGTGGCGTTGCGGTTGAATCGCATCTTACTCTACCCGAGGACGAACTATTTTTGAGGAAGACGCCACTGTTCAGGCTTCCGAGTCAAAACAGACTCGGATGGCATCCGCAATGGAAGAATCACTTTGGGTTCTCGCCTGCCCTTCAGATGGTGAGTGTAGAGGTCAGGGAATGACCACACAAAAGCACGTGAGTGGTGGACATGTCGAGCAACTTCAAGTTCAAAGGAAAGCGCAAGCTCGCCGAAAGATGCAGTGATGTGATTTGCCTGCCTGTCCGATGATGAACGGCCAACTGAGCTCACCCGCTTCGAATCAATAGCCATCTACACAGCATGCCAGTGCGAGTGTATGGACCTGTTACAAACTGCAAAAGACAAAGACAATGGAAACAATCTGATCTACTGGGGCCATCATCAGACACAGGCAAATGCGAATTGGGCGTGGATTTTGTCACTACTTACTTATTTTTGTATTTCGTGACAGGAGTTGCATATCGGCCTGAGGGTAACGGTATAAAGGGTACGACACTGACCACATTCACAGCATACATCGACATGCAATTCCATCTCCTCTCTTCCCTCATCATCGCTGCATTGTCTGTTGGGACATTGGGCGTAAGTTCTTATCATCCCCTATTCCAATTCATCGCTTACAGATAATCATGGCGCACAGAGTCCCGCTAGCGGCGGTCCGATGGTGAGCTCCTGCTGCGAAAGAGTAATTTCTCACACTACCTACACTTATCACTTTCTAGATCGCTCGCGGGGTGGTCAGTGTAGCCGAAATGAAGAACTGGCTCGCGACCACGAGCGAGAATGTCACCTTCATCGGCGAGCCCGTCGAAAACATCGGCCTTTCGCCGCTCACTACCACCGTCACCTTCTGCAGCCACGTCACCGCTGGCCTGTGCTCTGGCCCTTGCTCCTCCTTCACTGGATCTGGCGTCTGCATCGCTGCGCCGAACACCAATTGTCTTTCGGCGACGACCAACGTCGCGTTCTGCGATCATTCCGGGTGTTCAGGGAGCTGCAACACGTTCGCTGACTGCGGCACGAAATTGAACGACGGGTTTTGTGACACCCCGGGAACCAACTCTATTTCAATTCCCTCCTAAGTGAACAGTGAGTCCTCGTAGCCCATCAGTCTTCGAAACATGGACTCAAAGCGGCGCAGATCACATTTCCACGGGGGGGCCTAAGGCGGAGAGGCCTCTGCCGACAAATTGCGAATGAAGTCTGCTCTGAGAAATCTTGTACTTATAGCCTCGATTGAAATACCACGTTGACTCCGATCCTGGAACCTTTTCATAAGTCGTATTAGCATGGACTTAACGGAACAGCGGAACGCACTGTACACAGAAGGCGAAGTTTTCTTCCCGAATCCCAACCTCAAGACACCTTCGAGTTTATGTTACAAGTCGGCAGATAAGTGTCAAGACCTCTTATGGTGCCGGTCACCTAGTCACAACCAATCATGTGTAGTGGCTGTGCAGCGCAAAATCTGGCGAGGACAAAATTTGGCTGTGTCACGCACCCTGTGACCTGGGTGACTGTCTGCCAAGGCGTGACGGCGCAAAATCTGCCGAGCACTACCGCCGAAAGAATTGGTTATAACTCGGTCAAAACTTACCCATTTAGTAAATCCTCTTCCAGAAATGCTCAGTTCATCAATACGGTCATTTTTGGAAGAGGGCTTTTTTTTGCCGGCATCGGGCCGGCAGCTATATTTTCTACACACGATTGGTTGTGACTTGGTGACTGGCACCATAGTCTACTCCAGAGCCTTCAATGAAGAACGGGGCACATTTCAAAGTATCCCATCGAAGAGCGACTGAATTTGTCGGAAACGGGATCCCGCACTGTATGCTAGATAACGAGGTGTGATGAAAGAGTGGTCAATGGCGCTCCTGACCACGAGACCACTTGGTCGATGTTACGCGAGCTCTAGCGCTCAAGCCCGACGTGATCTTGCCTCGGGTGAAGCTGCCTGAACAAGATTAGTTCGAAGACCAGAATTGAGCGTACCGACAGAAACGTACCGAGTACAATGTATAGTGCGGCGTGCCACTCCCGCAATCGTCCTTTGCGCTTCGCCTGGCGCTATCTGTCGGTAGTAGCGACACGCAGGCGACACGCATGGTGATGGAAAAGAACAAAAGGCGGACTTCGAAATTGGCGATACGCGGGTCACGTTGCCGTGGTTGCTGGATGACTAAGCATTTGCTCTTTTCTTTCATTGTTTCAACGACACAGCGACGCGACGACGATGAATCTCACGTCCCCGACCACGACGACGATCGCGCTCGCACTCCTGACGGTGACGGCGACGATGACCAGCACGAAGAGTTCTCGTGAACGCCGCATATCGGCGACTTTGACGAGTGGTGTTGCATTGCCGGCAATGGTTTGCGCGGTCTGGGTTGGAAATTTTGTGCTCTGAGCGCCGCCCAGCGGTCAAAGAGGTGAGTGATGTATCCTCATCCTTCCCCACATTTCGATGCTACCCGTTGACGGAAGCTGCTGTTGCACTGTGGTCAGTATCCCAATATTCTTCCCTCTTGCATTGACTGAGTTGCACGTGTAGGAACACAGTCCCGGATCTCGCGGATGGCTGCTACTTACACCCTCGCACCGAATGCAACGACCTGCAGAAGTAACCGCGGCTCTCAAGGACCCTTTCACTTGCACGCAACCGCGTCACAGAATACCGAAGAGGAGCTCAGCTCAAGTTCGACGCCTGAGAGTCCCCGGACTCCAGTTCCCAGACTTCAGCTTGAGTCGAAACTTGAGTCGCATCTTGAGTCCCCAGACTTGAACCTGAGTCGTAACTTGATTGCCCAGACTTAAATTTTCGACTTGAGTCTTGAAGCAAGTTGAGATCAGAATTGAGTCATTTGACTTGAGTTGCCCAGCTCAAGCTCTGAGCTTTAGTGTATGTACACTACAATGTAGTAGGGTACAATGAATGCATTGAATTTGTTCCGAAACATGAGCTTGAAATGAGGAGGGGAAAACATAAGTTGAGCTGCGACTCAAACTCATCCCGGTGATCACCGACAAAACTTAAGTTTTGAGTGTCATATTTTTGGCTACGTTGAAGATGGAAGATCCGAGTGCAGTGGCCTGGAAATTGGCGAAAGCTCTTCGTCTATCGTGGCCTCTTTGTCTGGAGAGCTCATGATGAGTTCCCCATCATCGCCGAGGTCAATTTGCATATCCCGAATCAAAGGCGGATCCTCAAATAGATGATAACGTTGGGCCACGAGAACTTCACTTTCTGTAAGAGCTGGAAATCGTGAGGAGTATTCGCTAAAAAATTCCAAGGCTCGCAGTGTCTGTGGTCCTTGGCATTCTAAACGTTTGTTGCGATGAGAAAAAACGGGGAAGCGACACAACGGCACGTACCTATGGAGTTACCACCTGTAAGCATTCCCAACAAGTAGGCGACATCGGCAATCTCTTTGCAGCCAGTGTTTATGGATACATTGGCGTCAAGGGGGAGAATAGGAAAGTCTGCGATGACAAGGGGTACGGATTGCCTCTGAAAAGTCGACGATAAAGCATTTCATGTCCCCATTTGGGCAGGGAAGCAAGAGAATGTGGTGGAGATTCATTCCGAGCTGACAATGCATAATCCGATAATCGTGAAGTGATTCCACAGCGCGCCCAATGACGATTCTGAAAACACAAGCTCCATCAACAACCTGAGTCACGACGACGAGGGAGCTCTGACCTATTCTGGAGCGTATCATATTTAGGATTTTTCTTGACAAGAGTCCAGGGCGCGCCTCCGTATTGTAGAATCGCACAGATCATGACCCCGCCCCACGTCGTCTTGGAGCGCCACAGACCATAATGGACTGGCACAAGCTCTCCCTCGATAGGTTGGAGCTCGTTGGCGTGGAAGAAGGCATCCGCGTACATCTTCTCAACGGCTTCATAGCAGCAGGAGAGGGGATCCGTGACCTCCTCCACGTGCATTGCCATTTTGACGCAATACAGCTCGCGATCTTTGCCGCGGCCACAGTGCGCGTTGTAAATGAGAGGACACGGCAGTTCAATGTCAATACCCCATGTTTTCGCCTGTTCGTCTGAGAGTATGATGCGCTCCGATTCTGTCACTTCGTTGACGAAGGGCTGGGGTCTCAGAACCAGGTAGGCGTCTGGTGAGCTGGTGGGAATACGAGGGAATGGGTTCACGGTTTTGCCATTCCATGATGAAGGCACAAAGGGCGAAAAGAGAACCTTTCTTTGGAGGCCAGCGAATACGAGAGGGAAGGACGCAGCCATACTGATGGTTGAAGGACAAGGCGTAAGCGAACATGATGATGCCGCGAGTATCAAACCAGACACGGGATCGAACTCAGGGCGGGCTCAAGCGCACGGGGTACTCGTGGTCGGTGATGACGAGGGCCATGCGGGAGAACAGACTGGATGCAGGCATGTGCGATACACTCGTCGGCAAGCTGCTCGGCGCGCCACGGTTGTAGACGTAGTTACTCTTCTTGAGGCTCTGCCACTATCCCTGGGCTGTCTGATCGGCAACCGACTTGGAAGGGAAGGACAATGAACTCACCGACCGAGCACTGGTAAAACGAGTACGACGCGGATCATCGGCCGTGCTCAGTAGAGTGCAAGCGCCCTACGGCGACGTGAGGAACCACGGACAGAGAGAAGATCTTCGTATTGATGGTGTTCGTTTAGTACGAACTTGTTGTGAACCTGCTTCCGGGATTCACGTCTGCATCCAATTCGCGACGGTCTCTGAAGATTGCAAAGCACAATCGATTATCCGGTGATATTATACAGGTGTGTCTCGTCCTACGGATACATGTAGATGTACAGGGCGGCGGTACCTGCTGAGAAGGGTGAGTCGGGCGAGAGATCGACACGGTTGTAAACGCACTCGACCAGCGCGATCGCATGGCTGGTGGTCTGCGGAAGGGAGGTTGGTCATGGGCAACGGGGTGCATCGCGAGTAGTCGGGACATACGGTGAAAGATCTAGTGTCAAGCGCAACTTTTATTGATCAGTGATTGGAAAGACCGAGGGAGGATACACACCTCTGTGTGGCCCTCAAGCATTCTTCTTCTTCTTTGGTTTCTTTTTCTTCACCCCACCACTCGCAGCGGTTGGCACCGGTGTCGGTGTCACCGTTGACGGCGCCTGCTCCGGCGCCTGACGCGCAGTCTCGACGACATCGGGCACAGCCCGCCTGTTCTGCATCTTTTCCATCAGCGACAGATTGAGGGTCTCGAATCGGTTGAGGTAGACGGAGGAATACGTCTTGAATTTAATGCACTACAATGTCATGAGCGGCCGACAAGTTTCTGTGGAATCGCAGGACGCACGCTGGTGTTGTCGGTGATTTTGAGGACGAGTTTCTTTTCAGCCGCTTTCCATTTCACGACATATCGCGTCTGAAAAGGTGTGAGCAGGCGAGGAGGTGGTAGTAGTGTGGCGCACATTGTTAGGCGACTTTGCGTAGAGACCCTCTGCTGCATCCTGGAACTCTTGCCAGGAAGAGATGTACACCATCGCTGCATCCGGAAAGAGGTGGCCGTGAGAAACCGGCCAGCGATCAATTATTAATTATTTTGTGACTTATGCCTAAGTGCCTGACCCCCCGTCCTCCGAGTCAAGCCTCAATGCATCAGCTTTATCATTGATGTGCGTAAATCATCATGGCGGATCAAGTAGTCTGAAGCTACATACAGACCCAGAGGACACTCTCTACTACATCACTCGTCACGACCGAATACTCAAATACGATGGTGGAGTATACCATCCTCGCCCCATGTCGACTGCAAATGTAGCCGCCACTTCTGACAGTCTGTCGGGTGGCAAAAACGTTACCTTCTTCGCACCGACGCCGAAATACATTGCCGAGAAGGTCATACTGTACATCCCCTTTCCCCTGTCAGATGTCGCGAATGCCAACAGGTCACCGAAGCATTGTTGCCAATCATCCACTTGCACAATCTGAGCTAGCTTCCATAGCTTTGCTTGTGTCTCGACATCGGAGTTGAGCAGAGCCTTGCACAACGTGCTTAGATTGGCAGGAATGCTGAGATTTGCCTGGATCTTTCTGAAGACTTCGGGAGAGTGTGAGGCAAGGAGTGGTAGTCCATCGACGTAGTGACCCGCCAATGTGCCTGTGTAGTGAATGTCCCACCCGTGAAGGGCATCAATGTCGCTCATGTGCGGCCTTCCACTACAGAAATACGGATCTTGCACATATTGCAATACCATTTCCAGACCTGACAGCCAGTCCCTCTCGATGAGCGTCTCGTAAATCATTTCGATCCCATAAAGATAGGTGCGCGTCGTGTCACTGCGCGAGCATAGCATATATGACAGCAAATTGCTAAGCGTCATGTAAATGTGGCCGACGCCAAGGGCGGATTCGGCGAAAGCCACACGTATGACCTTGCGAACGATTTGAGGAGTGAGCCAAGAGAAATCGTGGTTCTGCGAGCTCGGTGAGCGGAGGTGATAATTCAGGCCGATGAAGGTGCTCTTGACAAGAGAAATTTCGTCCTCTAGCACGATATCCGTACTGTTTCCAAAACATTCAGAGCGAATAGTGTTGACCAGTGCGAGGACAGTGGCATTGTCGATGTCCTTATGGTATCCCCCCACGCAAATGCCGACGGCGAAGTCATCCAAGACATCCAGGAGCATGCGGAAGAGTGATTCTGAATCGCTCTCCTCGCCCATCCAGTGCTTGTTAGCAGATGACGTCTTTTGTATGGATGGTGTCTGTATCATGGCAAGCAAGAGGAATACGTCGTCCGGAATATGTTCCGTGAACGTTGCTGATGAACGCTCAAAATCCCTAAATCCTGCATGTATGAGCCACCGAACGAAAGATGGATGCATATTCCCAGCCAAGGCGAGGCCCACCGAATCTGTTGTTCCGGAAGATTCGAGGACATACTCATTGATAATGAGCGGAGGGTACCCAGGGAGATTCTTGCACTCGAACGTCAACAACGCGCGAAAGCGATGAGGATTTTTTGGACAGTCCGATCGTGCGCAAAAGTGACTCCCCACTGCGAACGACAACAGACGAGACCACAGTTTGGACGGCTCCTTGGGACTGATCTCAAGCCAATCGACGCCATACTCCAAGGCCGTCGAGAAGATGTGGCCCCACAGTACAACATCGAACTTCGTATCCACCGAGTCAGGTGGGGAAATGCCCATGAGATTCGCCTCGATAAGCTCAATTGCACGCTCTGGATACAAGTAGAGAGTGTATGGAGTGACTCCATTGGCCGGAGCTGAGAAAATGTTGTGTCCCTCTGAGCCTATAAATCTGAGCGCAGCTCGCGCAAGGCGCTCGAAGCGGTCCAAGGGTTGGTCACGTTTGTAATGGTCGTCTATGCATTCCAGTATCCAAGGAATGCCGTCGGGTTCTGGTTGGGTCACCAGAGGGATACTCTGCAGAGGTAGGCTGCTGAAGGACTGTAGCACAATACTCTGCACGGAATCATTGGAGGTCGTGTTGTGCAGCCACGTAACAGCGGAAACATCGAGCCGATCTGCCTGACGCTCCACCGTGTCGTGCTCAATATCTTTCAAGGAGCGCTGGAGAGGTTTTCCTTTTTTTCCCTTGCGCCAGGAAGGGGAGAGGGATCGGTGCAAGCAGGTGTAAAGAGAGTAGGTGTATACTGATAGTGGCGTTTTATACGGACATGCCGAATAGAAGATCGGAAGGATATTGCTGACGGCGTACGCGAGAAATGTTAGGCCCCAGAGAATGCCGAGGTTGGCGGCAATCGACCCGCTGAGATCGTAGAGATATACGACCAATCCGATGCAAAATAAGCCCAACGACATGTGCATGAGAACGGGGAGAAGCTCGATGATAAGTGGAACCTGCCACCTCTTCAAAGCTTCGTATCGGAAGTGTCGAATCCGAGCACTGCTGCGGGGGCTCCCAGATGGTATGGACATGTATTGATGAATCCACTGCCTCGCTACAATGGTAAACAGCGAAGTGGTGAGACTGAGGCCAAGGCTCATGAACCACAGCCCGTTAATCCATAGATCCGAAGACTTGGCCTGAAAGCTGTTGACTCCAGGTTTCGGCACGGGCTCGACAGCTTCCAGACCTCCTACCAAAGCGCGCCCAATGCCCACGAGCTCCTCCATCAGAGACACGATGACATCCGTATTGTCAACTTGTAGGGACTGGGAAGTCTGGAGAACAAAAGCAGTGACGACAGCAGAGAACAAGGCGGCCTTCATTGCACGTCTTAAGGATATCATCGGTGGCCGTTCAGACTGCACTCACAAATAAGAGGAGCATGTCGAGGCTATCTCGCCAGCCTTCCACAACCTCGACGTCGTACTTCTCTGCCTCGTCGAGATATGTTTTGTACACCCTCGACGAGGGTGCCATCTCTTGGTATTCTTCATCTGGCGGGTATTTCTGTTCGTAGTCGTTGGGATCGTGCATGACTGCGGATGAATTGAGATATGTATGTTGAACAACCCAAGGAGTAGACACACCCGTGCGGGATGGACGCGCTCGCGAGCCCCGACGACCATGTAAATAATTGCTTTTTCGGCTCCGTGTACTGGAGATTCTGGATGCGCCAACGGAGCATCTGGCGGGATGTCGACGGAGGCTCAGCGCAGCGTCAGGTTCCTCTGACTGCATAAGGAGTGCTACGGGGTAGTTATCTGTGGGTGGAGGACGTGGCGCAGAGGGAATACCAACCGGGGCGAAGTGATGGATACAATATAAATACTCCGATGATAACTCCGAGTGGGCACCGCCTGTGAGTGACACACAATTAAGTTCGTACGTTATGTGTTAGGTAAACACAATAAAGTGTGATGGCGTACCAGACTCGGATATGTACGTAGAATTAATCCCAACATAATATACAATAGAACGTAAGGTATGTGTGAGGGATGCGCCTCACGAGTAGGCAACGACCGAGTGAGAGTAAGCGCGAATGATCAGAGGTGTGTAACACGTGTAACGGCGAGTAGCGGATCGGAGTATCCGCGGATCGAAATAGGCGCTCGTAAAGGCGCCGGAGTCGGGATCACGGTACGGTACCTGTAGGGGGGTGTCGGGATGCCGACGAGCTCACAGCCTCTTCTGTGAAAACAGACAAGGTAGTATAAAGCTAAGTAGTACATCGTGTCTAATGCGTGTATAATACTGACTACGAGATCGTAATTATGCGTATCTAAGCGACGTAATTGCGATGAGTAACAACTAGTGAAGACGGAATTTGAGAAGTAGAATACAAGTACGAGCGGGTGTTGAACCCATAGTCGTTACCACTCACAGAGCCCCCCGAAATTCCGACGAACCCTCAAATCCTTCAAATTTCTCCGGAATGATGATGTGTCCCAGCTTTCGCTCATTCCAGTTCACGGGAAAGGCTGTATTCAACGCCACTCGACCCCATTCAGCATCGTCAGGGATAGGAACGTACTCGAGATCATAATCGGCGATTTTCGTCAAGCTCTCCAGGAACTTCCGCCAACCCCGACCTGTCTTCGCTTCCCAGTTATCGACTAGAATTTGGTCGCTTATGAACGCAAATAGCTTGACGCATTGCCGATTCCAGATTCCTGCGCGGTAGAAAAAGGCGTGCTGCTTCAATATTTCCTCGGAAGGAAACAAAGAAACCTCAACTCCTCCGTTATTCACGCGTCCATACAGCAATGCCTCTTCGCTTTCCGTCAGAGGTTCCTGATACAACAGCGTCGATCCTTGAGAACGAGTTCTCGAATTGGTTGGTCCTAAAACGTGAAGAAACACCGCCTCCGACGGTCCTTCCCGAGCCAGCTGAGACCATAGCGCGGGCCCAATCCATCGCAGAGCGATGTATACAGCCGGTCCTCCCTTCGAGACCAGACAACGCAAATGATGTCGCTCCTTGAGCGTGGACACCATCCGTTTCCAAGTTTTGCAGAAGTTCTTCTTACCCGTCGAGAAAGGTAGAACAAGTTCTTGGTAACCTTCCTCAACCGATAAACCTTGCAAGTACCTGGCGTCGAAAGAGTCGCCCAATTCTCCTTTGTCCCATCGATCTTGGTATGTGGCGACTGATTCTCTGTCCCATTTCAAGGTGAACTCGACGTTGTGTTGCATAGCGTAACGAAGAAGTTCCTTCACGCTAGGGAAGTTGGCGGGAGCTACGTTCGACCAGAACTTCAACAAGGCTAGCGAGGTCGCCGGCACGACAAGGTACGTCTCTGTCAACCAGTCCCCGAAAATGCAGTCGACTGGGAGCTCTGTATACAGAGGTTGTTGAAGTCCCATTGCCTCTTGCCAATTGAGCATGAGGTTGTAAAACTTCAGCTCTTTCTTCCAGGTAACCCTCATTTTGGACTTGGGAAGGTAGCCGTCCGTCTTCCGAACCACGGGGAACGAGGCTTTCAAGTTCTCCAGGACAGGAGGCGTTGGTTCCAGATGTTGCAACTGTTCCGCACTCTTGCCCTTGTCTTTACCCCTCCATTCCGACTCGTCGACGCTATAATAGCCGTCGCTAGGATCGCTTCCGGAGGGAGTTGTAGTCAAAGTTTTGGGAGCAGGAGGTTCCCCGATTCTCTGACGCAGGCTAGGGAGTCGATCTCCTAATCTCTCCTCGAGAGGGCGTTTCAACTTCTCGACCACCACGACTTCAGGAGATCCTTCCTCATCCTTCTGGCTCAACCGCTCCACTAAGGGAACGTTCGACCTAGAAGGCCCCGGCTCAGGAGACTGCGCCTTCGATTCGGATTGAAAGGAGAACGATAATCCTAATCCTTCCGTATCCCGCTGTTCTTCGCCGAAGTCAACTTGCCCAGGTTCGACGTTGCCCTCGTCGGAACCCCAGTCTACGATTGCTACTACATTCTCGTCGACCACGTATTCTCCGTCGTCCTGCAACCAATAAAAGGCGCCTGGCACTACAAATTGATCTTCCATCGTCTCCGCCCCGGACGTGAGTTCCGTTCCGTTCACAGCGAACGTTTGCCCTCTAATAGGAGCGAAATCTTCCCGGAAGAGCTCCTTGTATTCATGCGCCCATCCGGGTTTCTTCTCTCTGATTGCTTTGGATTCCATGTACTGCTGCATCGTTTTCTTGCCAGGACCCGGTTCGAGATGTTCGATACGACGATTCCTGAAGAAATGTATTTGACGCCAACCGTCACGATTCGGACCCAGATTCTCCAACTCGAACGAGACGCGATAAACGGGCATTTCGTCCACCGGCAAAGGACGATGACTCCAACCTTCGAAGTCCCGAACATAGTAGGTGTCCTCATCGTGACACCAGGAAGTCTGAGCTTGCGCCTTTGGAACTACAGACAATTCGTCGAAATGCTTATCGAATCTCCGTAAGTCGGCTGCAAAGTTAACCAACTCCGGAATGTGATTGAGCGGGGCCTCTTTCCCTAGTCGCCTACAAGCTGTTTCGTATCCTGCTAACACCCTAGGGTTGATTCGAGCGTATCTCGGATCGGCTTGTATCTCGTCAAATTGCTTTATGAAGACCGGGACGCCGCTTCGAATCCAAAAGCTAATGTTCCCCACCCTCACGTCTTCGGGAGTCTGGAGAATGACTCCCTTCTTCCTGATCTGCGCGAGCTGGTACGATCGCGTCTGTTGAACAGCCTCTCTCCCGATTTCCTGCTCCCAGCCGTCGAAAACGTTGCACATCCAGGATAGGTAGGCTAGGTAGTCGCAGAACAGGAATTTCGCGAACGCGCCGACATATTCAGCGCCGAATCGAGAAGGAAAGACTCTAAAGAGTACTTCCGGCTTCAGGCGAAGGGGGCACACTAGATCGTTCAGCATGATAAATTTCGATTTCCAATGATCACAAAGGTTGCTGATGTTCTCGATATCGGAGGTAGCTTTCAGAGCCCAAGCGTTCGGCAACACCCAACCTCCATCTTCCTCGCTCCATCGCGACCCCGCAGCGTTGTTCCAATCGGTGTACCACGCAACTCTTTTCCCTTCCCTTCCGCATAAGAACACTCGCCAAGGGTGGTGGGTGTTCAACGACTCCGCCTCGAATACCGTGTCAATGTCGAGGTAAGTTGCGTCCGGATCGTAAGTTTCCCTCCGAGGGACGCCGAGAGCATTAGTCGATTGCGGGAATGGTCCTCCCGAGTAAGCCACATAAGTATCCTGGCCGATGAAGAACGATTGAATCCTAGGAACGATGTTACGCCCGTTACGGAAGAGAACGTCCATTCTCGCTTGGCGCCGTACCCGACTGCCAAACGGGAAACGCAGGTCAACGTGAGGGCGGTGCTCCACGCCTCCGTGAATCTCAGATCGCTTCCGTGAACGCTTCCTTCCTGCTCGAGCAGAACCAAGTCCCAGATTCCAAGTCCTGGGGCGTCTTGATCCCGGATCCTTAGACTGGCGGATTCGAGATGGTAGTCGTCGATGGGAGAGATGCGATTGCCATGCGGCAATGGCGTGCTCTACCCGAAGTTCAAACCTCGGCCCGCCGCTCCGATCCTTCCTTCTTCTCCTCCCTGACTGATGGTAGCTGTTTCGTCCGCTACCATACAGTCATAACTTCTCTGTTTTTCTGTAGTCTCTTAACGCGTCCGGCGCGTTACGCAACTCTCTCTCCGTTCGCCAGGAATCAAACTGAGGACCGAGGTCTTTCCATCTCACGAGGAACTTCGTCTTTCGCCCAAATTTCCTGTGACCCACTATAGCTTCAATTTCCTCTTGTTCCTTCGGAGGACCCGTCCGAGTAGGAGGTAATACCGTACGCTGCCCCATCTCATCTTCGCTCTTTTCGTATTTTCGTAGATGATCGATGTTGAAAATAGGTAGTCCAATATAGTTTTCGTCCATCCTCAACCGGTACACTTTCGGATTGATTTTTTGCATGACCTCGAAAGGTCCTATGCCAATTTGCACTAGCTTTGCTCCTTTTCCTTTGCTCTCCTTCCACTCTAGACTGTGTGGATTTACCGTCACCCAATCCCCCGGTTCCAAGCTAGGCACTTCTCTTCGTCCTTTGTTGTAGCTCCTTCTTTGAGCGTCCTGCGCTTTTGCGATAGCAAGGCGCGCACTTTCTCTATGCATTCGCAACTCCTTCAAATATAGCTCACTATTTTTGTCCAGGTCATAGCGTAGCTCTTTTCCCGCTGTAGTAGGAAATTTCGCGTCCAATGGCGACGTCGGCTGAAACCCTAACAGCAGCTTGAACGGACTTGTACCAGTCGAACTATTCAAGTGACTGTTATACGCGAACTCCAACATCTTTACCCATCGCGCCCACGAGTCCTTGTTGCCCGCCACGTATGCCCTCAACATTGTTTCCAACATTTTGTTAACTATTTCCGTTTGACCGTCATGTTGAGGATGGTGGCTTGACGACAGCGCCATTTTTATCTTCAAGGATCTCGAGACCCCCTCCCAGAACTTGGAAGTCCAGCGAGGATCCCTATCACAAAAAATCGAGTCGGGCAAACCGAATCTACAGACTACTTCTTTCGCGAAGAGATCGCCGTATCCTTCAGCGTCTAATCCCGAGTCAGTCGGAGTGAAGATGGCATATTTCGAAAACCGATCCACGACTACGTGTATGGCGTTATAACCCTCCGACCACGGTAGTTCGACAATGAAATCTTGCGCTACCGATTCGAAGGGACGAGTCGGGATTGGGCTCGGAATTAGAAAACCGTACTTGGTGAAGTTGGCCTTTTTCGTTTTCTGGCACACGTCGCAGGTCTCACAGAACCTCTGTAGATCGACCTTCATCCGATGCCAATAAAACTTCGACGACAGTTTCCACCACAGCTGTTCCACGCTGAGATGAGCTCCTTCCATAGGATGCTCATGAGCCTGCTCTACTATCTCCCATTTAATAGACCGGGGAACGCATAGCCGGGGAATGAAGTCCGCATCCCGGAAGAATAACAGGCCATCGTCGTCTACGAAGAATCGGTGATCCGGTGTCCAGTTTTTTCCTTCTACGACCAACTCCAGTATTCTCTTGAATTGTGGGTCCTTCTTATACCCTTCCTTGAATCTTGCTAACTCCTTCTTCTCTATCTTCGTCAGGATGGTCGGAGTAGGTTCGTACCGCTTCTCATACCCCAAGCTCGGCAAGCTTGAAGATTCTTCGTTCGTATTTATTTTATTCTCTTCTGCCGCTTCTTTACCGTTCTCTTTGGCTATCTGGCCGCGCGTCACTACTAGCCCTTCTGCCATTCTCTCCGCTGGTTCGTGTTGGAAAGCTTCCTCTAACGATTTTCCTAGATCAAAATTCGGGCGCAAGGCTCCTTTCTGATCGCGTGGACGAGGCGAGGTATGTACCGGGGCCTCTCTAGGAATTCGGGATAACGGGTCTACATTCGAATGCTTCCTTCCTGGGCGGTGTACGATAGTCAATCCCGGAGCGTATGCAGAGAAAATCGTTCCCCACGACGCCAGACGACGATTTGTTTGCTCGTAAGTCTTCGCCCATTGTAGCGCCGAATGGTCCGTAATGAGCAGAATTTTCTCTCCTTCAATGTAAGGCTGGAATTTAATGAGACCTTCCTTCGCACCCAAGGCCTCCCTCTCTGTGGTAGAGTACCTCGTTTCAGCACTCTTGAAGCGGCGCGAGTAGTAACCTATTACCCTCTCTACCCAGACTTCCGAATCCTCGAAGTTCTCCCCCCACGATTGCTCGTAGCGAGAGATATCGTCTTTTTCGCCCATCTTCATGAATAACTTCGGCATGGGTTCTTTCTTGCTCCAGGCTGCTTCTAGTTTTCCATAGGCTCTGGTTCCCTTCAAATCCCGTATTTTCATCTTCTGTACTTGTTGTAACGCGCAACCTAACGCTTCATCGGAAGCATCGGTGTACAGCCGATATGGTAAGCCCTCCTGTGCATGCCCTAATACCGGCGCTTCTTGTAGAGCTAGTTTCGCGGCTTGGAAAGCATACTCTTCATCCGCTCCCCAGATCCAAGCCTTCCCTTTCTTCAACAACTCAAAAAGAGGGCCACATATGTCCGCGAAGAACGGGATGAACAGTATAAAATAGACCACCATACCAATGAACATTTGTAGTTCACTCAATTTCCGCGGCCTCTTCAGCTCTACTATCGCTCGAACTTTCTCTTCGTGGGTCGCTAGCCCTAAACGGGACACTTGATGCCCGAGCAACAGTATGGAGTCGTAGAAAAGATGGCACTTCGAAGGAGATAAAGTGATTCCCGCCGTCTCTATCGATTCTAACACTTTGTCGAGGTGCTCAATGTGTTCTTCGAAACTCTTGGAATATACCACGATGTCGTCAATATAGACTAGGCAGAACGACCATAGATAGGGAGCCAGAATCGCCTGCATTATCCGCTGAAATATCGAGGGACCGTTTCTCAGTCCAAAGGGCATCCGCCGAAACTGAAATAGGCCACGATGGGTCCTGAACGCAGTCTTTTCTATATCTTCTCTGAAAACATTGATTTGAGTGAACCCCGATAAAGCGTCCAAGGACGACAACACGGTAGCTCCTGACAATGCACCCAGAATTTCCGCCTGTCGTGGAATCGGAAATTCGTCTGGAACCGTCTGCGCGTTCAGCTTCCTGTAGTCCACGCAGAAGCGAGGTTTCCCGTTGCGATAAGCTATCACTACCGGGGCACTCCAGGGACTCTTGGACGGCTCTATCACCCCTTGTTCATACCACGTATCAATCTGCTTGTCTATAACTCGTCTCTTCTCCGGAGACGCTTGGTACATGGGGGAGTTGATCGGTTGAACTCCTTCCTTCAGTCGTATATGAGCCTCTGCCGGATGATTTCCCAAGCGTCCATCGAAACCAAAGGCCAGTTGGTGCTTTTCCAACATCCGCCACGCTTTCTCCCGTAACTCCTCGGGTAAAACACCCACGTCTATTGTCTCCCTCATCTTACTAGAAGGATACACAGTCGGGTCCGGCATGTACGCTGTCTTCGGCCCTCCTTCCGTGTCTCCTTCTTCTGACTTCGAGTCTGTTCCTTTCTCAGGTGAATCGTATGTCGAACCCGTCTCGTTATTCATCGATTCCTTCTTCGACTTGAATTCTTCCTGTTTTCTTTGTTGCTCCGCAATCAAAGTCCTGATCTTTGACGTCGTCTCTTCCATCTCTTCCAAGATTTTTGTTGTTCGAGGGGTATCGAAGAATTGGTCTGCTTTCGTGATGGAAGCTAGAACCTGTCCTTTCTTAATCACAATCGGCACATCACTTGTGTTAGATACCGGCAAAACTGGATGCCCCGAGGACAGCAACGTGTTCGGGATCGACAGGTATCCGCTTCTCTTCGAGTCTAAAAGATTCTTTTCGACGATCCAATCTCGGTCTTCTCCGAAATTCCCTTCCACCACGACGTTAACACAAGTCTGTGGTTTCAGTTGGTAGTCTTGGGACGCGCGAACCGTTGTTCTCCATATTTCATCTCTCCTCCGAGCTTTGGCTCGTCTAGCTCTCATTCTACGATGCCACCTAGCTTTCACAAAAGCTCCTACTTCGAATCCACAAGCTTTCAGAGCCTTCCAATCGTCCGACGGGGCCACTTCCTTAGCTTGAATAGCGCTGTTGGCGTCTCTAAATCTTATTCTCGTTCCCTCCTCCAGATTTCTAGTCACCGAAACTTCAAAATTGACTTGGTAATCTTCTCCCAGTAGCAGTGGAACTGACATCCCAGGCACTATATAAACCTCCGCCACGGTCTCTATAACTCCACCGTCTAGAGTCGGCGTGAATACGGGCAGCTCGATGAATCCTTCGATGGACCGATTTTTATCGGTGAGTTGCCATAACTTCATTTTTCGCCCTTGTCTGAGCTTAGGTTTGTTCGGCATCAAATCATACAGTTCCTTCGCCATCAGCGAAATGTTGGCACACGAATCCAGGCGTTGGTCGACTTCAATTCCTTCCAAACAGCCAATAGTTCCCCTCATGGATAGTACGGAAACTCCCAACGCGGATTCGCCCAACGGTCGTACCCTTCTTGGACGAAGCTTCTGTACCTCGCATGGCGTCGGTACTACTCCTTCCAAGTTTTCCACTCGGTTCACTTCAGGAAAATACTCGAATTCATTGTTTTCTGACGCAGAGTTATTCGAATCCTCCTTGGCGAATCCTTCGCTACTCTCTTCAGGTTCTGAGCATTTCTGTCTCGCCTCTTCCTTGTTACGAGCTCTACGCTCTTTCAGCTCTATAGCCATAGCTTCAATCTCCCTGTCTCTCTCGTTCCAAAATTGAGGTAACTTCTCGATCAACGGTTCGTCTTCTCCCTTCTGGGCAGCTTTACTTCTCTCTATCTCTTCTGGTTCCTCTTCCACCTCTATCACCACTCTAGAAGAAGATCTCCCTCTCTTCTTCTCCCTTTCGCTATGGGTCTTACGTTCTGATTCCAGAACGGCCCGCTCAAAATCCTGCTCGGAATTCATCTCCGCCATCCTTTCTGACAACAAAATCTGATATGCCGTATCATAAGACTTGGTCGGGATTTCCACGGCATTCGCGCCCGCTCGACGTTTATCCTCTCTTTCTTTTGCTTTGAAAACGTCGAAGTCGGGACATTCTCTCGTCCAATGCATCCAGCTTCCGCATCCTTTGCAAGGACTCGGCGGCTTTCGTCCTAACTTTGTGACCACGGAATCATTCTTCGGGCAAGGGTACTTCCTGGCCGGGAACTTCCGTCCGTCCTTCACAGCAGCTTGGTACGCAGTATGAAGCAGCAAATCCGTTCCTTCCAGATTACCGCTGGGCTCCATCTCCACATCCATACCCTCTAGATCAAATCCCGCATCTCTTGGATCCTCCCAGTTTGCCTCCTCTGCTTCGAATCCTTCGCTAACATTCGCTACCTTAGCTAAGGAGGAGGGAGAAGCTCCGTAGCGCCTCATTTGAACTCCCAGGCTTCTCAGAGCAGGGATTAACGACTCCGTGGTTACAGAGCCCGATCGAGAAGATGCTCCGATCAAAGCTTTTTCCTGCTCTCGTACGCGAGTCAGCAGTTGTTTCGTAGAATTGATTTCTCCAGCCACCAAAACTGGATGCCACGAAACGGGAGCTTTGTGCAGAATCACTGCCACTTCATCTTTAGACCCCGGTTCCGTGGAAGACATGATCCGCGCGTATATTGTCCTCCGGTTAATGAACGCTCGAGGAGTCTCCTGTTCGAATCCCTTCTGCCTGAATCGCTGCGCGTCGAAAATGGAGCTCATCTGGAGCATCCAATCGTGACCCAAGTACTCCTTCTTGATCATCTCCAAGAAAACCAAATAGTCTGCGGCCATTTCTTTGCGATCGTCATCCGTCAATAGAATGTACCATTGATGCACTTCACTGTCGATTTCCAAGGTTCTCCACATCCATTGCCCAAGCTGTCTTGCAACTTGCTCGCCCAAAGACGCTAGCATGGAGACCTTATACATGTACATCAAGGCCTCGTGACCTTTTCTTCCATCGTACTTCGGGAGATCGTCTAACTTGATTTCATTCTTTATGTACGGGCCTGACGAGTACGAGGAGCCGCCCGAACCGTTCGAAGAACTGCCATCTCCTCCTCCTCCTCCTCCACCACCACCACCGCCCCCCGGCGGTCCCGGCGGTCCTGGGGGACCTGGCGGTCCAGGAGGACCTTGATCGCCTGGAGGACCTTGTCCACCAGGCGGGCCTTCTCCACCTGGCGGACCTTGATCTCCTGGTGGGCCTTGATCACCGGGCGGGCCTGGAGGGCCTCTTCCTCCACCACTTCCTCCCCCTGAAGCTCCTGGAGGACCCTCCGCTCCTCGCTCTCCCTTTTCCCCTCGATCACCCTTCTCCCCGCGATCTCCTTTATCTCCTCTTTCGCCCTGATCTCCTCTTTCACCCTTCACTCCTGGTTTGCCTTCCTCCCCTTTGTCGCCCTTCTGTCCTTCTCGCCCATGCAATCCGCGTTCACCCGGAACTCCTCGTTCGCCTGCAGGTCCTCGATCGCCCTTTTCTCCTTTCTCTCCTCGCTCACCACGCTCGCCTCGTCCTCCACTCCTTCTACTACCTCCGGAATACTCCGGTGGAGCGGGTACGAAAGGGCTAGCCGACACTCCTCCACCCCACATAGTGTTCCGACGGGTATCGGGGGTAATGGTTCCCCAAGCGAAGGCAGAGGGAGCGGCGCCCGGTTGCGGAGTGGTAATCGACGGTCCTCCAGCGCTCGGTGTTCTCCACTCTGGTACCGAGGGAGGAAATTCCTTCCTCGGAGGTGGAGGAGCCTCCGCGATATCTGCCGGATCCAGGTTCAAACCTAAATTATTTCCGTCCCCAGGCCCAGAGAAAGGAGAACGTAGACCTCCTCCCTCCGGGAGTGGTTCGTTCGGAAATAACGGACTAGGCGCGTCGTTGACTGGGGAGGTAGGAATGGGTAGAAGGTTCCACTTCTTTCTCGAATCTGGCGAGGGAGTAAAGATCTTTTGCCATTCCACTCCTTCATCGATGAGGGCTTTCTGGTGAACGTTTAAAGTGGCTCGATGGGCAGGCAGTCGGAAGAGTTGCCGAAGACGAGAAGATGGGGACGAAGCTTCGTAAACCGGAGTATAAAGGTCCGCAAGAGTTGTCGCAGGCGAATTAGGGTCGTATGAAGGATCCATCGATGCTTGTTTGAGATATTTGTACAAGCGTTGCTCCCCGTCCTTGAGTCGGGTCTGCAAGCTGTTCCATAGTCCGAGTAAATATCCCAAATCGTCGGAGCCCATGAACGATTCCGCGTATATCTTGTCGGGGTCTACGACATATACGCTAGTCCTCTCTTTGGAGAGGTGCGCCGCCCTAGATATGAGATTCTGCAGCGTAGCTGTCGATCGAATCATTCTGGCGAACGTACTATGCTGCAGGATGAACCTTCCATCCTTGTTCTCTCCTCTGTTGACGAAGCGATCGTTGGACAGTCTCATCGCGATGATTCTTCGCACGTCCATCGCCGTCGAAACCCCTTCCTCGCCTTCTCTGAAATAGTCCCACCAAATCTCCGCCGTTTCGGTTCCGTCGAACCTTTTCGCTGCCTCGGCAGTGACTATCCACTCTGGACGGCCATTACGGTCGAAAGTCTCCGTGCCCGTCATTTCTTCGGTAATAGAGTCGTGCTCGTAGATCGAAGGCGTAGTAGATTCCGATTCGGAATAGCGAGGTCGTCGGATGGTGATGTTGCCAAGATTATTGGCGAGGTTGTTGATAAAATCCAGTGTAAAAGATCAGCGCGCTCGCTCGAAACTCTCAGTCGTTCCCAATGTGTCCACCTCTGTGAGGGATGCGCCTCACGAGTAGGCAACGACCGAGTGAGAGTAAGCGCGAATGATCAGAGGTGTGTAACACGTGTAACGGCGAGTAGCGGATCGGAGTATCCGCGGATCGAAATAGGCGCTCGTAAAGGCGCCGGAGTCGGGATCACGGTACGGTACCTGTAGGGGGGTGTCGGGATGCCGACGAGCTCACAGCCTCTTCTGTGAAAACAGACAAGGTAGTATAAAGCTAAGTAGTACATCGTGTCTAATGCGTGTATAATACTGACTACGAGATCGTAATTATGCGTATCTAAGCGACGTAATTGCGATGAGTAACAACTAGTGAAGACGGAATTTGAGAAGTAGAATACAAGTACGAGCGGGTGTTGAACCCATAGTCGTTACCACTCACAGTATGTACCTCTCCTACAATCACGGCCGGCACTATGGCCTTCTGCTCACCAGTCGAGCGTGGTTTTCCGCCAGCGGACCCAGAAGGTATGTTATGCATTTTACAAAGAACCCTTCCGCCATCCAAGCTTGTTTATGGTGCCTCGTAAGATAGTCGAGAGCGGACGCTCTGATAGTTACAGTCTTCGGTAGACCATTTACGCGAATTTGGAGATATTTTAGCTCACTTAGATCGACTCGCGGCGGCGGCGACGATCTACACAGAGTAGTGGCTTCCCTTTCCGCATCGCGTCGGGTCTTAAACCACTGCTCTGAGCCCTGCCTGATGAACTGTCAATTTGGAGAAAAAGTTGAACCCATATAACACACCATCCTGTCAGATGAGCCATCTCTGCTTTACAACCAGGCCATGTCTCGGGCCGCGAAGTCAAGACCACAAAAACCACCTCGTAAAAGGTGCAGGTTGCAAAGGTCGATGAAACCCAGCTTCCATTGACGAGAGACCGGTAGCGAAGAAATTCAAGGGTCCAGTGGAAAGACGGATATTGTCGAGAAGGTGGACGTCCAGGGGAGCCTTTGACAGTGTGGTTCCATAGATCATACTCGGGGTGAGTTTCCGAGATCTCACTGAACCAAGCTGGTGAATGCAACAGACTGGAGTTTGTAAATGCGGTGTATCTGGCTTCGTTTTGCAGGAAGAGTTTGGGGTAAAATGCCAGAAGCTTGTAAAGCACAATCCAGAGGGGGTAGTGGCCCAGCGGCGTCCCGGGAGGTACGGGGGGGATGGTCTCTCCATATGCAGGAGGGGGGAGCGATCGGACGGAGTAGTAGCTGGGAGGTGCATCTCGAACCTGCGAGGATGCGGGCTTGACTGGGGCTTCAAAAGGGGAGGACATTTGCTCACCTTTCTTCCGTTGCGCCCATCCTTATGAGACACCAAGGACAAGAGCCGCCTTCAGCTGCTTTCGCATGAAGGTGCACTCCTCCGGGCAAAAAGAGCATGATGACAGTGTAGCGCGGATCGCTGATGCTTGACAGTAGTGAGGCCATGACCTTGTTCTCTGCGAGGTAGTGCTTGTCGGTACCTTTGAGTTGCGCCACAGACCGATCCGCGCTGAAGATGGCGGAACTTGCTCGGAAATTGGTAAAGACGGGCATCGTGGCCACCGATGGCAAAGTTGCGGTAGAAAGCAAATATCAGCGACGCACATTGGTAACAAACGATCACACACTGCACTGTGCACGACGGTTTTTGCCCATATCTCCTCCTCCCAACGCAGGTTTCTCTCTCACGACATACAGTGCGTAGATTCGATCCTGGCGCATCGCTATACCTTCTCAAATTTCGAATCCCGAGTAGAAAGCACCGAACCTTTCGCAGAGAAAGACATTAAGACGAGCCCATCAAAAGAAAGACAATAAAGCTGTGAATTGAGGCACGGATGCGCGTCCACGTCTCCCAGTTGATAATGATGTGTACTTCGGATGGTCCATTCGTGTTGACATGATGCGACTTCTCTTTGGGACAGGTTTGTGACCCTCTGATGTTCGGCGAGCAAGATGATCGGGGATGAGCGATACTACGCATTGGTAGTACGGAGGTGCGCACCTCGTTGTTTTTCCTCGAGATCACCATCCGTCCTCCCGTCGTTTCTAAGGGCGTCTCCATGGTCACTTACCCGCGGATTACCGCCCCAATGTTGCACAAGACGACAATAGGACCGGCCACAATAAACGAAAAACAATAAGGCTGCTCAGGAAATCAATCTGCATTCCGTGCCATCCAGTTTCGTATCATCCTCTGTTTGCGAGGGCGTAACGCGACTCCCGATTTGGACAGAGGTTTTTTGTCGCCTTGATGTTGGTAAGTGGGGACTGAGTACTGAGGGAGTGACGCAGGGATTCGCACCTCATTGTTTCTATTCCTCAAGGCCCTAGCATTCTACGCAAATTGTCCACGACATGATATGAAGGCGTCTCGGCGACAAACCAATTGTGGCTCCCTGCCCCGCTTGCGCCCAGGATTATAGATGCCGACTTGAGCCATGGCATGAACGAGGATAGTGGACTCCGATGTCGGAAAAAACCAGCACGTTTCCGGCCACAGCATGACGCTGGAGTATGTGAATCGTGGTGGAATAGACAGAAGATGACAGCTGGGGGATTGAGGCGTGGGACCGCCACCATTAACGGTGCCATCAATGCTTTCCATGTTGCCTGGTCTCTACTGGACATTGTTCACGCTAGATCTCTTCGGTGTTTCCCAAAGTTCAGGCAGATCCACGTCGAAGAGGATGGGGGGAGACAAAGTTGAACTAAATTTGCGGTGAGAGGCGCGTGGGGCAAGGGGTCGGATGCACGACGTCGTAGCTCTGCTGCGACGCTGTGTTGCCTAATACTAATTCAATGTGTTTAGCTAGTCATCAAGAGAAGACCGGGAGACGCACTTTGTCGCTCTTCGAATCATGTATTTCAGAGGATGTCGACTCGGAGTGGATCTCATGGGATAGAGTACACCGGCCAACAGTCTCAAAATTGGAGGTAGTCGAACATGCAGAGGAAGGTTTTAGTGGTGATAGTTGTTTTGCCAGTCAATTCCCTGGAAGTCGCGTGAGCGGACTGTTAAACCGAATGTGACAGGTGTACGCACAATAACGAGGCGAATCTGAGCCCTCGATGAATGATGATTATGATATCGCACTGTTGCAAGTCGTCGGCTTCGCAGTGGGCTCCATGCCTCTGTGGCAGCGTATCCGCATCCAATTCTGTGGACTCACACAACGGTAGCCTCGAGGTCCATTGACAGTGATCGATGACCGGGTCCACTACCCCAAATCCGGATTCCGAAATTCCAATCTAGGAACGGCCCGAATTCGGCACTGGCCTGACATATCCGGTGAAGGCCCTCGTCGGCTTTTCCCCTTTTACTTCCTTCTTCAACCTCCTGGTCCTGGTCCTGGTCCTCCCTCCCCAGACACCTCCTCGCTGCGATGTCGGAACAGAAGAAACGTAAACGCCTTGTTGTTTTTTTTCTGCGCCTACTTCGTGCTTGCTGACGAACATCAGCCCTCCCATTCGTTGCCAACTTTGCAGCAGGAGCCATCGCTGGTGTATCCGAGATTCTGACATTCTACCCCCTCGGTGCGTCGCCCATCCAAATCCAAGACCGAATCGCTGTTCTCATCTGGATCTATCCGTCTTTTCCTTGTAGATGTGGTATGTCCTCCAAGTCCTGCTTACCCCAAACATCATGGTCATCCATCCCAACCTTATGTAGATAAAGACCCGGATGCAACTGGAGACCGGGAAGTCGCAGCACGGATTAGTCGGGAGCTTCCAGACCATCATCAAGGAGGAAGGGTACGCACACCCACATCGCCTCCCCTCCATCCACATTTCCACTCACACGACCACCCCCATAGGTTCGGACGCTTATACAGAGGTCCACATCGATCCGGAATTATCATCCATATCACTTCAACTGATGTCGTGACGCGCAGGTCTCGTCCCACCGTTGTTGCTCGAGGCGCCGAAGAGGGCTGTCAAATTGTATGTTCTCGTTCATGCAAAATATGATGTCATGACGTGCTAACATATCACACCGACAGCGCAGCTAATGATTTCTGGGGCAAGACGTATCTGGATCTGTTTGGCGAAGCGAAGATGACGCAAAACCTGTCGGTGTTAACGGGATGCAGTGCAGGCGCGACTGTACGTGTTTTTCGAGATTGTCATTCGCTGTTATCCTCGGCCATATATCCCTTGCCCCTTGTGCACGATTTCCGGATCCGCCAGATAACCTGCACGACTATCTCCCTTTCTCGCGTTCTCTTCCGTTTCCCTGTCCTCATGATCACCCTCTCTAGGAAAGCTTCGTGGTCGTGCCCTTCGAGCTCGTCAAGATCAAGTACGCGTTATCCCTCTCTCTCTCCTCTCCTCCTCCCTCATCTTCGCCTCCAGACTCCAAGACAAGACCTCCACATTCAAAGGCCCCATGGACGTCGTTGCGCAGGTCATCAAAAAAGAGGGCCCCCTCGGGCTGTACGCCGGGATGGAAGCGACGTTCTGGCGCCACCTGTACTGGAACGGCGGCTACTTTGGGTGTATCTTCCAAGTGCGCTCGCTCCTCCCGCCCGCGGAGACGCAGCAGGGGCAGCTCATGAATAACTTCATCTCCGGCTCTATTGGTGGATTCGCGGGGACCGTTGTGAATACGCCGTACGTATGCCCATCCTTAACCCCATACCCAAGTCCATATGTTAACGATGGCTTGTAGATTCGACGTGGTGAAGTCGCGGATACAAGGGACGGCCAAGGTGCCCGGCGTGACGCCCAAGTACAACTGGACGTACCCCGCGCTGGTGACGATATTCCGGGAGGAGGGCGCGGGCGCGCTGTACAAGGGGTTCCTACCAAAAGTGCTGCGACTCGCACCGGGAGGCGGGGTGTTGCTTTTGGTGGTGGAGTTCACGCTGGGGGTGTTCAGGCAGGGTAAGTCCCCATCGTATCCTCCTTCCTGTGACTGACATACATGACATGCAGCACTCGGCCCCCCGTATGTATGAGTATGATGTGTACCTCGGAGGAAATACTACGCGCTGTTCATTAAGTTGACGGATCAGAGTGGGGGACGATTGGCAGCTCCGAGTTTGTTTCAGCTTTGAGAGTGTAGTTATGGATGCGTGCTTCATTTGTTGTTGAGTTCTCTTTGATCTTCCTTCACGCGTGGCGGTGATTGTTTAGGTGCATATCCACTCTGTCAGGTCCTTTGTCCGCGGATCGAGTGGGCGCTGTCCAACTCTTACGGATCTAGTGGCGCTACACTCCCGGATCTGGTGGCCCTATCACTGTCCCGAAGCTGTCCACTCAGGAGGACTTTGTCTTGTTCTGTTGATGCTCATCCAGGTGCTGGTGAACTTATCATCGTGCCATTCTGTTGCGATAGTCACCGAGTCGGAGGCGCTGAACCTCCCAGATGTGTACTCCCGGGGCTATGCAATCTTTGATTCCATCAAGAGGAGGCGGTGGGCCATTCACTTGGATGGAACGTTGCAAACCAACTCCTTCCAGCAAAGAACCTGCAAATCCTCCTGTTTCCGATTGTGTTTGGAAGCTGCAGCGGGAGTCGGATTGGCATCCATCAGTGATCAATGATCAAGGCGGTGCTCTCCCCCCTGGATGGGATCTTCGCATGTTCAAGTTGGAGAGGCTGCTCTCCGCTAGACTCGGTGCATCTGAGGCTTTGCACTCGACGGGCGACGTCCCACTGTCACTGTAGAAGCGAACCGAGCCGGTGATCCAGCAATCAGGGCACAGCCACGGGGCTTCGCGGTAATTTCATGATGATGCGATGGCCAGTCTAACTCAGGTCTAACTGGTCTCCAATGTCCATCGTCGTCGGTGATGCCTTGCAGGCTCGGGAGAGGTATCTAATACTTATTACTCAACTGTTGGGTGGGTGGTGAGCTCGCATGTTCGCCCTTCCTTCTCGGAGTCACATTGTCGTAAGTAATTGAATCACAACGGGGGTTGAGAGAACAGTGAGCCGGGAGAGAATGGCGAAGAAGTGCTCGGGTCGTGGTCTGGGTCGGATGCGAGGGAGTTTTCGCTGCTGGGCATGACGACAGGATCGACAAGCAGCTCAAAACTATACACGGCTAGCGTGGTATGCAGCCTGCAGGCTTGCAATGCGGGTGGCCGAGGCCGAGTGAAGCTAAGTGAGTCTTTGGTGAAATGAGAAAACAGAAAGCGAATGAGTAGAGTGCATTTGCGCTGCCATGGTGTTCTGTCCCGAGTAAGCAGAGGAGATGGATTTGCAAACTGAATGGGATCGAGAATCGATGCCTGAAAGCGGTACGTGAATTCGTGAGATGACAACGGATCAAATTCGCACGCCTAGGGACTTAATCGACCGTCAAGCTGGTCTGCCCCCTCCCCTCGTAATGGACGCCGCCAGCAGCAGCATATACAAGCTATCGCTACAGCCCACCGTCCCCCACGAGCAGGATCCATCGCCGGCCCTGCGTCATGCCATCGTCATCTGTGAGTCGTCCCTCCGAGCCCTCTTCCCCTCCACGCCCTGCACTCGACGCACGCCCTCCACACCTCGGATCCGGCTTTCGACTGCCCTCGCCCCCTCTCGAGACACGACGTCTCCCTCCAACACCCCAGCGCGTCGCCGTTTGCGGTCCTTCTCAAGACCAATCCCTTCCGCTACGACGACCCATGCCCGTCCGCCCTTCGTCCACGCCCCCGCCCTCCTTCCACACCCTCCACCCTCGCCCTCCCTCCGCGCCCTCCTCAGGTCCTTCCTCCATCCATGCCCCCACGCCCTTCGCCCACGCCCAGCGCCGATGACGTAGAGCTCCACTCACCACTCGATCGATCTCCGCCCTCAACCCCTCCGCCCCTTGGTCTTCCTCTTCGCGCTGCCTCGTTAATCAGACTCTCGCTTTTCATTGCTAGCAGCGTACACTTATACAGTAGACTATCAATGATAATCATTTTCAACATCACCTCCGTGCCGCGAATCGTTCGTCTTCGCCATACTACTCACCTTGACTTGAACCGAACTTCACACGTCAAGGCAGTGAATCCGGATACAAATGGACGAGCCATGTCCTCATACACAGCGGTAGGTTAATATCAAAATGAATCGGCGTAGATTAAATCACTGTCAGTAGAATGCGACGTGGATTCACTCGACAATCCAGTCACAACCGAGACGGTATACCATCTGGACTGTTCAGTATTCTCTGCCGTACATGTTGCGATACCATATAGACTCTCATTCTATAAGACCAGTCTTACACTTGGTCGAGCACACGGAAAAGGATGAGAACAAGCTTATATTCAGCCTAATTTACTGTACATGCAAAGATGGCTACACTAATCGTCGCGGCAGCTCGACTATCCTCGTGTGTATGTAGCGCGTAAGATTGTAATCCTGGCATTCCCGAAGGCAAAATAACGAAAGACCATCTACGCACGCACGCCAACGGCCAGCGAACGTGCGCGCACGTCTCCGGTGATGATCATGATGAACCGCACAACACCTATCCAACGTGGCACGGTCAGTACGAGACGAGCAGGACATACAAGGCAAGCTATGAAGAGATCAACACCAACTACCTACCAAGATCCTACGTTCAGCATTCCCGAAGGCAGCGTGAATGTATGACCGTCCAGGGCATGATGGCGCGAGCAGAGGTAACATGAAGGTCTGCAACATATATGAGATGAAGACAAGTAAGTGAGAAGCATAAGACAAACCGTGTATCGTTCCCGAAAGGAACCAGAACGGACGAAGTACGATATGCCTAAGACGGAAAGAATGTCGGATGTTGTACCAAGGGAGGGCGCAAGGACTATGTACGCACCTGCAGTGATTCGGTAACGATGAGGATCGTAAGCTTGTCGTTCCCTAAGGCAGCATGAGTTAAGCAAACATGGACCTACTACAATGAACGCGTCAGTACAAGAGTGCCTGAACGACGTAGTACATACCTGGATCCTTCCGAGTCCCGAAGGCAGAGCAAAGGGTTTGGTCTAGCCAAGCTTCAAGGAACGAGTAAGTAACGAATGGACGGCGTGAGCGCATATGGACTTAATATGTACAACAAGTCGGCGCCGATGATCTGCCTAGCCTGTCAGTGTCAACGTCCGCAAGAGTGCAACAACACGTCCGGCTGACACAATCAGCACGGAGGACGACAACGCCTGAGCCTATTCATTGAAGTGAGTCGGATCCTGCACACAGTCAAGAGCAGCGTACCTCCTGTGGACAACTTGAAGCAGACGTCCTGGTCAGGTATGTCAAGGCGGGCGAGTCCGTCCTCTAGTCCAGTAAGCATCACGGACGCGTCAAAAGAAGAGCCACTGACTCACCGTCGGCTATAGCACACCATCTCTCAAAAAACGTCCGGGCTCGTAGCGCAAATGAACAGCCAATGAAACTGGGTCCACTGGCGCTGGTGGCACAGTGCTGGCGGCGGTATCGAGGCCGCGGATGTGGTCGTCGTCGTCTGAAACATGTCAGTATAAACACTGGTGGCAACTTGAAGTTGGCAACGTACATGTCGAGAACTGGGACGGGAGCAGAGCGGAAATTGAGAGCGCCAACTTCACTGTGGCAGTGGGTCCGTTGATATAGCATCGCGAAGACGTCAAAAAGAAAAGAAATTGCTTGCTCACCGTCGGCTCCAGTTGGTGTAACAAACTACTCCGACGTCGTCGCTGTGCTGGTGCGACCAGACAGCCGATTACAATGTCCGTGAGCTGAAGAGGGTACGGCGTCGGAATGGAGCCTACGGATATCGAGGTGAGATCTTCCTCGTGCATTGGAATGGACAGCAATGGCAAACTTGAGGACGACGTACATGGTGCCAAGAGGAGGAACCAACAAAGATCTAGATAAAGAGGGGTGGTAGGTCAGTATAAAGCATAGTCAAGTCAACCAGGAAAGGACTTACAGGAACGGAAACAGAAAGCACGGCGTTCCAGCTGTCGGAGAACGTGTCGGTCTTGGCACGACTTGCTCACCATCAACGACAGTTGGTGGTACTACGGCATGGCGAAAACAACGGTCGGCGTCAACGCTGTGTCCGTGCAAGAGAGCCGGCGACGATATTGAGTCCACCGGCGTGTGTGGGTCCGGGAATGGTTTGGGCCGTGGCTCAATGAGCGAGCATCCAGTTCGGGGGGATGGCGGCGGAGTTGAGTGACTGAGAGAGCCTGGTAAGTGTCGCGGACGACGCCTTCGACGAACTTGCAGTGTTCGTCGTCGTCCGAGACGCTGCGCATATCCGTGTCAGCATGGACAGTGAATTCACGGTACAGGCGACGTACGAGACGGCCATGACAAGAGCGCAGTGCGCATTGCGTTCAAAATGGGCGTGGCTGAGATGTAATGTCCGTGAATTGGGTTTCCGGTCTATAAAGAAAAGTCGGTCAGCTTACGGGTTGACGGCGAGGAATGAGAAATAACGTACCAACGCTCGGGTAGACGTTCTTGACGTGATATCGGCCTGAGAAGTGTTCAGCGCACTGGATGAGAGAGCAAAAAATGGAGACAACGTACCAAACGGCGGTGGAGTCCATTGGATGGTCGGCAATGGAGTCAATAATCGTGAGCGACGGTCGTGGCTTGCAGTAGGTAGAGCGGCCGCGGCGACGACCGACTGCGTGAGGGAGAGAGATGAGTGGTGGTGGTGGTGGTGGTGGAAGGAAGGTAAGCAGGAGACTGCTGCATCAACAAACAAACACGCGTGACTTATATACAAGTCGCGCCCTCCGGCCGCTCCGAAAAATATATCTCCCGAAAAAAGAAATGGGTGGACTCACAGAAATGAGAATGGCAGAGGACGAAACGAAAAGGAAGGAAGAAAGTGGAGAGAGAGGCGGGTTGACCCCATATCCTCTCCCCGCACAAGTTATATTGCCCGGAAAATCCGTTCGAGCTCCGCAAGGCCTAGATTCATACATTTATTAACCTCAGGGTGGGGAAGAACAGCGTCGTTTGGCGCTAGGAACTTACGTTGAGGGCAAATCGAAATTGACGCCACTTAGCCGGCGTTGCTATCCGAGATGGCGCGCCCTGACCTCAAGTCGACTCCTGACCTTGCGTGAAGGTATCCAGTCCAAATTTACTGCGAGTCTGAGATCAATCAACCGTTGATTCAAAGAAGAGTATTCTCAATGAGACTTACTTTGCGTGTCCAAGAAAGTACTGGCGAATCCAAACTCTCCATGAATCTTCCCAGAACCAAAGTGCTGGGAGCGTTTCAGTAGAGACCCCTCATTCGCATCAGAGAAGACCCTGACCGTCTGATGCGGATGGACGGCGTCAAGGAGAAGCAATAAACGAAGACGCCGTTGACATGCAAATAGTCCAATGCATCTGGGCGCGTACACAAGCGCGGGCAGCGCGGCTTGGCGCAGTCTTCCATTGGCTGATAACAATGAGACATCAATCAGCAAGGCGCACAGCCGACGGAGAAGGACGCGAAGGAACATACCATTTAGTATACATGTCAGAAGGAAATGCAATCGGCAGTCAGCGCCGTCGTTGAAGACGATGACTGAGGCTGAGCCGCACAGTAAGCGGCCGAGAACTGGCAAGACAGTTCTCTAAAAGTAGTCAGTCGTAAGCCATTCGGAGGCGCGCCAAGACTGGGCGAGCAGCGCGGGACGGAGGAGAAGACCGCCAGCAGCGCCGGCGTCATTGGCGGCCCCGCATCCGCGATGAGATAAGATTGGCAGCGCCCACAACGCGTCATATCTCGCGATAATCCAAATCTCATCCATTCGCAGGGTCCAGTAATCGTGCCAGAACAAGAGGACGCGAAATCTCAGACTTGGCGCGCGTTTTCCGTTCCAAATTTGGACGGAATTCAACTTACGTGTTTGTCTGATTGTGCTCCCGAGGCGTTTGAGCACCCACGTCGAGAATCCAGGCCATATTCGTCAGATGAAGCGGACGGAGCGAAAATGAGCATGCGGAGGTCGTGGTTGAAGTTCAAGTGATGGCCATCACTTGCGGTTCCTGATTTGGAACTTGTACTCAAACCACGACCATTTCCGCTCGTCTCCGAGTCTCTGCGAGTCCTCTACGCTACAAACAAACTACCGCACTCTCCACGCAAGTCAGGATGATATCTCAACATAGACAGCGTTCGCCGGCCTGGAAATACCGCGAACGTAAAGGTAAGGGTCCGGACTTTTGATTCCAGGACAAATCGAATGAACCCCGGAGACAGATGGAACTTTCTTTTCGCCAAGGTGTTCTGGTACATTCCTATTTCCGTAAAACGAGATCCTCGTGTAATGGTGAACTCAGATCTATCGCCGGCGTTCAAGGTTCACTGATGTATCGGTATGGTATGTAGGCACTCCCTCGCTAACTTTCTAGGGTCCTTCTTGCCTCACGGCCGTCGATTGTAGCTTCCTCGGTGGCCGAGTCTTGTGTACGGGCTCGAAAGGTAAGTGCCCAGTTGTTCGTCATTTTCACGCAAACATAGAATGACAAGATGTGTTATTTTTCAGACTCTGATGAGCTACAAACTGACTGATAATACTGCGAATCGATCTTCTCCAACGTCTACCGGTCCGCCTGTGGCGCCTGCGGCGCCACCTGTTTCCAAGTCGACATCTCCGCGTCTTTCGAAATTCGCCTACGTGTCACTGGACAGCATTAAAACTCGCCAGCCAAGCGTACGTCTTTGTCATATCGTCCCAGGAACAGAATTTGTCATGCCCCAAAGTGAATGGTACGTACTTCTCGGGGATATGTGGCGTAACTTAATATTGTTCCCTAGGGACGCCCAGGGTACTGCGTGTTCCGACGGAGGTTGGTACACACTGTTAGAAGCTTTCTGAGGCTACCGTAAGACTTCAAGCAATGCCGAATCGAAACTGACGCTGACTCACCTTGAAGATCGCGCCACCGCCTTCTAAAGTCCAACGCTCGCGCAGCGAGCTCAGCGCCGCGTCCTCCACACTCCTCGCTGATTCGAACCACCTGGATTTGGATGCCGTTAAAACAGGAATACAGGGATGTAGGAAGGTAACGTACCTCTTTCATTTTCCGGGGCCACAGTAACATTCCCGCTAACCGAAAGCGTCCAGATCTGAATCGCCATCAATTTCCAGTGCCCCAGACTGTATTGGCCTACGAACGGATGCCTGGAGCGTGACGGGAGCCGTGGGACTGTGGAGCGGGCGGCAAAGCCGCCACGAGAGCTAGGTGAGACGGAATGGTTCAGGGCTTAGACTGGTAAACTTACCGTTGCATTGGTAGCCGTCAATCCTCCGACAGATTTCGAGCCCTGTTAGATCCTTGGTACTGACGCGCGCAAACCTCAACGACAGCGGGAAACGGGCACTCAGCAGCATCGTGTTCGGCGTTTGCTGCCTTCACGGTACGATTAGCGCTCCGTCTCGTCGAATGAATACACGTACCGACCTCCAGCCCAGACCATCAGCCCAGGAAGACAGGGATGAGAAGAAGGTAACGTACCTCTCGTGCACGGATACCGATTCCCGCTGACCCAATTCCAGATCCAAATTACCATCAATTCCGGAATCTGGGGGTTGTGGCGACCTGAAGACGCAGGTCCAAGATGGTCCAGAGCTCCGGAGACTGCGGCTTTGCCGCCGAAACTGGGTGGTAGCGCAAACCTGGCGAGTGCAGAGGGGCGGACTGGACGGCGTGATGGCGGGGTGGGTGGTTAGAGGCTTAGCATAACCCGGACGTCTCCAGCTCCGCCGCCAAAGGCGGCGCGTGCGTATCTCAAATCTAGAAGAAATTGAGATGGTTCAAGCTTTCAAATGACGGTAAACGTACCGTTTTGGACAACTCTTTGCGCCTCTGGTGTCTGACGGTGTCGCAGAACAGCGTCGAAGACAGAAACCATTCGAAGGGTGAACAGATTTTGGGCGCCGCAGGCGCTACTTTCGCAGTAAGTGGTCTATCTTTTGAACGAGTTGCAGTACGCACCTCTAACCTAGCGCAATCTCAGCGTCGCGGCTCCCGCCCTCCAACGCGCACCATAATGCATCGAGCCTGAATGTTTCTCAGCGACGTCCAAAACGACATCAAGATCTCAAAAAGTAAGTCAAAAATGACCTCCAAAAACAGCGGAAAATCTCACTTTTTTCCGGAAAAAAAAAGCCCTGCGGCGAGCGATCTCACACGTCACTGTCCAACAGATCAGAGGTGCTTGCGTGTTTTGGAGCGATCCGGTAGCGAGGAGGAGGCGGCGAAGCCGCCGTTCTGTTCTCGAGCTTGTAGCTCTTCTGGGACGACGCCGGAGGCGTCGTCCTTTTTCCTGCTGAACAGTCAGTACACTCCTCAATTTGAGAGCAACGCTATGCTGACCGTTTCGTAGTTGTCGCGTTCGTTGACCGTGAAGGACCGCGGGGGAGTGGTGGAGGGAAGTAAGTGAGTTCCAGGGTTGTCTGCTGCGTCGTCACGCAATTACAAGCCCTCCGCAGGCTCCTGAGCTGATCTATGGATTCCGTAAGACCCTGAGACCCTGCCCGACTCGTATTTCTCAGTTTTCTTTCTCCGTTGAGCTCAAGTTATCATCCCGTTTTTGCTGAGAGATCACGCCCACTATTCCGCATTGAGTGATGTAAAAAGTTTCCAAAGAAACCTTGCCATCCGGACACTGAAGTGAGATCACTCCCATGCCCAGAATAGCAAGGTACGCAAGAGCCGGTGCACGGCGCATCAGTTGTCATACTGCTTTGAAATGCACTACACAAGTTTGACCTCTCAGAGTACATCTCTGGGCGCTGTTGGCGAGATATTGTACATGTCTTGGAGGCTGGGAAAGAGCTCTTCCGAACGATGCAAGATTGAACTAAAACAGTGAAGAACTGAATGTAAGCTTACGTGGCGTAATTTGTTGCCAAGCCTGCGACTGCCGTAAACGGGTTTTCAACGACTGCGCCTAGATTCGAGACGCGGTGCACGTGAGTTTACGCGCCAAAAGCTATCCCCGGGAGCTTGTTGATTCTGCGATCGCGCAGAGTGTTCCAGTCACTCTGTGTGACTCTCCTTCAGTGTCTCTTCCACCTACCACCACCTCTCCACTATGATGCGCTGTTCCCAACACCTAGTATCCTCCCGCAGCGCTGGTAAGTCACCTTTTAGTGCTCCCGTCTCCAGTGTTCTCATCTCCGTCCAAGGACCAAAGCTGAAGAATGCCTTGACGTCGTCGTTGGTCGGGACTATGAGTGATGTTAAACGTGCTGTCCTGGAGGCCCTCAAGTTCTGGTAAGCTCTCCAGCTCTTGTTCTGTTGCCTGCTAAGCTTACCTAGATAGATGTGCCGCGCCATATGCTCTCGAACGTCAGACACTGTTCCAGCGAGTCATTGTCCGGACCCTCACCTCACATTCTATGCAAGTCAGCAACATTCGCCACTCCATACGAGCTCACACACCTGTGAATTCCCTCCGACAGCCCAGCTCAAGCTTGTCGTCACCAAGTCGGAGTTCATCGCGGTGTCCTTCCATCTCTCATCTCCCATTATCCGTACTCTACACCCGTGCACCACAACTCAGAGGCTGGCCACCTCTGCGCTGTGATGCATGTGTGTGGTATACGTTTCTGACTAGGTTTGTACAGGTCCCGTGACGGCGACGATCATTGATGTGTCTTGTTTTGATCCTGGCAAGCTATCGTTCCGCCACCATCTCCGTTAACCCTTACTGATCCAGGCCAAGCTTGGGTCCTCCTCCCAAATCCAGGTCCGTTCATTCACCGCGAGATACGGTGAGTCTCTTGATTTGATCCGTTCCTTGTGCAAGACCTAACGCGGAATCTTGTCAGAGAGTTTGATTCTCGTCATGTTGCCGTTCTTTCTGACGCAGACTTTGCAGTTTTGACAAAAATCGATGTATTTTCTATGTAAGTACATTCTGCTGCCGTCTTCAAACCACTCTAACAAGAAATCACTTACAGAGCAAAATGCGCCACATTTGCCTTGAAGTAAGTTCCCTCACTGCTCACTTAGCCGCAGTTCTAACGTCTGGGCAGGCATAAAAATCGGACTTCTTGAAGAACTAGACTGACCTTCACAGCGACCCTACACACATGCTCCAACGGGGCCGGGAGCACGAATCCCTGTCAGTTGTGAGTGCCTAACCCTAACCCAAGTTTGTGCCCGATTCCTGAAAATTGACGGTTTTGGCGGGGCGCCCCGCCAGAATCAAAACCGCAACCCATGCACATGTGTGCGGGGCCGCGCGCGGGTGTGTGCGAATATTGCGCGCGCAGGGGGGGGGGGGGGGGCAATCCAGCCACCCACCCCTAGCCTACCTACACGTGTGAACCATATATGTACCGTGAGCAACGTGAGAGTAACAGCCAAGGTGCCTAGCTCCAAGTGCGCTCGCTCCTCCCGCCCGCGGAGACGCAGCAGGGGCAGCTCATGAATAACTTCATCTCCGGCTCTATTGGTGGATTCGCGGGGACCGTTGTGAATACGCCGTACGCCTTTCCTTCAACCCCTCCATGGTTTGCTTTGCTAACGGCTGGTAGATTCGACGTGGTGAAGTCGCGGATACAAGGGACGGCCAAGGTGCCCGGTGTGACGCCCAAGTACAACTGGACCTACCCCGCGCTGGTGACGATATTCCGGGAGGAGGGCGCGGGCGCGCTGTACAAGGGGTTCCTACCAAAAGTGCTGCGACTCGCACCGGGAGGCGGGGTGTTGCTTTTGGTGGTGGAGTTCACGCTGGGGGTGTTCAGGCAGGGTAAGTCCCCGTCGTATCCTCCTTCCTGTGACTGACATACATGACATGCAGCACTCGGCCCCCCGTATGTATGAGTATGATAGCTCGGGGGAAATACGATGTACGATGTGAAACGTTCGCGGTTCATTAAGTTAGCGGATCAGAGTGGGGGACGATTGGCAGCTCCGAGTCCGTTTCAGCTTTGGAGGTGTAGTTATGGATGCGTGGTACATTTGTCGTTGATCCTGCTTCACGCGTGGCGGTAGCTGTTTAGGTGCACACTCACTCTATCAGGCTGGTTGCCAGGTCCTTTGTCCGCGGATCGAGTGGCCGCTGTTCTCCAACTCTTACGGATCTAGTGGCGCATCCATCCGGATCCGGTGGCCCTATCACTGTCCCGAAGCTGTCCACTCAGGAGGACTTTGTCTTGTTCTGTTGATGCTGATCCAGGCGGTGGTGAACTTATCATCGCGTCACTCTATCATGATAGTCACCGAGGGCGCTGACCATCCCAGATGCGTACTCCCGGGGCTATGCAATCTTTGATTCCATCAAGAGGAGGCGGTGGACAGTTCATTCATTTGGATGGAACGTTGCAGTCCAACAACTCCTTCCAGCGAAGAACCTGCAAATCCTCCTGTTTCCGATTGTGTTTGGAAGCTGCAGCGGGAGTCGGATTGGCACCCATCAGAGATCAATGATCAAGGCGGTGCTCTCCCCCTGGATGGGATCTTCGCGTGTTCAAGTTGGAGAGGCTGCTCTCCGCTAGATTCGGTGCATCTGAGGCTTTGCACTCGACGGGCGACGTCCCACTGTCACTCTAGAAGCGAACCGAGCCGGTGATCTAGCAATCAGGGCACAGCCACGGGGCTTCGCGGTGATTTGATGATGAAGAGGACCTGCTCCAATGTCCATCGTCGTCGGTGATGCCTTGCAGGCTCGGGAGAGGTATCTAATACTTATTACTCAACTGTTGGGTGGGTGGTGAGCTCGCATGTTCGCCCTTCCTTCTCGGAGTCACATTGTCGTAAGTAATTGAATCACAACGGGGGTTGAGAGAACAGTGAGCCGGGAGAGAATGGCGAAGAAGTGCTCGGGTCGTGGTCTGGGTCGGATGCGAGGGAGTTTTCGCTGCTGGGCATGACGACAGGATCGACAAGCAGCTCAAAACTATACACGGCTAGCGTGGTATGCAGCCTGCAGGCTTGCAATGCGGGTGGCCGAGGCCGAGTGAAGCTAAGTGAGTCTTTGGTGAAATGAGAAAACAGAAAGCGAATGAGTAGAGTGCATTTGCGCTGCCATGGTGTTCTGTCCCGAGTAAGCAGAGGAGATGGATTTGCAAACTGAATGGGATCGAGAATCGATGCCTGAAAGCGGTACGTGAATTCGTGAGATGACAACGGATCAAATTCGCACGCCTAGGGACTTAATCGACCGTCAAGCTGGTCTGCCCCCTCCCCTCGTAATGGACGCCGCCAGCAGCAGCATATACAAGCTATCGCTACAGCCCACCGTCCCCCACGAGCAGGATCCATCGCCGGCCCTGCGTCATGCCATCGTCATCTGTGAGTCGTCCCTCCGAGCCCTCTTCCCCTCCACGCCCTGCACTCGACGCACGCCCTCCACACCTCGGATCCGGCTTTCGACTGCCCTCGCCCCCTCTCGAGACACGACGTCTCCCTCCAACACCCCAGCGCGTCGCCGTTTGCGGTCCTTCTCAAGACCAATCCCTTCCGCTACGACGACCCATGCCCGTCCGCCCTTCGTCCACGCCCCCGCCCTCCTTCCACACCCTCCACCCTCGCCCTCCCTCCGCGCCCTCCTCAGGTCCTTCCTCCATCCATGCCCCCACGCCCTTCGCCCACGCCCAGCGCCGATGACGTAGAGCTCCACTCACCACTCGATCGATCTCCGCCCTCAACCCCTCCGCCCCTTGGTCTTCCTCTTCGCGCTGCCTCGTTAATCAGACTCTCGCTTTTCATTGCTAGCAGCGTACACTTATACAGTAGACTATCAATGATAATCATTTTCAACATCACCTCCGTGCCGCGAATCGTTCGTCTTCGCCATACTACTCACCTTGACTTGAACCGAACTTCACACGTCAAGGCAGTGAATCCGGATACAAATGGACGAGCCATGTCCTCATACACAGCGGTAGGTTAATATCAAAATGAATCGGCGTAGATTAAATCACTGTCAGTAGAATGCGACGTGGATTCACTCGACAATCCAGTCACAACCGAGACGGTATACCATCTGGACTGTTCAGTATTCTCTGCCGTACATGTTGCGATACCATATAGACTCTCATTCTATAAGACCAGTCTTACACTTGGTCGAGCACACGGAAAAGGATGAGAACAAGCTTATATTCAGCCTAATTTACTGTACATGCAAAGATGGCTACACTAATCGTCGCGGCAGCTCGACTATCCTCGTGTGTATGTAGCGCGTAAGATTGTAATCCTGGCATTCCCGAAGGCAAAATAACGAAAGACCATCTACGCACGCACGCCAACGGCCAGCGAACGTGCGCGCACGTCTCCGGTGATGATCATGATGAACCGCACAACACCTATCCAACGTGGCACGGTCAGTACGAGACGAGCAGGACATACAAGGCAAGCTATGAAGAGATCAACACCAACTACCTACCAAGATCCTACGTTCAGCATTCCCGAAGGCAGCGTGAATGTATGACCGTCCAGGGCATGATGGCGCGAGCAGAGGTAACATGAAGGTCTGCAACATATATGAGATGAAGACAAGTAAGTGAGAAGCATAAGACAAACCGTGTATCGTTCCCGAAAGGAACCAGAACGGACGAAGTACGATATGCCTAAGACGGAAAGAATGTCGGATGTTGTACCAAGGGAGGGCGCAAGGACTATGTACGCACCTGCAGTGATTCGGTAACGATGAGGATCGTAAGCTTGTCGTTCCCTAAGGCAGCATGAGTTAAGCAAACATGGACCTACTACAATGAACGCGTCAGTACAAGAGTGCCTGAACGACGTAGTACATACCTGGATCCTTCCGAGTCCCGAAGGCAGAGCAAAGGGTTTGGTCTAGCCAAGCTTCAAGGAACGAGTAAGTAACGAATGGACGGCGTGAGCGCATATGGACTTAATATGTACAACAAGTCGGCGCCGATGATCTGCCTAGCCTGTCAGTGTCAACGTCCGCAAGAGTGCAACAACACGTCCGGCTGACACAATCAGCACGGAGGACGACAACGCCTGAGCCTATTCATTGAAGTGAGTCGGATCCTGCACACAGTCAAGAGCAGCGTACCTCCTGTGGACAACTTGAAGCAGACGTCCTGGTCAGGTATGTCAAGGCGGGCGAGTCCGTCCTCTAGTCCAGTAAGCATCACGGACGCGTCAAAAGAAGAGCCACTGACTCACCGTCGGCTATAGCACACCATCTCTCAAAAAACGTCCGGGCTCGTAGCGCAAATGAACAGCCAATGAAACTGGGTCCACTGGCGCTGGTGGCACAGTGCTGGCGGCGGTATCGAGGCCGCGGATGTGGTCGTCGTCGTCTGAAACATGTCAGTATAAACACTGGTGGCAACTTGAAGTTGGCAACGTACATGTCGAGAACTGGGACGGGAGCAGAGCGGAAATTGAGAGCGCCAACTTCACTGTGGCAGTGGGTCCGTTGATATAGCATCGCGAAGACGTCAAAAAGAAAAGAAATTGCTTGCTCACCGTCGGCTCCAGTTGGTGTAACAAACTACTCCGACGTCGTCGCTGTGCTGGTGCGACCAGACAGCCGATTACAATGTCCGTGAGCTGAAGAGGGTACGGCGTCGGAATGGAGCCTACGGATATCGAGGTGAGATCTTCCTCGTGCATTGGAATGGACAGCAATGGCAAACTTGAGGACGACGTACATGGTGCCAAGAGGAGGAACCAACAAAGATCTAGATAAAGAGGGGTGGTAGGTCAGTATAAAGCATAGTCAAGTCAACCAGGAAAGGACTTACAGGAACGGAAACAGAAAGCACGGCGTTCCAGCTGTCGGAGAACGTGTCGGTCTTGGCACGACTTGCTCACCATCAACGACAGTTGGTGGTACTACGGCATGGCGAAAACAACGGTCGGCGTCAACGCTGTGTCCGTGCAAGAGAGCCGGCGACGATATTGAGTCCACCGGCGTGTGTGGGTCCGGGAATGGTTTGGGCCGTGGCTCAATGAGCGAGCATCCAGTTCGGGGGGATGGCGGCGGAGTTGAGTGACTGAGAGAGCCTGGTAAGTGTCGCGGACGACGCCTTCGACGAACTTGCAGTGTTCGTCGTCGTCCGAGACGCTGCGCATATCCGTGTCAGCATGGACAGTGAATTCACGGTACAGGCGACGTACGAGACGGCCATGACAAGAGCGCAGTGCGCATTGCGTTCAAAATGGGCGTGGCTGAGATGTAATGTCCGTGAATTGGGTTTCCGGTCTATAAAGAAAAGTCGGTCAGCTTACGGGTTGACGGCGAGGAATGAGAAATAACGTACCAACGCTCGGGTAGACGTTCTTGACGTGATATCGGCCTGAGAAGTGTTCAGCGCACTGGATGAGAGAGCAAAAAATGGAGACAACGTACCAAACGGCGGTGGAGTCCATTGGATGGTCGGCAATGGAGTCAATAATCGTGAGCGACGGTCGTGGCTTGCAGTAGGTAGAGCGGCCGCGGCGACGACCGACTGCGTGAGGGAGAGAGATGAGTGGTGGTGGTGGTGGTGGTGGAAGGAAGGTAAGCAGGAGACTGCTGCATCAACAAACAAACACGCGTGACTTATATACAAGTCGCGCCCTCCGGCCGCTCCGAAAAATATATCTCCCGAAAAAAGAAATGGGTGGACTCACAGAAATGAGAATGGCAGAGGACGAAACGAAAAGGAAGGAAGAAAGTGGAGAGAGAGGCGGGTTGACCCCATATCCTCTCCCCGCACAAGTTATATTGCCCGGAAAATCCGTTCGAGCTCCGCAAGGCCTAGATTCATACATTTATTAACCTCAGGGTGGGGAAGAACAGCGTCGTTTGGCGCTAGGAACTTACGTTGAGGGCAAATCGAAATTGACGCCACTTAGCCGGCGTTGCTATCCGAGATGGCGCGCCCTGACCTCAAGTCGACTCCTGACCTTGCGTGAAGGTATCCAGTCCAAATTTACTGCGAGTCTGAGATCAATCAACCGTTGATTCAAAGAAGAGTATTCTCAATGAGACTTACTTTGCGTGTCCAAGAAAGTACTGGCGAATCCAAACTCTCCATGAATCTTCCCAGAACCAAAGTGCTGGGAGCGTTTCAGTAGAGACCCCTCATTCGCATCAGAGAAGACCCTGACCGTCTGATGCGGATGGACGGCGTCAAGGAGAAGCAATAAACGAAGACGCCGTTGACATGCAAATAGTCCAATGCATCTGGGCGCGTACACAAGCGCGGGCAGCGCGGCTTGGCGCAGTCTTCCATTGGCTGATAACAATGAGACATCAATCAGCAAGGCGCACAGCCGACGGAGAAGGACGCGAAGGAACATACCATTTAGTATACATGTCAGAAGGAAATGCAATCGGCAGTCAGCGCCGTCGTTGAAGACGATGACTGAGGCTGAGCCGCACAGTAAGCGGCCGAGAACTGGCAAGACAGTTCTCTAAAAGTAGTCAGTCGTAAGCCATTCGGAGGCGCGCCAAGACTGGGCGAGCAGCGCGGGACGGAGGAGAAGACCGCCAGCAGCGCCGGCGTCATTGGCGGCCCCGCATCCGCGATGAGATAAGATTGGCAGCGCCCACAACGCGTCATATCTCGCGATAATCCAAATCTCATCCATTCGCAGGGTCCAGTAATCGTGCCAGAACAAGAGGACGCGAAATCTCAGACTTGGCGCGCGTTTTCCGTTCCAAATTTGGACGGAATTCAACTTACGTGTTTGTCTGATTGTGCTCCCGAGGCGTTTGAGCACCCACGTCGAGAATCCAGGCCATATTCGTCAGATGAAGCGGACGGAGCGAAAATGAGCATGCGGAGGTCGTGGTTGAAGTTCAAGTGATGGCCATCACTTGCGGTTCCTGATTTGGAACTTGTACTCAAACCACGACCATTTCCGCTCGTCTCCGAGTCTCTGCGAGTCCTCTACGCTACAAACGAACTACCGCACTCTCCACGCAAGTCAGGATGATATCTCAACATAGACAGCGTTCGCCGGCCTGGAAATACCGCGAACGTAAAGGTAAGGGTCCGGACTTTTGATTCCAGGACAAATCGAATGAACCCCGGAGACAGATGGAACTTTCTTTTCGCCAAGGTGTTCTGGTACATTCCTATTTCCGTAAAACGAGATCCTCGTGTAATGGTGAACTCAGATCTATCGCCGGCGTTCAAGGTTCACTGATGTATCGGTATGGTATGTAGGCACTCCCTCGCTAACTTTCTAGGGTCCTTCTTGCCTCACGGCCGTCGATTGTAGCTTCCTCGGTGGCCGAGTCTTGTGTACGGGCTCGAAAGGTAAGTGCCCAGTTGTTCGTCATTTTCACGCAAACATAGAATGACAAGATGTGTTATTTTTCAGACTCTGATGAGCTACAAACTGACTGATAATACTGCGAATCGATCTTCTCCAACGTCTACCGGTCCGCCTGTGGCGCCTGCGGCGCCACCTGTTTCCAAGTCGACATCTCCGCGTCTTTCGAAATTCGCCTACGTGTCACTGGACAGCATTAAAACTCGCCAGCCAAGCGTACGTCTTTGTCATATCGTCCCAGGAACAGAATTTGTCATGCCCCAAAGTGAATGGTACGTACTTCTCGGGGATATGTGGCGTAACTTAATATTGTTCCCTAGGGACGCCCAGGGTACTGCGTGTTCCGACGGAGGTTGGTACACACTGTTAGAAGCTTTCTGAGGCTACCGTAAGACTTCAAGCAATGCCGAATCGAAACTGACGCTGACTCACCTTGAAGATCGCGCCACCGCCTTCTAAAGTCCAACGCTCGCGCAGCGAGCTCAGCGCCGCGTCCTCCACACTCCTCGCTGATTCGAACCACCTGGATTTGGATGCCGTTAAAACAGGAATACAGGGATGTAGGAAGGTAACGTACCTCTTTCATTTTCCGGGGCCACAGTAACATTCCCGCTAACCGAAAGCGTCCAGATCTGAATCGCCATCAATTTCCAGTGCCCCAGACTGTATTGGCCTACGAACGGATGCCTGGAGCGTGACGGGAGCCGTGGGACTGTGGAGCGGGCGGCAAAGCCGCCACGAGAGCTAGGTGAGACGGAATGGTTCAGGGCTTAGACTGGTAAACTTACCGTTGCATTGGTAGCCGTCAATCCTCCGACAGATTTCGAGCCCTGTTAGATCCTTGGTACTGACGCGCGCAAACCTCAACGACAGCGGGAAACGGGCACTCAGCAGCATCGTGTTCGGCGTTTGCTGCCTTCACGGTACGATTAGCGCTCCGTCTCGTCGAATGAATACACGTACCGACCTCCAGCCCAGACCATCAGCCCAGGAAGACAGGGATGAGAAGAAGGTAACGTACCTCTCGTGCACGGATACCGATTCCCGCTGACCCAATTCCAGATCCAAATTACCATCAATTCCGGAATCTGGGGGTTGTGGCGACCTGAAGACGCAGGTCCAAGATGGTCCAGAGCTCCGGAGACTGCGGCTTTGCCGCCGAAACTGGGTGGTAGCGCAAACCTGGCGAGTGCAGAGGGGCGGACTGGACGGCGTGATGGCGGGGTGGGTGGTTAGAGGCTTAGCATAACCCGGACGTCTCCAGCTCCGCCGCCAAAGGCGGCGCGTGCGTATCTCAAATCTAGAAGAAATTGAGATGGTTCAAGCTTTCAAATGACGGTAAACGTACCGTTTTGGACAACTCTTTGCGCCTCTGGTGTCTGACGGTGTCGCAGAACAGCGTCGAAGACAGAAACCATTCGAAGGGTGAACAGATTTTGGGCGCCGCAGGCGCTACTTTCGCAGTAAGTGGTCTATCTTTTGAACGAGTTGCAGTACGCACCTCTAACCTAGCGCAATCTCAGCGTCGCGGCTCCCGCCCTCCAACGCGCACCATAATGCATCGAGCCTGAATGTTTCTCAGCGACGTCCAAAACGACATCAAGATCTCAAAAAGTAAGTCAAAAATGACCTCCAAAAACAGCGGAAAATCTCACTTTTTTCCGGAAAAAAAAGCCCTGCGGCGAGCGATCTCACACGTCACTGTCCAACAGATCAGAGGTGCTTGCGTGTTTTGGAGCGATCCGGTAGCGAGGAGGAGGCGGCGAAGCCGCCGTTCTGTTCTCGAGCTTGTAGCTCTTCTGGGACGACGCCGGAGGCGTCGTCCTTTTTCCTGCTGAACAGTCAGTACACTCCTCAATTTGAGAGCAACGCTATGCTGACCGTTTCGTAGTTGTCGCGTTCGTTGACCGTGAAGGACCGCGGGGGAGTGGTGGAGGGAAGTAAGTGAGTTCCAGGGTTGTCTGCTGCGTCGTCACGCAATTACAAGCCCTCCGCAGGCTCCTGAGCTGATCTATGGATTCCGTAAGACCCTGAGACCCTGCCCGACTCGTATTTCTCAGTTTTCTTTCTCCGTTGAGCTCAAGTTATCATCCCGTTTTTGCTGAGAGATCACGCCCACTATTCCGCATTGAGTGATGTAAAAAGTTTCCAAAGAAACCTTGCCATCCGGACACTGAAGTGAGATCACTCCCATGCCCAGAATAGCAAGGTACGCAAGAGCCGGTGCACGGCGCATCAGTTGTCATACTGCTTTGAAATGCACTACACAAGTTTGACCTCTCAGAGTACATCTCTGGGCGCTGTTGGCGAGATATTGTACATGTCTTGGAGGCTGGGAAAGAGCTCTTCCGAACGATGCAAGATTGAACTAAAACAGTGAAGAACTGAATGTAAGCTTACGTGGCGTAATTTGTTGCCAAGCCTGCGACTGCCGTAAACGGGTTTTCAACGACTGCGCCTAGATTCGAGACGCGGTGCACGTGAGTTTACGCGCCAAAAGCTATCCCCGGGAGCTTGTTGATTCTGCGATCGCGCAGAGTGTTCCAGTCACTCTGTGTGACTCTCCTTCAGTGTCTCTTCCACCTACCACCACCTCTCCACTATGATGCGCTGTTCCCAACACCTAGTATCCTCCCGCAGCGCTGGTAAGTCACCTTTTAGTGCTCCCGTCTCCAGTGTTCTCATCTCCGTCCAAGGACCAAAGCTGAAGAATGCCTTGACGTCGTCGTTGGTCGGGACTATGAGTGATGTTAAACGTGCTGTCCTGGAGGCCCTCAAGTTCTGGTAAGCTCTCCAGCTCTTGTTCTGTTGCCTGCTAAGCTTACCTAGATAGATGTGCCGCGCCATATGCTCTCGAACGTCAGACACTGTTCCAGCGAGTCATTGTCCGGACCCTCACCTCACATTCTATGCAAGTCAGCAACATTCGCCACTCCATACGAGCTCACACACCTGTGAATTCCCTCCGACAGCCCAGCTCAAGCTTGTCGTCACCAAGTCGGAGTTCATCGCGGTGTCCTTCCATCTCTCATCTCCCATTATCCGTACTCTACACCCGTGCACCACAACTCAGAGGCTGGCCACCTCTGCGCTGTGATGCATGTGTGTGGTATACGTTTCTGACTAGGTTTGTACAGGTCCCGTGACGGCGACGATCATTGATGTGTCTTGTTTTGATCCTGGCAAGCTATCGTTCCGCCACCATCTCCGTTAACCCTTACTGATCCAGGCCAAGCTTGGGTCCTCCTCCCAAATCCAGGTCCGTTCATTCACCGCGAGATACGGTGAGTCTCTTGATTTGATCCGTTCCTTGTGCAAGACCTAACGCGGAATCTTGTCAGAGAGTTTGATTCTCGTCATGTTGCCGTTCTTTCTGACGCAGACTTTGCAGTTTTGACAAAAATCGATGTATTTTCTATGTAAGTACATTCTGCTGCCGTCTTCAAACCACTCTAACAAGAAATCACTTACAGAGCAAAATGCGCCACATTTGCCTTGAAGTAAGTTCCCTCACTGCTCACTTAGCCGCAGTTCTAACGTCTGGGCAGGCATAAAAATCGGACTTCTTGAAGAACTAGACTGACCTTCACAGCGACCCTACACACATGCTCCAACGGGGCCGGGAGCACGAATCCCTGTCAGTTGTGAGTGCCTAACCCTAACCCAAGTTTGTGCCCGATTCCTGAAAATTGACGGTTTTGGCGGGGCGCCCCGCCAGAATCAAAACCGCAACCCATGCACATGTGTGCGGGGCCGCGCGCGGGTGTGTGCGAATATTGCGCGCGCAGGGGGGGGGGGGGGGGGCAATCCAGCCACCCACCCCTAGCCTACCTACACGTGTGAACCATATATGTACCGTGAGCAACGTGAGAGTAACAGCCAAGGTGCCTAGCTCCAAGTGCGCTCGCTCCTCCCGCCCGCGGAGACGCAGCAGGGGCAGCTCATGAATAACTTCATCTCCGGCTCTATTGGTGGATTCGCGGGGACCGTTGTGAATACGCCGTACGCCTTTCCTTCAACCCCTCCATGGTTTGCTTTGCTAACGGCTGGTAGATTCGACGTGGTGAAGTCGCGGATACAAGGGACGGCCAAGGTGCCCGGTGTGACGCCCAAGTACAACTGGACCTACCCCGCGCTGGTGACGATATTCCGGGAGGAGGGCGCGGGCGCGCTGTACAAGGGGTTCCTACCAAAAGTGCTGCGACTCGCACCGGGAGGCGGGGTGTTGCTTTTGGTGGTGGAGTTCACGCTGGGGGTGTTCAGGCAGGGTAAGTCCCCGTCGTATCCTCCTTCCTGTGACTGACATACATGACATGCAGCACTCGGCCCCCCGTATGTATGAGTATGATAGCTCGGGGGAAATACGATGTACGATGTGAAACGTTCGCGGTTCATTAAGTTAGCGGATCAGAGTGGGGGACGATTGGCAGCTCCGAGTCCGTTTCAGCTTTGGAGGTGTAGTTATGGATGCGTGGTACATTTGTCGTTGATCCTGCTTCACGCGTGGCGGTAGCTGTTTAGGTGCACACTCACTCTATCAGGCTGGTTGCCAGGTCCTTTGTCCGCGGATCGAGTGGCCGCTGTTCTCCAACTCTTACGGATCTAGTGGCGCATCCATCCGGATCCGGTGGCCCTATCACTGTCCCGAAGCTGTCCACTCAGGAGGACTTTGTCTTGTTCTGTTGATGCTGATCCAGGCGGTGGTGAACTTATCATCGCGTCACTCTATCATGATAGTCACCGAGGGCGCTGACCATCCCAGATGCGTACTCCCGGGGCTATGCAATCTTTGATTCCATCAAGAGGAGGCGGTGGACAGTTCATTCATTTGGATGGAACGTTGCAGTCCAACAACTCCTTCCAGCGAAGAACCTGCAAATCCTCCTGTTTCCGATTGTGTTTGGAAGCTGCAGCGGGAGTCGGATTGGCACCCATCAGAGATCAATGATCAAGGCGGTGCTCTCCCCCTGGATGGGATCTTCGCGTGTTCAAGTTGGAGAGGCTGCTCTCCGCTAGATTCGGTGCATCTGAGGCTTTGCACTCGACGGGCGACGTCCCACTGTCACTCTAGAAGCGAACCGAGCCGGTGATCTAGCAATCAGGGCACAGCCACGGGGCTTCGCGGTGATTTGATGATGAAGAGGACCTGCTCCAATGTCCATCGTCGTCGGTGATGCCTTGCAGGCTCGGGAGAGGTATCTAATACTTATTACTCAACTGTTGGGTGGGTGGTGAGCTCGCATGTTCGCCCTTCCTTCTCGGAGTCACATTGTCGTAAGTAATTGAATCACAACGGGGGTTGAGAGAACAGTGAGCCGGGAGAGAATGGCGAAGAAGTGCTCGGGTCGTGGTCTGGGTCGGATGCGAGGGAGTTCCCGCTGCTGGGCATGACGACAGGATCGACAAGCAGCTCAATAATATACAAGGCTAGCGTGGTATGCAGCCTGCAGGCTTGAAATCCTGGTGGCCGAGGCCGAGTGAAGCTCCAAAGTGAGACTTTGCGCGGAATGTAAACAGAAAGCGAAAGAGTAGATGCATTTGCGCTGCCATGGTGTTCTGTCCCGAGTAATGTAAGTAGAGAAGACGGATTTGCAAACTGAATGGGATCGAGAATCGATGCCTGAAAGCGGTACGTGAATTTAGTTGGCTCGTGAGATGACAACGGATCAAATTCGCACGCATAGGGACTTAATCGACCGTCAAGCTGGTCTGTCCCCTTCCCTCGTAATGGACGCCGCCAGCAGCAGCATATACAAGCTATCGCTACAGCCCACCGTCCCCCACGAGCAGGATCCATCGCCACCCCCGCGTCATGCCGTCGTCATCCGTGAGTCGTCCCTCCGAGCCCTCTTCCCTCCGCACCCTGCACTCGACGCACGCCCTGCACACCTCAATTCTGGCATTCGACTGCCCTCGTCCCCCTCTCGAGACACGGCGTCTCCCTCCAACACCACAGCGCGCCCCCGTTTTCGCTCCCCTTCAAGACCAGTCCCTCCGCTACGACGACCCATGCCCGTCCGCCCTTCGTCCACGCCCTCGCCCTCCTTCCACACCCTCCACCCTCGCCCTCCATCCACGCCCTCCCTCTACGCCCTTCCTCCGCGCCCTCCCTCCGCGCCCTCTGCCCACGTCAGCGCCGATGACGTAGAGCTCCACAGCCCTCGATCGTTCTCCGCCGTCCCCCTCCCTCAGCGCCCTGGTTTTTCCTCCCCGCGCTGCCCCGTCAATCAGACTATTCCTTCTCATTGCCAGTAGCGTACACTTATAGACTATCAATTATTACCATTTTCAATTATCTCTCTGCCGCGAAGCGTTCGTCTTCGTCATAATACCGTCGCGAGCCGAACAACACAACGAAACCTCTCACATCAACCGCAAAGTTCGACGGCCGTCAAATTGACTCTAACGGAACTCCGATTCAAAGGCAACGCATCAAGACAAGTTGAACGAGTTATGCCCTCACACACAACGGTAAGTGTAATCGCCGTACATCGGTAAACACAACGTACAGTGACTGCGCTGGCTAAGACGTCTGTTGACTCGACAGTCCAGCCACCCACAACTCGGACGCAATGCCATGTCATCGACAAAGCATGCTATACGTTCAACTGCGTGTTGCAAGAGGTTCAGTATTCTCGACCGTCATGGTTTCATATCTGTTGAAGTTCATCCGGACGCCACACGATCTTACTTACCGTATTAGGACATTGCGCCACTCGTAGCGCCTGTATAGTTATGACTCAGACTCGATCGCACCTATATATACACTAGATTATTTTCCACGATACCTCAGTCGTCTCGCTCTCGCTGTGCACGTCTGAGGTATGCATCCCGTACTATATATTCACGGACACTCGTACTTACTTCTCTCGTAGAACTCTTCCTTATTCGTTCTCTGTTCTTAGGTATGAGTATTCCTAATATATAGTCGTCTCGCTCTCGCTGTGCACGTCTGAGAACTCTTCCTTATTCGTTCTCTGTTCTTAGGTTATGGGCCCCGTAGCCGCCGAACTTTGAAGACGTATAACACAGCAAATTTTTCATCGAACAAACGACTCGCTATCACTGCCATACCGCATACCAAACACCCTGTCCACCCACACCACCGCGAAAATGTCCGTCATTAACTCAACCGGACTCACCGCCACCCAACACCTGTTAGAGGATAAATCAAACTTCTATACGTGGGTGATACAGGCCGAAGAGTGCCTCACCGGGAAAGGATTGCAGGGATACATCACCGGAAAGATCCAGCGACCTACCGCGACCGGGACAACGTCGGCGACCGACACCCCAGTATACTCCCTGAACCCATCCCTCGAAGAATACCTGTACAGAGATGGTGTCGCTCGCTCTGTTATCGTCAATAGCCTGATAAACCCCGTCGGTGCCGGCGCAGACCGTACCGGGTCGGCGCAGAAGTGCTGGGAATCGATCATCGAGACCTGTGCGCCACAGAGTGATGCCGCAATATCGTTGGCCGAACGGGAGCTCAATGAAACTGTCATGGTCGATGATTCGTCAAAAGAAGCAATAGCAGCTCACCTTACCGCGCTCCGAGACCGTCGCCATCGCTTGCAGGAGCTCGGGAAGGGCATGACAGACAAAGACTTCAAAGGAGTCCTCATCCGGTCCCTGCCACCCACATCAGAATGGACGTCGTTCATCGGAGCCCTCTACACTCACAATCTTACCGACGCACTCGCTCTAGTCACATCCCACGGCCTAACCCTCCTCGCCATCCGAGCGAGGACCGCTAAGAACGCCGGCGGCCACGCCTATAGCGCAACATCGAGTCGCCACTGTTCTAATCCGAACTGCAAAGCGAGGAATAAGAGCAGCCATTGGCTTCGGGACTGTTACTGGCCTGGGGGAGGAAAGGAGGGTCAGTTCCCTCCAAATTTTGGAGCCAGAAACAGTAGTTCAGCGGCGGTACCGTCAGCGCAATTTGCGTACGCACCTCACTACGCGCTGATGGCATCTACGCCGTGGTCGAGTGGTTTTGACTGGGCGGATGAGCCTTGTGGTATCGAGGTCCAGTACGAGTGTCCAGTGTCAATCGAGGACGTTGAGGATGAGGACGCCATAGTCATTGAGGACGTCCTGCCGGAAGGAGTTGATTATCTCCTCGATAAAGTCGACGTATCTGCTGCGTTCGCAACCGTCAGCCATCCGGTTGGATACAGCAACACCGACCGCGTACCACTTGACTCCGGTGCTACCGACAACTTCTTCCGACACCAAGGCGGGTTCACCAACTACCAGTCAATGCCCGTAACGTATGGCCAGTCGGCGATGTCAAGCGGCGGTTTCCCTATCCAGGGAAGCGGGTCAGTAACTCGAAAAATCCTCAGCGACGGACGTTGGGTCACTGTCACCTTCAAAAATGCACTCCATGCACCAACACTGGCGTCTGACCTGATATCCGTCAGTCAGCTAGACCGGGCGGGTTGCTATACCGAGTTTGGCGGAAGAGAAGGCGTTGTGAAGAAGTCTGGGAAGGCCTTGTTCAGTGCAAAAGCGTCAGATGGGATGTACATTGTCCAGATGCAACCGCTGCCGGCAGCTATGCTGTCTACTAGCTCGCCAACCTCGTTATGCCAGTGGCACCGCCGCCTCGCTCACGGCAGCCCCGATACTATCAAGGAAATGGCAGACAAAAGCCTCGTAGATGGACTCACCATTACATCTCGAGACATTCCTGGCCAGTGCGTCGATTGCATCCTAGCCCGCCAAACTCGTCGCCCATACGATAAGCCGACTGATCCTGACGTTGACGTTCTCGAGGAAGTCGCATTCGATTTGTGGGGTCCGTCGCGGGACGCCACAAAGACCGGGAACCTCTACTACATGGCCATTGTCGACTCGGGTTCTGGGACCAAGTGGCCGGAGTTTTTGAGGGATAAAAGTGACTCGTCCACGATACCGGCGTTTGAGCGGTTCCGAGTGATGGCAGAGGCGCAAACCGGGAAGCGAGTAAGAAAAGTCCGAACGGACAACGCTTTCTCATCAAAGGCGTGGGAGGACTACTTCGCTAAGCATGACATCTTGCACGTAACCACCACCCCGTATTCCTCTGCTCAGAATGGACTCGCCGAACGTGCTATTCGCCAACTCACCGACGACATGCGAGCGAACCTTCGCGATTCTGGCCTCCCTCCCGAGTACTGGGCATATGCCGTCGCGCACGGTGCGTATACTCGCAACTACATGCCTTCAGGCCGCCATCCCGGACGAATTCCCCTCGCCATCTTCACCAAGAAACGCCAGGACGTCTCGCACCTTCGCGTGTTCGGATCGCGTGGTTGGGCATTGGTACCGACGATCAACGGACGTCAAATTGACGGTGGAGACAAGGTAGACGATCGCGGGGTTGAGTGTACCTTTCTGGGGTACGCTCCCGGTTCCGGAAACTACATCCTCGAGGACAAGCAGGGCCGCATTATTGACGCTCGGAACGTCCGGTTCGAGGAAGGTGTACCCCATCGGACGCTTGAGTCTGATGATATTGACTTCACGCCTGTGGGTATTAACCCACAAGACCAAGGCGATGCGTCAGTCGTCGACTCGCGTGATGGGGGTGTAAATCCTCCCGAACCAGCGACTGCCCCTCCGAGATCTAGTGTCCAGACCGGACGTGTTACTGTTCCCGTCGTCGCCGAGCCGCGACGATCAGGACGCGTTCCCCAACCCTCGAGACTGGCGCGTGAAAACGTCGAATTCGAGAGGAAGGAGAATGAAGCACGAAACTTGGGGGAGGAGTGGGCCTCTAGAGATCCCAAGGCTCGTGTAGCATCTCTCGATCCATCATCACGTCTCACCGGCGAATTGGACGACCACCTGGCGTTGATGGCAACGGAACCCGGACTCACGCGAACACCTCGCACGTACTCGGAGGCTGTGAAGGCCGATGAACAACGTTGGCGCGCAGCGATGGATGTTGAGATGGAACAGCACCGCGAAAAGGGAACGTGGGAGCTGGGTACTCCCCCTCCTGGCACCAACATCATGGCCTGTCGTTGGGTGTACGACATCAAGCTCGATGGGGACGGGAAGCCGATCCGCGACAAAGCACGCCTTGTGGGTAAGGGCTTCACTCAACAACTAGGTGTCGACTACACAGATACCTGGGCGGCTGTCTCACGCATGGAATCAATTCGAATGGTCGCAGCTATCGCAGCATCGAGGAACCTCGCACTTTGGCAAATTGACTTTGTTGCGGCCTACCTTAACAGTGTTCCCGACGTTGACATCTGGATGCAACAACCGCCGGGGTACGTGGTCGAGGGACGCGAATCCGAGGCCTGCCTCCTCAAGAAAACCATCTATGGCACGATGCAGGGTGCCCACGATTGGGCTCGCACCCTTGACCAGGGCTTCACGTCAGTTGGGTACACTGCGTCAAAAGCTGACCCTTGTGTCCGCGTCAAGCGCGAGGACGATGACTTCACACTCACAGCCACGTACACGGACGACGTTTGGGGAGCTTCTTCGAGTGTCGAAGTCGGTAACCGGCGGAAAGATGAGCTAGCTAGGCTGTGGGACATCAAGGATGTGGGGGAGAATCACCGCCTACTAGGCATGCGCGTCGCCCAGGATCTGGAGAAAGGTACAATCTCACTCTCCCAACGTGCGTACTTTGAAGAGGTCCTCGAGCGCCACAACCTCAGTGCGATTACCCCACACTCCACACCACTTCCCGTTGGAATTAGCCTCGATTCATCCATGTCTCCCTCTACCGACGCCGAGCACGCTGAAATGGCCAACATACCTTTTCGCGAACTTCTCGGAGCCGTCATGTGGTGCCAACTCGCTACGCGACCCGACCTGTCATTCCCGGTCAGCCTCCTCTCACGATTCCAGAGTAATCCCGGTATGGCACATTGGCGCGCACTCCTACACGTTGCCGGATACATCAAAGCTACCATTGACTACGGGATTGTCTTCTCTCGCGATGCGCCCCTCAAGCCATTTGGATACGTTGACGCCAGTTACGGTGATTGCCAGGACACGAGGCGCTCGACATCCGGACAAGTCTTCGTTATGGCTGGCGGTCCTGTGTCCTGGAGCTCGAAGCGCCAGGCCACTGTCTCCTTATCAACGGTCGAGGCAGAGTATGTTTCCTTGTCGCGAGGAGCCCAGCAGCTCCGATGGATGTTTGCGTGGATGGAGGAGATAGGCCTACCCCAGGAGAAGCCAGGCCATTTGAAGGGCGACAACGAAGGCTCAGTGAGTCTTACCAAAAATACTCATGGCCACCATCGCGTCAAGCATATCGACCTTCGTGTTCACTACATCCGGGAACTCGTCGCTGCCAAAGAACTCGTCGTTGACAGCATCCGTGGGACCGAGAACCCAGCCGACTTGTTCACAAAACCCCTTCCGCGCGACGCCCACTATCGCTACCTCGGTGACCTCAACATCGTCCAACTTGGATAGGCGTTCGGATGTGGGGGAGTGTTGAAGTTCATCCGGACGCCACACGATCTTACTTACCGTATTAGGACATTGCGCCACTCGTAGCGCCTGTATAGTTATGACTCAGACTCGATCACACCTATATATACACTAGATTATTTTCCACGATACCTCAGTCGTCTCGCTCTCGCTGTGCACGTCTGAGGTATGCATCCCGTACTATATATTCACGGACACTCGTACTTACTTCTCTCGTAGAACTCTTCCTTATTCGTTCTCTGTTCTTAGGTATGAGTATTCCTAATATATAGTCGTCTCGCTCTCGCTGTGCACGTCTGAGAACTCTTCCTTATTCGTTCTCTGTTCTTAATATCTAGCCTCTCATTTTCGTAGCACAAGTAGCACACGCCGGACAAGAACGAGAACAAGTTTATATTCAGCATCTACTGTACATGCATATTGAACACGCTACAGTAACAGTCCTAACAGTAAGCTTCCGTCGTATGTATATAGCGTGTAAGATCATAATCCTAGCGTTCCCGAAGGCAACTCAAGGAATGGTGGCTACGCCTTCATGCCAAACGACCGCCGACATGTAGCATGCTGGCGTTGAGATATATGAAGACATAACACCAACCAATTCACCTACCAAAGTCATAATTCCGGCGTTCTCGAAGGTATCGTGTATGCATGAGTGACCGGTCTCGAAGGGAGACCTGTGATATACATGTCAGTCATGAGAGGAGGAAACGACAAGGAAGAGAGAGATACGTACCAAGATCATACATCCAGCCTGATTAGAGGACAGCGAAGGGCTATAATTGCGGACTTCCCATGTCAAGCACCATAAATAACACCGTACGTACCTGAGGGCGCATCGCCTCATCGTTCCGAAGCAGCGACGAGAAGGGAACGCGGCCAAAGAACGAGCTCACCGAGACATGACCCTAGCATGTGGACTACCAGTCGACAAGAACAACGCTGTACACACCGTGATCATAAGTCTGACATTCCCGAAGGCAGCGTGAAGTGGTACGGGTCAAGCCTCCATAAAGAGTCAATGACGAGTGAACGGCGATGATCTCACGAAGGCGAGAAGGATGAAGAGCATACCTGTGTGGTAACGGATGAGTTGAAGCCATGACGGACACGTCCAGACTTCGGCCGGTCTAACATTGTGGATATAGGCAAGAATAAAAGAGTATTGACGAACTCACCATCGACAACAGTTGGTGCTGGTACACCAACACGAAAAGGACGCCTGAGGTCGACACTGTGTCCATGAAAGAGATTGGGCGGAGAGATTGGGTCCACCAGCATGTGTGGGCTCGGGGACCGTGCTAGTGGTAGCACTTTGGAGACCGTCCTACAGTCAAAGAACAAGACGTGCAGTAGGCGATGACTCACACATCTACAGCAGAATTGGCGGCCCATTCGTCGCGCCTTGAGCTACCAGCATTGCCGCGGCCTCGCATGGTGTAACATTGAACGTAGCGCCCGCCAGACACCGATGAAGTCAACTATAGGTGACCGGTGAGTGAAGATGGTACGATGGACATGAAATGACGACTCACGATGGCTTGTAGATCACTATACTACGCAGGGGCATGAGCATGCATTCGCCCCAGCGCCGGCATAGGTTCGGCCTATGTAATAATCAGCACATAACATGAACGTGAGATGGAAAGCTTACCTTTGAAAAAAGCTGGTGGTGTAAGCGCACGCCCGCGGAATAGCACAAGGTCCCCGCCGTAGTCCTGCATGACAGTGCCGAGGAATATTGGGCGCACCACCGGGGACGACGGCCGGTCTGCGCGGGCAAGTTCATTCAAGAGAATTCGCGGCAAACGGGAAGGGACGTATGGCGACCATGGGGGCGTGAGGTTCTTGGGGATGCGGTCCTGATGCGTCGGTCACCGAACGACCGCAGCGATGCGCCGTTGAGGGGCCGGACTGTGGCGCAGTATCCGAATGAGTGACAGCGACGACGTACGGCGCTTTACGACAGTGTGTGCGACTTTAATGCCATGGGACTCGTACTCCGATGAACAAATGGCGCCGACGTCGGCTGTGTCTGGTTGAGTGTAAGCATGATGGTCCAAGATGAATGAATAGTTGAAAGCTTACCTATCGCAGGTCGAGGCGCATTCCCATATCATTGCAGCAGAGAGTCAACGTGCCTGGGTGCAAGAGAAGTGGGGAATGTTCGTCGGAGACGATGGCCGGACTGGCCGGGAAGGGTCAGTCAAAGACGTACGTGGAAGCGGGAGAGGAACGTACCGCTGAGCGGGCATACGAGATCGTAGTGAAATGGGATACGAGAGCCTGTAGTTGGAAGGCGTCGTAGACGTCACGATGAATGGGCGTCCGGTGTTCGTCCGCCTCTAAAACATGTCCGTGTCAGTAAGGGCAGTAAGAGTCACGGTATAGACGACGTACCGGACGGCCATGACAAAAGCGCAGAGCGTTAGACAATGGGCCGTGACGAGAGCGCAGAGCGTTCAACAATGGGCGCGCGGGTTGGTGCAATGTCCGTGAAAATGGATATCCGGTCTGTGGAGAAGACTTGAATTGAGAGTAGACGACGAGCAACAAGAAGAACGTACCAGCACTTGGGCAGACGTTGCTGAAGAGACGGCAGTCTGCGGAGAGTTCAGCGCACTCAATTACAGAAGGAAAACAGAGACAACGTACTATACGGCGGTAAAGTCCATGGAATGGTCGGCGGTCGCGTCGAGGTCAACGGTGAGCGACGGTCCCGGCTTACAGTAGATAGAGCGGCGGCAAAAAGGACTGGGAGAGAGAGAGAGAGAGATGAGTGGTGGTGGTGGTGGTGGTGGAAGGAAGGGAAGCAAGAGACTGCTGGATCAACAAACAAAAACGCGTGACTTATATACAAGTCGCGCCCTCCGGCCGCTCCGAAGAAAACACCTCCCAGAAAAGGAGAACGTATGACTCACATGTGATAATGGAAGAGAGAGTAGCAGAGGACGAAAGGAAAAGGAAGGAAGAAAGTGGAGAGGAAAGCGGGTTGACCCCCATATCCTCTCCCCGCACAAGTTATATTGCCCGGAAAATACGTTCGAGCTCCGCAAGGCCTAGATTCAGACAATTAGTAACATCAGGGTGGGGATGAACGGCGTCGTTTGAAGCTAGGAACTTACGTTGAGGGAAATCGAAATTGACGCCACTTAGCCGGCGTTGCTATCCGAGATGGTGCGCCCTGACCGCAGGCTGACTCCTGAGCATGCGTGAGGGTAAGCAAGTCCAAATGTACTGCGAGTCTGAGGGCAATCAGCCGTCGATTCAACGAAAAAGATTCTTACTTTGCGTGTCCAAGTAAGTACTTGTGAATGCGAACTCGTTCGTGAATCTTCCAAGGACCAAAGTGCTGGAAGGCGTTTCAACGGGTGACCCTTCACTCGTATCAGAGAGGACCCTGACCGTCTGATGCGGATGGACGGCGGCAAGGAAAAGCGATAAACGAAGAGGCCGTTGACATGCAAATAGACCAATGCATTCGGGCGCGCACACAAGCGCGGGCAGCGCGGCTTGGCGCAGTCTTCCATTGGCTGATAACAATGAGACATCAATCAGCAAGGCACAGAGCCGACGGAGAAGGACGAGAAGGGAGCAACATACCATTTACATGTCAGAAGGAAATGCAGTCGTTCAGCATAGAAATCGCCGTCGTTCAAGACGAGTTAGGCTGAGCCGCAGGATAGGCGGTCTAGAGAAGGCCAGACAGTTATCTGAAGGTAGTCGTAAGCCAGCCGAATGCGCCAAAACCAAGACTGAGCGAGCAGCGCGGGACGGAGGAGAAGACCGCCAGCAGCGCCGGTGTCATTGGCGGCCCCGCATCCGCGATGAGATAAGATTGACGGCGCGCCGACAACGCGTCATATCTGGCGATAATCCAGATCTCGTCCATTCGCAGGGTCCAGTCGGCGCGCCAGAACAAGAGGACGCGAAATCTCCGACTTGGCGCGCGTTTTCCGTTCCAAATTTGAACGAAATTCAACTTACGTCTTCGTCTAATTGTACTCCCAAGGCGTTTGGGCACCCAAGTCGAAGCACCGGGCCAGAAGCGTCAGATGAAGCAGAGGCAGCGAAAATGAGCGTGCGGAGGTCGTGGTTAAAGTTCAAGTGATGGCCATCACTTGCGGTTCCTGATTTGGAACTTGAACTCAGACCACGACCATTCCCGCTCGTCTCCGAGCCTCTGCGAGTCCTCTACGCTACAGACGAACTCCCGCACTCTCCACGCAAGTCAGGATGATATCCCAACATAGACAGCGTTCGCCGGCTTGAAAACACCGCGAACGTAAAGGTAAGGGTCCAGACTTTTGATTCCAGGACAAATCGATTGAGCCCTGGTGACAGATGGAAGATTTTTCTCGCTTGGCATGTTTGGGACATTCCTATTTCCGTAAAACGAGATCCTCGTGTAATGGTGAGCTCAGATCTATCGCCGGCGTTCGGGGTTCACTAACGTATTCCAATGCTATGTAGTAGCTCCCTTGCTAACTTTCTATAGTCATTCTGGCCTCGCAGCCGTCGTGTCCCACTTGGCGGCCAAGTCATCTGTCAACAGACAGGTCTTATGTATACGCTTGAAAGGTAAGTATCAGTTGTTCACTTGGACAGAAACTTCGATTGCTAAGATTTCATTGTATTGGAGATTGTACACATCATACAATGGCTTAATTAACGGCTCTCTACATACTGGCTCCTGTCCTGCCGCGCTTGAGGCGCCTGCGGCTCCCATCCTCACACAGTTCCTCTAAACTAACCAACTTTCGACTCTGCGATCTTACCCGCGGGCGCGGTCGTTGACGAAACTCAATCGTAGTGCGTTATGCGAGTCCAAAACGACGTTGTGTGACAGGCTCTCCAGCAAGAAGGATTAACAGGTACATACAAATCTCGGTGATATGTGGCGCACGGTCGAATTGATCCGTCACGACGTTCAGGGGACTGCGCGGGTCGGACAAAGCTCTGAGCAGACTGCTTGGCGTATCATGGTGCACAGTAAGCTCTTCAGCATCGTAGAAATGAAACTGACACTGACTTATCTCAAGAACCCCGCCACCTCCTTGAGACGTTCAATGCTCGGCACAACGAGCTCGGTGCCGCGGCTCTCTAGATTTATCGCGCTCTTCCTTGACTTGCCAAGCTGCCTGAAGATGGGCGCCAGTCATCCAGGAACTCAGGGATGGAGAGGTACGTACTCGCTGCTCTCGTTCGGGCCACACCGAATTTTCCGCTGACCGACAGCGTCCAGATCCAGATCGACATCAGTTTGCGATGACGGAGGCCGTAGCGACCTGGAAACGGAGGTCTGGAGCGCGCCCTGAATTCTCGGTGCGTGGCAAGGGCGGCAAAGCCGCCACTAACAATTGGTTGAGCAGGAAGTCGGTGGGGTCACAAAGGATGTGCGGGCAAGCGTCGAGGAGGATTAAAGATCTGGAAATCTACGAGTTGGACGATTCTTGACCGGGCGCCGATGTCTTCAGAACGGTCTCTGCAATCGTGGTGAGCTCTCCGGCCCTCTTGAACAAATAAGCCTACTCACCTGGAAGCCAGCGCATTCAAACCGCCGCGCTTCTCACTATCCAGCGCGCACGATATTTCTGCGACCCTGACTGTCTCTCAGTGAGCTCCGAACTGACGTCCAGACTGCGAAATGTAAGTTGAGAATGGCCTCCAAAATGCCGTGAAAATCTGACTTTTTTCGCAGAAAAAAAAGGCCCTGCGGCGAGCGATCTCACGCTATACGGTCCGGATGACTCGAAGGTAAGGATGTATTGCGTGTGGTGGCGAGGAGGACTCGGACATGTCGGAGGCGGCGAAGCCGCCGATGTTTGCTCATTTCTCAAATTGGCGGACTGGATGTTGTCCTGCCGGGGTAGGGCTTGTTGAGGCCTAGCACAACGTGGACGCTTCCAGCTCCGCCGCCAAAGGCGGCGTCTGCATATCCCACACCTAGGATGAGTTCAGACGGTTCATGATTTCATATGACGGTAAACGTACCATTTCTGACGACTCATTGTGCACCTCGTGTCCTCACGGTGTCGCAAAAAGCGTCGAATTCAGTAGCCGTTGAAAAGATAGACCGGGCTTGAGCGCCACGGACACTACTTTCACTGTAAGTGCTCTATCTTCCGAAGGAGTTGCAGTGCGCACCTCTAACCCAGCGCGTTCTCAGCTCCGCGCCTCCCGCTCTCTAACGCGCACCATATTGCATCGACCCTGACTGTTTTTCAGCGACGTTCAAAACAACGTCAAAATCTCAAAAAGTAAGTCAAAAATGACCTCCGAAAACGGGAAAAAATCTCACTTTTTCCCAGGAAAAAAAAGCCCTGCGGCGAGCGATCTCACACTTCACTGTCCAACACACGTACTTCAGAGGTGCTTGCGTGTTTTGGAGCGATCCGGTAGCGAGGAAGAGGCGGCGAAGCCGCCGTTCTGCTCTCGAGCTTATAGCTCCTCTGGGACGACGCAGGAGGCGTCGTTCTTTCCCTTCTGAACGATCAGTACATCTTGCCATTTGAGAGCAATATTGTGCTCACTATGTAGGCGTCGCGTTTGTGGATTGCTGGTTGACCGTATAACGTTGTCGCAGTGATGGCGGGAAGTAAGTGAGTATCAGGGTTGTCTGTTGCGTCGTTACGCAGCTACAGGTCTCCTGAGCTCAGTATTGGCTTGTGTAAGACCCTGAGACCCTGCCCGACTCGTATTTCTCAATTTTCTTCCTCTCTTGAGCTTCAGTCATTATCCCGTCTTCACTGAGAGATAGTGCCAACTATTCCGCATTGAGTGATGTGAAAAGTTTGGAAATGGAACCTTGCTATCTAGACACTGAGGTGAAGTCACTCCAATGCCTAGAATAGCAAGGTACGCGAGCCGGCCCACGGAACATCGATAGTAATATTGCTTTGAAATGCAGTTCACAAGTTCGTGGTCTCAGAGTGTGTCTCCGGGTGCTGTGAGCAGTAAACTGACAAGACTTTGAAGCTTGGACAGAGTTCTCTCGAGCGATGCAAGATTGAACTTGAACAGAGAAGAACTGAATGTGAGGTTACGTGGCGTCATTTGTTGCCAAGGCCGCAACTGCCGTAAACGGGTTTCCAACGACTGCGCCTAGACTCGAGACGCGGTGCACGTGAGTTTACGCGCCAAAAGCTATCCCCGGGAGCTTGTTGATTCTGCTACGCGCAGAGTGTTCCAGTCACTCTGTGTGACTCTGCTTCAGTGTCTCTTCCACCTACCACCACCTCTCCACTATGATGTGCTGTTCCCAAGCCCCAGTATCCTTCCGCAGCGCTGGTAAGCCACCTTTTAGTACTCCCGTCTCCAGTGTTCTCATCTCCGTCCAAAGCTGAAGAATGCCTTGACATCGTCGTCGGTCGGGACTACGAGTGATGTCAAACGTGCTGTCCTGGAGGCCCTCAAGTTCTGGTAAGCCCGCCAGCTTTTTGCACTCATTTTGTTGCCTGCTGAGCTTACCTGGATAGATGTGCTATGCCACACGCTCTCCAACATCATACACTGCTACAGCTCATTGTCCGGACCCTCATTTTGCAAGCCTGCCCCGTTCGCCACTCCATACGACCTCACACACCTGTGAACTCCCTCCGACAGCCCAGCTCAAGCTAGTCGTCACCAAGTCCAAGTCTGCGATAGTCCACTCCGGTATGCTTCCATCTCCTATCCCCCATTATCCGTACTCTACACCCACGCATCACAACTCAGAGGCTGGCCACCTCTGCGCTGTGATGCATGTGTGTGGTATGCGTTACTGACAAGGTTTGTATAGGTCCCGTGACGGCGACGATCATTGACGTGTCTTGTTTTGATCCTGGCAAGCTATCGTTCCGCCACCATCTCCGTTAACCCTTACTGATCCAGGCCAAGCTCGGGTCCTCCTCCCGAATCCAGGTCTGCTCACTCAGTGTAAGATACGGTCAGTGTCTCAATTTGATCCGTTTCTTGTGCAAGACCTAACACGAAATTTTGTCAAAGAGTAGTAGATCAGTAAGTTTGATTCTCGTCATATTGCCGTTCTTTCTGACGCAGACTTTGCAGTTTTGACAAAAATCGATGTATTTGCTATGTAAGTACATTCTGCTGCCGTCTTCAAACCACTCTAACAAGAAATCACTTACAGAGCAAAATGCGCCACATTTGCCTTGAAGTAAGTTCCCTCACTGCTCGCTTAGCCGCAGTTCTAACGTCTGGGCAGGCATAAAAATCGGACTTCTTGAAGAACTAGACTGACCTTCACCGCGACCCTACACGCATGCTCCAACGGGGCCGGGAGAACGAATCCCTGTCAGTTGTGAGTGCCTAACCCTAACCCAAGTTTGTGCCCGATTCCTGAAAATCGACGGTTTTGGCGGGGCGCCCCGCCAGAATCAAAACCGCAACCCATGCACATGTGTGCGGGGCCGCGCGCGGGTGTGTGCGAATATTGCGCGCGCAGGGGGGGGTGCAATCCAGCCACCCACCCCGTTCTGTAGTAGCCTACCTACACGTGTGAACCATATATGTACCGTGAGCAACGTGAGAGTAACAGCCAAGGTGCCTAGCTCCAAGTGCGCTCGCTCCTCCCGCCCGCGGAGACGCAGCAGGGGCAGCTCATGAATAACTTCATCTCCGGCTCTATTGGTGGATTCGCGGGGACCGTTGTGAATACGCCGTACGTATGCCCATCCTTAACCCCATCCCCAAGCCCATATGTTAACGATGGCTCGTAGATTCGACGTGGTGAAGTCGCGGATACAAGGGACGGCCAAAGTGCCCGGTGTGACGCCCAAGTACAACTGGACGTACCCCGCGCTGGTGACGATATTCCGGGAGGAGGGCGCGGGCGCGCTGTACAAGGGGTTCCTACCAAAAGTGCTGCGACTCGCACCGGGAGGCGGGGTGTTGCTTTTGGTGGTGGAGTTCACGCTGGGGGTGTTCAGGCAGGGTAAGTCCCCGTCGTATCCTCCTTCCTGTGACTGACATACATGACGGTTTTTCCTCCCCGCGCTGCCCCGTCAATCAGACTATTCCTTCTCATTGCCAGTAGCGTACACTTATAGACTATCAATTATTACCATTTTCAATTATCTCTCTGCCGCGAAGCGTTCGTCTTCGTCATAATACCGTCGCGAGCCGAACAACACAACGAAACCTCTCACATCAACCGCAAAGTTCGACGGCCGTCGAATTGACTCTAACGGAACTCCGATTCAAAGGCAACGCATCAAGACAAGTTGAACGAGTTATGCCCTCACACACAACGGTAAGTGTAATCGCCGTACATCGGTAAACACAACGTACAGTGACTGCGCTGGCTAAGACGTCTGTTGACTCGACAGTCCAGCCACCCACAACTCGGACGCAATGCCATGTCATCGACAAAGCATGCTATACGTTCAACTGCGTGTTGCAAGAGGTTCAGTATTCTCGACCGTCATGGTTTCATATCTGTTGAAGTTCATCCGGACGCCACACGATCTTACTTACCGTATTAGGACATTGCGCCACTCGTAGCGCCTGTATAGTTATGACTCAGACTCGATCGCACCTATATATACACTAGATTATTTTCCACGATACCTCAGTCGTCTCGCTCTCGCTGTGCACGTCTGAGGTATGCATCCCGTACTATATATTCACGGACACTCGTACTTACTTCTCTCGTAGAACTCTTCCTTATTCGTTCTCTGTTCTTAGGTATGAGTATTCCTAATATATAGTCGTCTCGCTCTCGCTGTGCACGTCTGAGAACTCTTCCTTATTCGTTCTCTGTTCTTAGGTTATGGGCCCCGTAGCCGCCGAACTTTGAAGACGTATAACACAGCAAATTTTTCATCGAACAAACGACTCGCTATCACTGCCATACCGCATACCAAACACCCTGTCCACCCACACCACCGCGAAAATGTCCGTCATTAACTCAACCGGACTCACCGCCACCCAACACCTGTTAGAGGATAAATCAAACTTCTATACGTGGGTGATACAGGCCGAAGAGTGCCTCACCGGGAAAGGATTGCAGGGATACATCACCGGAAAGATCCAGCGACCTACCGCGACCGGGACAACGTCGGCGACCGACACCCCAGTATACTCCCTGAACCCATCCCTCGAAGAATACCTGTACAGAGATGGTGTCGCTCGCTCTGTTATCGTCAATAGCCTGATAAACCCCGTCGGTGCCGGCGCAGACCGTACCGGGTCGGCGCAGAAGTGCTGGGAATCGATCATCGAGACCTGTGCGCCACAGAGTGATGCCGCAATATCGTTGGCCGAACGGGAGCTCAATGAAACTGTCATGGTCGATGATTCGTCAAAAGAAGCAATAGCAGCTCACCTTACCGCGCTCCGAGACCGTCGCCATCGCTTGCAGGAGCTCGGGAAGGGCATGACAGACAAAGACTTCAAAGGAGTCCTCATCCGGTCCCTGCCACCCACATCAGAATGGACGTCGTTCATCGGAGCCCTCTACACTCACAATCTTACCGACGCACTCGCTCTAGTCACATCCCACGGCCTAACCCTCCTCGCCATCCGAGCGAGGACCGCTAAGAACGCCGGCGGCCACGCCTATAGCGCAACATCGAGTCGCCACTGTTCTAATCCGAACTGCAAAGCGAGGAATAAGAGCAGCCATTGGCTTCGGGACTGTTACTGGCCTGGGGGAGGAAAGGAGGGTCAGTTCCCTCCAAATTTTGGAGCCAGAAACAGTAGTTCAGCGGCGGTACCGTCAGCGCAATTTGCGTACGCACCTCACTACGCGCTGATGGCATCTACGCCGTGGTCGAGTGGTTTTGACTGGGCGGATGAGCCTTGTGGTATCGAGGTCCAGTACGAGTGTCCAGTGTCAATCGAGGACGTTGAGGATGAGGACGCCATAGTCATTGAGGACGTCCTGCCGGAAGGAGTTGATTATCTCCTCGATAAAGTCGACGTATCTGCTGCGTTCGCAACCGTCAGCCATCCGGTTGGATACAGCAACACCGACCGCGTACCACTTGACTCCGGTGCTACCGACAACTTCTTCCGACACCAAGGCGGGTTCACCAACTACCAGTCAATGCCCGTAACGTATGGCCAGTCGGCGATGTCAAGCGGCGGTTTCCCTATCCAGGGAAGCGGGTCAGTAACTCGAAAAATCCTCAGCGACGGACGTTGGGTCACTGTCACCTTCAAAAATGCACTCCATGCACCAACACTGGCGTCTGACCTGATATCCGTCAGTCAGCTAGACCGGGCGGGTTGCTATACCGAGTTTGGCGGAAGAGAAGGCGTTGTGAAGAAGTCTGGGAAGGCCTTGTTCAGTGCAAAAGCGTCAGATGGGATGTACATTGTCCAGATGCAACCGCTGCCGGCAGCTATGCTGTCTACTAGCTCGCCAACCTCGTTATGCCAGTGGCACCGCCGCCTCGCTCACGGCAGCCCCGATACTATCAAGGAAATGGCAGACAAAAGCCTCGTAGATGGACTCACCATTACATCTCGAGACATTCCTGGCCAGTGCGTCGATTGCATCCTAGCCCGCCAAACTCGTCGCCCATACGATAAGCCGACTGATCCTGACGTTGACGTTCTCGAGGAAGTCGCATTCGATTTGTGGGGTCCGTCGCGGGACGCCACAAAGACCGGGAACCTCTACTACATGGCCATTGTCGACTCGGGTTCTGGGACCAAGTGGCCGGAGTTTTTGAGGGATAAAAGTGACTCGTCCACGATACCGGCGTTTGAGCGGTTCCGAGTGATGGCAGAGGCGCAAACCGGGAAGCGAGTAAGAAAAGTCCGAACGGACAACGCTTTCTCATCAAAGGCGTGGGAGGACTACTTCGCTAAGCATGACATCTTGCACGTAACCACCACCCCGTATTCCTCTGCTCAGAATGGACTCGCCGAACGTGCTATTCGCCAACTCACCGACGACATGCGAGCGAACCTTCGCGATTCTGGCCTCCCTCCCGAGTACTGGGCATATGCCGTCGCGCACGGTGCGTATACTCGCAACTACATGCCTTCAGGCCGCCATCCCGGACGAATTCCCCTCGCCATCTTCACCAAGAAACGCCAGGACGTCTCGCACCTTCGCGTGTTCGGATCGCGTGGTTGGGCATTGGTACCGACGATCAACGGACGTCAAATTGACGGTGGAGACAAGGTAGACGATCGCGGGGTTGAGTGTACCTTTCTGGGGTACGCTCCCGGTTCCGGAAACTACATCCTCGAGGACAAGCAGGGCCGCATTATTGACGCTCGGAACGTCCGGTTCGAGGAAGGTGTACCCCATCGGACGCTTGAGTCTGATGATATTGACTTCACGCCTGTGGGTATTAACCCACAAGACCAAGGCGATGCGTCAGTCGTCGACTCGCGTGATGGGGGTGTAAATCCTCCCGAACCAGCGACTGCCCCTCCGAGATCTAGTGTCCAGACCGGACGTGTTACTGTTCCCGTCGTCGCCGAGCCGCGACGATCAGGACGCGTTCCCCAACCCTCGAGACTGGCGCGTGAAAACGTCGAATTCGAGAGGAAGGAGAATGAAGCACGAAACTTGGGGGAGGAGTGGGCCTCTAGAGATCCCAAGGCTCGTGTAGCATCTCTCGATCCATCATCACGTCTCACCGGCGAATTGGACGACCACCTGGCGTTGATGGCAACGGAACCCGGACTCACGCGAACACCTCGCACGTACTCGGAGGCTGTGAAGGCCGATGAACAACGTTGGCGCGCAGCGATGGATGTTGAGATGGAACAGCACCGCGAAAAGGGAACGTGGGAGCTGGGTACTCCCCCTCCTGGCACCAACATCATGGCCTGTCGTTGGGTGTACGACATCAAGCTCGATGGGGACGGGAAGCCGATCCGCGACAAAGCACGCCTTGTGGGTAAGGGCTTCACTCAACAACTAGGTGTCGACTACACAGATACCTGGGCGGCTGTCTCACGCATGGAATCAATTCGAATGGTCGCAGCTATCGCAGCATCGAGGAACCTCGCACTTTGGCAAATTGACTTTGTTGCGGCCTACCTTAACAGTGTTCCCGACGTTGACATCTGGATGCAACAACCGCCGGGGTACGTGGTCGAGGGACGCGAATCCGAGGCCTGCCTCCTCAAGAAAACCATCTATGGCACGATGCAGGGTGCCCACGATTGGGCTCGCACCCTTGACCAGGGCTTCACGTCAGTTGGGTACACTGCGTCAAAAGCTGACCCTTGTGTCCGCGTCAAGCGCGAGGACGATGACTTCACACTCACAGCCACGTACACGGACGACGTTTGGGGAGCTTCTTCGAGTGTCGAAGTCGGTAACCGGCGGAAAGATGAGCTAGCTAGGCTGTGGGACATCAAGGATGTGGGGGAGAATCACCGCCTACTAGGCATGCGCGTCGCCCAGGATCTGGAGAAAGGTACAATCTCACTCTCCCAACGTGCGTACTTTGAAGAGGTCCTCGAGCGCCACAACCTCAGTGCGATTACCCCACACTCCACACCACTTCCCGTTGGAATTAGCCTCGATTCATCCATGTCTCCCTCTACCGACGCCGAGCACGCTGAAATGGCCAACATACCTTTTCGCGAACTTCTCGGAGCCGTCATGTGGTGCCAACTCGCTACGCGACCCGACCTGTCATTCCCGGTCAGCCTCCTCTCACGATTCCAGAGTAATCCCGGTATGGCACATTGGCGCGCACTCCTACACGTTGCCGGATACATCAAAGCTACCATTGACTACGGGATTGTCTTCTCTCGCGATGCGCCCCTCAAGCCATTTGGATACGTTGACGCCAGTTACGGTGATTGCCAGGACACGAGGCGCTCGACATCCGGACAAGTCTTCGTTATGGCTGGCGGTCCTGTGTCCTGGAGCTCGAAGCGCCAGGCCACTGTCTCCTTATCAACGGTCGAGGCAGAGTATGTTTCCTTGTCGCGAGGAGCCCAGCAGCTCCGATGGATGTTTGCGTGGATGGAGGAGATAGGCCTACCCCAGGAGAAGCCAGGCCATTTGAAGGGCGACAACGAAGGCTCAGTGAGTCTTACCAAAAATACTCATGGCCACCATCGCGTCAAGCATATCGACCTTCGTGTTCACTACATCCGGGAACTCGTCGCTGCCAAAGAACTCGTCGTTGACAGCATCCGTGGGACCGAGAACCCAGCCGACTTGTTCACAAAACCCCTTCCGCGCGACGCCCACTATCGCTACCTCGGTGACCTCAACATCGTCCAACTTGGATAGGCGTTCGGATGTGGGGGAGTGTTGAAGTTCATCCGGACGCCACACGATCTTACTTACCGTATTAGGACATTGCGCCACTCGTAGCGCCTGTATAGTTATGACTCAGACTCGATCACACCTATATATACACTAGATTATTTTCCACGATACCTCAGTCGTCTCGCTCTCGCTGTGCACGTCTGAGGTATGCATCCCGTACTATATATTCACGGACACTCGTACTTACTTCTCTCGTAGAACTCTTCCTTATTCGTTCTCTGTTCTTAGGTATGAGTATTCCTAATATATAGTCGTCTCGCTCTCGCTGTGCACGTCTGAGAACTCTTCCTTATTCGTTCTCTGTTCTTAATATCTAGCCTCTCATTTTCGTAGCACAAGTAGCACACGCCGGACAAGAACGAGAACAAGTTTATATTCAGCATCTACTGTACATGCATATTGAACACGCTACAGTAACAGTCCTAACAGTAAGCTTCCGTCGTATGTATATAGCGTGTAAGATCATAATCCTAGCGTTCCCGAAGGCAACTCAAGGAATGGTGGCTACGCCTTCATGCCAAACGACCGCCGACATGTAGCATGCTGGCGTTGAGATATATGAAGACATAACACCAACCAATTCACCTACCAAAGTCATAATTCCGGCGTTCTCGAAGGTATCGTGTATGCATGAGTGACCGGTCTCGAAGGGAGACCTGTGATATACATGTCAGTCATGAGAGGAGGAAACGACAAGGAAGAGAGAGATACGTACCAAGATCATACATCCAGCCTGATTAGAGGACAGCGAAGGGCTATAATTGCGGACTTCCCATGTCAAGCACCATAAATAACACCGTACGTACCTGAGGGCGCATCGCCTCATCGTTCCGAAGCAGCGACGAGAAGGGAACGCGGCCAAAGAACGAGCTCACCGAGACATGACCCTAGCATGTGGACTACCAGTCGACAAGAACAACGCTGTACACACCGTGATCATAAGTCTGACATTCCCGAAGGCAGCGTGAAGTGGTACGGGTCAAGCCTCCATAAAGAGTCAATGACGAGTGAACGGCGATGATCTCACGAAGGCGAGAAGGATGAAGAGCATACCTGTGTGGTAACGGATGAGTTGAAGCCATGACGGACACGTCCAGACTTCGGCCGGTCTAACATTGTGGATATAGGCAAGAATAAAAGAGTATTGACGAACTCACCATCGACAACAGTTGGTGCTGGTACACCAACACGAAAAGGACGCCTGAGGTCGACACTGTGTCCATGAAAGAGATTGGGCGGAGAGATTGGGTCCACCAGCATGTGTGGGCTCGGGGACCGTGCTAGTGGTAGCACTTTGGAGACCGTCCTACAGTCAAAGAACAAGACGTGCAGTAGGCGATGACTCACACATCTACAGCAGAATTGGCGGCCCATTCGTCGCGCCTTGAGCTACCAGCATTGCCGCGGCCTCGCATGGTGTAACATTGAACGTAGCGCCCGCCAGACACCGATGAAGTCAACTATAGGTGACCGGTGAGTGAAGATGGTACGATGGACATGAAATGACGACTCACGATGGCTTGTAGATCACTATACTACGCAGGGGCATGAGCATGCATTCGCCCCAGCGCCGGCATAGGTTCGGCCTATGTAATAATCAGCACATAACATGAACGTGAGATGGAAAGCTTACCTTTGAAAAAAGCTGGTGGTGTAAGCGCACGCCCGCGGAATAGCACAAGGTCCCCGCCGTAGTCCTGCATGACAGTGCCGAGGAATATTGGGCGCACCACCGGGGACGACGGCCGGTCTGCGCGGGCAAGTTCATTCAAGAGAATTCGCGGCAAACGGGAAGGGACGTATGGCGACCATGGGGGCGTGAGGTTCTTGGGGATGCGGTCCTGATGCGTCGGTCACCGAACGACCGCAGCGATGCGCCGTTGAGGGGCCGGACTGTGGCGCAGTATCCGAATGAGTGACAGCGACGACGTACGGCGCTTTACGACAGTGTGTGCGACTTTAATGCCATGGGACTCGTACTCCGATGAACAAATGGCGCCGACGTCGGCTGTGTCTGGTTGAGTGTAAGCATGATGGTCCAAGATGAATGAATAGTTGAAAGCTTACCTATCGCAGGTCGAGGCGCATTCCCATATCATTGCAGCAGAGAGTCAACGTGCCTGGGTGCAAGAGAAGTGGGGAATGTTCGTCGGAGACGATGGCCGGACTGGCCGGGAAGGGTCAGTCAAAGACGTACGTGGAAGCGGGAGAGGAACGTACCGCTGAGCGGGCATACGAGATCGTAGTGAAATGGGATACGAGAGCCTGTAGTTGGAAGGCGTCGTAGACGTCACGATGAATGGGCGTCCGGTGTTCGTCCGCCTCTAAAACATGTCCGTGTCAGTAAGGGCAGTAAGAGTCACGGTATAGACGACGTACCGGACGGCCATGACAAAAGCGCAGAGCGTTAGACAATGGGCCGTGACGAGAGCGCAGAGCGTTCAACAATGGGCGCGCGGGTTGGTGCAATGTCCGTGAAAATGGATATCCGGTCTGTGGAGAAGACTTGAATTGAGAGTAGACGACGAGCAACAAGAAGAACGTACCAGCACTTGGGCAGACGTTGCTGAAGAGACGGCAGTCTGCGGAGAGTTCAGCGCACTCAATTACAGAAGGAAAACAGAGACAACGTACTATACGGCGGTAAAGTCCATGGAATGGTCGGCGGTCGCGTCGAGGTCAACGGTGAGCGACGGTCCCGGCTTACAGTAGATAGAGCGGCGGCAAAAAGGACTGGGAGAGAGAGAGAGAGAGATGAGTGGTGGTGGTGGTGGTGGTGGAAGGAAGGGAAGCAAGAGACTGCTGGATCAACAAACAAAAACGCGTGACTTATATACAAGTCGCGCCCTCCGGCCGCTCCGAAGAAAACACCTCCCAGAAAAGGAGAACGTATGACTCACATGTGATAATGGAAGAGAGAGTAGCAGAGGACGAAAGGAAAAGGAAGGAAGAAAGTGGAGAGGAAAGCGGGTTGACCCCCATATCCTCTCCCCGCACAAGTTATATTGCCCGGAAAATACGTTCGAGCTCCGCAAGGCCTAGATTCAGACAATTAGTAACATCAGGGTGGGGATGAACGGCGTCGTTTGAAGCTAGGAACTTACGTTGAGGGAAATCGAAATTGACGCCACTTAGCCGGCGTTGCTATCCGAGATGGTGCGCCCTGACCGCAGGCTGACTCCTGAGCATGCGTGAGGGTAAGCAAGTCCAAATGTACTGCGAGTCTGAGGGCAATCAGCCGTCGATTCAACGAAAAAGATTCTTACTTTGCGTGTCCAAGTAAGTACTTGTGAATGCGAACTCGTTCGTGAATCTTCCAAGGACCAAAGTGCTGGAAGGCGTTTCAACGGGTGACCCTTCACTCGTATCAGAGAGGACCCTGACCGTCTGATGCGGATGGACGGCGGCAAGGAAAAGCGATAAACGAAGAGGCCGTTGACATGCAAATAGACCAATGCATTCGGGCGCGCACACAAGCGCGGGCAGCGCGGCTTGGCGCAGTCTTCCATTGGCTGATAACAATGAGACATCAATCAGCAAGGCACAGAGCCGACGGAGAAGGACGAGAAGGGAGCAACATACCATTTACATGTCAGAAGGAAATGCAGTCGTTCAGCATAGAAATCGCCGTCGTTCAAGACGAGTTAGGCTGAGCCGCAGGATAGGCGGTCTAGAGAAGGCCAGACAGTTATCTGAAGGTAGTCGTAAGCCAGCCGAATGCGCCAAAACCAAGACTGAGCGAGCAGCGCGGGACGGAGGAGAAGACCGCCAGCAGCGCCGGTGTCATTGGCGGCCCCGCATCCGCGATGAGATAAGATTGACGGCGCGCCGACAACGCGTCATATCTGGCGATAATCCAGATCTCGTCCATTCGCAGGGTCCAGTCGGCGCGCCAGAACAAGAGGACGCGAAATCTCCGACTTGGCGCGCGTTTTCCGTTCCAAATTTGAACGAAATTCAACTTACGTCTTCGTCTAATTGTACTCCCAAGGCGTTTGGGCACCCAAGTCGAAGCACCGGGCCAGAAGCGTCAGATGAAGCAGAGGCAGCGAAAATGAGCGTGCGGAGGTCGTGGTTAAAGTTCAAGTGATGGCCATCACTTGCGGTTCCTGATTTGGAACTTGAACTCAGACCACGACCATTCCCGCTCGTCTCCGAGCCTCTGCGAGTCCTCTACGCTACAGACGAACTCCCGCACTCTCCACGCAAGTCAGGATGATATCCCAACATAGACAGCGTTCGCCGGCTTGAAAACACCGCGAACGTAAAGGTAAGGGTCCAGACTTTTGATTCCAGGACAAATCGATTGAGCCCTGGTGACAGATGGAAGATTTTTCTCGCTTGGCATGTTTGGGACATTCCTATTTCCGTAAAACGAGATCCTCGTGTAATGGTGAGCTCAGATCTATCGCCGGCGTTCGGGGTTCACTAACGTATTCCAATGCTATGTAGTAGCTCCCTTGCTAACTTTCTATAGTCATTCTGGCCTCGCAGCCGTCGTGTCCCACTTGGCGGCCAAGTCATCTGTCAACAGACAGGTCTTATGTATACGCTTGAAAGGTAAGTATCAGTTGTTCACTTGGACAGAAACTTCGATTGCTAAGATTTCATTGTATTGGAGATTGTACACATCATACAATGGCTTAATTAACGGCTCTCTACATACTGGCTCCTGTCCTGCCGCGCTTGAGGCGCCTGCGGCTCCCATCCTCACACAGTTCCTCTAAACTAACCAACTTTCGACTCTGCGATCTTACCCGCGGGCGCGGTCGTTGACGAAACTCAATCGTAGTGCGTTATGCGAGTCCAAAACGACGTTGTGTGACAGGCTCTCCAGCAAGAAGGATTAACAGGTACATACAAATCTCGGTGATATGTGGCGCACGGTCGAATTGATCCGTCACGACGTTCAGGGGACTGCGCGGGTCGGACAAAGCTCTGAGCAGACTGCTTGGCGTATCATGGTGCACAGTAAGCTCTTCAGCATCGTAGAAATGAAACTGACACTGACTTATCTCAAGAACCCCGCCACCTCCTTGAGACGTTCAATGCTCGGCACAACGAGCTCGGTGCCGCGGCTCTCTAGATTTATCGCGCTCTTCCTTGACTTGCCAAGCTGCCTGAAGATGGGCGCCAGTCATCCAGGAACTCAGGGATGGAGAGGTACGTACTCGCTGCTCTCGTTCGGGCCACACCGAATTTTCCGCTGACCGACAGCGTCCAGATCCAGATCGACATCAGTTTGCGATGACGGAGGCCGTAGCGACCTGGAAACGGAGGTCTGGAGCGCGCCCTGAATTCTCGGTGCGTGGCAAGGGCGGCAAAGCCGCCACTAACAATTGGTTGAGCAGGAAGTCGGTGGGGTCACAAAGGATGTGCGGGCAAGCGTCGAGGAGGATTAAAGATCTGGAAATCTACGAGTTGGACGATTCTTGACCGGGCGCCGATGTCTTCAGAACGGTCTCTGCAATCGTGGTGAGCTCTCCGGCCCTCTTGAACAAATAAGCCTACTCACCTGGAAGCCAGCGCATTCAAACCGCCGCGCTTCTCACTATCCAGCGCGCACGATATTTCTGCGACCCTGACTGTCTCTCAGTGAGCTCCGAACTGACGTCCAGACTGCGAAATGTAAGTTGAGAATGGCCTCCAAAATGCCGTGAAAATCTGACTTTTTTCGCAGAAAAAAAAGGCCCTGCGGCGAGCGATCTCACGCTATACGGTCCGGATGACTCGAAGGTAAGGATGTATTGCGTGTGGTGGCGAGGAGGACTCGGACATGTCGGAGGCGGCGAAGCCGCCGATGTTTGCTCATTTCTCAAATTGGCGGACTGGATGTTGTCCTGCCGGGGTAGGGCTTGTTGAGGCCTAGCACAACGTGGACGCTTCCAGCTCCGCCGCCAAAGGCGGCGTCTGCATATCCCACACCTAGGATGAGTTCAGACGGTTCATGATTTCATATGACGGTAAACGTACCATTTCTGACGACTCATTGTGCACCTCGTGTCCTCACGGTGTCGCAAAAAGCGTCGAATTCAGTAGCCGTTGAAAAGATAGACCGGGCTTGAGCGCCACGGACACTACTTTCACTGTAAGTGCTCTATCTTCCGAAGGAGTTGCAGTGCGCACCTCTAACCCAGCGCGTTCTCAGCTCCGCGCCTCCCGCTCTCTAACGCGCACCATATTGCATCGACCCTGACTGTTTTTCAGCGACGTTCAAAACAACGTCAAAATCTCAAAAAGTAAGTCAAAAATGACCTCCGAAAACGGGAAAAAATCTCACTTTTTCCCAGGAAAAAAAAGCCCTGCGGCGAGCGATCTCACACTTCACTGTCCAACACACGTACTTCAGAGGTGCTTGCGTGTTTTGGAGCGATCCGGTAGCGAGGAAGAGGCGGCGAAGCCGCCGTTCTGCTCTCGAGCTTATAGCTCCTCTGGGACGACGCAGGAGGCGTCGTTCTTTCCCTTCTGAACGATCAGTACATCTTGCCATTTGAGAGCAATATTGTGCTCACTATGTAGGCGTCGCGTTTGTGGATTGCTGGTTGACCGTATAACGTTGTCGCAGTGATGGCGGGAAGTAAGTGAGTATCAGGGTTGTCTGTTGCGTCGTTACGCAGCTACAGGTCTCCTGAGCTCAGTATTGGCTTGTGTAAGACCCTGAGACCCTGCCCGACTCGTATTTCTCAATTTTCTTCCTCTCTTGAGCTTCAGTCATTATCCCGTCTTCACTGAGAGATAGTGCCAACTATTCCGCATTGAGTGATGTGAAAAGTTTGGAAATGGAACCTTGCTATCTAGACACTGAGGTGAAGTCACTCCAATGCCTAGAATAGCAAGGTACGCGAGCCGGCCCACGGAACATCGATAGTAATATTGCTTTGAAATGCAGTTCACAAGTTCGTGGTCTCAGAGTGTGTCTCCGGGTGCTGTGAGCAGTAAACTGACAAGACTTTGAAGCTTGGACAGAGTTCTCTCGAGCGATGCAAGATTGAACTTGAACAGAGAAGAACTGAATGTGAGGTTACGTGGCGTCATTTGTTGCCAAGGCCGCAACTGCCGTAAACGGGTTTCCAACGACTGCGCCTAGACTCGAGACGCGGTGCACGTGAGTTTACGCGCCAAAAGCTATCCCCGGGAGCTTGTTGATTCTGCTACGCGCAGAGTGTTCCAGTCACTCTGTGTGACTCTGCTTCAGTGTCTCTTCCACCTACCACCACCTCTCCACTATGATGTGCTGTTCCCAAGCCCCAGTATCCTTCCGCAGCGCTGGTAAGCCACCTTTTAGTACTCCCGTCTCCAGTGTTCTCATCTCCGTCCAAAGCTGAAGAATGCCTTGACATCGTCGTCGGTCGGGACTACGAGTGATGTCAAACGTGCTGTCCTGGAGGCCCTCAAGTTCTGGTAAGCCCGCCAGCTTTTTGCACTCATTTTGTTGCCTGCTGAGCTTACCTGGATAGATGTGCTATGCCACACGCTCTCCAACATCATACACTGCTACAGCTCATTGTCCGGACCCTCATTTTGCAAGCCTGCCCCGTTCGCCACTCCATACGACCTCACACACCTGTGAACTCCCTCCGACAGCCCAGCTCAAGCTAGTCGTCACCAAGTCCAAGTCTGCGATAGTCCACTCCGGTATGCTTCCATCTCCTATCCCCCATTATCCGTACTCTACACCCACGCATCACAACTCAGAGGCTGGCCACCTCTGCGCTGTGATGCATGTGTGTGGTATGCGTTACTGACAAGGTTTGTATAGGTCCCGTGACGGCGACGATCATTGACGTGTCTTGTTTTGATCCTGGCAAGCTATCGTTCCGCCACCATCTCCGTTAACCCTTACTGATCCAGGCCAAGCTCGGGTCCTCCTCCCGAATCCAGGTCTGCTCACTCAGTGTAAGATACGGTCAGTGTCTCAATTTGATCCGTTTCTTGTGCAAGACCTAACACGAAATTTTGTCAAAGAGTAGTAGATCAGTAAGTTTGATTCTCGTCATATTGCCGTTCTTTCTGACGCAGACTTTGCAGTTTTGACAAAAATCGATGTATTTGCTATGTAAGTACATTCTGCTGCCGTCTTCAAACCACTCTAACAAGAAATCACTTACAGAGCAAAATGCGCCACATTTGCCTTGAAGTAAGTTCCCTCACTGCTCGCTTAGCCGCAGTTCTAACGTCTGGGCAGGCATAAAAATCGGACTTCTTGAAGAACTAGACTGACCTTCACCGCGACCCTACACGCATGCTCCAACGGGGCCGGGAGAACGAATCCCTGTCAGTTGTGAGTGCCTAACCCTAACCCAAGTTTGTGCCCGATTCCTGAAAATCGACGGTTTTGGCGGGGCGCCCCGCCAGAATCAAAACCGCAACCCATGCACATGTGTGCGGGGCCGCGCGCGGGTGTGTGCGAATATTGCGCGCGCAGGGGGGGGTGCAATCCAGCCACCCACCCCGTTCTGTAGTAGCCTACCTACACGTGTGAACCATATATGTACCGTGAGCAACGTGAGAGTAACAGCCAAGGTGCCTAGCTCCAAGTGCGCTCGCTCCTCCCGCCCGCGGAGACGCAGCAGGGGCAGCTCATGAATAACTTCATCTCCGGCTCTATTGGTGGATTCGCGGGGACCGTTGTGAATACGCCGTACGTATGCCCATCCTTAACCCCATCCCCAAGCCCATATGTTAACGATGGCTCGTAGATTCGACGTGGTGAAGTCGCGGATACAAGGGACGGCCAAAGTGCCCGGTGTGACGCCCAAGTACAACTGGACGTACCCCGCGCTGGTGACGATATTCCGGGAGGAGGGCGCGGGCGCGCTGTACAAGGGGTTCCTACCAAAAGTGCTGCGACTCGCACCGGGAGGCGGGGTGTTGCTTTTGGTGGTGGAGTTCACGCTGGGGGTGTTCAGGCAGGGTAAGTCCCCGTCGTATCCTCCTTCCTGTGACTGACATACATGACATGCAGCCCTCGGCCCCCCGTATGTATGAGTATGATAGCTCGGGGGAAATACGATGTACGATGTGAAACGTTCGCGGTTCATTAAGTTAGCGGATCAGAGTGGGGGACGATTGGCAGCTCCGAGTCCGTTTCAGCTTTGGAGGTGTAGTTATGGATGCGTGGTACATTTGTCGTTGATCTTCCTTCCCGCGTGGTGGTGACTGTCTAGGTGTACACTCACTCTATCAGGCTGGTTGCCAGGCCCTTTGTCCGCGGAGCTGTCCTGTCCTCCAACTTCTACGGATCTAGTGGCGCATCCAATCGCTAAATCACCGGGATCCCGTCCAGCAGTTGAGTAATGGCCATCACCGACGACGATGGACATTGTAGCACCCCATCAATGCACCGCGAAGCCCCGTGGCTGTGCCCTGATCACCGGATCACCGGCTCGGTTCGTTTCTCCAGTGAGAGTCGACATTCCCTAAAGCCTCGGAGGCACCGATTCTGACGGAGAGCAGCCATGCTCTCCAACTGTGCGCATGCGAAGATCTCAACGATTCACATCCAGGGAGGGAGAATGGGTGCCCTGCACGGTGCACCGCCCATCTTGATCATTGATGGATGCCAATCCAACGCTCCCGCAATTGTAGGCTGCAGCTTCCAAACACAATCGGAAACAGGAGGATTTGCGGGTTCTTTGCTGCAAGGAGTTGGGATTGGAACGTTACATCCAGATCACTGAATTGAATGGATGGGTGATTGTCCACCACCGCCTCCTCTTGATTCCATCAAATTGGCATAGCCCCGGGAGGAGGACGATGATTGCATACCACTGCCGAATGGTATGCCTCTGGCTCCAACTCTCGTTGTCTCGGTGACTAATGTACGGCCATCGCAAGGCTAAGAATGGCACGATGATAGGTCCACCACCGCCTGAAGATGTGATGATGAATTCAGCATCAACAAAGAGTCCTGAGTGACTAGGGCCACTCCGGGACAGTGATTTTGGATTACATAGTAGGGATGGGTGGCGAGTGGATTGAGCTCGCATGTTCGCCCTTCCTTCTCGGAGTCACATTGTCGTAAGTAATTGAATCACAACGGGGGTTGAGAGAACAGATGGCGAAGAAGTGTTCGGGTCGTGGTCTGGGTCGGATGCGAGGGAGTTTTCGCTGCTGGGCATGACGACAGGATCGACAAGCAGCTCAAAACTATACACGGCTAGCGTGGTATGCAGCCTGCAGGCTTGCAATGCGGGTGGCCGAGGCCGAGTGAAGCTAAGTGAGTCTTTGGTGAAATGAGAAAACAGAAAGCGAATGAGTAGAGTGCATTTGCGCTGCCATGGTATTCTGTCCCGAGTAATGTAAGCAGAGAAGACGGATTTGCAAACTGAATGGGATCGAGAATCGATGCCTGAAAGCGGTACGTGAATTCGTGAGATGACAACGGATCAAATTCGCACGCCTAGGGACTTAATCGACCGTCAAGCTGGTCTGTCCCCTCTCCTCGTAATGGACGCCGCCAGCAGCAGCATATACAAGCTCTCGCTACAGCCCACCGTCCCCCACGAGCAGGATCCATCCGAGCACACTGCGCGCCCCGGCAATGCCCAGCGCCATGCGATGTGGCTCGACGCCGTTCACAACGACGAGGAGGCCGACGATGGCGAGCCAATGCCCCACGACGACTACGGCACCGTGACGACGCCCGGCCTCAGCAAGGGCCTGACCCGCCCGCTCACGCCGCAGGAGCAGGATCGCCTCGCCCATCTCGACCGTCTCAAGTTCTTTCTGGCGACGGCGCCCAGCGGCTGGGAGAAGGGGAGCAACGGCGCGGGCCCTTCTTCGTACACGCCCGACCCGTCCAATCCCGCGCTCAACCGCTTCCTGCTCCCGTCGCAGGAGTTTGTGACCTGCGTGCTCTGGAACGGGCTATATCACATCACCGGGACTGACATAGTCCGAGCTCTTATCTTCCGGTGCGTATCCAGCCGATTCCAGCGCTAATCCATCGCTCATGCGGCGCAGATTCGAGGCGTTTGGAAGGCCAGTGCGCAACATGAAAAAGTTCGAAGAGGGCGTGTTCAGTGATCTCCGAAATCTCAAGCCGGGCGTGGATGCATGCTTAGAGGAGCCCAAGGTGTGTCCTCAGCTTGCTCCTTCCCTTGCTTCGCTGAGCCCTGTCAATAGTCCCCATTCCTGGATCTACTGTTCAAGTACCAGTGCATTCGAACGCAAAAGAAACAAAAAGTGTTCTACTGGTCCGTCGGCTCCTCCTAAGTTCATCTTGTGGGCAATCTCATCATCTGACCTCATCAGGTTCTCTGTCCCCCATGACCGCCTCTTCCTCGATGCACTAGAGCGCGATCTCAAGCGCGAAAAGATGGGCATGGAGCCCACCACTGTTATCACCGGCGAACCGGCCCTCTCCTTCACCTACGACAAGAAACGCAGCTTGTATGAGCAGTTCACTGGATCCAAGGCCTCGGGTCGCCACGCCTCATCAAATCGGTCACGGAGGAGCGTAAGCAAGAGCTCCTCCCTGAGCCGGTCCATCGGCGGCGGCGTATCCATGCGCGAGGGCGAGGGCGAACTAGAATGGAACGTTCGCAGACTCGAAGAAGAGGGCATGCTCGGAACCGATGACTCTGATGCCGAAGCCGACGAGGCCACGGCAGCCGCCCAGCAATCCCCATTCTTCTCCATGTTCTCGCTATTCGAAGGCAGCCCGACCTACAAGCAACGCAGGAAGAAAGCCAACCACGGTCCTTCGGCACTTGGCCTCGGTGGCGGGGAGACTGAGCGTGGACGGTCGGGATATCCTAATGCGAACGGCGATTCGCCTCCACAAGATGACCCTATGACAGGAGGCGTCCAGGTCAAACGGGAGAGCATTAGCGCCGCTGATATGTTCATGAAGCAAGCACGTGGAGAATTGGGCCAGCCCCTCACATCGGCCTCGTCGCTACCCAAGGTGGACATGCGGGACGTTGGAGTGTACGTAGAGGGTCGGCTCGTCAGCGGCGGTACTCCCAATCTCGCTTCTGGCGCTGCAGTGTATCCTCCGACCTTTGACAGCTACGGCCAATTCCAGCATACGGTCGATATGACCGATCCAGTGGCTGCCGCGAATAGCGGGGCCAAGACCAAGGTGTTTGTCTGCCCGCTCTTGAGCTGTGGGCGCATGTTCAAGCGCATGGAACACCTCAAGCGCCATCTCCGGACACATACGCTCGAGCGGCCGTTTGTGTGTGACAAGTGCGGCAAGAAGTTTAGCAGGAGCGATAACCTTGGGCAGCATATGCGGGTGCACGGTCGCGCGGAGGCGAACGGGGATCCGGCGTTTGCGAGTGGAAGCGGGGAATGGACGCATCACGATTGGAACGATTGGATCAACAACGACGGGGACGAAGGGAGCGGACAGGAGGACGACTTTCCCCGGTCGACGGCAGCCAACATCGGTGTTGGATTGGGGATGTACGGCGGATTGGGGATGGGGATGGGGATGGGGAATACTCCCGCGGAGGGTGAATGGGCTGCCGCTGCGACGTCGGCGCCTACCGGGGACATGGCTGGGTACGGACTTAACGTGGAGATGTGTGAGGTGGAGATCGCTGGTGATTTGAGGGAGGTGCCTGGTGATGAGGAGGGGCTGGTGGCGGAGGTGTTCTCTGGTGACTATCACCAGAACACTGGATACTCGCAAGCGGGTACAAGCGGATACTACGCGACGCATCAAGCACCGCAACAGCATCAGCATCAGCAATGGACCGCACCTCCAGCGAGTGCCCCCATCAATATGTACGGAGCACGCTCGATGTCGCAGTCCTCGTCGTCGTCTGGGAGCGGGAGCTTGTATGGCGACGAGTCGTTGGGCGATGGGGCGTACCTGAGTATGAGTGCTCCTTCGCACAAGCAGGTGTTTGACCACGCGACGTTGTATCCGTCGGCCGTCGTGGACAGCGCGACTGGCCCTGTACGGAGACACCGAAGCATGACTCCATCGTTGATGCGGAACGGGAGCGGGGACAGCACCGGATCCCGACGTCCTGGCACCGCTGGCGAATCTCCTGTTCCGCGCGGCTTCCACCCCTACGCACACGCGGGATACTCCTCCTCGCAGTCCAGCCCGTCTATGTACCCCGTCGGTCTGCCCGGGAGCCTCACGCGGCGGAGCTCGAGCCGCGCGTCGTCTGGGTTCGGGATGGAGGAACAGATGCGGCAGATGATGCGCTCGGACTCTAGCGGGTCGTCGTCATCGCGGCCGGGGAGCGCGCTGAGCTTGTATGGGGGCGATATGTATAGGACCGAGAGCCCTGCGCCGTTCGTGGGCGGGATCACGGAGAGTCCTGCGGCGTACCCGACCGAGCTGCCTCAAGTCTCGACGAGTGCTGGCTTTGCCCATGGCCATGCGGCGACGGTACCGAACATGGGGAACGGGAATTTCTTCGCCGATCCTTCGTCCTTTAGCAGTAATGGGAGTGGGTCTGGGGATGGGTACCAGTACACACATCCGCAGCATGTGAGTACCATGTAGAGGTGTGTTCTTTCCAGCTTTATCCTTACTTGCTTGATTTGACGGTGACGGTTCTAGAGTTGATGATGATGTGGATTCCCTAACCTATCTTATATACTCCGACCAGAGCAGTAATATAACCTATGTGCTAATACTTTTGTTTCCTCGCCACTTTTTTGATTATTATTTTCATGTGTCCTTTGCTCTATTTATCGCAATCTCTATATCTATTACTTATATACATTCGGTGGACTGTCTTTGTTTATTATTTGCACTTATGTAGGATCATTGAATAATGAAGAATCAAGGATTGTACTCGCCAGATTGCAGGTGTTCCTATTAGTTCAGTCATGAACGTACATTGGAACTCGGGTCGTGATTTCATTTCGGTTTTCGACTACGATAACGACCACGATTGGATTTTTACAGGACGGAAGTGCTGATCCAGTTCTTGACCGACGTAAGACGGTAAGACGAGGGAAGAAGATCAACCGACTACTTCGGCATTGTCTTCATTACCAGATCGGATGATTGGAAGAGCGTTTGTCTCATTGCGAATGGAGTTGAGGTAAGCTTTATTTGCGACCTTTGGGACCTATTTCTAACACTACCCGCACTATCATGACATATACAATCATTCACTTTGGTCGTACAAAACTCGACGTCTGAGGGTTAAAGACCCAGCTCCAAGACATGATCCATACTTCACTCTATCACCCACTCGACGAAGCGTTCAGTATGGTTCAGTCCACTCAAACATACCTTCAGATAGAGTATGGTGAGTATCATATCATGACGCGTAATAACGGGAGAAACCCACAACGTTGTACCAGTCGCTTTCCGTCTTGATTTCCGGCAAGACCTTCCAGTCGCTTCCCACAGGTGTGTTGATGCGCTAGGCGACAAGGTGAGCGAAGTCCCAGTGAGGTGTTTGGTTGAGAGAACCCACATGTGCAACGACTTGATTTCTTTCCCGCATGCGAAGACCAGCCTTCTGTGCGGCCCTTTCCGCACTATGATCCAGCAAGTATTTCTTGAACACGTCGGAGGTGTCATAGGCGACGTCAAGATTGCTCAGCAGATTCAAGACCCCCGGAATCGAACCATCCCGCAAGGAAGGCCCGACTTTCGCGCGTGCATTCTAAGTAAATGGGCATGGATAAGATGGCTATCAACAAGATAGTGGCATCATTCTTACCGGTATACGCTTCAAGAAGACAGGGAGACATCTTCCCACAAGCGTTAGATTAGATGACACCCTGGCGTTGGGTGTTTCGGCGGCCCAGTTGATAAAGGACCCGATAAGCGCCGAATCCTTGCGAGCACGGTTGAGGAGCGGACCCCACGTCGTCAGCACAGTGTGGATACCAAGATACTCATCGTCCAGGATGTTGGAGACTTCGATGCGATCAAACTGACGAAGGCGGGAGGGAAGATTGGCGGCTAGGTTCTTGGCATTCTCGTCGTACATCGAAATGGAGATGTTGAAGTGGCGCAAGCGAGTGGAGAAGGAAGCAAGCTGATCTCTAACGTGAAAGAAGAGACAGCCCATGACATCCTCCTCCGTTGCTCCGTACTTGACACCCGACCGGAGAACATCATTGACACTGCGAATAACGGCCTCAGTGCTTGCGCATGAGCATAGTAAGGAAGGAACATACTGCCATCCCTGCAGTAAATTCACGCTATCGTGCACTAAGAGCGTTTTGTTGTCTGCGGCAAATAGGGAAGTGTTTGGGCGTTTGAGGTGGGCGTTTCCTGCTCCGAAAGGTATCACCAATCCGAATTTCCTCCATGCCTCCAGTGCAACGCGGTGCGATGGTTTCAGCTGCGTGTAATAGCGATCGCGATAGTCAGTCCGCTCTGGTGCCATCATCACTTTCTGGAAGCCTCGACTGACATCGGTGACATCCATGCTGAGGCAGCCAGTGACGCCATGAACGATAGCGTCGATTGTGTGTTGCGAGAATTTGGCAGCGATGGTCGTCGTGTCGGTCACTTGAATGGGTTGGCCGGTGAAATTTTGGCGAAGTAGGGGATGTTGTGTGATAATTGCTACGAAAGCTGTCGCTTGCGCCATGGGAAGGAAGGTTGAGTACCAGTAGTGCAAGGCACACTCGGCCCATCAGCAAGTCTCACCGATCGCCGGTGGACTTTTCGGACTTTTCCGCTGGTCAACGAAAACCTGGGGTGTCCTGCCGCCTCCCTCACTCAATGTAGCCCCCTCGAAGTTTAATAAAATATTTTTCTATCTGTTTTATGGTACTGAACGGAAGGAGGAAGCCAGCGCACCCGAGGAACACTTCAAGTGACACCGCCGGGAATCGAACTTGTGAGCGTTTTTGACATAGCTGGTGGCTGGTGACTTGTCAACTTGTCAGGCATTTTTTTGGCAGAGACAAGTTGTGACAAGTTGCGACAAGTGATCGGGAGGACTTGCTGATGCCGCGGCATCCTTCAATTATATAAGGAATCTGGGACAATGAACGGAGAGACTCAGACACTCACAACGTCATTTAAGAGGCTGAGAATACCAAGAAGAACGAGATTTCGAGCAGTAACGAAAGGACTGTAGTCGTTGAGGAGGATCGTAAGCTTCCCTTGATAGTCTGCGGGTAGAGAGTTGACCGTAGTGATCACATTTCTCAGGTCGCCGGAAGCTGTCACGGTCTATATCTCAGTACTTGTTCGGTCACGTTTGGCCAGGATCGCATACCGATGAAAGCAATAGCCATATCCTTGGTCTCAATGTTCGTATGATCACCCACCAAGTCGAAGGCCGGAAGATTACCCCACCTATACGACAGGTCAGATATAAACTCCAGTCTTCGAGGCTGAATCCTGGTAAGCCTACAGATGTGTTCCGACACCGAAATACGTTGCTTTCCACGATAACTGTTCACGCGTTACGAAGGAGGGCAGTCGATGTTCTAGCTCCCAGTTCGGTTTCCAGGAGACGCTGTTCATCTTATTTTTGCAGCCTGATCTTATGTGAGAAACGGAGGGACGAACGAATAAAGACATACTAATTTTGTGCGAAGCCCAGTGTTGCTTTTGGCATTGTTGAGAGCAATAGCGAACGAGACGGCATCCAGAGCAGGTAAGCGTTCCTACTTTTGTGCAGAACTCGTACGCGGTGACGTTTCGGTACGCACAGGGAAGATAGGACAGCAGCGGGATGGCTGGGATGTTGGTACGAGTTTTGAGCAGAGGAGAGGCCGTCATCATCTGTATGAAAGTCGTACGAGACAGCTCGAGTCGGTCCATCATCTGCATGAGCGAGTCCATCTCCTTCTCCATGGCATGATGGTCAATCGCTGCGTCCACGCTTCGAACCGGAACGTAGCCTTCGACAAAAAACGCCTCTGTTTCGACGAACGACAGCAAGGTTTTCAGCTTGCGCTCTTCGGTAGGAAGCTCGCAGATGGACTTTTCGAGCGATTGGAGGCGTCCATCGAATGAGTCGTCCATGGTGTGAGTCTTGGATGCGAGGAGAGACACCCCATTTCTCCTTTTTCTGCCCTAGGATGACTCAACTTGGGTTCCTCAAAGCTTATTTGACGGAAGCTTCGTTAAAAGCTTGACGACCATGCGTGCAACTTAGTCACCGCAGGCGTCCATCCATACTAGCAAATACCTTGCACTCACAATGGGTGGTTCCAATGTTTTCACCATGAATCTAGATGACTATTTGCCAAACCTCGGGTGCGTCTACTGAAGCAATAACCGTGCAGGTGCGGAACAGGCAAGCATGCGGACTTTCAATGTCGCGGCTCGCCTGCCGTATGAATCTATGATCTTCTGGCAAAAAAAGACTCTTTCGAATTTTGTTCACACCTCCCTTTATCGTCTAATACATTCGCCACTTGATCAAGAGAAGAAAGGAACACGCCTTCCCGGGGAGGATCGAGTCAAGCGGCATCCAGTTGCGAGCCAGGGAAAATGTCGATTGGGGAGCGCAACAATCTTGTCCGCGCTTGTTTGCCTGAATGTCGCTTGTTGTACCTATGTACACGGATGAGAGCCTAGTGTATCGATATGCCTGTCAGGGAACGCCTTGTTGGCGCGGGCAATGTTATTTATAGCTATGCATCGGACTCATTCTCCCTATGAAAACCAAGTAGTCCACTTGCTCCCTAGGCCAATAGTGTCAGCGATTGCTCGTGCCAGAATCCTGTCTGCTTGTTCACTGGGATGCAGCTCGTCATACCTACATCGATGATCACCAGACACGCTTGAACGCGAATCTTGGCACGTACCACAGAAAGCTATCTCGATCAGATCCTTCTACGGTCGTACACAACGGCGCGCTGGTGTTCGCCTGTGGGTACACGCAAGAGTGTACTGCTCCGGTCACGTTCAGAGGCGCCGAACCATTAAGGTATCGATGAGGGTTGGAATACATGTCCTGGAAGAGTGAATGGGAGTCGAATACGCCTGAAGGGGAGTCAGTACTTGTCATGCTATCGATTTAGGCATTGGCATACCGATGTGGGCGTCAGACAGTGTATTTGCGAGGTCCTTCAGCATCAGCTGAGTGAGCTTGTTTCCGGCTAATACCATCTCCGTTATGAAAAGATTCCACTCTGTTGTATTCCGCCCCCAGAAGTAGTACACGTTTGGGTACGAATCAAGCTTGTAGAGCGGCACGAGGTTGAGTGGAATCATCTGTGCGGAATCTCTTTTCTTGAGACTTCTGAGTCGTAGGAAAGATGGGGGACGTACGTTCTGTAACAAGAAGTTCCTCGCCCCAGATTCGTACAGCACCTTCACCGCCTCGACCATGCATTCTGCTACTTGCACCAGATCCGCCTGGTTCAAACCAGTAATCAGCGACCGTGGGCCCAAGTCGTTTGTCCCAATCCATTCCGTATACAGCGTCTCGATAGGATCTGGCCGAGCGATTGATCCATTATGCACTTGGCTGAGATACGTCGGGATCTGTGACTCAAGTACCGAGGGAACAGGACGCGGGGTTAATAGGTTGGAGCATGTCGCGCCAGCAACAGCGTACGGATAGAGCGTGAGCCCGGCATATGCAGATGTATACACTGGCCATACGACGCCCCCGTCGTAAGAAGAGAGCACATCCGTGTAGCTGTCGCCGAATGTTACAAGGTTTCTGATCTGGCCGGGGTGAATGCCTAAGGTGAACACGATGGGAACAACAGCGAGAAGGAAAAGAATGAGGGAAGGCATGATACTGGGAACGGTTAGAGTACGGTCTTCCATCACTTTTATACCAGTAGCTGGGATCATTATGACCTCGTCTCTCGCCTGAGAACGTAATGCGGTCATGAGCAGTATGAGTATAGTCTGTGAGACAGTGATTCACGTCATGGGAGGAACGTTGAACTTCATCGCCGCTGTGGGCCAAAGAAGGCCCGGAGTGAAGAACAAGGGTTCTCACTGGTTACCGCCGCCGAAGGTCCAACATAATCACCCGCCCTACAGGCGACTTTCCCTTTCAAAGTCGTCGTACCCATATCGACAATTCGGTCATCTGACATCCGCAAATACAGACTGCTACCCGGAATTGCTCAACACTTTACTTGGGCGGGAAACCACAGGAAGACGAGAATGATATGCGAAGTCCCAAGTTCAGTGTATTTGGCAACAACCGTCCAAAAAGAACACCTTTCATTGGTACGAAAGCACGCGAGAGACCGCAGCAGTGAAGGTGTCAGAGTCTTGCAAAAAGCTACAGAACCATCAGATCTTGCACAAACACACACGTTGATACGAGGCACTGACCCGAAATGGCTGACACCCGGAAGAAGAAAAAGTTGAGAAAAAGATATCTATATGATGATGAGCTTTGGGGACTATGGCATGGTACGAAGGCTGAGCTCACCCAGTCACGTATGGTGAACGGAACATCCCGATTAACGACCTCCTCCTGCTCCCCATCCACGATGAAGATGAGTGGAGCAAGTGTGTCGGGAATAGTAGCAAACGAAGAGGAATCCCATTGAGGTAACGTCTTGAACATCTTGTTCACTTTTCCCATAAACGTCTTCCAATGTCCTGGTGTAGGCGATAATTCCTTGTACTCGTCCTCGATTCGACCAAAGTATGCTCCAGCAACAGGACTATCCTCTACTGAAGCATTCGCGTTGGCAGGGCTGAACGACGCCGCAAAGGCAAAGACGCGGTCGACGCGGGAGGAAAAGTTCATGGCGAGGTCGAGCGCGATGATGCCCCCGTCTGACCACCCGACGATCTTGACTTTGGGAATGCGAAGGTGGTCGAGGACTTGAACAACATCCAGCGTCATGCGGTCGTACGTGATGGGCCCTGGACCGTCGAAAGACCGCCCGTGCCCGCGCGAGTCGATGGAGATGATGGAGTATTGGGAAGCGAGGCAGGCGATCTGGTTTGCGAAGTAGTTGGAGTTGGCGAGCCCGCCGTGGAGGAAGAGCACGGGCGGCTCGTCACGGTGGTAGGAGAGGCCGGAAAGACCGTACCAGATCTTGGCGCCGTCGTCAACGTGGACATAACCTGACGATTTTGGATTTAGTGTGGGAGTGGGAGGGAGTGTCTTCTGCCATGGGGGGACATAGGGCGAGGTGAGTAGTTTTGGCGAGGGGCAGTTATTGTCGGCGATGGTAAGCCAGGATATAGCGGCGAGGACGTAGACCTGCACGGTGAAGAACATGGTGGGCGTCGTTTCACAAGATTCCTTATACGCCAACGATATATATGTACTTTGAGGCGCTCCAATTGATGAACCCCGATGACAATGACCGGTCGTAGACCGAAGCTTCTAGAGTGGGGTGTGTTCGGCTAGGATGTAAATTCAAAAAACTGTCTGAGAAGCAATAAATAGGTGGAAATCACCTCAAACTGTTCAAAGAGCGTTCAACCTCCGAGCTGCCCGACTCGCTTATATCAAGCTAGGCGCCAAAATGCAGTATACAGGTCTGTCTTGGCATCAGTGAGGTGGTCGAACGTCAGAGCCCATTACTTACTGTCGATAACACTGCTGGGTTCATGACAGACCGTCGTATCGCGATTCGCGATTGAGTGTACACGCAATCAAAGAAGAGCTATCGAAAAGAACAGTAAGCCAATAGAAAACTGGAAATCATGAAGAGATGTTTCCTACCGTAGGATATATCGGATATCGTCCATGAACTATACACCGTCGCCGAGTCTAAACGTAGTGTATTGTTATCGTGCATTTCGAGGACTACACACGCCCGAGAGAAGTAAAGGACCTGGTATCAGTGCATTGAGCCATCGTGACATGGAATGTACGAGGCAGAAAGGTGATGCAACAGTGGCATTCAGGCCTGTCCTTGATGCGTCGGGACCGTTCGTGGTCGATTTCAAATCCTAGCATACCTCCGATAACATGAGCGAGTAGAAGGAATAGATCGGAGGCGCAAGCAGGATTCCTCGAATTATAATGTACACGGCAGTGCTGGTAAGGCCAATATGATACGTCCAAGAAAACACGTCAACGGATCTGAAGCGACGTTAGTCGGGGGTTCGGCGTCAAGGACATGTCGCGCACCATCCAAGATTTGCTGAGCGGGTCCCAATCCAGCAACATCCCAAAACTACCACACAAACCGCAGTACGTTGCTTACTCCGTCGTGAGGACTTCGTCATCCAGATCCGCTATGGCGTCGACCTCCCCATCTCCCGCCTGATGATCCACCATCGGTTCGTTGTCGGGTTCAGGTTCCTCGACGACAGGGACCTTCCTGGGACGCCCTCTTTTCTTCTTCGGAGGCAGAGGAAGCAGGTTCCCATCCTCGTCTACCTCTGGTTCTGGTATGTTCGACTTGCGCGACCGCGTCCTCTTGGGCGACGCGGGTGGTGCAGCGACCTCTTCCGAATAGTCGTCGTCCGCTTGAGCTTTCTTTGACCTGCGCCTCTTCCTCGGCGGCGGCGCGGCGTTGCCCGTCGTGCGGTCGAGCGCGTGTTTATCGTCCTCGGGCACCAGCATCGCGGGTTCTGCGTCTGGAGGAGGGGGCGCGTCGGTTTTACGCTGGAGGCGGACTTCTTTGAAGGAGATGCGCTGTTCGCTGTTGGCCAGGTAGGAGATGGGTTTTTTCGTTCGATCCGCGGCGCCTTCTGTGGAAGGAGAGCGGTTGATTTTGAGAATTCGAAGGAGGGAGGGAGGAGCATACCTGGTCCTTTGGTATCTTCCAGGAATATCAGCTCGCTACCCAACATCGCGTCATGAGCGCCCTTGAGAATCGTCCCGGATAGTTGTAAGAATGGGGTTGGTGTATCCAAGCCCTTTACGCCTCTGAGTTGACGATCCAGGTTATGAAACAATGAACATACTATCAAGCGGTATGTCTGCGAACTCGGAATGAGAGACGAGTCGACATTGTCCAAATCGAGTGTCACGTATAGAACCTCTTCCACTTCTTCGTATTCGTCGTCGGAGCCGAAGGATTCGACATATGTGTAGCCAGGACAGGAGCCATAGCTGTAGGAAATAGACTATTTACAAGGACAATCGTCACCAAAACCTAGATTGTAATGCATGACAACTGTCAATCGCTTCCAGACCCGGGTAATGCTTATATAACACTCCCGCCTCCTTGGACTGGTTCCGGCAAAGCCCGTGGCGCCTCACTCCCCTTAGGGGATGTGCGGACTTTCAAGTAGGTGTCTCCCTCATGCCGATGAACCAGCGGCGGCACAGGGATGCCTCCTCCTTAATGGGGCTGTGTATTCCATGCCGCTTGCCATTAGCACGGCACAGCGGGAATTGCCTGCTGCCCCGGCACTGCCACCGTACCGTGGCTTGGGCGCGCCCCACGGTAGTGTGGCGTAATAGCACGTACCCATGCGGTTTAGCACCGCCGCGACAGCGCCCTCCGTTTTGTACTTAGATACTCATATTGATCATTTACCCTTTCACTGAAATAAATCCAGACTCTTTGCTTTTTTTTTTTGAATATGCATGCAGTAAATCCTCATGTGCAAGCTGTCTTCCGCCACCACTATTCAGCTGTACAGTGTACAGACCACCTACGATCGATGGACTTCAAGTTTTTTGAAGACGAACATGAACACGTCATCGATCACATGCCGTTTGACTCGTGATCCCTATCTTCACCCGAACTTCCGAACAGCACTCCCTCGACACTCTCATCCGATCTCAATCAACGATGTCAATTTGTGCGTTCGGGTACGACTGATTTGGATCGCATCACTCAATACTCTAATAGCAATATCAAAACTCTATTCCACGCTGATGATTCTATTTTTGCGCGGCGCGGACGTGCTGCAGTAGCCCTTCCATTGCCCACTCGACGTCGGCTACCGCTTCTTCGCAGGCTTCAATCCCAGCTCCTTCCGAAATTGTATACGTTGTCCACCAGGACAGGACCGCCACCACCCCCAACAGACCGTTCTGTCCTGGTACCCGAAGCTTACTCCAGTCTTCGCCATATGGTCCTCGTACCCACTTCCTGTCATCTTGCCGTGTTCGCCACGCGCCCTGGAGACAAGCCCACCACACTTCCCACGCCGAAACAAACCTATCCGCATCCTTTTGGACAAGAACTCGCCGAACGCCCGCTCGCGTCCTCCCATTATTGATCCACACCGTCAAGAGCGCGGGGCGGTGACGCTTACCCAGTAGGTTGAACTTCTTGCCTTCATCAACTGACACCCATCCATACTCATGCTCCAGTTCCAGCAACAACCTCAGCACTATCGCCATCTTTTCTCCACCCACCGCCGCCCGGAACTCTTTCACCGCCTCTTGCAGCCACGTCGGCGCAGCCACCATCAACTCATCTATTCGCCTCACATCTGCGACCCTTCTTTCCGCCTCCGAAGGCAACGTAACCGTGCCCGGGCAAAGTTCCGTGCCGATCTGCTGATTTATCTCCAAATCCCCTTCTTCTCGTCGTGGCGTCGTGTCTGTATCTTTCTCGGCCTCATGCTCCGCACCCAACGTATCAGATGTGGCAGCAGACGAAGTATCCAGCTTGGTCGTATCGGCGGGAGAACCGGACCCCTTGGCGAGAACGTTCAGTGAGGTGGGCGCTGTCGGCGGAGTCGAGCTCCCCATGTCGATATCTCTGGTCTCGATCTCCGTTGTCGTTGTTACGGTCTTTGGCGACGCTGGCGACTGTCCGGCGCCTTCCCCAGCATCTTTATCTAGGGGAACCCCCGGCTCGTTCGGCCCGAGATTGGAAAGGCGCGTGGACCGACGCTGAGGCGCTGGAGAATCCTTCGCTGCCTCGAGTGTATTCTTCCCGGTCTTTTTCGGTTTCGGGCGAGGTACGATCGGCGGCACAGGCAGGCTTGGATCAGGAATGGTACCGTTTGCAATGAGAGGAATGGCGTGATTGTAGTAGTCCTCCCCCCGGAAGTTTTCGTGCGGCAGTCCCATTTCGAGGATGTGATTGAGTCCCGCCATGACGATTTTATTCCGCGCCACATTGTCGTCAATCAGCTTCTCGTACTCTCCTGGGGCGTAAAGCGATCGGGTGGTTGAAGGTTTTTTCGATTGTCCAGGTGGCCCTTTCGATACAGCTGAGTCCTTCTCGAGCGTCTTTCCTGTTCTTCTCTTCTTGAGCCCCTGCCCATCTCCTCTCGTTCCTTCTCCCCCGTCTTTGCGCCTCCGCTTCTTAGACTTGACAGGAGCGAGCAACTCCGTGCCATCGTCATCGTCCTCATCCGACTCGGAGGAGTCGCTCTCCTCATTGTCAGACCCAGACTCATCTCCATCGCCCGCATCGGGCATAGCGATCAAGGTGCTCATCAAGGAGCCCAATCCCTCGTTGGCGATGACGTTCCTACTCATCGCCTCCGCCAAGAGCCCGTCCCCTCGCGAATCCGCCGGACCTGCCCCAATGTCACGATCCATCGCTACCAGCTTGGAGAGCTGCGTCGCCTGCTCAATCACAGCGGCATCCAACTCCATTCCCTTTGTGTCGCCCTTAACGACAACCGAAGACTTCTCCTCGGCGGTGTAGCAAGTATCGAGCCATGCCTGGTAATCGGCAACGAGGGCTGCAAGCTTTCTCTCGCCCAAATACTCAGGAAAGGTAAGCGGCACCGGAGCGTTATTTTTTGATGTCGTAATGCTAATTACTCGTCAGGAAGCCAGCTACGCACAAGCATATCGAAACTCACTTGTAAGTCCCAATTTTCCCCCCATAAGCATCCATCGGACCCCCCAGGAGTGTAAACGCGCGACAGAATGTGCGTTCTTCGATGCCAATGTTTATCTGGCCTATGAATCTATATGCCTTTGCCGCCGCGCTGATAATTATCCTCAGGTTGACGCACTTGACAAACATGATTAACAACTTACATTGCGCGATCCTCGGGAGCCTTTGACGGCGGCTCGGTGAGTATACTTGTGTACTGCGCTTTCTCGGCATCTCCGCGTTCCTTTGCCCGAGCCGTGTACCTCTCCTTCTCTGCGACAGGCAAGGCCTTGAATACAGCTCGGACGAAGTCTGAGCCCAACCCAACAGGCTTCCTTTTCGCCCCAGGCTTGCGCTCCCACATTGCGTCCAGCAGCTCGACGAGGACTTGACGAAGACATCCGTACTGCGACGCTGTCTCCTCGTCCACCTTCTCGAAGACTTGCGCGACGATATCATGACCGAACGTCATCGACTTGGAGACCGTCGCAGGATCCGTCATGACGTGCCAGGCTCTGTCAACCATGTCTCGAAGTCTGAGGCCTTCAGACCAGTGCTCGGCCGAGAACACATGAGCGGCGTGAGGCTGCTTGGGAGGTTTCTCCACACCGCTGATCTTAGCCATGAGGATTTGGAAGACGTCGCCGGCGTCGCGTTCGGTGAGTTTCTTGACGCGTTTTTTGAGCTTGTTGACGCGATAACAAAACCATCGACGTATGCGCTGATAAAAGTCAAGTCAGGTATCTCGATAATCTCATTGCGGCACGTACATTGTTCTGGAGCTCCCGCCAAGCTCGTCTTGTGCGCAGCTCCTCGTCGTCGAACAGGTGATCGGTCGACGGCGCGATCTTCGTGGGGTCGTATTCCTTCAGCTCTGAGGGTTCTTCGTGGTCTTGCATGGGGTATGGGAAGTGGAAGTGGAACAGGTTCTGTATCTCCTTCATCCGGATGTCCGCAGCTTGCCAGCCACGGGAAACGGCCTCGGCGTAGGATACGACCTCCGGCTCCATAACACTGGCACGGAGTCCGTCCATCCATCCTCTTCGATTGCGACGGGCTGATTTTTCTTTTTTTTCATAGGCTTGTTTGCGCGCGGGTGGCGGCTTTGCGACGACCATCGAGTCGGCTAAGGGTGGTGCGGTCCGTTGGGTTGAGAAAGAATGATGGACATCCAGTCGCCAGGCGCAAAGGTCAGCACAAAGGTAACAAGCTAACACTGATGTTCTTGGAGCAGGGTCGTGTAGGTTCTACCTCCCACTTTTGGACTGGACCACAAACCCCTAGATTCGCATCCTACCATTTCCGGACGGACCACAAACCCCTAGATTCGCATCGTATATCTCCAAACGGCGCAAACTGTAACGCCGTTTTGGTTGTAGGGTAATTATGGTTGGATCTGCCGTTTCTGGACTCACTGACAATAAGACCCTCCGATACGCAGCGTTGCGCTTCTGTCTCCACTTCCCTCATGTCGCTTGTCCACTCCGCCGAAGAAGAGCTTTCCGCTGGCGATGCTCCCGCAGGTCTGTTCTAGCTCTCTTTGCCAATGACGCTGGCTGAAGATTCCATTGCAGCTAACCACGACAAGGCGACGCCGCCGCCATATCCTAGCACCAACATTCCCTCTGACTTTCCTGTCAACTGCGTCTACGATCCCCTCATCAACCCTGGGGATTATGTCGCCGACGAGGTCCATTTGAGGAGTGGCAAGCTCTTTGCTCGAGTTCCCGACGGTCCGCTGAGCCCGGCGTACATCCCCGCCAATCGAGATGGGTCTAAGACCTTTTTCTATTGCGTGATCGTTGGGCGCAAGGTCGGAATTGTCACCGAAGCGTCAGTCCGACGACTCCATCTCTCCCTCATTTGCTAACAACATCCCATTCAGCGCGACGGCAGTCACCTATACCGACGGGATTTCCGAGGGCTTCAAGATCAAACGCCACAGTCACAGCGCCGCCCTCGAGTATTTCAACAAAGAGCTTGCGGCGGGCAAAGTTCGCATCGGTAAAGCCCGGACTTCCTCTATGCGCGCGTAGGTGTTTTGTTGTCAAGCCATGTCACGTTCTCACTTCTTGCAGAATCTTGTGTCAATGTGTTATTGTTTGACCATCCCTCGGAGTTATTGATACGGTGGAAAACCCTGAGATGTCTTAAATAGCTTCCTGTTCTTACTCGTGTGAAATAGACGCCATATTTCCCCCCCTTACGATGCCTCCCCGCAACCACGGCAAGCAGAAGCTAGTCTATCGCGCCCCCATCGAAATAGTGTTGTCCTCCTCAGACGAAGAGGACGATCAGATTTCTCGGCACCTTCCTGCCGGCTCCCATGTTGACGAATCCAATCCTTCCACCCCTGCGCGTAGTCTCGCCCGGTCTTCCCGCCAAGTTTCTCCCTCTGCCGCCGATCTGGATGAAGAGCTTCTCGCTGCCATCCACAATCTGAACATTGTCAAATCCAGCCCTCCGACCGTGTACAGCGTTAACGATGGCACGAGCACCAGGACCACTCATCATTGGTCAGTTCTTCGGGATTAATCTTCGGGTAAAACATTGTGACTGACACTTCCCTGAAGGTCTGATGCAGGCTTCAGTCAAACCCAGTCCGGGTCTCATGTAGTCCGACTTTCTCCCCGCAAACGCAGGCGTGGTCCTCCCTTTGCCGTCTACGTTGTCTTTGTCGGGCGCATCCCGGGAGTTTATGTATCATGGTGAGCGCGTCTTTGTTTAATGTTAATGATTATTTCGCCACTTACAGAGCTCAGGGATGAGTGTACGGCCCAGACCAACGGCGTGTCAGGTTCTATTTTCCAGGGTTATTACACTCACGCGCAAGGGACCGGCGCCTATCGTTACGCCACCAGTGTAGGCCTAGTGCAGAGTTCTAGCTGCCTTCCTGTCCGTCGCTTCGCATCCCACCCACTGGCCTCTCCGCGCGTTGTGGAACATTCCGAGGATACACCTCTCACGAAAGGTGTTGACCAGAAATGGCACAATGTTTACTGCGGGATGTCCCCGGGGATTTATCGAACCTAGTATGTCCCTTGTTTCACCAGACGGACCTAGTGCTGATGACGCGCCTAGCATTGAGGCGGCATTCACATATGTGGGTGTGCCTGGAGCCGTACAAGAAAGCCACGGGACTTATGAAAAGGCGCGCGCGGAGTACGCACTGGCCTGTCTGGAAAAGCGTATCATTGAGATGCGCCTACTCGATGCATAGGGACAGACCGTCAATACAATATATACATATGTTTCGGTGGTTATTATGACATATCTCGAGCAATGCGACCAGTTCGAAAGTTGATATTGATGGACAGCAACATAGACACAGCGAGTACGGTATAATAATACGGGAGAGCCCGGTCCGTCGTCACTCCAACCTTCCATCCGCGCGATGCTCCATGTAATAGAACGTGCCATACGCCAAATGTTTTGAGAATTCCCCTTGAGCGACAACAAGGTTGATATCACATATGGAATGGACAAGGTATTTGTAGAGTGGTAGCTGCCTTCGCACCAAATCGAGCAGGGCGCAGTTTCCCAATTGAGCCTCCACGTCGCGCTCGATGCACTCTGCCTTGTACAGGAACTGTTGGAGGGGCTTGCAGGCTTGCACGAGGATGTCATGTATCTTCTCCTTGTCTGTGCAATCTCTCGCGGTGACGGTTGCCCATTCTCCAACCCATTCGTCAAGGGGAATGTTGCGAGTATGAGTGCGCATGCGCTGGTCCAAATGGCGCCATCGCCGGCGTAGATTTCGCTCGCGGGAACGGTCCGCGTCGCTGTAGATAACAGCATTTAGAAGTTATAAAATCAAATGAAATATAATGACGCACCCGCTGCCCGCCGCGATCTCCGTACTACTATTCGCTGAGGTATTCGCGACGCGAGAAGTGTTCTTTCGGGTCACTGTTCCCTCCACCGCGAGCTTAGCATGGTATCGCGCTCGAGCCTGGGCGTTGAGACGCGACTTGTTGCTGGATAAAGGATGAGATGGACGGTTATATTGTGAACGAATAATAAAAACACACCGCTCCCAGTAAATGCTTTTCGACTCTCGTTGGGCCGTTTGGCATTCTTCTTCAGTAAGGTATTGTTTACGCCCAGCCATCGGTGTCGGAGACGCGGTTGTAGAAGTCCCGAGTTAAAATGTCGGAGACGATGGTAGAGCGGAACCAAGAGTCACGATCGCATCAGAGGTGATCTAACGACTTCACTAGATAATGACTGGCAAGTGGGTCCTCGCCTGCCCTAATCGTCGGAAGGATTGAACATTACATTCAATAGCTTCAACTTGATGGCATAATTAGACAGCTGAGTGGACTGGAATATGGGTATATTGAAAAGTGGTCCTCACTCATTCCCTAGATAGCTTGGATCTGTCCCGAGGTGTCTGTTGAGTCGTTGATTTTTTGCCAACCTAGACCCTTACATTGAGTATATTCTTGACTGCGGTGGTGTAGTGGGAACACGCTGATGTGCAAGTTCGGAATAGACCTCTGAAAAAGAAGCTATCGTCTAACCACACTATCAATCCTTATCACAACTAACACTCCTTGTAAGGGAGATGGGGTGCACAAAGGTTCGAGAGAACCAGATGCTTTTGGGTAATGGAGAAATAGAGATGTATTCCGAATGCTGTAGTTAAACTACGAGTTGTTTTTGGGGGTGTAGGGATTCTGATCGAAATGACACAAGAAAACCTTGAAGTCGTAGGCCGAACCTCTTGACGTATGAAGACCTTAAACAGCGCGAGGCAATGTAGCTTCTACCTATCAAGTGCTCTGGTGTACAAGGACTTTGTCTTGGAATCGTCAGGCCGCTACCGCAGGTTTTACGCCACTGGACTGCTAACGATAAGGACTCCTTCTTGCACTTAAACCAAACTTCTAGTGTCTTGCACCGGGACCAAAGGTTCCGAAAGGTGTCTCAGACGTTGACAACACTCGTTCAAACTCGACTTATCCCTCAAAGGGAAGTACTTCACGAAAGAGCGTGAGTGCAGGGCAGAACCACTTGCAAACCGGCCTTCTTGCGAATACAAGGTTCTAACACCAAGTAGATTCGTTGGTACTTGACTTGGTACGTCGGAATAAGGTTCTTTCGAGTCTTTCAAGGAGTTTGGCAACACCTGATGTCTTTAAATCTTGGAAAGGTCTTTGGGGTCTTTGGGTACTTTGCAGAAATGAGTCGAAACTCGAGATAGATTCACTACAACGGCTGCGTCTGACTAGCGGCTACTGGAGGGGGCTCTAAGCTACCAAAATATGGGTCCTTTGGGCCCTTTTATACTACTGGTGGGTTCCTACTGAGTAAGCATCTATTCTAGGATCGGATACATCGGACTTTCGAGTCATACAAGTACTGGATTCTTATTGGCTATCCCTGGTCGAAACAACTGCGGACAGGCCGCTTGGTCCTTTAGCCATATACGCCACCTTGGCGGTATGGTACAATCCTTGTGCCCAGGAGATCAAGGTCCGATAAGGACTTCGATCCTTAGGTATCTTTATGTTGCAAGGTCCTACGGACACCTGCTTTCTTGTGGATAGGTTGGATGGAGATCGTTAAGAACGTCCTTTCGAGCGCAGACACTACCGGGGAGTGCTTTCTTAAAGTGGTAATACACCCTGCTTTCGGGGTGGTCCTTGATCGTGGATCATGATCGATCGGCATAGCGGAAGGCGTCGGTTCGGAGTCCTTGACAGCTCCGAAGATTGTTTCCCCAAAAGGGTTGTGATGTCCTTGAACTATTTCGGGACCTTCCAGGTCTTTGGGTTGAGGTGCGCAGGTCTTGGGTCGCTCGAACTGAACCGCCTGGAGACCTCGGACCCTCCTTGGGTGCGAATGGTTATAGCACATCGTCTGTAGTACAAGGTACACGCAAAGGTACGGGATCTTGAAAGGGATCCAACGCGCGGATAAGGGTATTCGGATGAAGGTGATCGAAGGTTTCGATCGCGCCTGTCCTAAAGGACTTGTTAAGGCGCCTGGACCTTGTCCTGGAGGCTTGCCCGCGTCAAGGCAGTAACTCCTGCGTGCTCTATCCTAAGTACTTGACTGGAGGTTCCTAAGGTCTTTGGGCTGTTCAGGAATCGCAAAATTCCCCGTTTCTAGTACTGGAATAGTACCCTGCGTATCATCTCCCCTTGACTTATGAAATGTCGTCCGCGACATAGTCCTTGGTGGTTCAAAACCTTTATCCTGGGTACCAGGCCGCCGTGACAAAGTCCCCTTTTGGTTTCTATCGCCCGATGGACCCTCTTTTGCCTAACTTCGTTCCGTTATAAAAGGTTCTGGGACTTGTCCTCAGACCTTTCATTCCTGCCTTTATCCTATCATGGCGCCCAAAACTTGGACCCCCATCGCAAAACTGCTTCCCACCACGCCGCACGTTCCGTCCGCGAAGGACCTGATCACTACGCGCGACCTTGGCGCCGGTCTCGTTGCTTATGCGCTCGACTACGACCCTCCAGCCAACACACCCGACTTCCTTATGTACCTCGGCATGCATCTTACGCTCATCATTCCCAAGGTCCATCGTCTGGACCTCAAGAAGGCGTGTTCGAATCCCGACGTGGCACTGGAGATCACCGGCTATGTTGACAAGATCATGGAGAGAGTCCTTGTGTGTACTCCTTCGCTGTGTTCTTTTCCTGATCCTGACTTCATCCTGTCCTTGTTTTCTTTAGGCCGTCGCCCATGACCTTCGCACTTTTCCGAATGGTTCCAAGGTGTCGACGGACATGGCGGTGTTCTTTTTCAACCTTCGCCTCTATGTAGGGATGCTGGTACACCTGCTGGGGATTCACCCTCAGACGCCGACGCACCACATCGCTCATATCCTCCAACCTTTGGTGAGCAGCTGCAAGAAGGCGTCTAACGCCCACTTCCCTGGCCTGTCCCCGGGTCACCCTATGCATCCGGATAACGCTTATTTCAAGCCAGACAAGCTTGAGAAAGGCAAGGTATGTCCGTTTGTTACTCGTCGGTTTCCTACTGTAACCTCTGGATGTCTTCGCTTAGAAGACGAAGAAATCGCCCGAGGTCGTTACCGAGGCCATGGAGAAACGAGCCGAGACGGGAGACGGCGACGTCGCGATGGATCCCGACTCTTGTGCGCGCTTCTTTCGTCCGGAGTACTTTAATTGGGCTGACGATGTGGCAGCTGGCGAGAGCGACGGTGAGGACTCCGTTGTCGTCGTCGGTGATACTGTGCGCTCAATTTCTTTGCCAGTCTCATCTTCCTTTATTGAAGCCTTTCGCCAGCTCCAACTCGCCAATTCCTTGTCAAAGGAAGCCGAAGCGGTACGTTCCTTTGAATCCTATGTTTGTCCCGGACGTCCTTATGACTTCTTTAATAGTCATCTTCCGTCCGTTACCTTCCTTTCGCAGCTCTTCCCGGTATGGACATTAACGCCCGTGTTTACCAGAAAGCCCTTCAAACCTTGGGCGCGATCAATGGTCAAGAAGCTCCTCCTAAACGTAAGCTTAACGATGAGAACGCTCGCCGTGTCGTAAAGGCGGCCCGGCCTTCGACCTTTGGAGTCGAACCCGTCGTTCTTAAACAACTTGAAGGCGGTAAGGTGCTTCTTCCTCGCTTCTTGGTTTGCCTTGTTGATTCCTGGTTACTTCCCCTTAGCGAACCAGTACATCAATGGTCTGTCTGCTGCCTTGGCCCAAGTCCACAAGCGTATGTCAAGGTTGTCTGGTCTTGACGATCCCAACATCTCGCCCAACTTGGTCATTTTGGAACGCCAGTACCGGCACGACATTATCTCGACCTTCAACGAGATTCGGGGTCGTATCCAAGTCTTGCAGTCGACTCGCGACCTTTATATCTCGGCCTTAGACGCGATTGACCAGGCTCAGTAGACTACAAGGTCCTTCTTTAGCTTAGCTTTCGCCAAGTCTTAACCAGTACTACTCATAGTTTTTCTCTACTTCGTCTTTATACTGGTTTCGGATTTCTTCTCTACTTGTAGGAGCGGTAGTCACTTTGTTTCCTTAGACTACTCTAGGCCCAGTTGGTGCATAATCCAACTCCTTTCGATTTGAACCCTCAAAGTTTCCTGACCGCCTCCTGGTAGGCCTAAGATCGAACTTAGTTCGATCGGCTATCGCCGATCGTACCTACCTTTAGATAGGTGGCGCCTAAACTTTGCATTTTATCGGTTCGTTCGGACCTTCGACTGACGAGGGGTCCTCTTTTAAGTCGGTCCTGGGGACAGGAATCTCATCTTTGATCATGCCCGCACCCGTCCTGCCTTCCTTTGCAGATACGCGCATTCAAGGCGTTCGACTTCGCTCGCCGTTGACCTCCTTTCAACATGACTTAGTCACAGCGGACCTTGCACTGAGCTGCGCCATGGAGATGTATAACTATACACGCTACTTCGTTGCGGTAGTCCGTCATCCGGATGGGACCTTAGCTACGGAGGACGACACTCGCCTCCTTCCCCAGCTCAAGCCTCCGGTTCATGCCTTTGGGCGCGAAGAACCTCTAGACGTCCCAACCTTGCGCTATCTTTTGCACGTTCTGGTCAGTCCAGTTGATTTTGTCTCGACACCTTTCTCGTTTAACGGATGGTACTTAGGCCCGCTTTCGTTATATCTGGGAACCCGCTTTTCACTTCCAGAACGGGGCCATTCCTCACGGTTTCAAGGCGCACTTCTTTCCTTTGTACTACACCGCCGTCGAACTTTGCAAAGCTTGGTTCGCCGAAGGCAATACCTTTGACGGTGAAGGCGCCCGCTTCCACCTGGGGAACCTGAACATGGACATCCTTGCGAGTCACCCTTGGTTTACCCAAGAGTTCATCGGACCTTTCATGGTGAGTTAAACCTGGTTTCTTCCTTTCATGTCTTGTGGTCGGCGCTGACCTTATGAGTAGGTCGAGGCCCACTTTGGTGGTTACTCCGGCTTTTCCACACTCCTTCGCTCGCTTTACATCGGGTCTGACGACCTGAAAGTCCTTCCTGTCCAGTATGGGGACCTTCCTGCCGACCTTGTCACGGTTATGAAGTGGTGGCCAGAGTTCCAGCGTCAGAACTCTGCTCTTTATGGCTGGGACGACGTCTACGCGTTGGATAGACCTCCCAATATGCGTCGGTTGATCCCTGAGATTGACCTTCCCGCCAATCGGGTCCGTGAACAACTTCGTAGTTTGAGGTCCGTTTGTAACTTCTGTGTTTCCAGCGCCCCAACCAGTCGCTGCCTATCATCGATCCACTACTCTGGCTCATCGACTGGTCGGAGGCCACCGAAGTAGACTACGAACTCCTTGCTGCTAGTATGTTAGCAATCGACCTTAGCCACGCAGGACCTTTCTATGCGCGCCTTGCGAACCTCGCGGTCCCTCCTGATTGGAGTCGTTTTGCTTAGTCCTTAGTTGACTTCTTTTGACCTAAAGGTCTCTTTTCTTTTCTTCCTTACGAATGTTCCTTATAGTCACATTGCTTTGTCTGTATTAATTTACTTGCAACGCAGTTCCTTGTGGACCTTTCTATCGTCTAAGGTTCCCATCCTCTGACCTTTGCTACCTTTGAGATTCCAGGGAGGGTCCTGGGCCCTCCCCTTGACTTAAAGGTTCCAACTAAGGTCCCTCGTTCTTGCTTCCTTAATGTTTTCACACGGTGCTTTAGGTACAAGAAGTTGTAATTTTTGCGTACATTACAACGGGGGCGGGGGGATGCGTATATGAAAGTGTCCATTTCGGCACTGTGACTAGCTTGCATGTACATATAAAGAAAAACATAGCGGCGGGACGCTACTAACGTCCTACCGCTATCTCGGCGATCTTCCTGAATTTTCTCCGGCTCTTCTCACTCAGGGAGAAGTACAGCGCCAGGACCTTGTCCACGTCCTCGGCGGGGTCGACGCGGCTGGTGGAGGCGGAGGACGTCGCACCTTGACGGCTGGCTCCTTCGCCTTTGTCCTGGCGTTGGACCGCGCTGATTGACGTGGCGGCTCCCTTCGAGGACTTGGTCGAGGTGGGCGGCGGGGCGGCGCTGACCTTTCCCTTCTGGAGGCGGGTGCGGGGCGCTTGGATTTCCTCGACGTCGGAGTCGCCGGTTCCCTCTTCGTCCGACGTCTCTTCCTTCTTGGCCTTGCCCTTCTTCCCGGCGGCGCTCTCGACGCGACGACGTTTCGCCGCGGGCTCGTCCTTCTTCCGCTGCTTCTCCTCCTTCCACCGCTGGTCCGCTTCCTTGGCGATAGCTTGCGCGGCGTCGGAGTAGTCCTGGTGGCGCTGGGCCCGGATCTGAGAGTCGGGCTTGTTCCTTGCCACAGCCTGCAACTGGGCGCGGACCTTCAACGCGACCTCCTTCCACGGCTCGGGGACCTGTCCTCGCCTCCACGCGACCCAGCACGGACCGTGCTGCCCGTCCTTCTCCTTGCACTGGTCGCAGGTGAAGCTGTTATTCTTCTCCGCGGGCGTGGCGTGGATCCGGAAGTAAGTGCACGTCAACCGCTGCTTGATGCAGGGGACGCAGACCCCGTCGTCGCGGTGGAGGGGGATGCGCGGGTTGGTTTTGTCGCGCACGTCGAGGACGAAGTCGTCCTCCTCCTCGGCGCTGGCTTCGGCGTCTTCTTCCAGCTCGTCCACCTCCTCCGGTTCCTCCTCGACGAACTTGCGCTTCTGGCTTCCACCAGTGGTGGCGCGCGCGACTGAGGTTTTCCTAGCGGGGGCGACGTCCTTGTCCTTGGGTTCCACTTTTATTGCGACGGCCTTCGGCCTTGTCGGAGCGTCAGCAAACGTTAGTGGCGCGAGGGTGCGGCGGACGTACTTGGTGGTCGACTTGGGACCTCCTTTGCTCGCCGCGACGTACGGCTTGCGCTTGGGGGGTTCTGCCTCGGGCTTGGGCGTGGGTTCATGGTGCGAGGAGGGCGCCGGGGACGGCGTTCGCGAGTCGCGAGGACTGGGCGACTCTTCCTTCGCGATCTCCTGCATCGTGGGGCGCGGCGTATCCTCGTCCTCGACCTTGCTGTCGAGGCTGGGCGTCCCATCGCGTTCGTAGTTGGTAATCCCGAGCTTGGTTATCGCGCTCTCGATCAGGTTGTCCATGGTTTTGTAGAACGTTCCTTGGATGGCGGTCCCGTCGCGCTGTCTTCGCATTTCTACGAGCAGCGCGCCCCAGAATAAATTAGCCCGGTCCTGGTCGTGCACAAAGTTCCAGAGGTGATCCAGCTCCAGAAAACAACGCTGGGCGTCGTCTTCTGAAAGCCGGATCGCGAGCTCGGGGGCGATGCGGTCGTTGTCTAGGAAGGTGATTTCATGAACCGGGCGGACCTGCCTCCGGTAGGACGTGTTGTCGCGCCACGCGGCGCTCAGCGCCATCTCGACGCGTTCCAGCGGAGTGGCCTTGCCCGCTGGGGTCGATTCGAGCGCGTCCTGGAAGGTCAACCAGAAGACTCCGTTACGGAGATACCCCTTGTAGCCGGCCTCGTTCAGGATGTCCCGCGTTGACGGCGGTTTGGCACACAAAGACTCGGCCAGGCGCAGACTGATCCCTGCGTCCAGCTCCGGTGGTGCGGTCATGTTGGTGAGGAAGCCGCTGTAGTTAAACAGGGGACGGGTCATTTTGACGTGGTCGGGCCTAGCTTCACAGGCGATGGGTGGGGGCTAGCGCGAGAAAGTGGTCGGGGTGAGCGTTCTCGCATTTTTACGCGTCGTTGCCCGTCACTCACCTGTTCCTGCGCTAGCGCCTCTTTTTCCCCTTCCTCCTGAGCTGCGGGAGGCTCCTGATGTCCTTGTGGCGACGTTGGCGGCGGCGGCGGCGACTGCTCCTTTTGGTAAGTAAGTTCGTCTGCCGCCCTGGCGCTGATCGCGTTGGTTGCTTACCTTCGCGTCCTCCTTGCGCTCGGTATCTTGGGGCGAGCTTGTGGGCATTGTCATGGTGGTGGTTCGGTGTGTGGTGCTTCCTTTTTGCGCTTACCACATCACTTTACGGCTTCATCACCTTTAAGCTTTCTTGGTTCGCACCCCGCCACTTCCCTGATGCCTCGTGCCTTGTCTTGTTTCCTTATTCTGTTCTTAGTTCACAGCTACCTTAGCTACTATTGTAGCCAGCTGGGCACAGAATAAGTCTTAAATAAAATTTTATAGTCTTTGAATAAATGGACCGGTGTCCCTCTATTCTCTCTTTACTTTTCTGATGACGTCCCCGTCATCTGGTATGGTACCTTGGCTTTCTTAGAACCTTTGGTTCATTTCTGGGTACTCAAGGTCACGTAGTTTTAGCAAGGACATCTAAGGTCTTCGTGATCGGTTTACTTATGAAGTGTAGCCGATCAAAAAACTGTTTCCCAAGGTCTATAGGATCTCGTCGCGATACAAAAGGTATTACACGGAACTGAGCTATCTTGTCTTTGTAGATCGTCCCGTCCAACTCGCAGACCACATAGTTTCCTGCCGAGGTCCTTGTTACTACCGCGTAAGGTCCCATAAACCTTTCCTTGAACTTCGCATTCATTTCTGATTCGATCCTAGTGTTTCTTACTAGTACTAGTTCACCAGTTTTGAATTTGTAGCGAGGGATACTGTTCTGGAAATCCTCTAGGAACTTCGCCGCGGCCTTCTGTTTATTTAGAAGGACCTTTGACCTTAGCTTGACAGTATCTTCTTTGTGCTTGATGAGCTGCCTAGCTCGGAAGGCAATAAGGTCCGAATGGGAGACCAGTCGGCCTGGTGCTTCGACCAGCCAAGTCAATTCCTCCAGGTCCATTGGCATGATTGGTTCACAACCGGTTACTGCCTGGAACGCTGAAGTACCTAGACTCCTCTTTATGGTAATGCGCTCTGCCCAAAGGACCTCATGTAGGAACTCTGGCCATTGCTCGGGTTTACCCCTGCATACCTTGAAGAGAGATTGACGGATATCCCAGTGTCCTCGTTCAACCTTTCCGTTGGCTTGCTTATTGTACGCCGTGATCAAGATACCTGTAATACCATATTTCTGTTCAATATGTACTAAAGCCTTCTTGATTGCTGGCCCATTGTCGGTTACAATTTCCTTGATACAACCCCACCTGCATAGAATGTCCTCGAAGATCCATTCTCCCAGCGACTCGGCGGTCTCTTCCTTGAGAGCCCTTGCCTCTGGCCAACTTGTTAATCCACACCTTGCGACGGTCACAGCATTGAAGCCGGCCCATTTTGAAGGTCGTTTCTTTCGAATAGATTCCTCTCCTGCCTTAGGCATCCGGAAGGTGTCTATATAAGCCCTTTCGTAGATACCTGGAGTCGAAGTAATTGTTGGTGCAACCTTTATGTTACGTTTCTGGCGTTTCTGGCATAGTACGCAAGTCCTTACATACCATCGTATGTCGACCTCCATACCTGGCCACCAGAATCGCTTCATGATGAGTTGTAACACGGAATATTGTCCTTTATGTCCTGCCCGGTCGTGTAGAGCTTTACAAACCGGGATTCGTTCATTTGGAAGTAGCACTCGACGGGGGTGGGAGTCCGAATGGTTTCGGTATAACCTTTCATGCTGGACAAAGAAGTCTTTGCTCCATTTCTCCAAGTCTTCGTCCTCAAGTACATCTTCCGATTGTAAGTAAGGTTGAAGTTTGGGCAAATAGGTCTCCCACAAACGCTCCCTTTTGCTCTTATTGAGCTCCGGGAACTCCGTGATATGCATCCAACCTTCGATATCCTTAACATTGACTAGTCCCGAAGTCCTTACCGCTTTAGAAACCTTTATATGGTCTGGTAAAGGACTCCGCACTATTTCTTGGAAGTAGCCTCCCCTACTGTCGATGTCATTCCGGAAAGTGTCAAAGTCCAAAGGTTGCTTTTCTATAGGCAGACCCTTGGGCTCCTGGTACTCAAAGGTATTGACTTCGTCATCCTCTATGTTTATATGAGGTCTGGGTACTACTACATCATGCTCTGAAGCTGGACGGCGACTCAAGCCATCCGGGCCATGGACCTTTCCTGGTACGTGTACAAGCGTGAAGTGGTACATCAAGATCTCCTCAGCCCACCTTTGCAGGTTTGCGTTCGCTAAGGAGTCCACGTTTGATAACATGCCTTTGATGTATTTTGCATCTACTTCAATTTCTAGTTTCCTACACCCTAGAAGGTAGTACTTGCACGCGGACAGAGCTCTGAAGAGCCCGAATAGTTCTCGCTTGGCTTGCGAGTACCTTGCCTCTCTTTCGTTCAAGGTCAGAGACATAAACTTCGCAAAATATCGTTTCTTAGGGTCCTTGGGATCTACCTGGGACAGATAGAAACCTACTGCCTGGTAAGAGGTGTCTACCGACAGTGTGATTGGCGTGGACCATTCATAATTCAGTGGTTTCAGCATCGGACAAGTTCGTATGGCTTCCTTTAAGGTATCCATACTTTCCTGCTCCTCGTCTGTCCATCTGAACTTAGTAATGTCTTTGGTTAACCTGGTCAAAGGTAACGCCTTCTTAGAGTAGTCTTTTACAAATGCTCTGAAGATTCCAGCTGTTCCTAAGAACGAACGGACTTCCGTGAGCGCTTTACAAGGGGGCCAATCCGAGATCACCTTAACGCGATCTTCAGCTGGCTTTCTACCTTCGTAGGTACAGACATGTCCCACTACCACAATCTCTTCTGCACAAATGATAGCCTTGTGACCAGAAAAGGTCCCTCCGGCATGTTTCATTCGCTGTATGATCCTGTTCATGTTCACAAGGTGTTCCCAAACGAAACGCCTTACTTCAGGATGACCTGGAAGCGTTTCGTAGGTGCCATCAGCTTGTTCATATCGCGTAGCGGGTCCGCGGACGGGCACATCGTCGATATAAGGTCTGGTAAAGGCTGGTATTTCATCCTTGAGAATCGTTGTAACATCGTCATGAAAGATAGGTACTGAATTAGTCCAGCCCATTGGTAAGGTCTTTAACCTTAACGCTCCGTAAGGTGTCGAGAAGGTTGTCATATCGCGAGACGCGGTGGCAAGGAGCCGTTCGTCATATCCAACGAACAGATCCAAGGTCCCTCCACAACTTCGTCCTGCAAAGGACTCCGCTAGTTCCTCCGTGGCTGGAGGTAACCCTGAGTGCGCAATGGTCACCGCATTGAGTGGTTCCAGACTGTGCACTAGGCGAAGTTTCTTTCCATCCTTCTTAACAACACAGAACCACCTGGAGCGGTATGAGGAGTTCGAAGGCTCATACACGCCCGAGTCTAGTTTGTGCTTGATAATCTTACAGACTTCGTCATAGATTCCTGGTGGAATTGGTATATTCCTCAACACCCAAGGTGTGTGCGGTATTACCGGGATATCCACTGGTGGAAAGAACTCTGGTTTGAAGTGTCCTTTCTCAGATTCTTCCCAGGCAAAGCCTTCGTTCTGTTTACAGAAGATGGAGTCTATAATCCGTCTTTCTGCATCCGTCAGGAAGTCCCCGACGTGGTCGGCTTGTATCTGTTCCCTCCTTTCGGCAGTATACCTACCTGTGGGTACGAAGGGTGGTGGATCAGGTACTAATTCCGGCATCCCAGCTAGTGGGTCTCCATGAATGTGGCGCTTGATCCTGAATTCTTCCGGTAAGGTTCCAAGGTGAGCTTTGGTTTTCAAGGCTACTGGTTTGTACTTCTTTCCTACGAATACACCCCTCTTAGGGATCTGACTTTCCAACCTTAGGAACTCCTGTTGGGCCTCCGCCATGTAATCCTTTGGTAAGGTTACCGACAAGCCCGTAAAGACTTGTTCTAGCTCCTTTGGTACCCCATAGAAGAGATTCAAAGTCGCAGTAGCGTAGGACTTAAGTTCTTCTTGGTCTTCCGCAATCTGGTTGATATTGAATACCTTGCGAAAGCCTTGAGTCTTGGTTGGGACCTTTAATAGTCCCGTAGGTGTCACCATATGTTCTGGGACTGTCATATGTGTCGATGCTTGGTGCATCGATGCATGCATGAAGGCGTGTTGCTTCCTTAGCTTTTTGGCTGCCTGATGAACCCTATTGGGTGACTTCTTCATGTATAAGGACGTTAAGTCCCCTTCCCCGAAGGTCTCCCTGTTATCACCAGGTATCCAACTTTGCTTTACTTCGATGTTTCCTTCTGGTGACCTTTCAAGGATCAACACGGCTTCTTCATAGGAATTTCCTACGTCCTTAGGTTCCCGTGAAAACCCGTCTGTCCCCCTGGAATCATATGTCTTGGGATCTGTCCTCGACGGTAAGAAGGTAGCGATAACTTCTTCCCATTGGTGTTATCCGTAAGGGTTCCGATTGCGTTCCCGTTGGGAAGGTTGGTGATGACCAGGTTTGAAACGATCTCGAAAGGTCGTCCCAGTAGGACCTCATAGGCGGGATCCTGCAACACATGCAGCTGAAGGTAATAGACAATACCTTCAAAGTCAAAAGGTATGTTACGAGCCAATCCCAAGGTACTGGTTCGTCCCTTGTCCGCACTTTCCATCGTAATGGTGAAAGTGGGATCGTAGGCTATTCCTAATTCCAAAGCTGCCTTGAGCGAAATGGAGGCGATCTGCGATCCACCATCCACTAAACTCTCCTTTTTGCCATTCTTGTTGATCAAGGGCCAAAAGGTTCGTAGATCTGCATTTTCCGGCGCCATATTGCCACTTATCATTTGAAAGGGACCAGTATAGTGACCTCCGGAAAGGTTTACAAACTGTTCTACCGCATCGTGGACTACAATCCCACCAATAGGTAAATCACCTTGTTCATGAAAGTTGACTGAATATAGCTCGGGTTGGAAGTGATCCTGGACCGTTTCGGCCACTACTTCCGTTTTGAATACAGCCACCGGCGTGTTGCGTTTCCTGATGAAGTCCGAAATGCTCTGCTGCCAAGGGGGGTTGGTAGCTAGTAGGGCTTCGGGTAACAAGAATTTCCAGGCTTCACGCCAACTGGGATTCTTGTGCAAGAGTTCTTCTGCCAGGCTACGACGTTGGAAACTCTTGACCTTAGGTTCCTTAGGTTGAACCTTTGGTTGGTTCTTTTCTGGCAGAGTTGAATCTGCTTTTGGTTGCGGCACCGGGTCTGGTTCTTCCATCGCCAGGACTTCGTCAAGAAGTTCCTGGTCAACAGGTTCTACTTCTTGAGTGACTTCCGGCTTGGAGAATGATACCTTAGGCGGTGCTGCTTTTGGAATGACCACGGACACCCGGTCCTTAGGCCATGAGGTTACCTTCTTTTGTGGAGTTGAATCCAAAGGTGCACTAGGTGCTTTTGTACTCTGACGAGTTTGACGAGTTTCTACAGTGAACTGGCTCTCCGGAGGAGTATGTGCTAACTGCACTCCTTCCTTCATCGAGCCCTGCCGAAACCCTGATAGGCGTCGGGGGCAAACTCTTCTTCTTGGGTTGGGGTTTGAACATACATCGCGACCTCAGGTGCGAACTCATCTTCTTGAGATTGGAACGCCGATACCTTAGGTGCATTTTCTTGTTGAAACTTCTGAACTTGTTCCCAAGGGCTGAGAGGCTGCTTGGGACTAACCCTTTGAATAGGTTGACTAGTAGTTCCATTCGTTACATGATATATGTTGGTACCGCCAGGCTTGTAGATATGACCATTGCTTTCGCACATTTCCTTTGTCGGACAATTTGCTACAATGTGTCCTAGCTCGCGACAGAAGTAGCACCTTCCATCGTTAACTACGAACTTGTTTCCTGGGAACGCGCCCGGAGGAGCTTTGTAGAGTCCGTTCGGTAAGTTGGTCGGGACTGAGACACCTTGAGCAGGTGTTTGTAGATAAACCGGCGAGGCTTCTTGTACAAAACCTTGTGTGCGGAGTCCTTGCGGACCTCCACGCTGTAAGGTATGGAGAAGTTCTGCCATCATCTTCTGATCAGCCTTGCGAGCCTCTTCGCGTTCCTTTTCTCCTTTCTGGATAATATCCTGAAGGCTAGCTACCCTATTCAGGTATTCATCCAACTCCTCTGTCTTGATTCGGGTGGTAGAGGCGGGAATAAGTTCTCTGTTATAAGGACTATCCTTCGCACTCTTGCTCATCCATTTATCGGTCAAGAAGTAGTTGGAGATTGCTGCCTCGACCTCTGACAACGTGAAGTCATAGGTGGGGGTTGTCCCGGCTGTTGCATTAGCTTTCGCATCGCGCCTGAGGTCCCCAAGGACATTATGCCAAACTCCCTCTGTGATAGAGGACTTGATATCTTCTATAGCACCCTTATTGGTAAGTTCTCCCGACGTGATAAGATGTCCCATGATATGGAGCACTTCGCGCTGAAAGCTTTCCCACTTTTGCTTGTTGGCTATGGGCCTAGCCAGGTACGGGTCCAAGGCATCCTTTAGGTCGGCCGGGACGTACGTAGGATCGTTCTTTCCCTTTGAGTATGAGGAGAGAACTGATTCTTGGAAGTCCGCCCAGACACCTTTCAAGTAGTCTGGGTTTTTGTGCCACCTTAGGCGTTGTTCGTGGCCGGCGTATAGCGCGGCTACTTCCAACTTAGTACCTTGTTCGGCGATTCCTGTCTGGTCAAAGATCCAGTTGCACATCGTGAAGAACTCCCTCACATCATCGCCGGAGTGTCCCTTGAATTTGGGAGCATCCCTTGAGAATGGTATCGGAATCTTCTTGCCTTGGATCTCTTTCTTAGCTTCAGCACTAAGTTCCTCGGAAGGTACAATTGCTCGTACTGCCATTACTGGAACTGGTATCGTGTTTTGGGTAGACGTGTTAAAGTCAATGAAGGGGGTAATAGGTTCTGGACTTTCGGGGTCTTCAAGGTCAGTCAAAGGACTTCCGAAAGGTGTCACAAATGCGGGACTAGGCGAAGTTCTAGAGTCCGAATGTCTTCGGGTACTGGTTGGAGTTCTCGAAGGTGATTCAGGATCTGAAGAAGATCTGATCCTAGAGGCAGTAGGTGTTGAAGGTGGTACTTGCGTACGTTTCTTCTTTTGGTTCTTGGGAGTAGTCGGGTCTGCAAAGCGTCGCTGTGCTTGAGCTACTTCACTAGGTAAACCGTTGTAAAGTGAGCCGGCGATTGGGCGATTGCTTCTTAGGCGACTAGTGATACCAGAGGTTGCTGGATTTGAAGATCCGGCAATAACTGGGTCTCCTTTTGGTGGTTGTGGATTTGCGCGGTTCTGGCTGTTGGTGTAACGACCAGAGTTCTTTGCAGCCAGTGTCTTTTGTTTATGGAGATTCCGATCTCAAGGTCGACTTGGAAGTCTCTTTCGAAATCAAAATTTACACCCCCTCGCGGTGGGCTCCAAAATATGATGTGCAAGTTCGGAATAGACCTCTGAAAAAGAAGCTATCGTCTAACCACACTATCAATCCTTATCACAACTAACACTCCTTGTAAGGGAGATGGGGTGCACAAAGGTTCGAGAGAACCAGATGCTTTTGGGTAATGGAGAAATAGAGATGTATTCCGAATGCTGTAGTTAAACTACGAGTTGTTTTTGGGGGTGTAGGGATTCTGATCGAAATGACACAAGAAAACCTTGAAGTCGTAGGCCGAACCTCTTGACGTATGAAGACCTTAAACAGCGCGAGGCAATGTAGCTTCTACCTATCAAGTGCTCTGGTGTACAAGGACTTTGTCTTGGAATCGTCAGGCCGCTACCGCAGGTTTTACGCCACTGGACTGCTAACGATAAGGACTCCTTCTTGCACTTAAACCAAACTTCTAGTGTCTTGCACCGGGACCAAAGGTTCCGAAAGGTGTCTCAGACGTTGACAACACTCGTTCAAACTCGACTTATCCCTCAAAGGGAAGTACTTCACGAAAGAGCGTGAGTGCAGGGCAGAACCACTTGCAAACCGGCCTTCTTGCGAATACAAGGTTCTAACACCAAGTAGATTCGTTGGTACTTGACTTGGTACGTCGGAATAAGGTTCTTTCGAGTCTTTCAAGGAGTTTGGCAACACCTGATGTCTTTAAATCTTGGAAAGGTCTTTGGGGTCTTTGGGTACTTTGCAGAAATGAGTCGAAACTCGAGATAGATTCACTACAACGGCTGCGTCTGACTAGCGGCTACTGGAGGGGGCTCTAAGCTACCGAAATATGGGTCCTTTGGGCCCTTTTATACTACTGGTGGGTTCCTACTGAGTAAGCATCTATTCTAGGATCGGATACATCGGACTTTCGAGTCATACAAGTACTGGATTCTTATTGGCTATCCCTGGTCGAAACAACTGCGGACAGGCCGCTTGGTCCTTTAGCCATATACGCCACCTTGGCGGTATGGTACAATCCTTGTGCCCAGGAGATCAAGGTCCGATAAGGACTTCGATCCTTAGGTATCTTTATGTTGCAAGGTCCTACGGACACCTGCTTTCTTGTGGATAGGTTGGATGGAGATCGTTAAGAACGTCCTTTCGAGCGCAGACACTACCGGGGAGTGCTTTCTTAAAGTGGTAATACACCCTGCTTTCGGGGTGGTCCTTGATCGTGGATCATGATCGATCGGCATAGCGGAAGGCGTCGGTTCGGAGTCCTTGACAGCTCCGAAGATTGTTTCCCCAAAAGGGTTGTGATGTCCTTGAACTATTTCGGGACCTTCCAGGTCTTTGGGTTGAGGTGCGCAGGTCTTGGGTCGCTCGAACTGAACCGCCTGGAGACCTCGGACCCTCCTTGGGTGCGAATGGTTATAGCACATCGTCTGTAGTACAAGGTACACGCAAAGGTACGGGATCTTGAAAGGGATCCAACGCGCGGATAAGGGTATTCGGATGAAGGTGATCGAAGGTTTCGATCGCGCCTGTCCTAAAGGACTTGTTAAGGCGCCTGGACCTTGTCCTGGAGGCTTGCCCGCGTCAAGGCAGTAACTCCTGCGTGCTCTATCCTAAGTACTTGACTGGAGGTTCCTAAGGTCTTTGGGCTGTTCAGGAATCGCAAAATTCCCCGTTTCTAGTACTGGAATAGTACCCTGCGTATCAACGCTATGATGATCTGCTCACACTGCTCATAGAGCCCTAGGGTTCGATTCCCAGTCTGTGGTCATTTTTTGCTCCAAATTTTTTGACAAAATTATATTATCTCAATCACAAGCATCTGACATCAAGGCCATTGCCGAACTCGTCTGGATAAGTACCGCTAGGCGTGGGCGAGCAGATGTTTTCTACAGTCCGCTTCTCTGCGCCGAAGCCCTTCAGTCGATATGCGGCAACCTGTGTTTGACGAGTACGTCTACTGAGCTCCCTCCCGTCCTTAATCTGATACAGCGACTAGTTTGACGGAGGATATTGCGCAACCAGTACGCTGTCTCCGGCTGGTCAAGAATGCTTTGCCGTGCGGATTTCTCCCCTCTCGTAGTACCCCGCTTGTATTGACACGCATTACCAGGTCTCGCATTGAATTGTACATTCGCAATCAGGAATATCAAGTCCAGCAGCTCCTTCGCTCCCTCACCGTGGCCAGTTCACTCAACGCTGGCGAATACGCATCTCGCCTCATCAACGCTGCCCGTCGCAACCCCGAGACGGCCGAGCACCTCATGTACGCGTCCACTAAGCGACTGGGCGATGTCATCATCTCCTTGGACGTCCACGTTGACCGCTTGCGGATGGTGGTTGCTGAGCGTCACCACTATCTTTGCCGTTTGAACAACGTCCTCTCCCTCACGGCGCCTGCACATACTGCGCAGTCTTATCTCATGGACGCTATTTTGGAGGCGGAAGCGCTAGCCGTGCATGGCAAGCACATTAGAGATTGGGGTGACTACTTGGAGCGTGCCGTCGAGTTCCGTATGCTGAAAATTCAACGTGCCCCTGGTAGATGGTTATTAGGCCCTGTAGTCCGTTACAGCTAGATGGCCCCTGGCGCGTCCGCGACTCTCTCTCAATGACATATAATTTGTGACCAATCAACGCGACTACCGAACGAACTGGACGGCACCCAATGAGAACTCACGCCAAACGGCCGGAAGAATTAATGAGGACTCTGCGACGTATATTGGTATCTAGGGAAGACAAGTCGCGTACCTCATGCCCAGCGCGCTCCATTCGGTCTAGGGAAAATGATCAGAAGGCCCAACGCGCTGCCTTCCGATCAGCTATGTCGATCTAGGGGAACCTGCCTATTACGATCTAGGGAAATATGTCCCTTGCCTGGTTTTTTCCATTCTTAAGCGAGCTACTGCGTGATTGGCTGTCTATATTCCCCCCGTCGGTGAGCCTCCGTGATGGCGAGAGACGACACGAGAGAGCTCGACAAAACCGTTGAGGCTGGCAGCGCGGAGCCTGCTTCCAAGGTCACCTCCGCGTCGCCGCGCCGTGGGCGGAGTGCGTCCACGACCACCTCCCCCACCAAGCGCGCCAAAGTTCAGCAGAAGCTAAAATTTGTCAAGAAACCCACCAAGACCATGTGGAATTCTCGGCGGTGAGCCTGGCATGCCATACATGCCATACCCAACTGACGGCGACCTTTCCTGGTGCAGGGATGTTCATAATCGCCTCAGACAGCTGCGCCCAATACGGACCGACATTATCCTTGGAAATGGGGTGCAAAACATCCGTACGCCGCTTAGTTTACCTTCTGACCATCTCCAATTGATGTGATGCAAATTCAGGTCGTCGTGGAGAGAAAGCATTCGACACGGTTGAGGATCCACTTTTCGTCACTCCCCCAGATGCCGCCTTCGTTCACGATGAGGTGGGACGCTTTTTGGATGCATACGAGCTGTCCTGCCTGGAACTCCACTTCAAGGAGATGGGCATCTATACCCATGAGGATCTCGTCAACGTTTCGGTGGAAACGCGCGCCGATCAACCGTTCAGACAAGACTTCAAGCGGGGTTTAGGTGTGCAGGAGAAGACGTGGCGTGCCTTGAAGCACGCCTTGTACCGCTATGCCCGCAAGAAGGTTGAGGAGGCTCGCGACGAAGAGTAATATGAAATGTTACTTTCTATTTCCCTGAATATAATATATCTGCGGGTATATCTGTAGTTGAATGTGACCCGTTACCTTTGCCATAAACGGTCGGCAAGCTGGTGAAAATATAGTTAAAGCGCTACAGGCGGGTGTGGGGTGTTTTAGGAACACCCACCATGACTCGTGCCCGTTCTGATACGTCGACTCTCCCATACCATCTCACCACCCATCAAATCCGCCCCCAGGTCTTTGACGAGAGCGAAGCATACACGAACACTGTCCAGAAAGACAGCGCCCTACGGTGAGATGTTCTTTGGCTACGCTCGAACATCTTCCTTACTTACCTGCGCTCCCCAGTATTATTCAACTCCATAGCGAGGCATACCACGGCAAGGACATCCAAGACGCTGATCTCCAAGTCGAGGCTCGTCTCTCCGCGGCATTCGTCGGCTACGGGGGTGACTTTATGGTCCCACGTCTCCTGGCGTCCGGGATCACCACAGTCGATCAGTATTGCCTCGTTATCCTGTGGAGCGACAATGTCGTATACCGCAGTGAGCTTCGAAATGCCTTCGGAGTTACGCCCAACGGAATAAACTGGACGCTCTGCAAACGTATCGCGAGGAATCTCAAGGACCGCGATCTCTGGGAGCACAACATTGATTGTACGTACCGTATGGCTCTCCTCCACTTCCAGTTGGCTGATGAGATCCAAGCTATTCATATCTATCGCGCCAGAAAAGAGAAGGCGAGCCAAGACGCGGACAAGTTCCTGCGGTCGTGTGCCCATATTTTGTACGAGGGCATAACCTCCAGTTACGAGCCTACGCGTCAGCTGCATAAGCATGCGCATACGCAGGAATGCCAGACAGAGAGGCCGCGGGCGCAGACCGTGGCGGCGGATGACAGCGAGATTGAAACCTATTATGGAAGTAGCGACTCAGACTCGGAGCACATTGAGCGGTGCTGGGATGCGTGGGTCAATCTAAGTCGAGATTAATCGTCATCGTAAAGGCTACGGCACCTTGCGTACTTAGCGTAAACTGAGCGTAATGCAAATGTGTCATCCATTTCTTTCCCTTACGCCATCGCATATCGTTTACCACAAACGCCGCACGGTCCACCTGTGGTGAGGGCGCGGCCCTCACCCAGGGCTGCTCAAGGCGTTCGCAGCTTGTATTGACCAGGTACCCATTTTTGACACCTTCCCATCATGTTCCCAACCTCTAACGCTCCAAAGAAAGGCGGACGCCCTACGAAGCACTTCGTCGGTGTCCATGCTCCAGCTAAGACAGGGCTCATACAGATCCAGCCACCACGTGACACTCGTAAATCGCTATGCGTTCGGTCAGAAGTAGACTATATCGAAATCCGTGCGATCATTATCTAGAGGCATCCAATCCGCAACTTTTCATCGCACAGATTTTTTTTTGCTCGAGATTTGAAGGAATGCATACAGGTACGGGCCAGATCACGTGGTGGCTGGATCTGTATGAGCCCTGTCTTAGAACCGAAGGTCTCGACCACGCCGTCCATATCGACACGTCCGGGAATGTTACGAGCCAGCCCGTTGCCCCGGCTGAGCCCGCCATCGAACCGCGGGACCTCTTTGACGAATTCGCCGACTTCAGCTTTGGGGTCGAAACTTCCCTAGCTGGGCAAGAGGAGGGGTCGGACACGTTGGCCGATGTCATAGAGGGAATGGAAGCTGGGGACGCTGAAGAGGACGACGGGGAAGACTTGATGGATTCCGGTCTACCCAACAAACGGAAATTCTATGTTAGCTCGGTGCGTTGTACGAGATTCATAGCGTTTGTGTGCTAATGTCTGCAAACAGGACGACGCGATGACTGAATGGAAGCCATGGATCCTCATGTTCTTGGAGGAATCGGTTCGTGACCACGGACTGGGGTCTCTTACTCTCCACACCAGATGCAGCACCTGCTCCGTTCCGCTGGCGAGCGACAAGCTTTGGGTCCCCGAACGAATGCAGGATATTTTGGTGCGCCCCGCCCCCGGTGGCGCTACCTGCGACGAACTGTTTCGGTGCAGCACTTGCGGCAATTTTGCAGAGTGCAAAGAATGCTGTCTCCGTCGGCATGATCGTTCTCCTACCCATTCCGTGAGGGTGAGTGTCTGTTCGCAATTACTTTTGGCTATGCCCTCCAACCCGTCTTCAGGTCTGGCGTAATATGTCATGGGAACGAACGACCTTGCGCGACATGGGTATGGTCTATCAGCTGGGACACGGTGGGGGTCCCTGTCGGGTCCCAGCCTCCTCCTTGCACACCATGACCGTCATGCACTCTAATGGCATCCACACCGTATCATGTCGCTATTGTGGCTGCGGCGATTCCGACCAACAACATCACTGGCAGCAGCTCTTTCGGACTGGCTGGTACCCCGCCACCACACATGTTCCTCAGACCTGCGCAACTACTGAGGTTCTCAATCTTTATCGGCGGCTAAAGGTCATTGCTACCGTCAACGTTAGAGACTTCGTTTCGACGTTGGAGGACATGACAGATCCGTGCGGCACGAACCGCCCTCCCAATCGGTACAAGGCTTTTTTGCGCATGTCGCGCCAGTGGAGCTTTCTGATGCGTGTACGGCGGTCGGGTGTGCTCTACGCACCCGGAGGCTTGATGGACGCGGCTGACGGAGACGTCGCTGTGCAGTGCTGGGCATGCCCGAGAGTCGGCGTGAATCTGCCGAAGGACTGGGACCGCGTCGGGCCAGAGTTTCAGTAAGTCCAGATGTTCTTTTTGGAACGTGTCTCAGACGTCTTCGCAGGTTTCTTTATCGGCGCATTCTGTCAATGGACGCCAACTTCCGCATGTCGTGCCAGATGCGCTCCTCACCTCGGGTAGACGAGCCGCTCTATTCTGGGCTGGGTGTGCAAGTCCCTTTCGATATATATCACGAATGGCTTCGATCTTATATCACCGAGGAAGAGGTAGGCCCGTGTCTCGCTCAGCTGTGAAAAGCAAACTTGACCTTGAATACAGATGTCGACATGTATATCATTTGCGGCACTAATGCAGAAGGACACTCGCTTCTCCGTTGGACTTCGATGGGCTGGTGTCCTCGGCGTTATCTGTGCCCGTCATGAACTGCTCATGGGTTTGGGAGATCTTGAGAAGGGTGAACGGTACGTATTTGATATCTGTGCTTCTAGTATAGACGTGCTAACAAAGTTGCAGTTACAAGAATTCAGATTTTGTGCTATACTGGCTTCTGTCGCGCATGGGACTCAAGGAGGTTACTGTGACTTACGACATCGCATGCCAATATAAGAAGAATTTCTACAAGCGAATTGAGGCGTTGCCCGAGGTGCTCAAGAACTTGGATCTGCCGGCGCTGACGTGGGGGCTCCCGGTTTGGCACGGGAATGTGCATGAGATATCTTGCGAGGCAGCGGAATCACTGAAGTACAAGGTTGGTGTCGGCAAGACGGATGGCAAGGGGATTGAACGCGTGTGGGCTGTGATGAACCCCATGTCCTATATGACGAAGGGGGAGCAACCTGGGGCTCGGCACGATGACATCGAAGATAAGGCAAATCGACATAACTTCAAGAAGAACATCGGGCTCGGTACGCTTTTCTTACTTATTCTCCAGGAATGAGACTCTCATGATACTCTAGGTCAGACACTGCTGCGGCGCCTCAGGATTGCGTTGGAGGAACGTTTTGTGCAGTGCGAGGCGTTCAAATGTGTGGACGACGCTCTCGACGAAGATTTGCGAGCCGAGTGGATGACTGCAGTGACGGAATGGCTGTCTGGCGGGTCCGGGATGAATCCGTATGCTCCTTCAGGCTCTGGTACGTGCCAGTTGTCACAGTGGAGCGGCTAGAAGTCTGACATGGAATAGTTCAAATAACGGAAGAACAAGTCAGATTGGCACTGCGGAAGGAGGAGGCCGAGGATGAGCGCGCCGAACGGGAGGCGGCTCTGGCGGAGGAGGAGGAAGCCGATGATGAAGAGTCTGTCGGGGAATTAGATGCCGAACAACCGTCAGCAGCCTCGAAACGGAGAAAGAAAAGGAGCGGAGGACACAAAAGGAGGAAGAAAAAGAAGGTGATTCCTAGAGATGCGAGGGTCAGCATGGCTGGTTTCCTTATCTTGGGTTTGCAGGTGGAAGAGGGCCAGTGAGTGTATCCTTTTGCTTTTGTTCACGCATTGCTGATTTACTCAAACAAGACGAAGAATCTCCCAAGACAAAAAAGTCAAAGGCGGCTTGACACCGGAGCAGCAACGAAAGGTTTTGGACCGCCGACGAACGCTCGAAAAGAAGATGACTCAATTCCGCAAGTGGCAGAACGTTTACATGCCTGGTGTGTCCGCGATATTGGAGCGAGAGGAGTGGGAACGTCGGGAAGAGGACCGCGAACCGCCCCCAGTGGAGGAGGCGGATCTTTACCTGCCATCTAGGTGTGCTGGTTCGCCATCGCTGCAAGTCGAGGTGGAGTGTCCGGTACGGCTGATGGACCAGGAGGCAGCTCTGCGACGCGCTCAATGCGGCGACGCGCTCTCGAAACTCCGAAGTCGCCTCATCGCGAAACGGTATCTCGTCAATTTTCGTAACGCACACGTCACGGGCCAACGGGGTACAAGCAGAGCCGCAACTTTGATTGAGACCGTTGGCTTGAAAGTCGACGATGCGGCGGGGAAGTACCGACTATCTAGGGAAAGCCTGGTCCGACTCGTAGGGGAAGAGGCTTGCGGCAGTCTCCGAAAGTTGGCCGCGGAAGACGTGAAGGTGTATATGACGGCGGAGTCTGACGCCGAGGCTGTGAAGAAGCTCGGTCGGTTGGACAAACGGGATGGCCGGGTAACTGGCACAGGTCGAGTGAAGAAGAGTTCACATCCGATTCGGAGGGATGTGCCCGGGGAGGGGAAGGCGACAATGTCCTGGATATGGACATCGGATGGCGGACCCGATGCAGAGGACGATGAGTATCTGCACGAGTGTAAGTCATGCTGTGGCGCATTTTTGATATACTCATCTTGTTTCACAGGCGTTCGTATCAAATGGGCCAAAGCCCTGGCAAGAAAAACCCGCTGGACAGAGGAGGTCGATATACTCAAGGAGGAAATGCGGCGAGTTTTACGCTCGCTCCGTTACGAGGAGCGTTTATGGCAGGAGCGCAGTACGACAGAGCTACCTGGTCTGCGGACAGAGGAACTCGCCGGCCGGCGCGCCTATGCACTGCAACAGGCAAAGGATCGGCGGCATATAAGACAGGGATTCGAGACGCTGTGGCGCAGGTCTGCACCTGCACGTGGGAGGAAGTCCGGTCCGATGGACGGTCTTGCCGCATCTGAGGCAGAGGCCATTGTTGATGCCGAGACGCCGGCCGGTTAGGGTGCCGCGCAGAATTCCGCTTTGGGAGGTTACGAGCAGCTGTCGTAGATTAATAATACACATGTTTTATTGATTTTCCGAATCGGGTGATTGGCGGGACCCGACGCTAGCCCGACATATGGCGCACAGTCCCGTTTTAGCCTTGAGAGTGCTGGGGGTTTAGTGGCAGGTGTCCTGTACTGACAGTTGTCTTGTATTACAATCTGGGTTTTGGTGGCAACTGTCAGACAAGAGGATATTTGCTACAGCTACAGGTGAGGACAGAGGCAAGGCGCCCGGTTCATGATGGTGGTTCGGGAAAGACGAATTAGGGCGCGTGGCTGTGCTACCATTGCGCCCAGATTGTGCCTGTCAGAGCGAGATACTGTAGGTACAGAGAAGGAAGGAGGGATAATCTGTATATTTACTATATACTGGATTACTACTTTAGAAAGGACATCAAGAGATCACAAGGTATCCGATCGCAAAGCTGTAGATGCTCTTCGTCCATCGTCTCCTCATCATCTGTAAAAGTTACGACAAGTTCCCCGTCGTCGCGAAATCCCAACTTCGAGTTCCAATCCAACGGTGGATTGTCAAAGAAGTGATGACGTTGAGCTATAAGGACCTGATATCTTGAGAGAGACGGAAATCGTGATGAATAGGCGTCAAAAAACTTCAAGGGCTGCTCAATATTCTTGTAACCTATTCAACAGATGTTACCGGGAATACGTGGGAAAGGACAGAGCATAACAAACCTTGACGATCATCCCTTGAGAGCATGCCCAGCAGGTAGGTGACATCCGCAGTCTCCTCGCATCCAGACCTGAGGGGTCCATCGGTGCTGATGGGAAGAATAGGAAGTTTACGATCACAGGTGGAGGGGATTGCACTCGAAAAGTCGACAATGAAGCATGTCATGTCCTCGTTTGGACCGGGAAGCAAAAGAATGTGGTGGAGGTCCATTGCGAGCTGACCGTGAAAGATATGATAATCGTGAAGTAATTCCACGGCGCGCCCTATAATGATCCTGAAAATCGAGCTCAATCAACAGCAAATTGAGAGAGGACAGCAAGCGAGATCTGACTTGTTTTGGAGCGTGTTGTATCTGGTAGTCTTGACTATAGTCCATGGTGTACCGCCGTATTGCATGATTGCACAAATCATGACCCCGCCCCACTCGGTCTTTGAGCGCCACAAGCCATAATGTATCGGCACCGAGTATCCCGCAATAGCCTGGAGTTCGTTGGCGTGGAAGAGGGCATCCGCATACATCTTCTCGATGGCTTCATAGCAACAGGAGTTGGGGTCCGTCACGACCTCCTCCGTGTGCATCGCCATCTTGACGCAATAAAGCTTGCGATCTTTGCCATTGCCGCAGTGCGCGGTATAGATGAGAGGACAGGGTTGTCCAACGTCAATACCCCAGGTTTTCGCTTCCTCGTCCGAAAGTTCGATTTGCTGCGCTTCGACATTGTCGACAAAGGGCTTGGGTCTCAAAGCCAGGTAGGCGTCTGGTGAGCTGGTAGGAATGCGAGGGAATGGGTTCACAGTTTGGTCTCTCCATGATGGAGGCACATAGGGAGAAAATAGAACTTTCCTTTGGAGGCCAACAAATACGAGAGGGAAGGTCGTCGTCATGACGGTCGGAGAACAAGTTGAAGTTCCAGTGGGGACCTGAGAAAGTCTGAGAAAGTCACTCGTACTTAGGGGCTTTGCACCCTCTTGACTCTCGCCACTGTTGGCTCTTTCCATATCGTTTTCATACGTCGCAAGCTCTCTCCGTGGCGTTTGCTTTCCGTACAATCACGCCAGACCCACCTCGAGGTCATATTACCTGGCTATCAGCAGCCTCTGTCCCACGCCGACCGTCCCGAAACCTTTCACTCCGTCCTTGCAGTAGCACGGCCGAACCCCAAGCCTGCAAACATATCCATTCATGACGATTCATCGGCAATATAGTTCCATATGCTCATCAAGGACCCACCTTCAAACCCGTCTTTCTCTGGTGTACCAGGATCTGCACTTGGCCACAGTGCGCAGGGTTGCGCGCCTGGGACATCAATTCGAGCTCTCTCCCCCCACATCTAGCCCACGAAAAAGGCTCGAGGATTCATCTGGGTACCTGATCCGTGTGTCTGACACTCTTCAATCACGCTCATCCGAGGGTGAGCATCTCATAGTCCTCGCCTAATATGCATCCAACGGGGACTTACAGACCCTCTCTACACCGTATAGCGCCCTGAATCATTGTCCGCCGGCTACTTTCTGCTCCTAACTATCAAGCGGCTTGACGAGAAAGCTGGTGTTGCTCGGGTTGAGGTTAGTTGAGCTTCGTTTGATGTTTCAGATAATTGAATTCCCGGAGGTAGTGAGCACTACGCTGGATTTTGCCCGTCTCCTTGATTGTATAGTAAGCCAGGCGCAAACGTTCACGTTGCTAGGCTGAGATTTGTGGACCCCTTCACTGACGTTCTGGCTCACGAGGTCCCAACTCCTCGGTAGCATTACTAATTCATATATCTTTCTACGGGTCTCTCGAAAACTCACTGCATCCACCATGTTCCTCCCCTGGCCCTGTCTCTTTGTCGCCCTCGTATCCATCGCTTACGCCGCTGACTGCCCTTCCCCAAAGCTGCTCGTCTCGCCTTACGTACCCCCTTGGCAGACGCTTCCCCCAACTCCTACCCTCATCCCGAAATCATCTGGATATGTCCAGACCAATGACGGTGCCAAGATCTGGTATGGTCTCTCCGGATCCTCCTTGCACCATTCTCCGTCGTCCAACCCGGTCCTCTTCCTGCACGGCGGTTTCGCAAACTCCAACTACTTTGCAAACCAAATCGCCTGCCTCGCCTCCAAATACCCCATCATCTCCATCGACTCGCGTGGGCACGGGCGGTCTTTCGACGGTCCAGGACCTATCACGTACGACCGCATGACACTTGACGTGCTTGAAGTCCTCGACCACCTCTCCGTTCCTAAAGTCTCGATAGTTGGTTGGTCGGACGGGGGCATCATCGCGCTCGACCTTGCGATGAACTTCACGCATCGCGTTGATCGTATCTTCGCTTATGGGGCTTCATATGTCCCAGGGAATATCAATGCGTCTATCGGGGATAGTCCAACATTCAATGCATACCTTGCGCGGGTGGTGGAGGAGTACAAGGAGTTATCGCCCACCCCAGATAATCTTGATGCTTTCGAGGAGAAGGTGAATACGATGTGGGCGGATTTGCCGCAGTGGGACGCGGAGTCTTTTGCTGCTATTCCAACGCTTCAAGATAGTAAAAATGCGCCGCTTATCTTCGTTGTGGATGGCGAGCAGGAAGAGGCAGTGAATAGAGATGTACCGTTTACGCTTCGGAATTGGGTGAGTACACTGCTCATATGTATATAGACTCATCTAATCTGGACGTGTAGATTCCGCTCTCGCAGCTCATACTTCTTCCTGGGGTCAGTCACTTTGGGTAAGCTGCACTGGTCATCGTACACATATATCTGTATGCTAACTGTGCTCGTTCTACGCAGAATGCTTCAGGATCCTGAGACGTACACGACTGCTGTGGCTCGAGTACTCTCTTATCAATAAATCGGGAAATCGAAGTGGTGAATGTACTAATACACAAATAAGACTCTATTCGCGCCGCCGGGTTCGCTCCCGCTCCTCCTCTACATATGTCACACAAGATCATCGGACTGTCATTTATCTTATACAAGTCGCGTACCGTCGTCTGTGCAATCTTGACCTTTGTGGGCATGCGAAGACTGTGATAGCCGGTGAGTTGCTTTACTCTCTTGATCTGAATTCGACCACAAATCAGCTATGCCACAGCTGGGACATTTGTAGACACTAGGCTCTGATTTATGCACCAGGACAAGAGGCTAGCAGACAGACTGAATCGTATCGCAAAGGATCTGGCCATTTCGAGTACAAGAGTCATTTCTGGAGCGACGAAGTACAACTAAACAGCGGGTTGCATGGGAGGCGGAGGGTCAGACTCACAGGAGGTTGGCAGCTGATTGGGAAGCATCGCTGACGGAAGTGAGATGCCTGCAAGGATTCAAAACTTTCCTACTGCCGACTATCTCTCCCCGCCGCGGACGACAGCATCAGTGTAGCCTTGACTCTGAAGAAATCTGAGATAAATGAGCCCCAGCGCCTGTTGACTATCATGTCATCGACACAAAGATCAAGAATCGGACTGAATTAAGAGATATTACATTGTGCTCTACACAGTCAACTAGCCTACCTCCTCCTCTACTTACTACGGATACGTAACAGCAGACGACCAGTTGGTCATCGTCTTTGCCAATCCATCTCTGTGCCGCTCATGCAGATAACCCAACCGCAAATTGATATCCCCCTTCGCCTGCGCGCCCCTCCTACACAAGAACCCATCCGGCACAGTCCCATCGAACCGCTTGATCTCCGGCGGCGGCGACCCCTTGGCTCGCTCATCCCAGTGCGGCACAACGATAGACAGATTCTCCGAAAGCTCCCCGCCATCATAAAGCATCATTTTCAGAGCCGCAATCTCATCAAGCGCCCTCTGCGTCTCCGGGTCGATATTCAGCTTTATCGTCTCGGACTTCATCCACGGAAGCTCTCCCGCGTCAACATGAGCGCCAAACTCGTCGATAGTGTAGATGAGGAACGGGTCCTTCTCCGGCGACGTCTCATACTTCTGGATATCCTTTTGCGCGGCCCGGTAACTCTCCTGCACCTCCTTATACCGGTCGTACCAATTCCCCACCGCGACCCCAATGGTGCGTTTTTCCCAAGGGATAGGCGAGTCCATGTTCTCGCCGTCGATCCCCCGTCCGAGCTGGTTCATGCTGAAGCGTATACCGATGGGCCCGCCGCGTGCGCCAGCGAGGACCTGCGCCATCTCGACGGTAAGGTCTTTCATGCGGTCCAGGCGGAGACAGCGCATGCGCTTGCCAAAGGACGACAGCGACTTACGTCCTTCAGCGTCAATGCTAGCGTAGAAGGCCATTCCACGGGAGAGACCACGGGAGAGTCGACTGAGAGTAGCGCCGATGGGACGCGTGGAGACGGTGATCGCGAGGAGCGGACGCCAAAACGGAACGGTCTTGATGTGTTCGTAGTACTTTTTGCGCAGACTTTGCTCCTGTTCCCTTCGAGCGGCTGCCTCCTCCTCGCTGACGACAGTGTGCGTGTGGGCTTCGGTGTGACCACGGGCCATGGCGGGCGTAGGAGGGATGAAGCCCGATGCGTGTTGCGGTGGCTGGACCTGGCCACGGTCGACGATGCCAGAAACCTCGGTAGGAATCTTCTCGCTCCGTGGAGTAGTCTGAGCCTGGATGGTGGAGTCGGACGCGAGGTCAGACATAAGATGGCCGTCCTTCTCGCGCACCACTTTCCACTGCTCGGCGTGAATGGCGGCGTCGGGGTTGGAAGGCTGGGAATTACGAGTATGCTGAGCATCAGGAGCATCAGGAGGAGGAAGTGGCGACTTTGCAAAGTCGGCTACGGAGGTTGGGACTTTGAAACCGCTGGGATGGTATGTCCCGCCGTCGTCGTGTTCAACTTCAAATGGTATTTTGCCGTCTGGGCGACGCATTTGCGCACTAATGCCCTCCAGCTGGTCCTCCTTGACTCGTTCAAGAACTGCGGCAGTTTGTCGGAGCTTGTCCTCTGGTCGTTCGGGTCGTTCGCGGCGGGATGGTTTGGCGGGATGGCTGTCGCCGATGGGAGATAGCAGCGGCTCCTTCATCATGTTCTCCGCCTCGTTATCGAGTCCGTCGAGTATTTCCGCTGTGGGCGGATCGTCGGGGCTCGGCCGGCCCCATATCCTCCTCTTCTTCTGCTGAAGCCAGGGCCAGCGAGCCTTGTCCATGGACTCCCTAGCGTCATAGGGCGTGCGCGGCGAGTTGAAGCGGTCGACGACAGCCTGCAAGTCTGCTGCACGGCAGAGGCCGACGATGTGGTCGACGGCTTCGGTCCGTCCGACGCCGTGCTGCACGTCGTAGCGCGACTCGAGGAGGAAGACGGTATGGGGCTCGTACGCAGCCTCGGACGGCCGCTCGTAGGATTTGCCCATGGACATGTAGCGTCCGCCCCGGAACCAGTTGGCGATGCGGAGCTCTTGGGGCTTCGTGAAGCCGCTCATGTAGCTAAACGCGCCGGGTGAGAAAACAGAAAGCAGGAAGAAAGACCACGCACTCTCTGACGGGTGTCAAGAGCAATGTGAGATCCATGCGCTCGTCGCGCTCGGCTTTGACGATGCGCCTGACTTGGATCATCGTGAGCTCCGTCTCCTTGATGGGCCTCGGGCCCGGTGGCCGTATCAGCGCGCGTACTGAGGAGGGCTTCATGCGCGGCTTTTACGCATCAACGTTGAGCACGTCGAGCTCGAATAAAGTATGATGTCAAGGATCATTTTCCTGCCGAAATAGACACCTGTTTGAGCGTGCTTGGCAACGGCTTTACTTACCTCAGCCCTACGCGTCTGCTTGCGCGTCTTTCCTCTTGACTTCATGGACCATTTTCCGACAAACTGGGGCCGCCCAGTACGTCTTCCTACGTTCATTGAGCGATGATCTGACGGTCTGCAGAGAAACGATGCCGTTGACCTGTACGGAACCTATCCTATCCACCAGCGCCCCTACAATGGGCCCAAAGACATGTTCTCCGACGGCGTCCAGCGGACACAGTGAGTGCATTCACTTTCTTGATGTGGACCCTCTCTTAGTAGGCGGACGTGTTTAGGCAACCAATTGTCACAGGAACCAGCGTCCTCGCCATCAAGTTCAAAGACGGAATCATGATGGCAGCGGACAACCTCGGTGCGTATCCATCGCCACAATCTTTCTCCCACTTACGCCGATTCAGCATCGTATGGCTCCCTCGCGCGCTTCAAGGATGTCCAGCGTCTGCACCAGGTCGGCGACTACACCGTCATCGGCGCGGGCGGCGACATGTCCGACTTCCAATACATCCAATCCATCCTCGACGAGCTTGTCATCGACGAGTTCACCGCCCAGGACGGGCACAATCTCGGTCCTAAGGAGATACACGAGTACCTCTCCCAGGTCATGTACGCACGCCGCTCCAAGATGAATCCTTTGTGGAACTCCCTACTGGTTGGTGGTGTGAAGAATGGTAAACGGTAAGCACCAACCATCGCATCTCTGATGCAGTGAGCTGCGTACCTTACTACTATACGTCTTTAGATTCCTATCATACGTCGATCTGCTGGGAACGACCTACTCAGCATCCACCTTGGCGACCGGTCACGGCGCCTACATTGCTCAGCCCCTTCTGCGCAAGGCCGTCGAGGGTTACGAAGACACGCTCACGGAGGAGCAGGCGACGAAGATCCTCGAGGACAGCATGAAGGTGCTCTATTACCGCGACGCACGAAGTTTGAACAAGGTCTGTCCCAGTCCCAATCAGATTCCCGGTGTTCTGACCTACGAATTAGTACCAAATTGCCACCATCACGGATAAGGGCGTGACGATCTCAGAGTCCAGGAGCGCAGAGACTGTGTGGTCGTTCGCCGAGGGGATCAGGGGATATGGCGCTCAAACACAGTAGTGGTCCTCTGCGTTGTATATGGGGCAGTGTACGCTAAGTTGAATGAACTCTAATATCATTGTCTGTGATTCCCGGGCTAAGCACTCTACAAATGTATAGGCAAACACGCGCTGTCATCCGACTCTGTACCAGCGCAATGGTACGCTGCGAGGCTGATTACATAGGTGTAAGTACACTGGTCTGCCAGAATCCACTATGCTTGGCTGTGCACAACGCACGTCTCAAACCAATAGTTAACTATGCGCTGTCATTGTCATCTCCGCCCTGTCCCAGCGGAATGGTAACTTACCGGGGCGCCGTTTACCGAAAGTGTATTCCACTGTCGCCACAGGACTGAGAATTTCGAAACGTCCACAACGATTTTCCTCCGAGTCCATTGATCAACTCTAATTGAATGCGATTCTCGGAGTCGGGGCGCCCATACATGCATATAGAGTATATGATGATACATGATCAGACAGAGGCACTGTCATCCTCAGACAGTCCTCAGACGTCCGCGCCTCGTTCCAGAATCCAGCGGAATGGTAGAACTGCGTACAATGACAACATCTAGAAATTCATAGGAGAATAGCCCAATTGGGACATAAGGAAGGATTTGGCAACTACTTACTCAATGTGGCGTTCTCCCTCATTCAAAAGTCTTCATCTTTTACATTGATACCATGGTCACTCACTTGCTCTGCTTTGAGAAGTACAAAGGCGGGTGACGACTCGCAGCCTCTCTGATTCAGAATGAGAAGTACAGAGGAAAGAAAGGCATCACCTTCAAACTGTGATAATGATACAGGTAGCATCCCTGGAGGTTTGTTGTGGCGGCGGGTTGGAATGACGCGCTTGACGGCCGAGGGTAGAGCGCCTGAATATAATACGGGCTACACACACCGTAGGCTACAACGATATGAGCAACGCGGCGCGCCCGCAAGTCAGGCGCGAGACTAAGTCGCCAAGCCGATATGCAGCTCGTTTGATCATGATACGGCGCTGGTCCGATGAATTCCTTACTGTACAGTAAGTGCGAGAATTTTTTATAGCAACATTCAACAGTGTACCACATTACATTGCAACAGACGACGGGCAATGTCTACTGCAAAGTAGTCGACTACATGCACAGCTGTTGTTGTTTTCGCCCTGTTCCACCGTGACCTGGTATGGGCCAGTGCCAAGAGGATTAGCACCTCCATCGATGATATATGATCTCTCGACGCGTGCATGTACACGAGTCCAGTCTATTCGAAGGTTCCAGGAAGGTTCCAAAGCCAGAATTGTTGGGGGCATGTGGCCGGCATTCTAATCCTGGCATGATTTGCGGCGGGCCTGCCCCGGCTCGGGTTTTGAGGGGAGGGGTCCGACACTTCCCACGCCCACCGACTCCTTTCGCATCTTCACGTAACCCGTGCTTGCAGCTAACCCTCATTGCAACAGATCCTCAGTGGTTGTTTGAATCCTCTTGGAGGCGCTACCATCGACAATTGAACCTCTCTCGTTCCACATCAGAGCTGGATGGCACCGACCGAGATGATAATCAAGCTGAAAGGCACAGACCGAATCTGACCGATCATGGTGCGGCGGTAACCGAGCAAGACTGCATCCAGGCTGCATCAAAACGGTTGACGTGATATCTAATTCTGAAGATGTACTCGGATCTGCTTGCAGGATGCGATGGGAGAGGGGGACTCACAGTAACACAGTGACCAGCGCACATCGTGAGATATCGTCTCTATCTTGTTCTCTTCCTCGCACCACCTCTTGGTTCTCGGTTCTTGGCCTCTGGAAGGCGGGCTGGCCACCTTCCTTTACACACTTCTCCGAGCGCACAGGGACCGAGCCTAACGGGCTTACATAGCCTCCGCGCTTGTGTCATCCTGGCCTCACACAATTTGTTAACAGCACCCTTATCCAGCCTGGGCGCTTCGTTCCTTTCTTTCAAACCATCATCTTCGTCTCTTTTTTCAACATTTCCTTCGTTTGTGATGCTTTTGTTCTCCCTCTCATCGTCGCGGGCAATTTCCCTATGGCTGCTACTCGCGACGGCCACACTGTGTGACGCGCAAATTACGACGGCGAGAATCTTTCAATGGGCATTCCATGACAGTGTGCGTTTATATCGTGTTCGCTACCTTATAGCTTGCCTGAGGATCTGCTATAGTCCGTACCGGGAACGTTGGGGACTTGCCAGGAATTTGGTATCGTGGTATCGACATGGCCGGGCTATTCGGGAAACAGCTCGGGGGTGCCTCCGTTCTACATGCGCGCTTGGGAGCAGGGCGGGAGCTCGGTGACGACTAACATTGGGACGGATCCCACCAATTTGAAGTGGACGGTCAACAACCCCGCCGGTGCGTGCCCATTACACTTCCATTTCAAACAGCTCGTCCATATCACTGCCATCCCTAGGCTCACAATTGCTTCTTGACGTGATCGATTCCAATAGCTCCTCAGCTGGGGTTGCGCCAAAGTTGTTTACAGTCGCTAGTACGTGCAGTCCTTGAGACTTGCGCTCACAATGCTAAAGTGAATTTGACAGCTGGATCGACGACGAACTGTGTCGTGGACCGAAGCTCACAAACGGACTTCACAGTCAACTCCAACGTCTCCTCAACTCATAAACTCCAGCCCTGCGAACCTTGGGGTCTGCGCATCCATGGCGGCATCCCTCCCTACAACATCTCATTCGGCCAAATTAACTCGCCGGTTATCACCAATGTCACTACCAACCAGGACGACGATGCATATACGTACATCAATCGCGCAGATGGGAACAAGCTGATGATGGGTATGTCACCCTCCTTCCGCTGGATGAACACAAACCATCCTGATCATCTCACTTTACAGCTTCTGTCGAAGACTCGTGAGTACCCCCTTCGCAAGCGCTGGCAACCGTTCTCATGTCATATACAGAACGGGTCGTATTGCATACGGAAACCCTTCAATAATGACGGCAGGTAAGATCCCCAGACGATATATGTCTCAGATGTCGGCCTAAGGCCCTTTTTGGGCAGCTCAAACAGATATTGACTGTGGGGCGCTGAATAGTTCGAGCGGCAACTCTACCGAACTGGACGCTGCTGCTGCCGCAGAAAAGAAGTCGAAGGACAATAAGAAGCGGACAAAGATCATTGTCGGCGTCGTGGTCGGGGTGCTCGCTGCGCTACTCATTGGTGGAGGTGCGTTCTGGTGGTGGTATAGGCGGCGCAACCAGAACAGGTCACCCGGCGAAATCGACCCCGATTATGCCCCGACGCCGTATATGAGCCAGGGCCCGACCGGCCAGGTGTTATCAGTCAACGCATTCATGGATCAAGGGTCTGGATACACGCCCAAATCCCCAGGGAACACAACTGGCACGATGTCAGACCTGAACGGTTCCTCAGCGCAGTTCAACCCATACTATATGGTCGAGAGCCGGAGCCACAACACACGGCCAACGTCGAGCGGGTCGACCAATTCGGACCGACAGGGTGCCGCGTTTCCTCTGACGCCGCTGAGGCGGTCGAAAGCGCAGGAGGCGGGCGTTGCGGACGCGGCTATCGCGGATGCGGCTGTCGACGGATCGGATACCAGCAGTTCGCGCCCGCTCATGCCCCGAGCGGGCGGGAGCAACCTCGACTTGCGCTCGCCGAACGTAACGGCCACTGGCGAGCGCGAGATTGTATATCAACACCAAGATGGCGGCGTTGTGCGCGAGCTGCCCCCACCGTATCTCGACCGCTCGCGCATGGGCGGGGACTCATGAACCCAAATATGAAAACGATTCTAATTCTGATTACTTAACAGATTCAGACTTGTCGTCGCTTCCGTTTCAGATCTGTGCTCTTATTTACCCATAGTTTTGATTCGCTGCTCCCATTGTAGTTTGCATATCCCCTCCCTCCGAGTTTACCGTACAGCATAGTCCACCATACCTTGTCTTTCTAGTCAGTTGTAAGATAGTTTGAGGCAGGGGTTTTTCTACGTATACATTTTTTTGGGTACAGATGTAGTAACAAGGTTTAGCGACGACCTATAAATTATTACTCGCTACGTATAGGCTTGCACGATGGATCAGGACGGGGAACTGAGGTAGGTCGTAATCTTAGTTTTACAGTAACGCCGTGTTCACGTCGAGCATCTATCTGTCGATCATGAAGGATGATTGTCATATTACTGGCGGAGGCTTGAATTATCAATCGCTCATCATTCCCCGAATCAAGCGCTTCAGATCTACAGATGGTCAACCCTCAGTTGTGTGATGCTTAGCACTGGAACTGAGGTGAATCTCGAGAATTCGCGCGATTGCGATTTGCCTCTGAACGCGTGTACGGGGATCTGTCGATGATTGTAGTGATGGCGATCCTTTTCTCTCAAGTTCATTCTTTTTCGTTGCCTGACGCGAGAAGTGGGAGTGATGAGTCTGTCCATCGCGTGTTCCTTGATGATAAATGGGCTACCGCTACGTTCTCCCCATTGGATAGTCAATCATGCCGTCTGTCTCAGCACCATCCAGGTCGTATCTTCAGTAGCAGCTTTAGTATCGTTCAAATATATGATATCTCGTTCCCAGTGGTCTTTTTCGCTTCAAGTTCCTCTCTTCTTCCCATTGTACGTATGATCATCAGTGACATTCTGTGAGTCTCTAGACTCTGACAAGGTTCTTCGAAGAAGGTCGCTACAGTTCTCCGCCCCACGGAGACGTACATCCATGGAACGCAAACGATGCCGCCCGGCCAAGCGCATGCTCGATGCTAGCCGTATGTCCGGGACATCTCCTGTGCTCTGCTTTTCCTCCGGGGTGTTGATTGGGATGATGACATTGGCCACGGATAGGGAATCATGTCGGTCCTGCATTGCCATCCCAATTGACGCCACACTGGGGAGAAAATCCATAGCTACCGCCATCGGCTGCCATGATGCAGTCAGACCCGAGCACATCGTCCTTTAGTAGCTTCCAGAGCCGACCGCATCTCGCCCAATCTTCTGCAGCATACCATCGCACGGTCGGAGACAGCCGGGAGGATGCGGCGGCACGGGAATACACCTCAGTCGCGGAGGACAGGTCGAATTTATTATTCCCACACCAGGAATATCAAAATAGCAATGATCGTTCTAGCGACAGAGACTGGACAGCAGGGGCGGATGTAGTATCCATTCCCATAAGCCTGTAGAGAGAGATGGCGGTGTCTATATCCTGCTGGTTTTCGAGAACGGTAAAACAAACAGTCATGCGCCACATTCTCAGCTGTCCCGCAGCCAAGTCTATCGTACAATGAGAGTACATTTTCAATTCGAATCAGGTAAGCTTACACGGTGAGTTGTGCTTTTTAGATCATACCACGGATTCTGCCCAAGAAGGGTTCCTCATGCGATCGCAAGCTCGGAGCCCCGAGATAGAGTGCTAGAATTGCTACGGAAAGCGAACTCTGATAGAATACGAGTCAGCGTCGAAGATGTGAGCTTGGACCAACATACAACATACTCGAGAAGGTGATCTTCGGGCTATAAGAGAGCTGATCAAGTATGACGACGACGTAGAGACAGAAGACGTACCCAGGGTCCATGTCAAAGTTGGTGACTACTACACAGGCTGTACGCCCTCAAACTCTGATACTGATACACAGTAGACAGGCGCTTAGAGTAACATGCAGGCGCCATGTGTCTTCGAAGAACTTCTGGTCACCTGTTCTTAGGCCATCGACGGCAATATGAACACTCTGCGTCAGAGGAAGGAAGGAAGGAAGAGGAAGGACCGGTCCTCACGATGGGAGGCGACTTCACCGGCAGCTTCAGTAGACTGTGTACATAGAGAACAACTTACTTCGACGTTCCCTTGACCTTTGTCCCTTTATTTGTGTCGGCGACATTATACTGACCTGCCAGTGTTCTAAGTATTAACTGCAGTTTGTATATCTTCGATATCCTTCAAGGTCACGGCGGCTGTCGTTGGGTAACTTCAGGATTGATCTATCTAATTGAAGCCTCTTACCAGAACGCAAGAGAAAAATTAAACGACTCTCTTCTCGTTTTTGCTGCGGTATGTGGACTGAGACTGGCCCATATAGAAACATGGCTCGACTTCGTTGCAAGTATTATTCATATCGCTGATTGTAAGGGTTCCTTGCACACGACGTGGACACGAGTAAGACTCTGTATTCCACATCCATCCATCTCTCCGTCAACAGCCACTTACACCAATACTGACCATCAGCGACTCACGGTTCGATCCTATAGAACTGGGTTTGAGGGAAATCTAGCATTGGAGTTGATCAGTGACCGCAGTATGGAGTATGAATGGAAAACTGAATGAGCACGGTCGCGGCTCCTCTGGTTGACCCGGAGTCGGATGGGTGTGTCGAACAGTTAGAGTGCTTCGGTACGGCATGGACCCTAATGTTAAACCCCGCCAAAATCACGAGCTTGAGGGTACTGTAAATCGCTCGAAAGGAGATCAGCTCGTATACGACGCGTGCCACGAAAGGGATGCACATGCGCGCTTGTATGCATACATAGGAAATCTGTCGCAGAGCAGGACTCCCCGCCGTCGAGCGTGTGGCATCGTCAGCGGGTCAGCAGCTAACGTTAGGATGACTCCGTTCGGCTTCGAGAGGAGAAGAGTCAAAGCTGTGTAGTCATGTAAGGGTTGGAGGGCGATAGAAAAGGATGTCAGTCATGTCATAGCTTGAAAAGGAGGGACGTCATGGCGGGACAAGATGTACATGCGATATCGAACGTGCAGCCACGAGGGGAAGCCACACCATTGCATCCCTGCGACTCGTGCGAGCTCAGCCGACTCGAAGTGCAGGGGAGGACTTGCTCTGGTCCGCAGGCAGGCCATCGGGCGAGGGGTCCGAGCAGCACACATGGACACGATTGCGATGGGGGGAGACAATAAATAACTGTTAAACGTTAATCTCTTCATACAGCCCAGCAGCAATTAGTATAACGCATAGCGTATAGTTACTCGTCGGAGTCTTCGCCGTCGTCCTCGTCTCGTCTTTGTCCGCCTTCCCATTTGCGCTCCCATAGCCGGGGCTCTGCATCTTCTCGCCGCGGAGGCTCGACCGCCGCCAAGCGCGCCTTGAGCGTCTCTGTCTCTGCCAATAGACCGTGTATGTACTCAATCGCTGGACACAGAGAATGAGATCAGTAGAGTGCAGGCAACAATCTACATGTGACGCACTCTTGCCCAGCACAACATTCTCGCTCCTTGGCCCCGCCCTGCCATCAAGCTTCTCTTCAGTTGCCACCCCGGACCCGCTGTTGGATGTGCGCCGCCGTTTGCGTGGTTCGGGCTGTCCCTGGGCGGCGAGCGCCTCGCGCAGCGACGGCACGACCTCGCAAAGTGCCTCGTAGCCCCTCCTTATGTTCGCGCGCCGTTTCTGCTCGCTCTGGATGTGGTTCGCCTTCTTCTGCGACGGGCTCAGCAGTGACGGTTTTAAGTGGTTCGTCGACGCAGGCTGGGATGTGGAAGTACTGGGCGGCGATGGCCGTTTGTTGTTACTGTTGTGCGTCGGGGGCTGGGGCTCGAGTGCCATGAGATCGCGCGTGGCTTTGGACAGGGAGTCTCTGCGTTGTGGAGGGAGAGGCAGGTTGAGGGGGTAATCGTAGTCGTACATCGTCGCGGTTCGTTACAGACAGTGATGGTCGCAGTTCAAGATAAAGCTAAGCCCAGACATCGCATGATCATCGTGAGCTCGCGGTAACATCAACCTCGGGCCGAGGGCCGCAAATACGGTTAAACGCGCCCATGTTTGGCGGCGCACGTCCATTGGCAACAACGACACTTCTTGGTACGAAGGCAGCCAATTTGAATCTATGCTAATTCAAATCTGGACTAGCCCATAAGAAGCCTTTTCGAGTCTTCCTTCTCGCCAGCGTCTGGCCACTCCCTTGTGATAATGACAACATGTTCGAAAGGTAAAAAGTCAAAACATCAATTAGATAGCAACGGGTGCAAGCCAAGCCAGCTCTGCATACGATGATACGGCCTTACCGCGTGTAGTATACGGCTTGCGATGTTAAAAAGATATCGTTGCTTGATGCATCGAGCACTGCATTCTATCGTCGTAACAATCCTTGTCGGAATCACAATGTATCTACTGGAAGCTAGGTCATGCACATTCTGCTCCAAACTTGCAAGCGCGTGGATGTATAGTCAGCCTGGGGACATCCCGATTCGCGGAGCAGCTTAAACGCCACGTCCAAGTGTCAGATGTCTTCGACTATACATAGCAATTCCCTGTCTATCAGCTTCTTCTCGGCCAGTAAGGATACTGTACGTCTTTTTATTGATCATGCTGGCAAAGCCCTCGTAGAGCACCTAGGTGAAGTATGTCACCTACTTAGTACTGCCGGAATCCAAGAAGCAACATACGGCGAGATAGCTAGTCCACAATTGATTTGAGAACAAGTATATAGTCAATTCACTGACTGACTCACCGTCGGAGGGACGGACGTACTTCCTACAGTATGGTGTCGATGTCGCTTCAGCTGAACAGTCAGGCCACGCCAAAATTCAGTCTTTGATGTTGCCACACAATGACTCGTCTGAAACCAAGAAGTAAGTCAGATCATTAGCAAGGTCGCATTCAATGCGATACTTTTCTATTGGACCGCCATTCAAGCCGGTATGTTATCCATGCACGGAATGATTCTCCCATATACTATTACCAAGTCCTGTTGGACCGAGTTCAAGATCATGGTTGACAAATGCGACGCCACGTAAAACCGGCTGTCCAGAAGTTCCCGCGGATTGAAAGTTCCGGCTTCAAGTTCCTAGCTGAGGCTGCTTCAACACCCCCGACTGGCAACTTATCACCAAGGCGGCCATTCTCCAACAAGGTGAAACTCGAGCTGAAACGTCACAAGCATCACTAATCACTCCATTGAGCGAATGAAGCTAACCAAAGGAGAGTGCCAACAGTGCACATCAAGGACACTTCCTTCCGCACCGCCGGCGCCAGAACCACTCCCATCATGGCAAGATTTAGGGATCACAACTTGCCAAGTCGATGTCCGATGAGGACCCATGTAACGCGAAGAAAGGAAGGATTGCACGGCACGGTCCCAGCTGAGTATGAAACGCTGGACGGACTGAATGACAAGGAGGATTTATTGCCGTCAACAAAGATTCTGGACCCACGCCAGATGCTGTCGAGTATCGACTGGTCCATGACGCAGGGAGGTAAACTCAGTGAGACCGGTTGGCAGACAGATGTTTGCTGTCAGAATGTTGGATCATAGAGACATAGTCGTCATTCGTGGGAGAAGTACATGGCGAGTGTTATACAAATCAACATGGAACAGTATAAGTTATGATTAGAATGGAGGGCACTACGACGGCAATGAGACACCAGGTATGAGACGAGGGAGTTATTGACGCACAATGCCTTAGGCGCCAAAGCCGTAGAGAGTGCGTCCTGAGCGCTTCAGGGCGTAAACGACGTCGAGGGCGGTGACGGTCTTGCGCTAGAAGGGAGGGTCAGAATGTAGGCGGGACATGGAGTCGGTAAGCAACGAACCTTGGCGTGCTCCGTGTAAGTGACAGAGTCGCGAATGACCTAGACCTGGATTAGCCGAGCAACGGCAATGTGATCACGACGACGTACGTTCTCCAGGAAGATCTTGAGAACACCGCGGGTTTCCTCGTAAATGAGACCGCTGATACGCTTGACACCTCCACGACGAGCGAGACGACGAATGGCGGGTTTGGTGATACCTGGGTGAGGATGAGCTTGGGCGAGTCACTCTAGAAGCAGTCGGCTCACCCTGGATGTTGTCGCGAAGAATCTTGCGGTGACGCTTGGCACCACCCTTGCCGAGGCCCTGGCTGAATGTTAGCAGTGGATCCCACCGGCCGAGCAGCGCAAAGACACACCTTTCCACCTTTTCCACGTCCAGACATTGTTCAGATAATAAAAGGGGGAGGGTGAGGGGGTGCTTGAGGGGAGGCCGAAGAGAAGTGGCGGACGATGATGGGGGTTGAGAGCAAAGTGCGGCAACCGTTGATCGCGCCGATATATACCGCGAAGTAGCGTCACGTGCTGACGCGTTTTCAGAGTCCGGCAGTCAACAAACACCTTGCCTTCCTACGACATGGTCTGGTCAATCAAGTAAACGGGTCTTTGTAATGAAGAGAAGGACCAGAATGCGTATGTATTTTGTCTTTTCAGATTGGTTCAATGGTGATTTAGCTCATCTATTTCAAGGTTGACGTTCAGCAATTAATTTCGGAATCCGGAAAAGGCTACACGCGGTGGACTTGAGGCGTGGAGATTGAGACATGTTAGTCATAGATTCCCTAAAGGCTGGTAGGAGCTCGAAAGAGACGCTAAGTATCCTGTATAAGCGCCTTACGGTGTCTTAGACGCCACATGGAGTCATTTTGACTCTAAAGCATATACGCGTATGTCCTCGGATTCGCATTGACATGCAAGGAGTTTGCTCACAATTTTGCAGCCAATACCCAGCGGGATCCTTCTCCCTTTCACAAAATGCCTCCGTTCACGTGCCAGCGTGAATGAAAGACCTTGCTGAGATCAGCTCTCCTTTTCACGTCGATGGCGACGAAACGGAACGTGGGTAAGTGCGATCCGAGCCCCTCTTCTGATTCACCCCTTCGAAGCCTAACTTACACTTAGACCACACGAGGCCGGAGTCAGATGGGCGGTAAGCTGTTAACTGCTGTGTAGTTAGGTGCTCGTTTTGCTCAAAGGCTTTCTTTCCTTCTTCACAGCACAAAGAGGATGAAGGCGCAACATTTTGCTGAATTGGTCGATCCCGTCCATGTCATACAATCCATCCTTGCGGACTACGTCTTCTCGCCTGCAGTCTTGAGGGAAACCATACAGAATTCTGACGACGCAGGAGCTACGAAACAGGTAGACTATGGCCCGCTCGTGGATCGTGGTGCTACTTTGCTAACGCTTTTCTTTCAGATTTTCGTGTTAGACCGTCGTATACACTCTGACGCTGCCCTCAAAGCAACAGAAGGGCCCAGTCTGCTGGCTTTTAACAATGGCAAAGCTTTCACGGAAGTTGATTGGAATGCCATCCGCCGTCCACACCTCTCGTCAAAGAAATCCAACTCATCGTGGGTGTTATCTTTTCGACGACCCATTCGGACTGACAGAATTCATCAGGCAGATTGGCAAGTACGGAATAGGATTCCGATCGGGCTATCATGTCTGTCGATACCATCAAACAGCGTCTCTGTGCACTAATCAATCTTTCAGATCACGGATTATCCTCAGATCCTCTCCGGCGCCTCTATCGTTTACTTCGACCCCCATCACCACTTCTCGGAGGGAGGACTCAAGCTCGACGATGAACAGCGAACCCCAGACCATATGATCTTCTTTCGATGCCCTTGCTTCCCACCCATAGACGAATCTTCCTATGCCGGTACCATCGTGCGCCTTCCTTTGCGCAGGGAGCAAAGTCGTCTTGGCCCCCGCATTGAAGAGAGCACCATCCGCACCTTACTGGACAACTTCATCAGCGATGAATTTCAGGAGGTCCTTCTCTTCCTTCGCCATGTTACGACAGTTGAGGTTCACGACATTGGTCCGGATGGGACCATCGCAGAGTTGGCTCGCCTCCATATACAGAAACAGCCCTGGACGAGTACCGGTGATCACATCAGCACCACTTGCACCGTATTCATGGGCCAGGACGAGCCGGTTTCGCGATGGGCTTTGATCATGTCGCAATATCCCCAGGACAAGTTGCCGTCGATGTTCAGAGTCGAGCAGTTATCGAGTCACAAGCTTCGCCCGGAAATCGGATTGGCTGCATGCTTGTCTCCCGGTAGCAAGAGTGGCAGATTGTACACCCATCTTCCTCTCCCTCTGACGACGGGATTCCCTGTCCATGTCCATGCACCCTTTGCATTGACACAGTCTCGACAACATCTTCGAAACGCCAATGAGATGCTTGTCGAAGGCTCTACTGATCAGTAAGATTGTCTACTCATTTTTACGCCTACAATCTAAACCACTCATAGACTTCTCGTCCAATGGAATCAATACCTTTTCGACAACCTGTTGCCAGAGACTTGGACCGCCCTTCTGCGCATCGTCATCTCAGAGAAGTTCCTCGTCGATGATATATTCAAGCTTTGGCCCGTACAGAACATCTTCGCTGGGGAGGACGGCTCGTTCTGGCGCGATCTTCTCCCAAAGTTGATTGCAGTCGCATCGGGGCAGGCTGTGTGGCCGTTGACATCTGCCCCAGGTGGGGTAGCGTCCTATGTTTCCGTCGCTGACGCTCTGGTCGCGGTGAATGGGGAGCAAAACCGAAGTGTTGCAATGGCTCTGGCAGCCGCCGGCGTCCGTATCGGCTGTGTGCCTAAGCGAATCTATGAATGCCTGGAAGGTTTCGCGAAACCCCTCTGTCCCCTGAATGCTCGAGATGCGTTATCTGTTCGTCGATTCTCCTTTCAAACACCACATTACTAATGATCTATGCAGAACAGCAACTTGGATCTTACCACCCCCGAAACCAAATCCACCATCCTCCAATACCTCGTTTCCACCGAAAACGTCACGAGTCTCTACTCTCTACCCATCATCCCCACCATCGGAGGTACCTATATATCGTTGGCGCCTCGCAATGACAGAGTTGTAACGTATACTCTCTTCGACGAATCCGAGGTAATGGTGTTCGGTGTCTTCGATGATGATGCCATCCGCCTTGCACAGCTACCCAAGGCAGCGGAGAATCTCATTCGGCACGAGGGACAGCGGGGCCGCCTGAACGTTCAAGTGCTGGATGCTTCCCTTGTAGTACGCTATCTCCAAACCCGACCCAACCCTATGGGTTTCGACATAATGGCCCCCAGCGCCACGGACAAGAACATTCTTGACTGGATGTCGAAGTTTTGGAATTGGTTCAGCGACTGCGCCTGGAAGCACCACCTCCTTCCCCATCCAAGCTTCCAATCGATGTACCTCCTCCCGGCGCGTCAGCGGACCGCAACAGTTTTGGAGGGGATATATGACTGCGTGGACATCCACCCGAATAACGTCGCTCTTCTTGAATCCATCGGGTTTCCGGTACTGAATGCGTCGCTTCGTTTGGAGAGTACGCGGCGTGGCCTCCAAGCAGCCGGCGTTACGCGGAACTGCAACAGTTTACGCGACCTTCTGCGAACATTTAGTCGACAAGCGTCTTTTGAGGCCATAGTCGGTCGAGAATCGGAGCTGCTTGGACACATGCTACAATGCCAGCAGCCTCTGCACCGGCAACTAGAGGGATGGGAGAAGGATGTTCTTCGTCCTCTACCAATCTATCCTCTTATCGACATTGATTCGGTCAGTGGGTCCTCGACACCGTTCCATGGCTCAGTGGCTGGAAAGGACGTTATCCCTATTCGTACGACCGAGCGTCCTAGTCCATTCTTGCTCAACATCGTGGGCTGTGTGTATCTCGATCTGTCTCGTCTTCCCGGTACCAGTTACCAGCAGATTCTGATCTCCCTTTTGGATCTCCCACAACCTTCAACACACATGTCTCTTCTGACGCGTGCCATCCCTCATCTTCCGACTCAGTCGTTCACCGTTCAACACGCCCTAGTCGAGCATCTGCTCCAGAATCGAGACGTCGTACAACCCAACGCTATCGCATTGTTGGGCCAGACCGCTTTTTTGAAGGTTGCCAGTGGGGGTATACGGCCTCCATGCGAAGTCATCGATCCGAATGGAAGCATCTCCGCGCTTTATACTGTCACTTCTCATCCAGATCAAGTACCCGCATTACTCGTTTCTGGCGAGCCAGAAATGTATCGATCCTTGGGCGCGCTGAGGGTGTTGCAGTCACAGCTGACCCAAGCGTCGGTCGCGTCGTACATCGAGTTCCTTTCCTCTCAGGCCGACAAAACAGGGACTTTTGAACTAGCGGTCGCATTCCTTCAGCTGATATGCCAGCTTCCATCGTACTTCCAGGAGCAGTTGGAGTTTCCTTTGATGACGGTTTGGCTTCCAGTTGAAGGTGGAGGTTTGGCGAGGATCTCTGCTTCTCGAGACGACCAAGTACGCGATGCACCTCGGGCTCTATTTGATCGTGTTCTGCGTGTCCTATCCCGAAACGTCCAAGTGACTCCAACGTTACGAACACGCTTTGGCTGGCCAGTTCAAGTGCCATTACCTACTATCGAGGCGCAGTTCGAGGCGGTACTTGCAGGACATGACCCCAACCACCAGACTGTCAAGGTCATCGTCACAGAATTTATCAAGAGGCTTGGAGCGCTCGATATCCCTCGTCTCTGCAGGATTGTCGAAGGGAAAGCGTGGATACCTACGCCGGCCGGCAAACTCGTCCCAACCTCTACAGTCGTTCTACCTCGGGACTACCTGGACCCCGTACTACAAGGGCTCTTTGACGTTCCTTGGAGGACAAGTCCGGAGTCCCTTCGCCACTTCTTCGTCGCAATGGGCTGCATGGAAAGGTAAGAGTCATTGTTGCTAGTCTTCCAGCAAGTATACTCAACACCTCTCAGTCCTACACCCGATGCACTCATATCGAAGCTCCTCCATCTTGCCAATATCCCTGGCTCAAGCCAGCTGCATAGGGCGATCTCCATACTGGAGCTTCTCCCTGCAGATCTTACAGATGGCCAGCGAGATCAGTTGCGCATACCTGATTCCAACGGCATATTCCGACCCATCAGCACGATGTTCTACAACGATGTTCGTGAACGCCGTTACCTGGGAAGTCACACCTATGTCCATGACAACATCTCCGAAGCAGTCGCCACTCGTCTTCGTATACCCTTCTTGGGTTTGCAAGCCCTTCGCCTCGAGCGCATCCCGCTTGATAACATGGCCGAGCGGCTTCCAACCCGGATCAGAAATACGCTCATTCACTACTCCCTTGCGCAAATGCTGCCTGAATTCCTCGCGAACGCTGCCGATGCGGAGAACACAACTTCCTTCCAAGTCCTTCTTGATTCCTGCGAGGCGCCTACTACGGCTCTTATCTCGGAGAAGATGTCTACCTTGCAAACCTGCCCATCGTTGATTCTCTACAACGACGGTGTCTTCACGAGAAAAGACTTCGAAGGGTTGGTTCGTGTCGGGACCGGTGGCAAGGAGGATCGGGGAGACACCATTGGGCAATTCGGCTCCGGCGCCTTGACCATGTTCCACATCTCTGAGTGTACCATGGTTGTATCCGGTGACAAAGTATTGTTCATCGATCCGTGCCAGCGGTTCTTTTCCGGCAACTTCAGAACTGAAAATGTCATTCTTTGCTCTCTTCAGCAAGTTTGCGAGTACGTGTAGACCTTATACTGATATCACCAAATCTCATGTCGTTCATAGGCTGTATCCAGACCATCTGAGAGCGATCCAAGGACTGTTTGGGTTTGACATGACGGAGCATTTCTATCCCGGGGTGCGTCGCCTTCAAAGTCCTCATCGCCTCTATTTGAGCTCACAACCAAATAGACTATTTTCCGTCTACCGTTGAGGGACAATTCTCATGTCAAAGATGTCTCCATCGGAACGCCGCTTTTTTCCACCCTGATGGACTGCGATAGAGTTAGAAGCGAGATCGTCGACCCTTTTCTCGAGAAAGCGAAAAACTCCCTCTTCTTCCTATCCTCGATTTCCAGCATAGGGTTTTCGACTCGCGATCTCCTTGGTCATGTCCGCGAGCAGTGGTCCGTGACCTCTTCACGTGCCATCCTCCGTTCGGAGCCTGGAACTACCAGCTGTCTGGAATCGTGCGCCTTGACTATCGCAGTGCGAAGCCTACTTGAGGTGGATAATGAGGAGGTTTGGCGTGTTGTCAGTATGACATCTTCCTGTCATGACATGCCGGCGATGTTTCAAGATGAGGTTATGCGCCAGAAGCATCGACTCCGGTCGTCCATCAAGACTGGACTTGCCTACCGCTTATTACCAGTCAACCACGAGACGGGGAAAGGAAATGCAATTCACCGCTTTTACTCCACACTACCTCTTCCAGTTGCGAATTCACTTCCGGTCCATGTTTCTGCGCCATTCATCCTCTCGTTCGACCGTCGAAACATTCGCACAGACGGCGTTGAACTGGATTACAATCGCTGGTTGATGGAGAACATGATACCTGCCTTGTACCTCTTTCTCATCGAGGATATCGTACGGACTCATCCGTCGACGTTGCTGCGTTTCCCTGTTGGGCTTTGGCCTGGCGAAAATTCGGCCACCGCAGATGCTCTGAGTGGATTTGCGAAGGACGCTTTCTACAGCAAGCATTTGCCCCATACCTCCCGCAAAGTCTTCGCCAGCGAGTATGCGAAGGACACTTATCTTTCCCCTGCAGAAGCCCTGCTACTACCCCCACGACCGCGGGTGTTGACCACCATTCTCTCCGTACTCAAACCGTCTAACGTCGTGAAGCCTACCGGCAGCGCCGTCATTGAACTGTGTCTCAAGAATGGACTGGGAGCTGTAGATGCGACCAGTCTCAAGACGGAGCTCGCTCTCCATGCAGATATCGTTGGGCAGAGATATACAGAGAAGAAGTGGGGACCCAAGGTACTTGCGGACTGCATCTCGTTCCTACTCGAAGGCAACAACCATGACATCCTCTGCGGACTTCAGCTGTTGCCTCTCGCAGACGGTACTCTCGCATACTTCCATTCCCCCGCTGTGCCAGACCGTCAGATGTATTACATCTGGAACCCGGAGCCCTCGACGGATGCCGTTGAGCTCTTCAATCGAAGCGATCTCGTCGATCCACAGGTCATTGACTCCGAAGTCTTTAAGACCATTGCATCAAAGCAGGAGCTTAATGTTCAAGGCATGACAGCCTCAGGTCTTCGATATCTTCTTGAACGATATATTGGACCACGCGCTCAAAGCAGTACTCAAATTCGACCAACTCGGCTTGCTACTTTCTGGTCCTCCTTCACTCGATTGCAATCTCTGGTCCCGGACATCATTACTCATATAGAAGGATTCCCGTTGGTTCCGACCACCTCTCCGCACCAGACCATATCCATCGTGAATGCTCGAAGTCAGTCGACCATACTTTGCGACACAGACGATCATCAGCTCTTCGCTTGCTTTGCTTTCCTCGACGCGATCGTCGTCTGCAAACGAGACCTTTCGTCGGCTCTACGAAGGCTGTTGTTCGATGATGGCTCGCGTACATTCGCTCAGTTCTTGGCATTCGCAGATTCCCACGTCGACAATGCCAAGTTTCAGAGACTTCTAAGGGGTGGAGATCGCAAGGATGTGGATCATTTCACGCAATGGCTTCGGGAGGAATTACGATCACACTATTCCAAGCCGCCGCCCTTCATTGCTACAGTGAAGCGTCTCCCGATTTGGCGTACTTACCTGCCAGATGGTCGGGACACAGTCTACCAGTCGGCGAACGACCTACGCATGTTGCCAGTGAGAATCGACGCTCACGATATCAAAGAGTTCATCACCCAGAGTGTATCCCAGTACGACATGACTTTGGAACGCGTTCTTGGTGTCACCGCCATGTCCCACGAAGAGGTCTGGGCTATCCTGGAGCTACCTAGAGGTGTCCTGACGGCTAGAGAATTGCACAAGTATAGACGCCTCATTCAGCTTTGGATATCCTGTTCTCCAGGTAGCAACCATCTCGCTCTTCCCATCCCAAACAGCAATGCAGTGGTCGTCTCATCAATTAGCTTGTACGCTCGCGATCCTCTCTTCGTCAACTCCCTGTCCCCAGCTTGTTTCGTCCATGACGACTTCGCAGAGTTCACAGACCGGCTCGAACTCAAACGGGAATCTTCGTTGGTCCCTGCAGATTTCGTTGTGTGTGCGAGCGCCATCGACGAGGAATTCAGACGCACCGGGCTCAGCACCGAGATATCCCGAAAGGCGGCGGTCGTTTTCGAGTACTACGTTACTTCTCTGCCATTGCGCACCCAGCAGGGAAGCGTGTGGAGAGAAGTAGAAGGCAAGGCTTTCATTCCTCGAGATCTCGCACGTCCCAGCCCGATCCCGAATGTCGACTTTGCCCAATATGTGGCGATGGGCCGGCCGGGCGTTCTCCCGGGACTGCTCTCGCCTTCGCAGGTCCTCCAGCCGCAGTACGAAGGAATCGCTTGGTCTCAGAAGATTGTTGTTGAAGGCATTGTACACCCTTTGACGGTCGTGAACACTTCAATTGGTATCCCAACAGTGGAGGAGGTGGTAAGTTTGCTTTCACATAGTATACATCGGTTGTCAGACTTACTGTGTGCGATAGGTACGCCATCTACAGGTCCTAACCCGTCAAGTTGCTCTCCTCATGCCGCCAGTGGGAAAGGTCACTCTGCTTAGGCAACTGACGCAAACCTATGAATGGCTGAACGAAAGGCACGCTGCTGCTGGGAATGCGCTCATGAACCTGCACGCAGAGCCGATCTTTCTCAACGTCGACGATCCCTCAACGGATGTGTGGAGATGGTGCTGCGCAGACGAGATGTGCTTCAACCTGGAGGACGATGCCACAACGACCACTCGTGCCGTACTCAAATACCTCATGCAATTCAAGGCACTCCTCACAGCGTCCAACGTTCAAGAAATCGTTGACGCGCCCGTTTTCAAGGTCGCGCGTTCGGACAAGGCGGAACTTCACGACAGGATGTGCAAGGCTTTTGACCAGAAGCGGGCCGATGGGCGGTTCATCGACGTGATCTTTGTCGCGTCGGATGGTAGCGAACATCCAGCGCATCGATTGTACCTCAGCGGGATTGGGGACCACTTTGAGACAGAGTTTGGTGGTGACTTCGCGGAAGGGAGCGAGACGGGAGGGCCGGTTAAGGTCACTGTGAATGACTTCGATGGATCGTGTCTGAAGGCTGTCATTGGTTCGTCGAAAGCCGATGTAAATTGTCTCATGAGTGCTGATGTAAATTTTCCAGGATACCTGTATACTGGGGAGATAGAGGAGGCTCTTGAGCTGTCGACGCTGTTGGATGTCATCTATCTTTCGCACATGTGGGATCTGCGTGAGCTCAATGAACTCACGCAACAAAAGATTGTGGAGAGACGCCTGATCAGACCCGAGACATATGAAGCTGGTCAGTGATTCCTGTCTGTGAATTGTATAGCTGTCACTCATCTCAAACTCACATAGTGAGAGAAATGGCGCGCCGAGTCAACGCGGAATACCTGGTCTCATCCTGCGAGCAGTATTGGAAGCACAATAGTACTGTCATTTCGAGGCATTTCGAACAAGAAGCACCGTAGTATAATTGTAGATCTAGATTACCCTTGCGAACATCATCAGTCAGTTTGACGGTAGAGACGTTGATTAGTTTTGTCATTTTGAACCGAACGAGATAACTTACTCAGACGTAGAGAAAATGTATATCATAGACTTTTTGTCCGAGCAGCGCGTCAAGAACGTTTTCGTTTCCAGAATGGTGCACGCTCTCAAAGTTTCAACCGACAGGAGGCAGACCAAGAGTGGGAAAGATGATGCCGAATGTTGGGAGCGGGGCGACGGTTGATCGCGCCCAATTCGGGTCTTGTGTCGGCTCGGACGAGGCCGGCTCAACGTGCCCGGGTCCCCAAGACTTGACACCGTTCCTCCATCACCATGCACGCCTCCCTCATTCGCCGCTCGCTGGGCGGGCTTGTCCCCCCTAAGATTGCCACACCCAAGCTCGTCGTATGTTGCGCCCTCAATCCCGGCTTCCGGCTCTGACGAAACGCTTCCAGTCTGGCGGCTCAGGCGAAGGCCTTGCTCCCCTCGTCGACTTTTACTCCAAGCTGCCAAAGGGCAACGCCACCCCCAAGGTTGGCGGCATCAAGGGCCGCTTTTTTAACGGCGACAATGCCTCGGGAACCCCCTACGTCCTCGGAATCTTGGGCCTTCTCGGCATTGGGTACACCCTCGATTATCACAGTGCGTATCCTGACTATATATGATGCTTCTTGCTGACGATTTCTGCAGTGCATTTGAGTACGCGCTCTCCTCGATTTTATCCGCTTTCGTTTGCTTACCACTGTCCCAAGAGCACCACAAGAACCACGCCCACTAGAGAAACAGAGGTTGTAAAATTGTGTTGCGATGTAGCGAATGACCATCTTTTGTTCCGGAACCATTTTCGTCGGCCTTAGCTCGATAAACTCCATATGAGTCCTTGGACCTCAACAAAACTACCGGTCTAACTTTGGTAGACTCTTGCTCAAGAACCACCACCACGGTGGCGTTCATCAAGACTAGCTCAAGGATCGAGAGTAGAGTCGGATCATAGGACGCTCTGGCACCTAGAGTGGTTGGGAGAATTGGTTTGAAGTTGCAGATTGCGCTGGGATTCCTCATGGACTTTAAAGCGCTCCTCGCGGCGTCCAAGGTATAGGAAATCGCCCGTGCCCCAGTGTTCGAGGTATCAAGGCGGAACTTCATGATAGGATGCGCAAGGCTTTAGACGAGAATTCCACAGGGAGGTTAGACGTTGTCGCGTCTTGGTAACGAACATAATGATACAGGCCCTTGAGAGGCTTTCTGCGCCAGGTCTTCGACTCCTCCTCGCTGCCTCGAAGTACAGCTTGGTTGAGATGGATCGAGGACCCCGCCTCAATCTATGTCTCCGCGTAGATCGAGCGTAAGTTATGACAAAAAACGCTTGCGAGAGAGTTGGCCTTCTTTTCGTGCAGGCGGACGTCCGACTATGTTCAAAATAATGCCTCCCAAAAGCTCGTTCACCGATTACACTATAAAAAGCTTACATGATGATAATGTCGTCCAGTTTCTTTTTGGGATACGGCATGCAGAGTGCTGGGCAGGCGATTGTGATTTCTACTTGGAACAGTCCAGTTCGGGTCCAGTTCGAGTATTCAAAATCATCCCTTCCAACTCAAAGTGAGTATACATATCGATACATTCCTATCCATCATGGATGTTCTTGCGGAATACACCCTACAGTCGTGATCCTCATCTCCTTCCTCATCTTCTCCACATCGTCTCCAGAAAGCGTCCGTTCCTCCATGGCAATCCCCGACTCTTCCAACCCCTTCAGCACAGGTATCCTGATACTCTCATGCCCCGGTCCCATTACACCTCTCAACGCCACCCGTCCATCCAACACAAGCAGTGCGGCCATCGCCACAGGCAACCCCACCGTCTTCGCCATCGCGCTATACTTCTCATCGCCCGCCAAGTAGAGCACAGCAGTATGCACTTCCTCCCCCTTCCCATCCGATGCCCTTGTCGTGATCTCATGCGAAAGTACAACCATATCGCGCTCCCCTGGCGCATACTGCAGTTCCCGATCGTTCGCCAAGATTGACGAGAAGTAGTCGAGAGCGCTCGCGGACCCAGGAGGCGGTCGAGTGGGGAGGGTGGGAGTCCAGAATGCGGTCCTCGTGAGGTTGGTGAAGAACTTCCTCGGGACGTCCTTCCAAGTACTGGCGGGCGGTAACGGCTTTCCGTCGAGAAGCTCCTGTTGCCGTGCGTCCTCCATAAGGCTGCAGAAGCCTCTGAACCTACATACCGAAAAAACGTCAGGTCAGCAAGCCGGACCCATACCCGAATGGACAGAGACAAACCTCAAAGTCCCCCGAATAAAACTCCTCAGTACCCCTCGATCCAGTCCATATTCGTCGATATACTTCAAACTGTCACGATTCGGGTACCCCTCCAGCATTCCCTCCTTCTCCTTCCCCGCGCCCAGATTCACAGGCACGACTCGGAAGTATCCCTTGCCAAGTCCACCCGCCTCTACCTCCTTGACCTGGCCACCCATCAAGTACTTCGCAGGGTTCATGAACGCCGCCAGCCCGCCCCTTGGGTTCCAACTAAACTTGTACTTCGCCGGATGCGTGAGCTTCACGGAGAAGTCTGGTAATCCGCCACAGAAGGACACGAATGAGAGGATGTCTTTCCCTTGCGCTTTGAGTTGCTCGATCATGGTTATGGCGGACAGATGGTCGATGCCGGGGTCGAGCCCGATTTCGTTGAGGAGGATGACGCCAGCGTCGGTTGCGCTAGAGGACAAAGACGGTTGGAGAGGAGTGTCTTTCGATTGAGATGACAAGTACGAACCGAGAATGGAGAGCTTTCATCTCGTCGGAGATGTACGAAGCTGTGACAAGGTGTTTATGGTGTTCGACGCACAGTTCGGCGACTTTGACATGCAAGGAGACAGGGAGAAGGCTACCAGGACATTAGCACAAGATGATTTGAATCAAAGGACCGCAAACCTTATGACAACATCGGCCGACTTGAGGGTTTCGACGATATTCTTCGGGTTGCTTAGATCGGCTTGAACATACGCGACGTTCTCATGGGGCGCACTGAGAGCCTCGAGCTCTTCCAGAGAGTTACTGGCTGTCGAGATCCTAAGCAAAGCTCGAGAGTAAAAACATTAGAAGAACAAACCAATAGTGACCTGAACGTCCTTTCTCTGCGCGATCCTATCAACGGCAGGTCCAGCAACCATCCCACTTCCAAGAATCAGCACATGCTTCTGCCTCTCGTTCGCAACAACCGGCGTTCTCAACGCTTCCCCCAACCACTCATGCTTCTCCGTCAATTGCCCGTTGATCGCGATAGTAGCCCTATCCAACGCCGTGTCGTGTTTGCCAACACTTTCACCGGTGTATCCATTCACAACCGACTTGAGGTAAGGCATTAACGCGTCGGAGAAATGTCCCGACGCGTCGAGGGGTATCGAGGTCGGTAGGATATCAACAGACATGATGCGGACGGCGGGCAAGTCGGGCGAAGGCTGGATGGTAAAGGATGGCGATGAAAGCGTTGTGGCGTGGGTCATAAACTCGAGACCACCCTGCAACCAATGTGAGTGAGGAGCGGAACAGATGAAGCTCGCAGTGTATCACCTCTGGGTCACAGCTTATGTCGCCGATATTGGTGAAGCGTGCGCCAGGTAAGGCCTGTGCGCGTTTGAGTGCCCGAGGGAGGTGCTCGTTGGTCATGAGTCGAGGGTAGCCAGGAGCCCACCCTGCGCCGTTCAGGAAGAGGGTAAGGTATGGTGCAACCTAACAAGGACAAAATGAGCAAGACGAATGAGCGGAAGAATTAATCATTACCGCTTCAGAGAAGTTGGACGAGTAGGTATCTGGATTGGCGTAGTAATCTTCACGAGAGTATGTGTTGTTGCCATTCGACAGGTAATCGGAGGGCCTCGCATGTACGAGGTAGATCTAGTGAATGAACGGAATTCAATGAATGCTTTTTGGCAGGGACGAGAAATTGAACGAGCCTTGCGCAAATCCGTGTCCTTGTCATTGACCAAGGTTGGTAGATCCTTTACTGAAACCGGTTGGAGGGGTAGTTCCGAGAGTGCGGCTAGACATCCGTTCGCCACTTTCCCGGTACCGGTGACACCAATGACGAACGGACCCAAGGACTTCGGTGTTCCATCTGCGGCGATGCGGGCCCCAATGGCGCGTAGCGCCGCGCGGAGATGGTCCATGGACGGCTGTGTGTGGGGTCGAGGAGTGTACAGGAATGGGGAAGCGATGCCGTTGTATAGGTGCGATTGAGCCATCGACGCGAGGGATTCAAAGACGCCGGCAAAGCCAGCGAACCATCCGAAGCCAACTGTGCGTTTGCCCTGGTCGTCAGTCAGGAGTTCAAAGTCAATCAGCCGGGGGCGGGGAGTGGTAGGATGGACAAAGGATGATAGGAGAGGCATGTTGTACGGCTGGCCCTTGGCGGTGTGGGAGAACATCATGTAGGTTCGTTGGACATCGTTGAGCGCGGAGAGATGGAGTTCCGGGAGGGGAGGCTCTTTGATACCCAACAGTATATGTGCTGCGCGGAGGTCGGGGACGATGCTGGCGCCAGCCTGGATGCGTGTCAGTCACCAATTAGGCGATATGTTGGCGTCTATACGCACTCTGACGAACTCCTGGTCGGGAAATATGCGCCTGTCGCAATGCTCAACGTGTACTTGGACGCCGTCCTTGGCGACGAGTTCGTGTACGGCATCGGGGGTCAATGGACATCGCCTCTCCCATATTCTCGCTGGATCCTCGCGACGGATGCCAATGGCGATCTGGCGTCTAGAGAGACGCGCAAGTGACGCTCTGGACATGGTCGGTGTGAAGTTGTGGGTCCTGGTGGCCGCCGCTGATTCTATACCGCGGTTAAGATCCGCCCGGCACAATGTCAAGACGATGTCAGGCGGTGTGGCGGAGCACCACTTGGGCGGTCTTGAGGAGCGTCACGGCCACAAGCGACCCGCCTGATCTCCATGCAGGTGCTGATGCGGTCCTGAACGTCGCATGCGCACCTGTCTGACGCTGCTCCTTGGAGAAGAGATAGCACTTGCTCGCGTGTGTGCTGCTGCTGCTGCATCCATGGATTACATCTGCCTGGGCCATGACAATGAGGGCAGAGACCGCCTTGGCATTTTCCTCGCCCGCCATGGAGGGAAAGTGAATCGGCCAGGATTCTGCCAGCGATGAAAGAACGACGTCGGAGGCAGACAGGTGTCTATAGAGTCCGACCACGGTGCTGCGCTCACTGTCACCGGCTGTCACGAACCTCATCCATGGACTTCCATGGACAAGAGGTGTGAGATCTCTGGATCTCGTCGGTTCATCAGGCCACGCGAGGTGGCCGGTGATTCCCGAGCATCACTCGGATCACTTGCGGCTTGCTTGTGGCAGGCAATAGCTGAGCGACGCTGGCGTACGATATCCTCTGGGCTCTATCGACATCACATTCAGAATTGATTTGAAGTACGTTACAAGGATAGAAATGCACCCACGGTACTACTTCCAGCACTGAATCGACTCTGTCCGAGTCTAGCCCGACGTAGGTGGCTTAGTCAGATGTCCCAATTTGTAGGGGGGGGGGGGGGTCGTGGGAACGAACATGCTGGCCCAGCTCGCGTGGCCTGATGACCGACGAGATCCAAAGATCTCACACCTCTTGTCCATGGACCTCCATCACGGAAGCGAACATCCAATCTTTTCTCGCGGATCGAACGTTCAAAGTCACGGAAAATATGAAGCGAAGCAAGTCAACGGATTTCATTCCCCTGTCGCTCATGAATATGAACGCGAACGTCGAGCTCCCGCCGAAAAGATTACGTGTCTAGTTTGATTCTTGCGTCGTGGACCGGAGCTTCAACTCGTTCTCCGACCATCATCATGGCTGCGTCCTTCCCTCTCGTATTCGTTGGCCTCGAAAGAAAAGTTCTCTTTACTCCCTACGTGCCTCCATCGTGGAGAGACAAAACCGTGAACCCATTCCCTCGTATTCCCACCAGTTCACCAGACGCCTACCTGGCTTTGAGACGCAACCCCTTCGTCCATCAACCGGGCGAATCGCGGCGCCTCAAAGTCTCAGACGAAACGGCGAAAACGTGGGGCATCGACATCCAACTTCCCTGTCCTCTCATCTATAAAGCGCACTGCGGCAACGGCAAAGATCGCAAGCTTTATTGCGTCAAGATGGCAATGCACACGAAGGAGGTCATGAATTCCAACTCCTGTTGCTATGAAGCCATCGAGAAGATGTATGCGGATGCCCTCTTCCACGCCAACGAACTTCAAGCTATTGTGGGAGAGCTGGTGCCGGTGCCAGTGCACTATGGCTTGTGGCGCTCCAGGACCGAGTGGGGCGGGGTCATGATCTGTGCAATTATGCAATATGGCGGTAAACCCTGGACTATACTCAAAAACACCAAGTACAACACGCTCCAAAATAGGTCAGATCTCGCTTTCTGTCCTCTCTCGGTTGCATGTTGATTGAGCTCGATACCAGGATCCTCATAGGGCGCGCCGTGGAATTACTTCACGACTATCAGATTTTTCACGGTCAGCTCGCAATGGACCTCCACCACATTCTTTTGCTTCCTGGTCCAAACGAGGACATGAAATGCTTCATTGTCGACTTCTCGGAAGCAATCCCCTCCACTTGTCATCGTAGACTTCCCATTCTTCCGCTTGGCACCGACGAACTTTCCACGGACGATGCTGGATGCGCAGAGACTGCGGATGTCACCTATCTGTTGGGCATGCTTTCGGGTGCTGATTGTCAAGGTTCGCCACGACGTGTCCCACATCCTTTCCCATGTTCCTGATAACATTTGTTCAATAGGCTACATGAATTTCGAGCTGCCTTTGAGATTTTTCGACGCCTACTCATCGCGATTTCCGTCTCTTGCAGAATATGAGGTCCTTATAGCTCAACGTCATCACTTCTTTGACGATCCACCGTTGGATCGAAACTCGAAGTTAGGATTTCATGACGACGGGGAGCTTGTCGTAAGGTTTGAAGACTCGGACGAGGATGAAGAATTTGCGCTACTTTCCGACAAGCTGCCCGAGAATATTTTGGCATCCTTATTAACATGACGACGAGGGGAAGGGCTGCCCTGACATTTCCCCTCACCAACGTGGAAGAAACAGATTCGGCCAACGATAAGGCCTAAGGAACGACGTCGACAGAGGCAGAATGGCGGCTATCAGTATAAATTCCGACTCCCCGGTGCCGCGCTCACTGTCACCGGCTGTCATAAGCCTCGTCCACTGACTGTCATCACGGAAGCGAATCCTTTCCTCACTAATAAAAGCATTTCAAAGCCAATAAAGCCAATCATGAACCATTTCTCCATACTCCTGCCCCGGCCTTCCAATGTCGCTCACGAATATCAACGAACTCCCAGCTGAAGTTCTCGCCCGAGTCTTCGAAATCGGCATTTTCAAATGGGGCATCCGCTTTCTCCCTTCCCTCCGCCTCACCTGTCTCGTCTGGAACGAAATCATATCGACCACACCCCGTCTCTTCGGTATCGTTGACGTTGGCCGCGAGTCGCGTTGCCTCGTCAAACGCCAGCTAGCCAAAGCCAAGTCGGCCCCCCTCTACATCACAATTCCGAAGGAATGGAAGAACAAGCGAGAGGCACTGGTGGACCTGCTGATGACCACCATCGAGAACTGGGTGTACGCCTGTGTCCCTATGGACATCATGGCGCACATTCATCCGACCAGACGCGACGAGCTGAGTCGCCTCGAGACGCTCCAGGTCGAAAGTGGAACATGCCCACTCCCCATCTCATCCTTCTGGCAATCAACACCGCCGAAGCTTCGTTTCTTCCGCGCAGACAAGATCTGTATGAAGACCTGTCGCGCCCTTATCGTTCCCACTATCGTCGACTTTGAGCTGCGCGCCCCAGTCGGCGGTCCGAGAAGGATAGGCTACTATCCCTACCGCATGCCCCCCATTCCCATCATGGAGCTCTTCCATCTCATCTCTCTCATGGCCAACTCGGCCCGCATAAGCCTCCACGATATCATGCTCACTGCGCTCACATCCCCAATCGCCCCCCTCGTCTTCACCAGCCTCACCGAACTCGAGCTTGTCAAAGTCTCTTTCGCCTCACATCTCCTCGCGAACGTCAAAGTGCCTTCCCTCCGCAGTCTCGTGCTCACCAACTGCTGCTCCCCCGATGACACCTTTGGGTCGTTCCAGGTCATGTTCATGCAATGGAGCCAGCTGGACTACCTCCCAGTCCATCTGCAGTCCATCGACATTCGGGACAGCTTGTCGGAGAGCGACGTCCCAGTGTTCATCCAATGGCTGCAGAAGCTGCCGCATGTCGTGCGGTTGACGCTGGACTCCGATTCGAAGCTTATCACCACGGCGTTGCTCGTGCAAGCGTCGTTATGTCCCGACTTGATGTACCTGACCGTCGACGGTGGGTATGAGCGGTTTGGGGACTTGGTCGACCTCGCGCGGATGCGCGGAAAACATGGAACGGGACGTCTGCGGTTCGTCTCCGCCGAGATTTGCTTCGAGGGCAGTGAGGAGGAGATTGACGAGTTAAAGACGCTGGTTGATGAGACGTGCTGTCCTTGCCTCTCATGTTCGTTTGCTCTGCTTACAGGTTAGTCATCTCTGTCATTATTCTCCTTGACACTGATGGTGGTTTCCCAAGATTGAAGTAGACATTATATGCACTGTGTATGCAATATAACGTATCCTTCTCAATTCAAAATGACGAAACTATCCTTCTTAAATACTAGTCCTGCTGGCAAGGCCAAAATTATGGGCGTTGGCTCAACGTGCCCATTCTTGCAACGCCTCAAAGCACATAGTTGCATTGTACCCATGTTCAAGTCTTTGGTATATGTATTCGCTTATTGCGAGACGAGTAAACAATACACTAAAGTAAATGGATGGGGCGAAATCACGGCCAACACTTGATCATGTATTGTGAGCAGAAACAATTGCAGTGGGAGGATACGGTCATTGTCCGGTGATACAGATAGAGAGAGAATAGGTTATAAATAGAGGAGATATCAGTATATACAGTGCCAGCGTATAAACGATAATATGTTCATGTTAGGACACACCGTCCTGGGCGTCCGATCTTGCCCCAACGTCCTTTCATGCTCTCCTTGAGCGCGAGGTTGAACACCGCTTGGACGCCTTTGCCCGTCTTGGCGGAGCATTCGACGTATTTGGCGCCGATTTCCTTCGCGACGGCAGCGCCCTGCTCAGGCGTGACGGGTGTCTGTCCCTGTGCGCTGAGCATCCGTCTTGTCTGCTCGTCCTGGCGCAGATCGGTTTTGGTGCCGACAAGGATCAGTGGTGTTCCTTCGCAGAAATGGGCGACTTCGGGGTACCACTGTAAGGGACACAGATTGTATGGCAGTAGTAGATGTCAACGACGGAGCACGCACCTTGTCCTGGACGTTGCCTAAACTCGTTGGAAAATCGATAGAGAAGACGATGAGGATGACGTTGCTTTCGGGATAACTCAATGGCCTGAGCCGGTCGTACTCCTCCTGGCCCGCCGTGTCCCAAAGCGCCAGCTCGATTTCCTTGCCGTCAAAGTGCACCTGCGTCACATAGTTCTCGAACACGGTGGGGATGTACGCCTGCAGCATGGCAAGTCTGATGAGCGGATAGCGACAAGACGACGGGCGGCGGCGACAACGCACCTCGGGGAAGCGGTTCTCCGCGTAAACAATGAGAAGACAGGTCTTTCCACAGCCGCCTTCCAGGATCCGAGGGTAAGCTTTTCGCGGACGGCAAACACAAGCAAGATTGGGCCGCACCGTCTCCCACTACTACGAGTTTGCGCTTCATGTCGGGTCGGCGGGGAGGGAGGGAGGATTGGGCGCTGTATGAGGTATCCATGGCGGGCGAAGGGGCGGTGATGGGGGACGAGGTGCTGGTAAACGAGAGAAAGTGTGCCTATCACGTGTACGCGTTTTCCCTCCGCACCACGACGTCTTGCCAACTGCAATGCCTCCGGCGACGGTCTTTTGGCCGCTCGACATCGGGGAGGCGGGGTTCTGCTATGGCTGGACGGCGCCGTGCATCTGTGTCATTGGCAGCCTGCCGGTGTCGACAGTGCGTGTTGTTCCATGTCATCATTCGCCCACTGACCTCCATAGTCTGCAGAAGCGGAAAAAGCCTTGGAACATGTCGTTACACTACCGCAATATAAAGCCCTGATACCCGCATGTGGCAGCCATCCTATCGTCCTTGGTGAATTTAGCTTGGACGGCAAGCAACCAGTACTTCGTTTTCCTTTGCCAGAGTGCGTACACCTACACCGATCCATGCGCCCTCTCAAGAAAATCTCAGGAATCATAATCTCATTTACTATCACCGCCATCATCCAAGCTCGTTGCGCTTCTATGCGATGCGTACCATCAACGTTCAAACATTACCCAGCCTCAGCCCAGACTCGTTCACGCTCCCTCCGACAGATCCTCCACAAGGAATGAGCGATATGGTCATCGACCAGGTACGCGTCCTAACCCGCCACTCTCGTCCTCTCTAATCTCGCAGAGTAGTTCAACGCCGCCCAGACACTAGATGTACTGATTCGAGAATACCTTCACCCCACAAGTCACCTCATCAAGACCGACTTCCTCTGGACCACATTCGATGCATGGTGGAAATACGCCGCGCCCGTACTATCGGCAGCCTCCAACGTACTGTACACAATATGCAGTGTCCCTCTCTTAAAGGATATGTCCGCAACTTGTAAGCGCATTGTTTTCTTCATTCTTTCGTATATTGATTCTACTAGTTCAACAGCTTGATGTCCGAGCAGAACAAGCCGATTTCTTTGCTACCGAAGTCAAGCATCTACGTCAACGCGGCCTAACATCTACACCTGCCTTCTCCACTCGATATACAAAGTGTGTATCTCACTTCTCTTCAGTAAATCATGACTGACTAGACATTAGTTTCTTCAACATAATATGGCTCATCTTGAACGATATGACAATTGGCTCGGGCATTGGCACTTTTCTGTGTGACAACAATGTCGCTCTGGCCAGGATGCTCAATTCGTCAGTCGATGTGAATGAGCTTCTATTTTGTCTGGATCATTGAGATCATTGACGTCCCGGTAGGCCATCCTCGTGCATTGGGTCCAATGGGTCCTTCTGTGGCTAGACTCTTGGCCGGCCGGTCTCAAGCTCAACACCGAGCTCAGCACATTCTATTCTCGCACCTTCATTGACTTGATTGCGTTATGGGGTGGTGAGTGAGTTCGCTTCTCACCGGCGCTCATCTGAACCCGCAATTCTCTAGGTGTTCTCCAATGGTGCTCGCCATATGTCCCCAGTATCATCTATGCGGTCGGCATATTGAGCTCAGGCGGCGCCACGATAGCGATATCCCTCTGTTCTGACATTCTGGCCCTCCTCACCGTGCACATCTACGTCTGCTACTTCGTGACGAACTTCGTGTATGCTCGTTTCTTGGGAACAGCGGGGTCGCTGTGGAATCTTTTCCGAGGCAGGCCCCCTTCTTCATCGGTCTGCATTATGTTCTTATCCGGACCTGTCTAGGCAAGCGTTACAACGTCCTGCGAAACCGTACGGATGCGTGGGAGTACGACATTGACCAGCTTCTGTTTGGGACGATCCTGTTCACGCTGGTGGCTTTTCTCTTCCCGACGGTGCTGGCGTATTATTCGCTCTTCGCCTTGGTACGGTGTTTCAGAGGCTCAGATCTAGACATTGACGCAAAGTGCAGATGCGGCTCGCGATCATTCTGCTGCAGGCGTGCTTGGAGACGCAACTGGCGTTCATGAATCATTTTCCTCTGTTTGCCCTGATGTTAAGGGCGAAGGATCCGTGGCGGCTGCCAGGTACTGCATATATCTTTGCTTGGGAACTCAGGCTGATGTGAAAGGAAGGGGGCATATACTTCTCGATTGAGAAGATGGAATATGAACGCCATGCAATTTCTGTCGAGGTATGTGACGATCTGTAAATCACCTGTACAGTAACTAAAACCAGACAGAGTCAACCTGTGCCGTTCTCTACGATATTTTTCCAATACAGTACGTGTCCCCGCGTATGTATTTCTCGTCGTGCTGACCGATCATCCATAATGCAGTCCGCCTCCTGTCCAGACTAGCGTCGCACTACAACCCGTTGCGCCTGATATGGCACCTCGTCTCTGGGCGGCTGGTGCAGCCCATTCCGCGATATTCGATTCGGTACAGCAAGGCTACGCAATCATAGATCATCACGCTGCGTCAATGTCATGCTCGAGAGCAGACCTGGCCTGGACTGGGCGGTAACCTGCCAACACATCTGGGTGTGGGTGTGATGCTGCGCACGCTGACGTTCGACTTCGTCCTGGGTCGCGGGCCACGGATCGGGGTCATTGGGCTTAGGCGGGGAGAGGATTCGCAGGTGGTGGTGGTGGTCATAGATGGAGAGTCAGACTCAGTGCGGGCGACGGATGGAGAACCAGAGTCGAGGTGGGGAGTGGATGGAGAAGCAAGGCGAGGGATGGACGGGAGTGGGCGCACTGGTTTTGGGCCTGATACGCGCCGCTTGAGAGGCAGTGGTGGGAAATAGGCCGTGTTGGTGTTTGAGGACGATGGGTGACGGTGGTGGGGTGGCACTGTCAAGGATGCTGATGGGAGTGATGCGCCGTCACCATGAGCTGATGTTGACGCGCAGGCGGACGCCACTTTGGCTGATGCGGCTTTGCAGGATGGGGAAGTCGGCAGGCGACGGTGTGATGTGTGATGGGGATGGTGAAGCGTGTATGTAGCGGAAGATGTCGCGTGTGGTATCATGCCCGGGGAATCGGGGGAATGGTACATCTCGAGGATGCCCCATGTTGTCGATGACGGGATCGTCGGGGATGCCACCGGGGAATGCACGGGAAGTGCGAGCCTTGGGACGTTCGGCATGGAGGATGAAGGTGTCTTGATCGCGCCGGAGGAAGGGGGAGACAACGCGTCTTCCGGGGCGTCGGCAGTTGGGGATGGGAAGGCGCGAAATATGTTGCCGTGCGACCAGAGGAGGGAGAGCCGCTTCAGGTCGACGGGGAGGTCAGGCTTTGTTGGCTCCATGATCGAGACGAGCGAGAAGCGGTCTTCGTCCACGTCGTACCCGTCATCGTCGTCACCCCCTGCATTTCGTCTGCTCGTGAACGGCCGTATGGTGAACTGGAAACTCTCTGATTCAGGCAGGGCTGGTCGCGTCCACGCCCGTTCTCGCTCCTCTTCCTCGATAGAGCACAGGAACCATTCATCCTTCAGCAGGATCTCCTCGTCTAGGACGATGTCTGCGGTTTCGTCTGTCATGCATGCGCGAGAGGCAGACGTAGTGGGCATGGGTATGAAATTCGACGCGATGGGATTCTGGGCGTCACCTTTATACTGGAGGTCGGGTGGGAAATGTAATGGTGTCACGGTGGGGATTACTTGCCATGGTGTGGTAGTCAGTGTGTTTCAGTGATACCGGTGTGGATCCGAATCGCTACCTAGCATGTCGACGAACGACATGTCGACGATCAGAGCAGGCATGTCTGATACCCGTCCCATCAATACTTGTGCTGAGTTGTCGGTAGAGGTAGCCGACGGACCTGTCGTTCATCGTTTGTGTGCATCAGACTTCGTGATACGTTTCGGACGCGTTCGGTGAAGATGATCATGGACAAGCCTATGTTCGTGATCAATTCATCTAGGTATTCGACGGTGGAATCAAGCACGTCAGACTGGATATGCCACTACCAATGTGTAGGAAGTCCGAGCTGCCTGATTCACTGTGCGTGTCACATCGAGGAGAACACATTTTGATTTTGATCGTGCCAGATTACGGTTATGATGATAGATGTTCATAAGTCGATAGTAGTCTAGACGGTATCGTACCTCAACTGATGTGTTCACATTTGACAAGTCACCCTGGTCGCCACACCACCATGATGTTTCCTTGCCTGAACGTGTTTGGCCTGTGCCTTCCTCTCATCCTGGCCTTATTCCGAAATACAGTACTATCCGCTCAGCTATCATCTCTTTACTGGTCGGTTTCAAGGGTTCGGCGATGACGTGTAGCAATTCGTAGCAGTGCAATGGCAAGTCCTGCTATGCATGATCGGAAGCCACCCGCAGTGACTCATTTACCGTCTACGAGTGAGCATTCTGTTCTGGATGATGATCACCCGGCTGGCATAGTTACTGTTAAATCACGCTGGCAAGGAGAGAGAGACTCTAATCAATTGATGTACATGCTGTAATGGAATAACGACATACCTGGCAAGGAGAGAGAGACTCTAATGAGCTCGATCCCTTGCCAGGGTCCTACTAAGATCATCGGGACTACGGTCCGGCTACTCGATCAATATCCTACGACGATGACACTCGGTCAGTGTCTGACACCCCCCCTTGACCGGCGTCGAGTCGGAGCATTTGAACCCAGCGTTGGTGAATAACGCGATGAAGAGGCTTTGTGAATAAATCAGCGATGTTCTCCTTGTTCGATACATACACAACGTCGATGAGCCTTTTCATCACGCAGTCCCGAATGAAGTGTTCTCGAATCGAGATATGCTTCATCTTCGAATGAGCATGCGGGTCGTGTGTGCAAGCGATCGTCCCTTGGTTGTCACAGAACATTGTCGTCGGCTGTATCTGTGGCATGTCGAGTTCAGCGAATAGGTTTCGGAACCACAGGATGTCCCGCGAGCAATGTGTCGATGCCAGGTATTCAGCTTCGCACGATGATAGAGCAACCACCGCTTGCTGCTTGGAGCTCCACGCCAATGGCGAATCTCCCAAGAGAATGACGAAGCCTGAGACTGACTTTCGCAAGTCACCCATGCCCCAGTCCGAGTCGGTCAGCGCCCTGATCATCGGCTGGGCAGTCTCGGGCGGTCCTCCAAGCAGAACACCGAGGGAGGTGGTACCTTTCAGGTAACGAAGGAGGTGCTTGGCAGCGGTGATGTGCGCTGGACCGTAACTGGACATGAATCGCGCAAGTTCGCGTACCGTGTACGCGATGTCGGGTCGTGTACAAGTGGACAGATACATGCACTTCCCGACGATGGCAGTGTACGGGAATTCGGCGACTCTGCGAGCCTCGTCCTCGGTCAACGCTTCGGTCTGCGCTCCTAGTCGTACTGAGGGCTCCATCGGCGTCGCTACTGAGTTGCACTTGTCGTAGCCGAATTCTCGGAGGATCGACTCGATGTACGACTTTTGATGCAGCCTGACTGTCTTGTTGGGCCGGTCTCGCTCGACTGAACAACCAAGATGGAGGGTCGGTTCTCCATTGTCGGTGATGTCGAATAGGGAAGCGAGAGCATCTACAACAGCGTCCGATTCGGCGTCTGAAGTCGACGCAATGAGCATGTCGTCGACGCTGGTTGTCAGGATACTGTGCTCCGAGTTTTGGACGCGTCGGTATACACTCCAGTCTGACTCCGTGCGCTGGAACCCGATTGTCTCGAGTTTGGAGTTCAACTCCAAGTACCACTGTCGCCCAGCTTGCTTCAGGCCATAGAGTCCGCGTAGTAGACGCCAGTAACCCGGTCCCATTATAGACGGTTTGCGCATGAAAATCTCCTCATCGAGTGGTCCGTTCAGGAAGGCTGTTTTGACGTCGACTTGGCGAAGCACCATGTCTCGCTCGCCTGCCAAAGTGAGAAGAAGTCGAATGGACTCCCAACGTGCTACCGGCGCGAACATGTAGGTGAAGTCCTGTCCCGGAATTTGAGTAAAGCCCTTGGCCACTAGACGCGCCTTGAATCTCGAAATGAGTCCGTCACGGTCGCGTTTGATGTGCAAAACCCATTTCGATTCGACGGCCTTGCGATGAGGAGGTAGTTCGTCAATCTCCTCGTAGACACCCTTCGCTTTCAACGCCTCCAACTCCTCGTAGATCGCTGCCAGCCAATATGACCAGTACGTGGAAGATTTGGCTTCCTGGAGGGTTTTCGGGTCTTTGGCGTTGGGATCGTCGATGGGGTCGGTGAGTGCGGCGCCTACGAAGGCAACCTCTGAAGCGATGAAAGCTCTGGCGATGCTTGGGAAGTCCACCGTGTCACATTCAACCTCAACCTCATCGTCGGAGGCGAGGATGCCACGAAGAACATCGTCACCCCCCTCATCCGAGACTCCCTCGACGATAATGTTTGCAGCCACGCGACGAAGGCGGGTAGAGCGACGAGGAGGTGGCGGAGGTGGTGGCGGTGGTGCCTCAGTTGTACCATCAGCCATATCTACGTCGTTATCAACGTGGCCGTGAGATCTGGAAAAGCCAGTGTAAGAAATATGTTCGAAGACAATAAGAGTAACACGCGTACTCGGTGGTAGCCTCAATGGGTGCGATAGTCTCTGAGGACGGTGTAGTCTCGGCGGACAGCCTGCAAATGCAGATTAATATATGCTCAAAGGCGAAAGAGACGCGTGTGACGCACTCGGTATGCTCTGAGGCAGGAATATGCTCAATGGCAGGTATACGCTCAGAGGCGGCAGTTGGACCCAGTTCCAGGCTGAGACGGGTCTGTCCGTCGCGGAATCGAGGCTCGAGCTCAAAATTCAGGTCGTCCCATAGGATTTCGGAGAGTGGTGGCGACGGCAAGAAGTCCGGGAAACCGTGAAACTCAATGTCGCGACGCGAACAAATGGCCTTCGCGTCAGGGAACCACACGAGATACCCTCTCGAGTCTCGCGCATAGCCGACGAAGCGGCCCTCCTCGCCTCTGGGAACAATCTTGTTCAGCGTGTCGGAGTTTGTCTTCCTCGCAGTAACGAGAGCTCCGAACGGGCGAAGGTGCGACAAGTCTGGCTTTCGATGAAACCAACCTTCGAAAGGCGTAGACTGCGCAGGATTCGAGGCGTGTGGTACGCGATTTTTGATGTGGACACTGGCCTGGGCCGCCAGCGGCCAGAACCAGTGGGAGAGACTTGCGTCGACCAACATAGCACGCGACATGCGTTCGATGATTTGGTTGGCGCGTTCCGAGACGCCATTCTGCGGTGAAGCGTCGGGTACGGTTTTCTCGTAGGTGATGCCGTTTGCTTTGCAGTAGTCGGCGAACTGTCCATCGCCTAGTTCGGGTGCGTTATCGATGCGCAGGATGGCGATTGGGTATCCGAGGAGTTTCTCGGCAGCGACGCGGAATTCGACGAATGCCGAAATCCCCCGTAACCGATTGGTAACGGACCGCAGACGTCGGAGTGAATGCGGAATAGAGGCCGTTCTGCGCGATGAGAGGCCTTGGGTGGGAATTTTAGTCGCTTGATATTGGCGAGAGCGCAGATGCGACAGTTCTGGACTCGAACATCGTTTATAGGGAGTCCAGTGGTGGTGCGCTCAAGCCCTTTAACGTCTATGTGGCCCATTAGACGGTGATAAAACCCAGCTTCTTCGTCTCCTCGGACTCCGAGCCAGGGCCGAATAGAGACGTTACGGATGGGGTGAGCGCGGCCATCAAATCCGGGGTCGGTTCCAATAGTTCCCCAGGTTTGACGAATTCCACATCCATTTTGTAGAGGTCGCGGACGATTTCGCCAGTCGCGAATGGAACGCCAGCAGCGTTGGAGTAAACGATTTTGCCGCCGCCGGTGCGGGTAGTGACGCCCTTTCGGTCGAGCCGAGATCCAGAGATGAGATTGCAGCGAGCTGATGGGATCAGCAAGGCACTCGAGACTGAAAAGTTCCGCGTAACTCCATCTAACTTCGTTCTCATCACCACCTTCCCTTTCCCCGCTGCCTCAGTCTTGAGGCCTGTGCCAAATCCTTGAACATTCAGCGGCGTATCGAACGGTGAGTAGTTGTGGAAGACTTCGGCATCATTGAAGATGTGACGAGTTGCGCCAGTATCGTGGTTGACAGCGTCGTCCTGCTCGAGCGCGGTGTTGAGTGCAATTGCGTTGACGCGGACGTCTTCTCCAGGTAAGATGTCGTCGTCGTCGTCCGGCGGAAGATCTAACATGAACGCGAACGCGTCCTCCACCTTCCCAAGGACCTCCTCAACATCCGACTCGGAGTCTTCTGTGTAGTCTGCCATGCCAGCGAAGCGATAGCCGGCGCTGGTACCACTCTTTGACCCTGCTTCCAAAGCAAGCTTCCTGCGCGCTGCGGTGCGTGCCTCTGGTGCGAGGTGGACGTCACGTCGGCCCTTGAAATTCTCAGGGTACTGGCCAGCCTTGCCACCTGTGTAGGAGAAGCAGTCGAACTTGGAATGGCCGATGGGTGTCTCGCAGTACGAGTTTTCACATACGGCTCGGGTTGTTTGGCGCTGCTGCTGATTGTTATACGGTGCAGGTCGTCGACTTTGGCGGTCCGAGTTCCTATCGTTTCGGCGGTCGGTCTGATTGCTCGCGTATACTGCAGGGACAGCATCTCCAGAGTCCTGGGTGCGGCTAGGGCGTCCCTTAGCCAACAGAGCGTTGATGGACACTATTGAGGGTGCGATCTTCATTTCCACCTCCTCTTGTTTCAAACGCTGAAGAACCATCGCTGAAGTGAACGGGCGTCCCATCTGAGCGCCTTGGCGTACGCGTTCACGTAGCGAGTCTCGACAGAAGCGCCACTTGTCGGAGACCGTCATGAGCGTTACGAGGTGCTTGGCGAACTCGGTGTCGGGCATCATCAACGGGTCGGCGTCGCGGAGCTTTTGGTATAGCTGTACCATCACCTCGCGCCACTGGACAGGATCGTCGTGCACTCCACATTGGTTCGCGATGATTTGTTGCTTGATTGTGATGGCGGTGAGTGCATTCGCCGGCTCGTACTCGTTTTTGAGAGCAACCCAAGCTTCGTGAGCGGAGAGGCAGTCGCGAACGACATGGAGTTTGCCGATGGGTACGGCCTTGACTATGATCGCGTGCGCCCGTTTGTCGGCTAACGTCCAACTTTCAGCCTTCTTCTCTGCTGCGGTGACTTTGTCCTCGTTCCCCGGAACGGTGATGCTGGCTGGGTCGCCGTTCGAATCGACTCCTTGGACCTGTAGACTCGGACGGAGTGCCGGGATCACGGGAGGGTTGTAGTTCTTCCCGTCTACATATGTCCAGTAGCCCGCGGCATCGAGGTCGAGGAAGGACTTTTGCTTGAATTCACTGTAGTTATTCGAGCCGTCCTCGTCGTCCTTTATAGGGGTCAATTTGATGTTTTTCCACTCTTTCTCTTTGTCCACAGCCTGTGAGGGATTCGCCATGTTGTGTATGGGTAAGAGCAATAGCGGGGCTGATGCGATGATGATTGGCGAAGATGCGAACAAGGCGGGACGTTTTTTAGGTAGGGATAGTGTTTTTGAGTCGAGGGGAAAATTTCGTGCGCAATTATTCGGTGTGGCGGTTTAATTCGCTACGGGGCCCATAACCTGTTAAATCACGCTGGCAAGGAGAGAGAGACTCTAATCAATTGATGTACATGCTGTAATGGAATAACGACATACCTGGCAAGGAGAGAGAGACTCTAATGAGCTCGATCCCTTGCCAGGGTCCTACTAAGATCATCGGGACTACGGTCCGGCTACTCGATCAATATCCTACGACGATGACACTCGGTCAGTGTCTGACAGTTACAATCGTACTCGACGTGACTACGAGAAGAGCCTCGCGGGCTTTTGTGGTGTGGGTAAGGTGGTATTACTGGTCTCTGATACTCTGTGGTTTGTAGCGGCCTCGAGCGGGATTCAAGAATACAGCAAGACTAGCACAGAGGCTTCTGCTTTCGCTGAGGCTCCGTCTTGAACGGTCCGACGTGTCATGATACATGATGAATCAAACTCCAGTCTGGTCATCAGAACGCTCAAAATCGGACTGTCAAGTAACGCTGAGTTTCTTGGAGGAGTCAGGAGGACTGTCGCTTTGGGCCAGGGCCACATCAACACTGAAAGCAAACTCCGAAAACCCCTGAATCGACAAGGCCCACGATACACACGTAAATGCATACGTTGTTCTAGACGGCAAAAAACTTGGATTTTGCGCCACTGACGCATGAAGAAGCAGCAGGGTTGATTACGGTGCGTTGTTCCTCAACACATCATTAAGACCCTCCCGCTTGAGACAGTGATCAAAATGGAAGCTCCTCGCTAAGCCTTCCAGCTCGCTCTCATCCAGGCCGCGGAAAAGATCAGCCCATTCCGCAACAAGATACTCCGCAACCAAAATTGTTCTGGAGATCCTGGTGACTCTGCCTTCCACGCCCCATATGGGAGGGTATAGTTTGCGTTTCGACTCTGGCACAACGTCGAGTACGTGTTGGACGATAGGATCATAGATGTGCTTCACGTCTTTGTCGTCCGCCCCCCAAGCATCAACAGCAAGGCGGTGCTTCTTCAACAAGAAATCGCCGAAGCGGTTCATGTACGGAGTGTCGGGGGAGACGTATACCATCCCTTGGTATCCGATGTCTTTGTAAAGCCATATTGACCAGCTGAGTGTGTCCTAGCTCACAGATGAGTGCCAAGTACGCGTCTATGATTGATCCAACATCAAGAGACGACTTACCTTGTTGTATAACTCCAATTGATCTCTGAGAACCCTGTACCGAGTTGCGTTGATCCGGTCAGTTTCCTCTCCATCGTACACACGTCGGGCATAAACTGGACCCCACTCCCCGTTCCATACACAGAGTCCACGCTGATCCATCCACTCTCTCTTACGCAGATATGTGGCTTTCATCCGAGCCTTCTGCTCGTCGCTGCCCTCATAGACTTCATTCGACTTGGGAAAACCAAAAGGAGAGTAATCGTGGATCGCATAAGCGACGTTCTCTCCCCATCTCTCGCGTACGTTCTCCGGAAACTGGGTAAAATCCGAAGCAAAGGTATTTCCGTCTAGGAAGATGATGTGATTGTTATCCACAGCCCTAATTGCGGAACATAGCCGATCGTACAGCTCTGTTAGGCGAGCCATGGCGGGGTGAGGATCTGCAGGTTCGTTCAAGACATTGTAACCGGCGACCCAGGTGTTGTCCTTGTAACGTTCGGCCACCTTCGTCCACAGCCATACGAATCTATCTTGAAAGTCCTTGTGGCGCCAGAAGAGAGGAATATGTGTACCACCATCTGCGTGCCACCCGCCACTCTGTCCACCGGGAGCGCTGTGCATATCAATGATAGTGTAGATGCTGTGTTTCGCGCACAAGTCGATGACGCGATCGAGATGTCTGAAACCATCCTCCTTCAGGACGCGTGGGTTCGCATCGTCTATGGAAAGGATTGAGGGGTCGAAGCCGCCATCAGTCAAAATAACTCACCTTCCAGATGTTTGTAGTTGACAGCTATGCGGATACAGTTGAGACCGAGCGATCGAAAGAAAAGCGCGTCGCTTTCCGTGAAGAAGTTCTCGAGGAACTTTGTGATGGTCAGTGGGGGAGAGCTTTAATTTAAGCAAATGCGCCAACCTTCTCGAAAAAAAATGAAGCTTTTTCTACCCCGAGGACCTCATCCAGTGCTTCTCGGATCTGATACTCGCAACCGGGAAAACCTGGAACAAGGGTAAGTGCAGAGTCCAAGTTTGTGCAGATTGATGATTGCCTGAGATGAAGTTCTCCATCCTAGATAAGCAGTGAGACGTATCAAACCTTCGTTACTTGTACAGAACGTACAGCAGCCATCCACCAAGACCCGCACCTCGAAGTACAATCGGGGATCCATCGTCTGAAGTTATGGAAGCAGCAGTTACTTTGAGGTAGCCCATCGCTTTAATCACGGTACGTGGACGTCGAGGAAGAAGGAGGGATGGTCATGAGATTCCGAACTCCAAGTAGGTCGGTCCGTCCGATGATATTCCGAAGGTAGCGGCTCGAGGGCGACAACAAACTATAAGGTATTGCTCGTTGGTCGTAATCTAGTGAACGAGCGAGATCTTGATGCGGCGAGATGGACCTTTGACTTGCAGCTTCTCAGGACCGATTGTCAATAATGAGATCTCGAGATGTGAAAAAAAAAGAGGCTGAGATCTGTGAAGCGGTCCCCTGGGCATGAATCTCACAAACCCGGATCCTCAAAAAGAGTGTATTCTATAATAGATGTGTCAAGTCTTGAGCTTCAAGCGCCGTATTCGTCGAGGCAAAACTCGTCACTCGTTTGGAGCGTCATGATGAAGAGGAGTCGACAATGCTGTGCAATCCATATTGTTATCGTTATCTCTGCCGTTATGCCGTAGATGCCGACGCGGCTATCTATGATAACGTGAGCCGTGGCCCGTCGGCGTCTTGGCAGACCACGTCAATCGCTCTAACGACTCTAAAGCTCGTCGTTGGCCTTGCTAGCTTTCTCTACTGCCCCTTGTCCACCAATGAAAATGTTTCCAGGAGGGGTGCTGGCTGACGCTATCCTGATGAGGGGACATTGCGTATGATTTCAGTGTTCTTGTGACCATATCCCAATTCACATTGTCTTAGCGCCCCAGCATACCATCGCCAAGAGATATTGCGACCACTTATGAGGACGGGCATCAGGGACCCTCTCGCTCTGAACCCTTCTTTTCCCCACTTGAATGGAAAAAGCCTCATCTACTACCAGTCATGCCACAGCGAATGTGGACCAAAACTGTGATCAGCCCGCTCCGAACGACGCTGACGAGCCGCCTATACCGCGTTATCAATCCTCCCAATTGCGGCAAATAACCCGCACTACGTCGTCACAGACTGACGTATCGCGCGACGATGTTGCCGCCCATGCGCACACATTGTCCATCTCCCGCTTGATCGACATCCTCGAAACATCTTCCACCGAAGGAATCACCCACCACGTTGCAGCTTCCCGTCTCCAACAGTATGGCGAGAACGCCATCCGTGGTGACGAAGGCATATCCATCTGGCGTCTCCTGATCAGTCAACTGGGTGAGTCCGAACTACCCTTCACCTTCTTCATCTCATCGACAATCGACAGCCAATGCTCTCACGTTGGTGCTTCTTGCCGCCCTCGGTCTCAGTTTTGGCGTCAAGGACTGGGTCGAAGGCGGGGTCATCGCCGGTGTCATCACGGTCAATACAGTGTTAGTAGGCCATTCAGCTTGCGGCCAAGCTATTACTCACACACGTCTTTTAGAATTGGTTTTGTACAAGAATACAAGGCCGAGAGAACCATGGACTCCCTTCGTCAACTCTCTTCCCCGACTGCCATTGTCGTTCGCGAAGGCCAACCTGTTGTTGTTCCCTCAAAGCATATCGTTCCTGGCGATGTTGTTCAGATCAAGGCAGGGGACGTGATTCCCGCCGATGTGGGTGCTGTCTGTAACCCAATTACTGGCATTACTGAGCTTCTAACAGTTGCGCCTGTTCATCGCTTCCAATCTCGAAGTATCCGAACAACTCCTCACTGGAGAGTCCGTTCCAGGTTCGTTGAATTGCCGTCAGGTGGATCTTTGCTTACATTGACGTTTCTAGTCGCCAAAACTGTCGAGACGTTGAAGGACCCGGATCTACCTCTTGGAGACCGCATCAACCTGTGTTTCTCTTCTACGATAGTCACTCAAGGACGTGGATCTGGTATCGCTGTTGCCACCGGTATGCAAGCCCAGCTTGGCCGTATCGCTGAGGCTATGGACGAGAAGAACGCGAAACATCACGACGACAATCACTCTGTATTCGCTAACATCAAGGACACCGTTCTCAAGTATAGTGGTGTCCGAAGCGGTACTCCCCTCCAACGGAAGTTGACGAAATTGGCCTATGTCCTGTTCCTTTGCGCGTTCATTCTTGCTATGGTCGTGTTCTCTGTCGCCAAATTCCACATAACGGAGGAAGTTACTATTTACGTGAGGTTTTTCATCGTCTTGTTCGCCTCTAAGCTGAATGTGTCTCAGGCCATTGCAGTTGCTGTTGGAATTGTACCCGAGTCGCTCATTGTTGTCCTTACCCTCACTATGTCGCTTGGCACGCGACGGATGGCGAAACAGAATGTCATTGTCCGTAAACTCGATGCCCTCGAAAATCTCGGTGGTGTCACGGATATCTGCAGCGACAAGACCGGTACACTCACCCTCGGTATGCGCTCATCGCGGCCCACCACTCCTTGTCTGATGTTTTCGGCAGGTAAAATGTCAGTACGCAAAATGTGGATTGCCGGTGACCCCGAAGAGGCGTACGAACTTAGCACTCAGACCGCATCGGATGCTTTGAAACCTCATGGTGTCGTTCATAAAGGTGGCGATGATGGACCGGTCATCGACTTGACCGATATTCCCGAAGGACTCGCCCAAACCGTCCGCGTAGCCTCGCTCTGTAACGTTGCCACCATCCAACAGAATGATGCCGGTCTCTGGGTCTCTACAGGAGATCCAACAGAAGTTGCTTTGCAAGTTTTCGCTATGAAGCTCGGCTTGGGGCGGTCTACGCTGACACCCGATGAGGATGAAGCCGCCACTGTCATCGAGACTTCCGTGTGCGACGAAAAGGCTGGATCTGCCATGGCAGATGTGCAGGAGAAGAACGGCGAATTCCGCTTCCAACCCCAAGTAGAGTTTCCCTTTTCGAGCGAGACTAAGAAGATGTCAGCGATATTCATTGACCGCGACGGTCCCGAACTTGAAGGGTCTGTCTGTCTTACGAAGGGCGCGGTGTGTAACAACCTTCTCTTTTAACTTCCTGTGCTCATTGCTTTCAAAGGTGGAGCGCATCCTTGATGGATCGAAATATTATGTCCCATCACCGACAGGGAAACCAGATGTCATTGCCACCTTGACTGACGAGATCAAGCAGTCGTTTCTCACGGAAGCCGAAGAATTCGCCAGTCAAGGGTTGCGTGTCATTGGATTAGCGCACCGTAATCTGCCTTCGACTGTGGTCGCTGGTATCACGCGTGAAAATGCCGAGCGCGACTTCACTTTCCTTGGCTTTGCCGGTACGTTTCACGACACTAAGCAGAGTGCGAAGGACTGACTCTAATGTGATCAGGCATTTTCGATCCCCCACGTCCCGAAACTTTGTCTGCGGTCCGGGCATGCAAGGAGGCTGGTATTGTCGTGCACATGTCAGTCCTTTTCTGACCAGGTTCGCTTGTTCGTACTAACTCAAGCCGTCCTAGGCTCACTGGGGATCATTTGACCACTGCCAAGGCAATTGCGGAGTCTGTCGAAATTGTCAGCAAGGACGCCCCCGCCAGTGCGGTGTTGACGGTGAGAGTCTATCCCCATGTTGTGGTTTACATTGTTCAAACAAAGATAGGCTACTCAATTCGATCGCATGACGGACGCTGAAATAGACGCCCTCCCCGAGCTTCCTCTCGTTATAGCGCGATGTGCACCTGACACCAAAGTCCGCATGATCAAGGCGGGCCAGCGACGGGGTCGACACATGGCAATGACTGGCGATGGAGTTAACGACTCTCCGGCCCTGAAACTTGCACCTATCGGCATTGCTATGGGTCTTGCAGGCTCGGACGTTGCCAAAGACGCGTCTGATCTTGTGCTTACGGACGAGTAGGTTCTGTTGCACCCGAGACGTATCGTTCCATTTACCATCTCCTTTAGTAACTTTGATTCTATCCGCTCCGCGGTGGCAGAAGGTCGCAGACTCTTCCTTAATATTCAGAGGTGCATCAATTGTCGACTAACATGGATCATTCACACTGAACCTCCATTCAGATTCAGCCTACACTTACTGAGCACCAACGTTGCCCTTGTCGTTCTTCTCGTCGCCGGACTTGGCTTCAAGGATCGTGATGGCTCCAGTGTCTTTCCACTCAGCCCTCTCGCCATTCTATGGGTCAATATGGTACCCCGATTTCACTTATAGTCTCACTGCATCTAATGACTATCAAGATCACCGGTACACCGCCTGCTCTCGGCCTTGGGACTGAGAAGGCGCCTGTCAACCTCATGAAGAAGCCTCCGCATTCCGTTGTGGATGGTGTCTTCACATGGGCATTGATCATCGACACGTTTGCCTATGGGATCTGCATTGGAGTTACATGTCTGTTGAGCGTAAGCAGATCCCTTAGCTTGACCTGAAGTCCTGCCCAGTCATCCTGATCGATGCACAGTTTGTGATTGTCATGTACTCCGGAGTCGAGCCTGGTGATCTCGCAACCAAGTGTAACCGTGGTTTCTCTGAACAATGTACCCTCGTGGCTCGTGCCAGGAGCACTGTCTTCGCTACTCTCATCGTCGAGTTCATGCTATTTGCATGGGTTCTCAAATCCTGTAGGTTGACCATCAAAAACGCCAGTATGTGGCTCACCAATCATAGTCGACCGTTCCGTCTTTCTCCTCGAGCCAGGAGTTCCGTTCTACAAGACGCTATACGAAAACAAGGTTCTCTTCTGGTCGGTGATCATTGCGTGCGCTAGCTCTGTACTTCGTATGTGCCCCCACTCTATAGTGTACTGAGCGTCACAAATGTCGTCTAACCTAACTCCGCAGCCATTTATATTCCCGGTCTCAACGAGACCGTGTTCTACCAGCACGCTATTGGATGGGAGTGGGGAGTGATTGTTGGCATGACTCTCGCCTTCGTCTTGTGGTGTGACGTCTGGAAGGTGATCAGGAAGCCAATTTACAAGATCATTCTATCCCAAAGTTCCGAGAAAATCGTGTACTCGGGCGATTCCTCTCTCGCTGTTTAGCATCACCAGGCACTATTCATTACTATTTTACTCGAGTAACCTTTCTATTTACACTGCGGCGACCAGTTACCACGCCATAACACCTACTACCGCACCGCTAACAACGAAGTACATCGGTAGTCATGTACACTCTAATTCAACACGATCATGGGCATGTATAACAGGGATAGGACAACCGCAGACGTTCGTTGTATCCTAAAGAGTCCAGTAACGTATTCTGACAGCGTGGGTAAAGGCTGTTCGAAGCACCATTCATTTCTCTCCCGAGAAACCAGCGGGCTTGTGTTACGGTCTACCTTGCTTCCTCGTCTCCGACAAACGATTGAGACGGGGAAACTTTTAGCTGTGGTGCGAAATGAGACTTGTGACGAGAAAGAAAACAGCAAACATAGTACCATGGAGCTATCGCCTTTGCGGTCCATAGGAATATCGGACTCGTATTCCTTCATTGTGTCGATTCTGATGGAGATATTGGCCGGGCGACCACTGGCTGAGTTCGTGTTGCTGGTTTGCGGAGGAGAAGCGAGGCTAGACTGGAACGTGACGATGTCAACGTCTTCTGTTCGCCCACGAATGATGTTGCGCGAATTGAGAGCCGCCAGGAGCGAGTTCGCATATACTACAGGCACGATTCAGTGCACATAGAATTCGCACGACGTGGAGACTCACAGCGACCGATGCAGAAATACCACAAGGCGTAGATGAGAGTATTTGGAGACACGGCAAGCTGAGTGTGAATTCAGCACATCTCGAACACATAAAATCAGACCCATCCCTACTGAGATAAGAGCACCAACAGCGCACAGACTAGGATCGATGAATGAGATCCCGCAGAAACGGATAGACAGACAGTACCTTGTCATGCTGACAGAGAAAAGAGACGGTCAGTCATACTGGAACTTCTAATATGCGGAGGTGGCTCACAGTCCTGTATTCACGAAGAAAAGGGTCTGTCAAAATTTGTGTAAGAATGACCCGCAGCTATTTCCTGAAGGGACACACCAGCCTCGTGATCATGGTATCGGAACTGTGTCTCTGGTCAAAATCAGATTGCAACACACCACGAATGCGCTTACTGTCGAAATCCCGTCTTCGACCTCTGTAACATAATGCACAAGCTACAGGCGATCAGGACATCCACGGCAGCCGAAAGAGCGTTGATAGACATAGTGATTCCCTGGGTCTCCTTCAGTACACGGCGCCTCGTATGGTTGGGCACGTACGCTGATATCCAGCAGTCCCGTGTACCTATCTTTGGACATGGCCAACACTACCCATACTGTGGGGAAATATATTAGACCCAAGAGGCGTTGCCTGAGCGATGAAACGAACTTGTTCCGCAGACTGACGACATCAGAATCAGGTTTTGAAAAACGCGCGAATGAACAAAGGAGATTACCTGAGTTCGCCAATATCAATGCGACTATCGTGCCTGTGAGAACGTAGTTCTTCTTGCTCACTAGGTAAAATCAGCATCAACCGATGGCAATGAGCACGGACGTACACCGGTAGACACGGACGGTATAAAAGCTACATGGATTGTCACGTTGTGTGGTCAGGAAGTGAAAAAGACGTCGGCGTACAGTTGGACTAGGTTGCCTGTGACCGCCTGGGAAGGGTCAGAGAGATGTCTTAGTCTATGATGTATCGGCGAAGGCATACCGTTGGTATAGATTCCATGATGACGCTCCTACAAAGCGATCGTTGAGAGATGTGAGCGGCTATGTGCCACGAAGAGACACTGACCAGATTATTTTGGTCAACGCGGTAGGATCGCTGGTAGCAGGTCATGAGCTAAAGGCCACGCAGGTAGTAGAGAGCGTAATTTACTAGTACTTGGTAATGAGATAGTGATAAACTGCGTTGGATCGTGTCAGAAAACGACATCACGAAGCATCGGTCAACATACTGGTGTGAGTTATGAAGGCTTGGTGCATAGTGTCAAAAAAGATTGTGGCGGCGACCTGTGGGTAAGGCCCAGTGAGTCCCAAGTCGCGTGCGTAAGCATATGAACACGAGCCAGTAGCTTGAGGTACCATGCATCCTTGGAATACCCTGGCATCCGATTGAGTCGTGAAATTCACTGTATGGAGTCAACGACCCTACTGGTAAAGTAAAACAGCGTCTGCACAACGGAGGCGCCGTACAAGACCGCGCTCAATATCACGCCCAAGAGCATAGCACCCATGCTAGAAACGGTTCAGTGGTGATCAACATTTGATCACAAAGAGCTCACGTATTGTCCAAAGGGCTCTGCTCGCCGGGACTTTGAAGAGTAGCGGGCATGATGATGATGAAGCTGGTTGAGGGCTGGAAGCGGTTGAAGGTCCTGTCGTTGACAAGCTTAAGTAAATGAGTGACTGAGCCGAGAGGATGTTATGGCAGCATTAGCCCCGGATTACAACCACGAATGGGATGCCCGAATGTGGAAACGGAAATAAGCGGAGGATGGAGCACAAATCAACAGCCTTACGAGAGCGGGCCTTACGAACTCCCTCCAATGGACTCTTGAGCCTGAATCAAGCTCTTTTTTTTTCTCAGCAGATTGCGAGCCTCGAAAACCCTGAACAGTGCCGGCAGAGAAGTGTTCTGTTATGACAGTCATCTAGAATGCATGAAATTATCGAAGCCCGTTCCACCTGTCGCATTATAACGAGAATACCTGAAGTCAACGTTAACTGATGACACAGGCCACGACAGTCGCGGTTCAAGCTCAAGAAGCGATCGTTACATGCCACATGGCCGTTCATGGAACCCTGATCGAAACACTCAGTCTCTCGGTCACACAGTTCCCACAGGGCGAACTTACTTGCGAACGTCGCTCTTAGGGTCCCATTAAACTAACGCTTGCAGGCGCTTGCAGCTCGACCCGTTGGAGAGATGGAGCAAGTCTACGACGTAGACCGACTTCTTTATGTACACGCCCTGCGGGTTTTGCACCTGATGATGGAAACTCGATTGAATTGCAATGCGTGCTTCCAGGTTCCCACATGACCGGTGCGAAAATTTGTCTCTAATATTATATCTCGGCACTGCGGGCGTCTTAATACATCCCAGAGCGGACACTCAGGCTCACCCATCTAAACTTATGTCGCCCTCTATCTATGTTGCTGGACTCGGCGCTGTAGCGTTCATCTCAATCCTCCGCTATCTCAATGTTCGGAAAGCGTTAGCACCTCTGCCTCCTGGCCCCAAAGGATTACCGGTGATTGGCGTATGTCTGGATAGCTTTCACGTCAAACGTTCACTCATACATGGTAACTCAGAATGTGCTTGATATGCCCACCCAAGGCAAAGACTGGCTAATCTACGCGGAGTGGGGCCGCAAATACGGTATGCCTTCCTCGCCCCGACTCAGACGCGTGGAAAATAACAGCCTTGGCCATGAAGGCGGCATATGTCACGTTTCCCTCATGGGCCAACCTCTCATTATTGTTAACTCAGCGGATGTCATGCAGGAGCTGGACAAACAAAGCGCAGTGTATTCGGATCGACCTAGGCTTGTAATGGGCGGAGAACTCGTCGGATACTCCAAGACCATCGTTATCATGCCCTACGGAAATCAGTTTCGCACATTCCGCAAGCATTTCTCCCGCATTATGGGTACCACAAACGCCCTTCAGCAATTTCTTCCGATTGTGGACACGGAGATCAAGAAATTTCTTCGGAGATCCCTTGCCAATCCAGCGGGTCTGAGCGCCCAGCTTCGAAAGTGCGTTTGTGCCAATGCAGCATCTATTCACTAATTGACGGCGCGTCCTCAGGTCTTCTGGCTCCATAATCATGAAATTGGCTTACGGTATAACTGTGCAGGAGGCAGAAGATCCTTTCGTAACACTGATAGAGCACGCAAACGACAATTTCAACATCGCGACAACTCCAGGTAAGTATTGGTTTATCGCGAGGATGCTTACTTCCTCCTTACATTACCATCGCATAGGTAAATTTCTGGTCGATGTCATCCCCGCTCTGCGCTTCGTGCCCACTTGGGTGCCAGGCGCTGGCTTCAAGACCCTTGCCAAGCAATGGCGAAAAGCCTTCAATGATATGGTGGAAGTGCCTTACGACTTTACTCGGAAGATGATGGTCCGTCTTTCTCATTCTATCTTCGTGCCTACTTTGACTCTCGATCAGGCGGATGGTTCAGCTCCCACATCATATATCTCCTTAGCGCTTGAGAATGAGGACGACCTCCGGCCCCAAGATATCAGCGACGTCAAGCATGTGGCGGCGTCAATGTATGGAGGTCAGTGCCTTCGCTGTATTCATGATCATACTTTGACGCGCCACAACATTCAGCTGGTGCAGATACGACTGTTTCCGCACAATACGCGTTCTTCCTTGCGATGATGTTGAACCCAGGTATGTACCTCTTATTTGACGCCTCTATCACGTCTCAATCATCACAGACGTCCAGAAGACAGCACAAGCTGAAATTGATGCCGTTGTCGGTGGCGACCGACTTCCAACGTTTCAAGATCGAGAGCATCTGCCGTACATTAACGCGGTTGTATCGGGCATGTACTTTTCGGCGACTTTCCTGCGAAACGTAAGCTAATGGCACCTGCAGAGGTCCTACGCTGGCATAACGTCGCCCCATTAGGTGTACCTCATCGAGCTCTCGAGGATGGCATCGTAAATGGATATCTTATTCCTAAAGGCTCTATCATTGTGACCAATCTATGGTACCAGCACCTTTTGCATTCATTTTCCTCACTTTATTTGACGACAATGACAGGCAGATGCTTCATGATCCAGACGTCTATCCAGATCCTATGCGGTTCGATCCTATGCGCCATATCGCCACCGATGGCAAGGAGGCCCAGCGCGATCCACGGCATGCCTGCTTTGGCTTCGGACGACGAATCTGCCCTGGTCTGCATCTCGCGGAGGCTTCTGTATACCTTCAGATCGTCATGTCTCTCGCGGTCTTCGACATTCACCCCGTTATTGAGAACGGTCTTCCCGTCCTCCCCGAACACGAAAACACCGATGGGACCATCAGGAAAGTTATCACAATCCATCATATCGTCAAGGTGCTAATATTGCCTGCAGTCATCAGAAAGAATACAAGTATGTTTTGAAGCCGCGGTCAGAGAAGGCAGTTGGCTTGATATCTAGAGAATGCTCAGATCTTTAATTTCGATGTGTATTGCTATCTATATCCTACTCTTGCACTGTCAGCTTAATAGAAGTATCGACTACGACAGAGAAAAGATCCAGTGCGAACATAGAGCATGCGAAAAATATGAGGAGTGGTTCGTCTCAATCGACGTCGTACTGCTGTTGTCCTGCCCAGCGTCTCGAGACCCCGAACTGCAAAACCTCACAGTGATAGTCGCCGAGTTAAACAAAGGCAGAAGCCTTTCTAGACGGTGCGCATGTGCGACACGTCTTAGCCTCACGTGTTAAGTCCCGAGCCAGAAGGTTAGAGGACGTGTCTGTTCCGAAGAATGAGAAAAGGAGGCGATCAATGTGGTTGAAGTCACCTACCAGGCTACAGTCCCACGCCTAGAACGCTTCATTCTTTGCACTAGATCCAAATCTTTACGAGCGTGGTCTTCGGTGAGATGGATTTCAACGAAGCGAAGAGCCCGCTCATTCCCAGCCGCCCTGGATCGCGATGCAATCGTGTCCATGCACAGACGCTGCAAAAAGTCAACCTCTTCCTTGCCTGTCTCTTCTTCCAGTCGGAAGGTGAACGTCATGAGTTTGGGGAGGTATGGTCCGCACCCCTTGCCGGCTGGGATGTGAGGACGTGTAAGGCACCAGAAGAACTGCCATATAGACGAGTAGTGAAAGTGGCCTAAGGAAACGTGCAGCTCTTCGAGACCAGTCGCGTCATGAAGAGCTTCGGGAAGGTGATAGAGATTGCTGTCTTGATGGATGTGGAGGGAGCGAAGGCGATTGGCGTGGCAATGAAATGATCGAAGAAAGACGTGGAGGGCCGGAATAGTACGTCTCTGGAATCCAGAACTGAAGTTCAAAGTTTCCAGAGCGGGTATCTTGACGAATTCGAGGAAAGCGGGATCGCATGAATCGAGGACACGTAGCGATGGGAGCTCTATAACACCGCCTCGCGCAAGGCGTTCTCCAGGTAGGGACAATGCATGAGCGAATATGAGCTTCTCGAGCGCGGGAGTATGTCGAAGAATGCGAAGAACGTCTGCTACGTGAAAGCCCGTGAAGGAAAGCAGCTTCAACTGCGGCCAAGGTAAATTGAGCCATGGAAGGTTGGAGCCTCGATTGGTGAGGCATAATTCTGTAAGAGCAGGAGCAACGGAGAATGAATCATTGGCAAAATGCGTCTGGCCTAGTGGTGGAAGGAGTGTCAAGGTCAAGGACTGGAGACAAGGCAGCCTTCCTTTCAGCCCCCGAACATCCGCTATCGACGCCGGCGATAGCGAGATAGTCAGCTCTCGGCAGCGGTGGGAATGTTGGATAAGGTGTGGGGAGTGCGCTAAGCAGAACGAGTTCACGCAAACACAAAGGTCGTGTCGGCGTGAGCGGCTGAGCGCAGCAGCCAAAAGCGCCAGTCTCCTCGGATGCATGGTATTCTGCGTCATCTCTGCGCGGAAAAACGACCATAGTTTCGAAGAACCCAAGAGAACCAGGCGCCATCTCGCACAAACCTGACCCAGAACCCACGGTCCCTGCCTTATATCGAAGACATTGTATGGTCCTTCGCCGAGGTACCAGACGAACACCTCAATGAGAAGTTCCGGAGGAAGCTGCCAGCAAACATTTGTGGACACGATGCTGTCTGAGGGGGCGGAGATTTTCTCGGATGCCAACGACATAAGCACTGGAGCATTGCTTCAGGTCAACGAGGAGCCATGCCAAGTGCTTGACAAGGACCTGCTTACCTTGAGTTCCCGCGATGATTGTGGTGTATTGGAGAAAGAGGAATAGGCCAAGTACGGTACGAGCTTATAAGCAAACGAAGCTGATCATCATGATTCATGCAGCATAGAGCGGCGGACCGCTGCACTTCGCCGACTCGGGACGGGATCGGGCCGCTCTAGGTTATAGAGACAAAGAGATTCGACGTTGAGTGCCTCGCGGACCGCAGTGTCATACAAAACTACCCATCTCTAGATCTAACACACTGTGAGCCACGAACGAAGTAAAATCACACAACCACCTCATTCTCAGGCCTTCTTCCGCTTCTTCTTCTCCCGCTCATCTCCGCCCTTCCCTGCGCGCTTATTCTGCACCCGCTGTAACGCACGCTTCGTCTCCCCGTCCGTGAACGTCGACAGATCAAAGTAGTTTGCAGCAAATTCCAGTAACCTAAAAACGTTAAGCATTCACATCTGATACGAAGAAGATCCTGATCCACATACCACTCCGGTCTGACATCGGTCACCACCCGAATGTATGGACGCTTCGTCAACACAAACTCATTGAATATCACCCACTCCGGCGACGCGTCAAGACCACACGAGGGATGCAGCGCAACGACCTGGTTGTCCTTCACCGTGAGATAGTTCCCCTTCTCGCCCTCCTTGTGCGCGATCTGCATAAAGAACCCGCAGACGAGGACCTGGCGGATGTTCTGATACAGCTTCTTCTCGTCGGAGAGGGACAGCAGCTCGACTTCGTAGCGCTCCATGGTCCGTTGCAGCTGCGCACGGACGTTCTCCGCCTGCATGAGTGCTCGGCCGGAGAGGAAGTTGTTGTATGTCCAGTTCTTGTCATGCTTGTCTAAACGAATATCCTGTTAGTAAACAGCCGATGAGGCAAAATTTGGCGCCACCCACTGAGAGAGTATTGGTTGAACACGTTCAGTAGCGTCAAATGATCGCCATCGGGAACAGTGAGCAGAGCCTTCGCCGCATCTGCCTGACTACGGGCATTTGGAGGTCGAACCCAAACGTTAGGAACTATGAAGAGGTTGAGTGTACATTATGAAGGAGATGATAAGTACGCACTGGAAAGCATGGAGGTGATAGTGAGGATTTCGTTGCTACACTTGAATTCAGGGCTGACTATGAGCATCTTGGCCAGCTGAGGATCTAACGGGAACTCGGCCATGATTGCGCCAAGTCCGGTGAGGTTGCCATCATCGTCCAATGCGGCGAGATAATTTAGCAGCTCCAACGCGCGCATGAGGGTCTCTGGTGCAGGAGCATCCACATAATCGAAGCGCACAAGATCCTGCAAAGGTTGACTTAGTATCCAGATCTCGCTTGCGACTAAAGGGAAACATACCTTGATACCCAACTTGACCAGCTCCAGCACCGTGTTACTCAAATTACACCTTAGGATCTCCGGATGCGTTTGCTCCTCCAGCTCGTTCATGAAGTCCTTTTCAGTGTATAACCGGAAACACTTCCCGGGCCGTGTTCGCCCAGCGCGTCCAGCCCTCTGTTGCGCAGACGCCTTGGAGATGGGGCTGACCAACAAACTCTCAACGCGTATACGAGGATTGTACACCTTTTGCTTCGAGAACCCAGGGTCCACGACGTAGACAATTCCATCGATGGTCAACGATGTCTCGGCAATGTTCGTCGATATGACGATCTTCCGCCCCGGAGGACCATCAGGTGTGGTGGCTTTCGGTGCCGGGTCGAAGATACGCTGCTGCTGCTGAGGTGGGAGGGAGGAGTATAGCGGTATGCATACGAGGGGACCGACGGAGTCTGGGTCCTGATTGACCAGGTCGTCCGCCTCGATTTTGATCTTCCGACACGCGTCTTCGATTTCCTCTTCTCCAGTAAGGAAAAGGAGGATGTCCCCAGGGTCTTCAGCGCGATGGATCATCAACACCGTTCGGATGGCGGCTTCGACATAATCCGGCTCTGGCTCCTGCGTGTAGAAGACCTCGACGGGGTGTGTTCGTCCGGGGACTTTGAAGAGAGGAGCAGGGGAGCCCGCGTTGAGGCCGAAGTACTTCTGAAATTTGAGAGCGTCAAGGGTGGCGGACATGACGATGATTTTGAGGTCGGAACGGCGCCTAGCGATGTCTTTGAGAAGACCCATGAGGATATCGGTGGCGAGGGTACGTTCGTGTGCCTCGTCAAGGATGATGGTGGAATAACGCTCCAAGCTGGGGTCGTTCATGGCTTCGCGAAGAAGCATACCGTCGGTCATGTATTTCAAGAAAGTTGTTCCCGACTCTGTCATGTCTTCGAAACGAATCGAGTAACCGACTTGACGGCCAAGTTGTACTGTTAGGACATAGTGTGTCAGGATGAGCAACGCTGGAGTTGAGAAAGTACGCACCATCCATCTCATCCGCCACACGCTTCGCTACTGACATTGCTGCAACACGACGAGGTTGCGTACACGCGACAAGTTTGCCTTTCGCATGCGGCATATCCGAATAGGCGACGAATTGGGGTATCCTGGAAGGTATTCATGAGCGATATGAAATCATGACTTGGTAGAAGCACATACTGAGTCGTCTTCCCTGATCCAGTCTCTCCGACCATGACAATTATCTGGTTGTTTTTGAACTAGTGGGGTGTCCATTAGCGCCTCTGTATGTGACTTCGGAGCCGAATCGAGGAGGGATCATGGCCTAGTCCTGGAGGCAACAGCTCAAATCCCTCCCCAACACGACGTTGCGCAACACTCACCATCTCAAAGAACTCATCCATCTGTCCGTACACCGGCAGCTTCTTGCGCGCCTCTAGAATCTTTTTGTATTGTGCGGAATGAGGTTGTCTCGTAAATGGATTGAGATCATGTTCCTGCGGAGGATGTCGGCATCTTTGGCGGAAGAAAAGCGAGATAACGCACAATTGCAGTCCGTGCTTGTTCTCCTGTTACACGACGAGGAACAAAACCGTACAAAGGTTCGTTTTCGGAAAAGTTTTTCGATCCGTTTTTGGGAGCTCTGGACGGGCCGCCGCGCTGGTGCGCCGGTAAATGGGCAAGATATGGGTTGTCGGACATCGTAGAAGGGGGACCGAAGGCGGCTGCAACGCGTCCTCGTGGTGGTAGGAGGTCAAGATGGCGAAGAGAGCAAGCCGGGAGAAGCCACTGTCAAACACATGTACACATTGTAAATAGAAGCTCAGACGATTTTTGGCTTTGCTTCCTGTCGTCGTCGTCGCCGCTGCAACAATGGCCTCTCCCCCTCCTTTCTTCGATGGCATTGGCATTGCCAACCTCCCCAACCAGGTACGCCGCCTCGCTCGTCGCAGGCGCCCGCGCACTAACCACAAAACTCGTCTATTTAGAAACACAAGATTGTTGCAAAGCGCGGGGCGCATTTCACGATAATGGTTGTCGGTACGTGGCTCCGTGTGCGCGCCCGACGGTCTGCTTACCGCACCACAGGTGAATCCGGTCTCGGTAAGACCACGCTCATCAACACGCTCTTTTCCACGGAGCTGTCCCCGGCCAAAAACTACAGCAGGCGGCACCACAAGCAGCTCGACAAGCTTACCGAGGTCGAGATCATCAAGGCCGAGCTGGAGGAAAAGCAGTTTAAGGTCAAGCTCACTGTCATCGACACCCCTGGCTTCGGCGACTATGTCAACAACCGCGACTCCTGGTCCCCCATTGTCGAGTTCATCGACGACCAGCACGAGGCGTACATGCGCCAGGAGCAGCAGCCCCAGCGTCAGGAGAAGACCGACCTACGTGTCCACGCCTGCCTGTACTTCATCCGACCCACCGGCCATACGTGAGCAGTTTACGTCCCACCGACGTTCTATGTCCATTAACCTCGACTCTTGCACAGCTTGAAGCCGCTGGACATCGAAATCATGAAGCGCCTCGGTACCCGCGTCAACCTGATTCCCGTTGTGGCCAAGGCGGACACTCTGACCCAGAACGACCTTTTCCTCTTCAAGCAGCGCGTATGTCGCCTCGTTTCGCTCGGAGCTGCGGTTCTCATACTTCTGCTCTAGGTCCGCGAGGTTATCGCCGCCCAGGGTATCCGCATCTACACCCCTCCGGTAGAGGCCGACGACGAGAGCGCCGACCATGCGCGCATCCTCACCGACGCCATTCCCTTCTCTATCATCGGTTCCACAGAGGACGTCAAGACTGCTGACGGTCGCGTCGTCAAGGGACGTGAATACCTCTGGGGTGTGGCCGAAGGTTTGTTTTGATTTACCTGTGCTCAATTCTTCCGACTAACACGGTCGCTAGTCGAGAACGAGAACCACTGTGACTTCAAGAAGCTCCGTTCTCTTCTCATCCGGACACACATGCTGGACCTGATCTCCACCACGGAAGAGTCTCACTACGAGAACTACCGCCAGCAGCAGATGGAGACGCGCAAATTTGGCGAGCCCAAGGTCAAGAAGCTCGACAACCCCAAGTTCAAGGAGGAGGAGGAGCAGCTGCGCAAGCGGTTTACCGAGCAGGTCAAAGCGGAGGAGGCTCGCTTCAGGCAATGGGAGCAACATGTATGTTCTTTCTCTTCGCCCTACAACCTGCCATTGACCGATTTTTTCTCTCAGCTCATCGCCGAGCGAGATCGTCTCAACAAGGATCTCGAGTCCGCACACGGTGCTATCAAGTCGCTCGAGGCCGAGTTGGACAACCTCCAGGTTGGTTATGGACGGGGCACTGGAAGGAGATAATCCTCTATCTTTTCTCTTATTGTCCACTGACGTTTTTAATTCCCTTACCTCCTCCTACCACTGCTACGTTACACCGGTGTTTGATTCCTCTATACCCGAACTTCTTACGTCCATTCGTTTGACTTTGAGTGGTACTTAGTGCCTTCTGTTTTCTTCTCGGAATATATCTTTGGCTTTCTTGCATTGGCCATAGGACCTTCGTTCGTGTTAGCTGCGAGTGACTGGTGGCGGCAGGATGGGTCTAGTAAGATGTTCTTTGACCTGTTCTGCTCCGTCCTCACACTTCATCTGCCTAGTGTCCTCTTTTGTCGAGCCGTTGGTTTCCATTACCGGCTTAGTGGCGGCTCCCAGCTATCTGAATTTGACGTCGACTGAATACATGCATCGGAACCCGCTACTTGTAGGTGTCAGGGCAGCCGCCTCGTCGCACTGATAGCTTGAATGTGTTGGGTTTCTCTAAGATCGTCTAGACTCCCCGCTGAGCTCTCAAATAGCGGCCTGGAGCGTCTGCTGACCATTCTTTTCGAATGAACGAGGCTTGAGAACGCGAGTCAGGTGTGCACTTACTACTTTTTCGCGCAAATGTTAACTTCTTGATGTCTTCAAGGTAAATCAGCACATCCTGCTATTTCATTGAGGGACGTGTAAGTATGAGCAGAAGTGTGGCGTCGAGTGACTTTGTTATGCATGTGCGCTCGATGCATCTGTACTTACAAATAATTCACAGATGACATCGACCGGGACGCGATAGTCGCGATCCCGTCCCACTGCCCAGTCAGCAAGCCGCCTTGAAGCCTCTGAGGCATGACCCCATGACTGACGTCACATCTTGGAGGAGAGTCAAATTCTTTTCACCCGCTCTTCTTCTTCTCTTACCACGACCACCAACACCACCACTTACTTCAAAATGGCTTCAATTATCGCTAATGCCGCCCAGACGGCCCACTCCGCCGCCGCCTCGCTCCTCAGCGCGGCCCAGATCGCTCCTGGAAAAGAAGTTCCCACCGCCGGCCTCAAGGAGAACAGCCCAGAGCAGGCAGTGGAATTGAACTTTACCGGCAAGGCTCTCATTGTACGCATCCATCTCGCCAAGAGCTGAGCCTTGAGGAAGAGCTCATCGCACCTTTATAGATTGGTGTCCCTGGCGCGTTCACTGGGGCCTGTAGCAAGCAGATTCCGGGCTACATCGAGCAATACGAGGCTATCAAGGCTAAGGGATTCAGTGACGTATACGTTGTGGCGGTGAACGACCAATTCTGCGTCAAGTGAGTCGCGAGTTATTAGACATGTACGGTGCTTAACGTTTTGGTCCGTAGAGCTTGGAAAGAGCAACTTGCCCCCAACGGAACGCGTATGTTACATTCCCACCTCCTGCGGAAAAATCAGCTCACTGTATGATATAGCTATCCGCTTCCTGGCTGACGATCAAGGAGCTTGGACGAGCGCGACTGGTCTGATTTTTGACGCGACCCCGCTCCTTGGCGGGCCCCGGTCTAAGGTACATCTCTTCATCTTTGTATACATTGTTGCAGGAAGATAACTGATTGTCTTTGTAGCGCTACGCCATGGTCGTGGAAGACGGGAAGGTTTCGCACCTGTTCATCGAGGAAAACCCCGGCGAAGTCACGGTGACGGACGCGAAGAAGGTCTTGGCTCATCTGTGACGGGGAGGGACAGCTGAACGAAGTCAATCAACATTGTAATACTACATATGGTCCAATCCAACATCTGAAAGATAATCCTGGGATAATCTCGTTGATGGTCTGAAGCGTAAGGTCCGTGCTCAGGTGGCCACGTGGCAGATATCAATTTGATCATCAGCCATGTTTGTCGCGTTATATGGCGTCTTGCTTTCAACCTTTACGCGTTATCTCCCTTGCTGGACCTCTTCTAGGCCGTGAGCGCGCCGGAAGCTCACCAAACTCCCACGTGCCGGACTCAGGAGAGCACAGCGGATCTATGGCCGAAATTGCGCTGCCTGGCCAGTGGACGACATATCGAGCTTGCTTTTCGCCAACTAAGCCTGATCACGCAACCAAGTCATCAAGCACGTCTTCCGCATACGTCTTACCAACCCGCCCTCTACCTCGACAGCTATCTGCCCCATCGTCCGTAGATGTCAGTCTCTACAAGCTACGGCACCATCGACCACCGGCCAAAGAAACGCCCTCTGCGAAGTTATATCTGGTGGGAACTGCAATCACTAGCACTCTCTTCTCTACGCGACTGACGCCTGTAAGGGATACATGGGATAAACCCCCAGAGGAACGCGAATTCCTGAGACGACTCGACACCTGCTTGCTGTCCTACGCGACATTGTCGTATATCAGCAAGTATCTGGACCAGCAGAATGTCACCGTCAGTACTTCCGTCGCTTGAGTGTCCAGGCCCGGCTTACGAGTGAGAGTAGAATGCGTACGTTTCGGGTATGAAGGAAGAGTGAGCTAAATTCGTTTTGCGATTTTGGAGACGATGCTTAGTTTGTTGTTGTAGTCTCGGACTGTGAGCGTGGCGGTTCCCTTAGAGCGAAGGGCGCAATCCTGACTTTTTGCAGGGATGGGAACCAGCTCAATTACATCGTTTCTGCATGGGCATGCGGATATGTTCTCGGGCAGATCCCTTCCAAGTACGCTCCGAGTCAAACTCTTCTCGGTGTTACTTTGTAGATCTCTAACATATGTTACAGTCTGCTCATTACCCGCATCCGACCATCAATATGGGTATTTCGTCCCCTGCTTGTCAACGCTGGGACTAATGTAATACCCCCTGGCAACAGATCCCGACGATGGAGGTCATCTGGAGCGTGCTGACGATGTTTCTAGCGACGTCAAAGAACGTATACCATCTGATGATATTGCGCTTCTTCGTCGGTGCGAATGCTTTTGAATCCCTTCGCGTTGTCGTTAACGACGGACGCTGCAGGACTCGGAGAGTCGACCTTTTACCCAGCGATTCAGTACGTGATCGGAAGCTGGTACAAAGGGGATGAATTGGCGAAGAGGGCTTGTTTGTTTCATGTCAGTCCCCAGCGCCTGCTATCGTCAAGATCAAGTACTAGATGCTCAGGGCAATGTTAGACGGCCAGCGCGATAGGTCCCATGTTTAGCGGTTTTCTACAAACTGTGAGTCCCGTGCATCGCTGGTTACATGACCACAAACTGGAAACTTGAAACTGAGCTGAAGTCATAGGGCGCCTACAACGGTCTGAACGGCGTGTATGGTCTTCCGGGATGGAAATGTATGCATCGTCACTCCCCCCCCCGGCTTCTGTAATTAACCACAATGCAATGCAGGGCTCTTCATCATCGATGGCATTATCACGATTCCGATAGCATTGCTCGGATACTTCATCATGCCTGGTAAGTTTGTCCCAGCACCACCGAACTACGAGTCCGAGTCCGACCTTGTAGACCTGCCAACCAACACACGCCCTTCTGTGTTTTACACCGAGAAGCAGCTGGCGATAGGCCGCAAGCGGATGGAGGATATTGGGAGGAAAGCCCCGGAGAAGTTCACGAAGCAGAAAGTCAGTTCAATGCGGCTTGTCAGGCCCTGTCATCTGATGCCCGCAGGTCAAAGGCTTCTTCAAGACATGGCATTTGTATACACTGGTTCCCCGTATGTCGCTGTCGATGCTCTGAATCAACACATCTAATCACATTTCGGTTCTGATAGTATATGTCTTGGTTTGTCATTGCCGCCCTTTCTGGATTCGTTGGCCGATATTACAATAGTTCAACAACAGCGGGGGGCCGCAGACGTCTATGATCTTCTGGCTCAAGAGCTTTAACACGCCGGAACATACGAAGTACACGATTGGGCAGATCAACGTGTATCCGTTGGGTCAGAATATCGTCCAGATCATTATGAGTATGTGATGAGGCGCGTCTTTGAGTCATATCTAATTCGATTTCTAGCACTGGTCTGGGCCTGGACATCAGACGCTCTGCAAAACAGGTGGCTTCCCATTCTAGTGGCTGGTGTGAGGAATTTCCTTTGTCGTTGGGTAATTGGTGTGCTGGTGCTAACGTCGAACGCTCGTCTAGACATGGTTATGTTCGGTATGCATCGCCCTGGCAGCTACGCCGCTATACTCGCATATTGGTCGTCGATGGGCTTTGTACTACATGGTCCGCATTTGGATTTCACGTCTCGGTTGCCGACCGTGACGTTTTTGTTCAGACCAGTGTTTGTAGCGGCCTCTCTGGAATCATTCTGGCATGGGCGAACGAGCTGAATGGGCACGATAACGAGAGTCAGTCCCCTTCAGGCTAATTATATTCATTGCCTCGTACTCACGACACCACAAGAACGTTCGTTCGTTGTGGCGTGCTGCAACACATTCGCATACACTGTCCAGGTATGGCTACCGATGTGAGTTACGCGTTTTTAAATCAACGGAATGGAATAACACGATGATACATAGCTTGATTTTCCCTCAGGTAGAGCAGCCTCGAGTGCTGAAGGGGAATATAACGACAGCGTTCATATTAGTAGGCATGAGTACGTGGTACCCTTCTTCCTAGGCTTTGCTCATGGTTCATGATCCCACAGTGAGCTTCGCCGTCCTCACTGCTTATCTTCAGCGGAGGGATCTTGGTAGGGAGCGGCAAAGAATTTGCACTGCGGAGAGCGAAATTCCGTTGTTAAGCGACTCGGATCGAGCGGAGGATTGAAGCTTCTGCTGTGTTATCAACAGCAACGTCTGACCATTCCGATTGAGGGAAACAAGATTAGATGTGGTATCAATGTGAAATGGCTCTAGAGCTCTCGAAAACAATTGGATGCAGGAGATGAGGCGCGGATCAGGCAACGAATTCGAAGCGCACATCGGTGACATCGGGCGGACGGGACAGCCAAGCATAAATCCCGGAACTGACTGGTTCCTTCCGGTAGGCTCGTTGGACGCAATGTTCATAGGCGAGCAGATAAACCGGGGGCCTGCGCCAACGTTTCGCGTGATTATGTCGGGGGATTATATACGAGTCTGACGCGAGATACAACAAATTATAGGCGAGGGATATCTGTCTGGGAGCGCGCCAACGCTCCGCGTGATTATGACTATGATTATGAGTATGGTGATTATGAGCTTGAGGCGAGTATGGGTTTGATTATGAGCTTGACGCGGCAACTGTAAGTGGAGGACCTGGAGGCAGCGTCAGCGGTAGTCGATAGGAGTCGAGACAGGAACGCGCACCATGCCCATGGCCAGCTGTAGGCAAATTGGAGGAGGAATCGGAGGACCACAGCCTCCGCCGGTCCTCCAAGGCTTCGATGTTCTTCCCGACGTCCGCCAGCCAGCTTTCGACTTCTTCTTCGAGTTGAGCGTTTGACTGGGCCGCGGTTTGAGGATCGGACGCGTCGTTGGGAGGGGTGCCAGTGCTCGAGGTGGTGGACATGGTTATATTACAGAGATGGTGACCAGCGCCGGACTGCACAATAAGCCAGAATTCAGCATTCACCGATGGAAAGCGCACAATAGTATCGATTTGCACTCAGTGCGGTGATGGTGGGAGAGATGATGCAGAGAACACGGACTCGTCATCGATCGATTGTTGCTCAATCGGTATCCTGAGAAACTGGTGAACGACTGATTGTGGCGTGGTGCCAAATGGGGATCCTGTCTATCCAGCGAGTTGTACACATGTACAAGACGCGTTAAATTTGTTTGTGAATCCACTGACAGCGACACTTAAGAGAGTCTACTAAATACGTACTACTTCTCCCTACTGCACTGAGCCTGTACGCCCCAGTCGGAACAAGAGAAGTGGGCCCATCTGAGAGGTGAGGATGTATATTGATCATGTCTAGGCCTCCCGCGGATACAAACGATGACCAGATATGTACGAGTCAACGCCTCCTCGCGCTACACCTGATACAAGTAAGTACAGGTACGAAAAAGAGCTGATATACACCTACACGGCGAATTTCGTCTTGTAGGAAGTGCTAATAGCTGTCCGACTCCTTTCATTCCACTGAGATCTCGCAGCGCCAGTGGCGACTTGTGTTTGCAACAGGATATGAGGTCACAGAGATACGATTGTCAGCGGCATGCCTTCGCTGTCTGGAGGGCCACTGGAGGGAGGTTCGATTCGATGTTCTGGCATGCACATCTATGGCACCATGCCACATGTCGAAAATCCGTTTCGCGGAAAGGAAACTTTCTCCTGACGAGAGCCTGAAATTTATACATCCCGACCTCAGTTCGACCCGTCCTTGATCCTCGGACCAGACAGCTTCCAACGCAACAACAAACCTCCCCAGATTCTTCCGGTGTTCAAAAATGAGAATGCCCGACGTGAGGCCGTGGTTCATGGTAAGACAAACCTCGGCCATGCCCGACTGCTGTTTGCAAAGAGGCTTGGGGTATATGTCCTGTAGGGATAACCCCGCCTCCAGTGTCTTGTCGAGAGACACAGTGAATGTGTGTTGCGCGAGCAGACTGGGGAAGATGTTTATATCTCTGGCTGCCTGCCATACATCGATGACACGGATGTCAAGGATATATGATGGCCGTCTGATTTTCTCCAGGACGTATGTGGTGGTTTCCTCGTCGCAAATGCGTCGAGCCTGCACCGCACAGATTGTGTCGTCTGTCAGGAACTTGATGATTTGGTCGGGTTGCCCTTCCGAGTCATTACGGAAGGAAGGAGGTGCATCAGACCGGTAGGAACCTTCAAGACGCCTGAGATTCTCTGGCCCAGTCTCCTCAAAGTCAGGAACAATATCGAACCAGAGGTGGCAAAATCCTGTGGCTTGGTCGGAGGAAGACACGACAACAAGGAAGGGTTTTGTTTGGTCATGCTTTAAGGGGAGGATGGCGACAGGATGCTGCGACCACAACGAAATCATGTCCTGGCCCTCATCCTGGGGTTGCTGTACCGAGGTGAGCCCACTTCCAAGTTTGAGTGTAAAGTACACCTCGGTGCAGGTTAAGAGATCATGCCTCTTGTCAGGAGCCCCAATCTTGATATAAAGCTCCTGCAGGATCCCCTCCACTTTAGATGACTCTAGTTTGCCCCCCCGCGTTCTGACAAACTGGTGCCTACTGGTATTTGGCGCCGCTGATCTCTTCACGTAAATGCCTAATGGCGCCGACTCTGGGTCGCTTTCCCGGCAACAGTCCAGAAGTGCATGAAATATGTTGGTACTGTCGGAAAGAGGGACAAGGCGAAGGTGTATATGCAGGCCCGTATTTGTGATGGAGAATGAGTTTTGATCCCCATTGCCAGAGTCGAGTCGCACGTACTCGCCGCTGTCCTCAAAACTGCGTGGGCTGGTGGCGAGTATTCCAACAGCAGCGTCAGTTTGGGCATGAACCTCCTTCCAAGCAAAAATGGTCTGATCGTCTGACATCTTCAGGATCTCCTCTTGTAGCCTGGTAAAGGCATGATGTCCTTCGCCGTACATTGTCGGCATGAAGACACCAAAGATGCCCATCAATGAGTAGGCCTGGTCCTCTGGGCGGGTTGTGTCCCTTCTGGCGGCCCAAGACATCCGCTTCGCGATGCTGAGCTCGTCAATAGGGAGTACCTGGAACAAAACGGGCAATGGGATTCCAGTAACAGCGCTGATGATGTTTGCCAAGCTCTTTTTGGTTCCGATCTCCGTCCAATCCTTTCCCAAGAAGATGACGCTCGATGGAGCCAACAGCTCCTGCAACGTCCATCCCCTCGTGAACCACCAGCTTGCATAAAAGTCTGATGCATAGTACTGGATGTCGGTCCGCACATCCGCCAAGTAGGCATAGCAAACATTTGCATCGCGGTAGTATCGGTACATGGAGTTAATGGCCTCCGAAAGCTCGGAGCTACTGGACTTGTCGATACAACATGTGTCGATCCAGATGTAGTCAAAACCGTCGGATCGCGCCAGCTTGCACGCCTGCTTGATCTTAGCGCCGTATCCCTCCAGATGCTTGATCTTGTCTGGATCTTGCATCTGCTGGAATGACACCTCTTCGGCTTCCCAGGTGTGAGAGAGGATGGCGTATGGTGGGATGTTACACTCGTCCGGATAGTTGACAAGTTTGATTGGCTCTGTGGTAAGGAGTCGCATGATGATAGTACAAGATCTCAAAAAACGAAGTGTGAGCCGGGTAGGGTATAGTATCGTCAAACTGAAGCTCACCGATAAACTCTACTATATGTTGATCTTCCCGAAAAGTCAAATGGTCAAAGGATGACGGTCTGACAAGCGCGTAAGGAAAACAGTAAATTTCCAAGGGGAGAGACACACCGACAATAGATTCCGCTGCTGGTGTGGTGCAAGGAAAATACTCTGACGCGTGTCAGGCGGACGGCGGGGTGAAATGAGCTGGGGCAGATGTGCAACAGCAAGTGTGACCTGCTGGCACTGCCGAGGAATGAAAGCCCGAGGTATGAGGTGGCTGGTATGCAACAGCGACAGTGTCGCGGCTGTGAATTTGCACTACGGCAGTCTTGATCTCAATGGAGGGTCGCACTTTGTAGAACTTCTCAAAACGTCAAGGGATGATAGTCTGACAAGCATGTAAGGCAAGCAGTAATGGTGTATTGCTCTGGGGGAAGACACACTGACAAAAGGATGCGCTGCTGGTGGGGTGCAGGGAAGATAGTCTGACAATGTCAGACGGATGGCGAGGTGAAGGGAGCTGAGGCAGCAAGTGCGAGCTGCTGGCAACGCCGAGGAATGACAGCTGGAAGTACGAAGTGTCTTGTCAAGAATGACAGTGTCGCAGTCGTGGTCTCACACTACGGTAGTCCTGATCATGATGGAGGGTCCCAATTTGTTGGGGTTTGATCCCCAGTGAGAGTTGCTCCATTGTCGTCTCAACCGGTGTACCCTTAGCGTAGCAATACAAGAGTGTGGCACGCCTGTTAACGCCACACGGGATCACCTTCTATAGCAACCCGAGGGCCGACAGCCGCCGCTTTGCCGCCGCCGATCCCTAATTACCACCATCAGGAGTCGTCCCGATTAGGTACATCTATGCAATATCAGGCGCTTTTTGCCTTGAGTTCGGGATGTCTTGTTGAAGTCCCGATAAACTGGCAATGTTACTTACGGTAGCAAGTACAGTATGGCTCCTTAGGGCGCTTTCCAGTAGTGCCCGCCATCAGGGACCGCCGACGTCGCATCTCAGTGTTCCCACGCTTGTGTAAGGTGCTCCCGCTGCCAGCGCGCTTGATCAATGACGTGAATTCCCTTAGTAAGTTGATCTTCATCTCTGACCACTGCCACAACTTCAGCTATGAACGAGCAGAGAGCTGGGGTATTTGCGTCCAAAGTTCTTTCTCAACCGCGTACCACTACATCATCTACCACGAAACCGCTGTCCTTCCCGCCACGCTGGCTCAATTCAAGTACCAGTCCGTCCAGCACCCTTCTGAGTGCACGGACACAATAACCCGACGCGAGATGCACGAGATTTCTGGTCGAGTTGCCCGGCATTGCCAAAACTTTGGACTGGGCGACTGTCAGTATCTGTCAGTGTCTGTCAGTGTCCACTTAGCGAATGAAGAGGATACGGTGACCTACGGTGATCTCCGTAGGCCTGATAGGCCAATCGAAAGGTACCCCCTTTGATAGGTTGCCATAGGCTCAAGCCAGTGCTACCGTAAACTTACCGTAGGCTGCTGTAGACTCAGTAGACACCAGCCAAAACTTGGTAGAAGCCATCCAGATACCACATTTACCATTGCTGTCGTTGTAACACACACAACAAGGAAGCGAAACGAGCAAGTGATATTCAAGTAACGATATGGCACAAGTACAATAATGATAATGAAGGGGAGAGTTCACCATATTTGCCCAGAACCAGCTACCGTATCTTGTCGATGATCTTGTCCTCGTCCTCGGTGTCGTTGAAATTGTTGAACCCGCCTTCGATGTCTTCTCCTCGTCTTTGCGGTCGTCCTCGCGGTTGCCTGTCCTCGCCCGCGCGGTAAGCTATCCTCGTCCTCGCAATCAGCTGTTCTCGTTCTTGCATCGCGATCGCAGGTGCTCGTCGTTGTTGTCGCCTGTCCTCGTCCTTGCCATACGGTATCGTCGTCCTTGCGGTACACTGTCCTCGTTCTCGCAATCGCTATCCTTGTGATTGAATGTCGTCACAGGCGCTCGTCGTCCTCGTTGTCGCGGGCGCTTGTCGTCCTCGTTGTCGCGGGCGCTCGTCCTCGTCGTGGGTGCTTGTGTAGGCCCTCGTCCTGTACTCCTCGCTGTGAGTGTTCATCGTCATGGGTGCGCATCGTGGGCCCTCGTCGTCGTCGTCGTCGTCGGTCCTGGTCTACGTCGTCGTCGCGATATAGTGCCTCTCCTCGTCTCGCGCGTATCCTCCTCGTCCACGGTATTGGTCCTTATTGAGATAGTTTATTGCGCTGGCAGCCCAGCGACGCTCGTCATCGCTCTTACAGTCGTAGGCCTCGTCCTCGTCCTCGCAGTCGTCTGCCGTTGCTCGTCGTCCTTGTCGCCGTGTCCTTGTCGCCGTGTCCTTGTCGCCGTGTCCTTGAAGACGAGACATAGTTGGGCCATCGTTCATCAGTGTCATTGCTTGTCCACGTCCTGTGGTCGTCTGCTCGCCGGATAAACATAGCTGGCCAGATGTCGTTTGCGCCGCCGTCGCCGCGGAGCGTGTCGAAGAAGGAGAGAAAGCTGAAAAAATGCTGAGTTACAAATCAGAGGCAACGTGTGACGTGTCCATGTGCACGGACCGGGACAATATGCCGGAGTAACCGGTGCGATCTTTGACGGACTTGTCATTTTCTCAATCTCCCCAGTACGCCGACCGACAGGGCGCAACGAACCTCGCGCCCGGTATCCTTTCACTGTCTTCTTTTTGTCACCCAGGTGCTTAACTTTCTTGATTGCGCTATCTGAGTTTACATCACCACATTCAAGTTCTGTCTTTACTGCCAGTGGCATCCCAGGTACTCAATATCATGTGTCTCGAACCCGCTGCCTCCCTCCCTGTTTGACAGGGTGTGTTCTGGCGCATACTTGACGCCTTCTTTTGCACAGCGATAGCACTCACCATCTCTGGCAGCGTCCCCCGTCGTCTCATGCCATCCTCCCGCTTTGCCGCAGTCTCGCTCTCTAGAGATGTCTACGAAAGCATTTGGTGAGATCGTGAGAGGCCTATGGATAGGCGGCCCTGATCGAGGTACGTATCAGTAGGTCGCCGTAGACGTCACTCAAGTCTCTATACTGTAGGACGCGTAGGTGTCCGTAGGATTAGCACGGCCCTACGAACGATTTGAGTTTTTCCTGATGCGACAATGACTCCCTATGGTTATTAACTTCATGTCCAGGTGGTTCTCACCCATGCTCGTTCAATCATCTGCTCAATGGCGCGCATGTACAGGGTCATACGACGCTCCTTCTCCTCTTGCTGCCCACCTCTCCACTAGTACTCCATCCCAAGCTGGACCAAGGACGAATACACCATTTTGAATTTTGACTCTTTGGGATCTTGTGAATAATGCTCCATTTCCTCCATCGATATACCACCCATTACGAACAGACTCCCACATTTTATGCGAGCCGTGACTTACTACCTTCAGCTCTATAGTGGATTGCTCAACCGGAAACGAGAGGCAACAGTGGACCGTTGCGGGTAAGCCTCTCGTCATCGTTTGCACTCTCATAGTCGAGTGATCATCACAGAGCCAAGTCGCCCCCTCATACTACATACGCGTCCGATATCCTGCCACGGTCAATGCCATTCTGGCACATCCGGGCCATAAAGATTTTGGCAAAGGTCTACCAAGCCCCAAATCGTGCTGTCTGCCTCCGAGTCACTTTCTAGTAGTCAGAGGCTCGGCGCGCACTGTGAATATATCGAATCTCATCGATCTGGTAACTGACAACTGACTCAGTGCCGTGTGATATGAGTGCATTGTAAGCCGCGTACCACAACTGGCAGAGCGTTTGGTTGTGGCCTGCTGCAACGTGTTTGCATAAACGTGCCAGCTGCCGATGTGAGCTCACGTTACACACTACGCGGGATGGACTGAGCTAACACGCGTAGTTTGTTACTCCCACAAGGGGAGCAGCCGAGGGTACGGTTGAAGGGGAACATCACGGCGGTGTTCATATTAATTGCGTTGTGTTGTGCTTTGTAAGTTTGTCAAGTGCAAGTCCTGTCAAATGGGGACTGACCTTTCAAGGATAGCAAGACGAGCGACGTTGAGGAAAGCGGATTTGTCAGTCAGATGAACAAACAGGGAGGCGTAGAGAGAGACGTCTTGTAAGTCCACCCACGGTCAATCTGAACTTACAACTGGACAGCGAGTACGATTCCATGTCAATTTTTTCTTTCGATTCTTTGACTTTCTGACAGACATTCATAGGGCGCGTTCTCTGGTCTCCTCGACGGTGTTAGAACCGACAAGCTCGCGCTTGCTTATGGCATCGAGGGTTGGCAATGGCTGCTCCTCATCGAGGGCATCGGTCTTCCTTCGTCGCCTGCTTCAACACCTGGTACGTGCAGCGCCTCGCGTATGACGGTATCGGAGGTGTCTCCTCGAGTAAAGACCAGCACGCAGAGCCCACGCACGCTGAGGTGTTCAAGATGGCCATCACGGATCCGGACCGGAGGGCGTGGTGTCTCTCCGTCATGTACATGCTTGCCACCGGCCCGGGCGCGCAGACCATCCCCCCACTCTCGTCGGACAGCTTGGTTACTCCGGTCAGTCCTTTCCCTTTCTTCTAAGTATACCCAGTCAGCTGAATCGACATATATACAGGTTACTCATGACCATTCCCATTTTAATTTACGGCGTGGCCCTCATCTCTATCGTGTTCTTAACTAGTTGGGATCGGGAGCTGGGGTGTGGGGCAGGTGGTAGAAAGGAAACATCCGATATGGTGTAACGGCTAACATTGCCGCCTTTCATGTCGGAAGGTTACGCGGCAGCTCGGGGTTCGATTCCCCGTATCGGAATAAGTAAGCGGCATAATGTTTTGTGTTTTTTTAATCAAATTATGCCTTGGCTCAGTTTTTTGTTCGTTTTGACTTGTTCAATGAACGATCTGATATGACATTTGTATTTTCAATTTTGACGCGGAGACTGCAGTGGAGTTCACCTTTGAGAGAAATTAGAATGCGGTCACACTCACGTGCTGCGACCTTGCTTTTCCTCCCACCATCACCAACACGCGGGACGAGAAAGGAGACGCAGAACGGGAGAACCAAGGAGGTCGAATACACGAGAACAGGGAACAGGGAACAGGGAACGGGAGGGGCGCGCGCCGTGCCACACGATTGGAGGTATCAGTGCGCACAAAGGCAACACCGCCCACCAACCCACACGAATCCACGTACCGACACTCACCGTCCCACATCACACCACACCATACCGTTCAAACACCAACCCATACACCAACCTCCCAACACAGACCACCACCACACCACCCACACCAACAAACAATAACCAACCCCACTAAAGACGCGGAGCTTGCTCGAGTTTGCCTCCGGGCCACGGGAGACTACTAAAGAGCGGGAGCGGGACCGACGAACGAACGGGAACGTCGGGAGACTACTAAAGGACAGCACACACGGGAGAACGAGTCTGTCTACCGTTACGGGAGACTAATCAAGAACAGAACAAACGAACGAACGGCGTCCTACTAACGAGCGGCCTCCGGATCGAGTCCTACTGAAGAGCGGCCTTCGGATCGAGTCTTACTAAAGAGCGGTTTACGGGATGTCGACGCTGGCGGACAAGTTCTACGCGGGCGCGGCGCCGAAGAAGACGGAGGCGGAGAAGACGATGGAGAAGATGCTTGGGAAGGTGCGTGCAAAGTCTGTTTTGTTTTTGTTTTGTTCTGTTCAAGATCCACCGTTTGGCGGGGATGGGGACGGGGACGGGCTGGGCTGGTGTTGGTTGGTGGATGGGGACGGGTGTGGGTATCGGGTGTGCAGTTACTGACGTTCGCTCCCAGTTCGAGACGACCAAGCGCCTGCTCCCCGAGACGTTCATCCCGGCGCTCTGGGCTGCGCTTAATCAGCCATTGTTCACTTCCTACACCAACACCAATCACACCACCCCCGCCCCAACCCCCGCCCCGCACCCAACCCCCACCACACACCCGCACCCCTCCCTCCCCCTCCCCCTCCCCCGATTTTCCCTCCAAAAACTCCACACCCTCCTAACGCTCGCACACGCGATCCCGCAGCGCAAGGGCCGGATGGAGGCGGGGGATGAATTGTGGGCGGGGTTGGTGGGTGTTGGGGTGAGGGAGGGGGGGAGGTATTGTGTTAGGGCGCCGGGGGCGCGTCGATTTGGAGGGGATGGGGATGGAGGGGACGGGGAAGGGGGTGGGGGTGGGGATGGGGATGGGGATGGGGATGGGGGAGGAGGGGATGAACAAGGAGCCCAAGACCAAGGAGGGGAAGATGGGGAAGACGGGGACGGAGCCCCGCCCCCGCCCCTGCCCCTCCCCGCACCAGAGACCCTCGCGGCATGGGACCTCACGCCGACGCCTGTCCCGCCGGACCAGACGTGCGGGAGCTGTGTGGGGATGGGGTGGGGGTGTGAGTTTGTGAGGGTTAGGGGGAGGAGGCGAGGTGTGTGTTTTGGGTTTTTTTCTTTGGTTTTGTGTTTTGCTGGCTTCGTGGGGGGTTCCTTTGGGTTGGGTTTGGGTTGGGTTGTGGGTTGGGTTGGGTTGGGTTGGGCTTTGGGTGTTATTTTTTTTCTTTGTGGTTTACCTTTTGTGGGCGCTCGCTGACGCTGTGTGCACTGTGTAGAGACCTGCCGGGGGTGCGTGTTGTTGGGCAGGGCGTGCGACGCGCCGTGGAGTCGCGAGATGAAGTTGGAGGAGATGAATTTGGTAAGTGACGCGTCACGCGTCTTTGTTTTGTAGGGGGTTTTTTCGGGATGAGCGGTTTTGGTTGGGTGGTGTGTGGGACGAGCGAGGTGGTGTTTCGTCCATCCCCAAAGATATGATACTTATTGAAAACCGATGCTCATGATTGTTTGGGATATAGAGGCTGAGGTTCCAGAGCGCGGCACCGGATCCGGATCCGGAGCCGATTGACGTTGATGCGCCGCAGCAACAGCAGGAGGGGGAGGGGGAACGGGAGGTGCAGATGCAGGTTGATGTTGATGTTGACGGAGGGCATGTGCAGCCGATTGACGGTGACGTTGATGTTGACCAAGAGCAGCGGGTTGACGGTGACGTTGACCAAGAGCAGCGGGTTGACGGTGACGGTGACGGTGACCAAGAGCAGCAAGGTATCGTTGACGTTGACGACCAAGAGCAGCGGGTTGAGCAGGAGCCAGAGCAGCGGGTTGAGCAGAGGGAGGACGAGCAGATGGCGGAGCCTGAGAAGGAACCAGAGCGGGAGCAGGAGCGGGAGGCGGAACCAGAGCCAGAGCGGGAGCGGGAAGACGACCAAGCGCACGATCGGATGTCGGAGGCGCAGGAGGTCGAGCCTGAGCCGTTGTTATGTTCTCTGCCGCCACCACTACCTTGCCCTCCCGCACCCGCACCCTCCAAACTAGTACTCCCACCCAAAACCAAAACCAAAACCAAAACCAAAACCAAACCGACACCCAAACCCGCCCCGCTCGCCAACACACTGCTCGCCAACGCCCCGCTCGCGAACGGTAACACGCCGCACGCCAACGCCCCGCTTGCTAACACACCGCTCTTCACCGCGTTCAAGCACGCGTACACGCACCCGCCCGCGCCCGACAAGATCACCGAAGTCACACTGCCGTCTGGGCGGAAGTTTAGCTTTGAGCCGGTGCCGGGGAGTGTGAAGGTGGAGCTGAGGGGGTTGGTGAGGGGGATGATGCAGCGGGAGGGGGAGGGAGGGGTGGGGGAGAACACCCGCATGAATGGGGAGCGGGAGAACCCCCGCGTGAATGGGCAGGGGGAGAGCCCCCGCGTGAATGGGCAGGGGGAGAACCCCCGCATGAATGGGCAGGGGGAGAACCCCCGCATGCGCACGGAGGGGGACCTGGAGAAAGTCCAGGGGTGGCTGAGGGCGCTGATCGGGGGGTATCCGGATGATGTCGAGTGGGATGAACCCGTACCCGAGCCTGATGAACAACAGGAAGAAGAACAAGAAGAAGGCACCGGGAGGAGAACGCGCGCCCGGACTCGGGGAAGGACTCTCCCCCCCGTGGAGACGCCCGCGCCGAGGAGGCTGGTGGAGCAGGCGCGGGCGTATGATGTGTATGAGGGGCTTGTGGAGGGGGGGTGGGTGGGGTGGGATTTGGGCAGGGGGAGGGGTGTGGGTGTGGGTGAAGGGGGGTGTGGGGGGTGTCGCGCAAATGGGAGGCAAGGGGGAGAACAGGCTGGGGAAGATGGGGGAGGGGAAGAAGGAGAAGGGGGAGGGAGGTGCACATGGGGCCGGGTCGGCGTGCGCGGGGACGGGTGCAGGGAGTGTGTGCGCGCTGGGGAGGGCGAGGGGTGTGATTTGGAGGATGAGCCGGCTTTGCAGGTTCACCACCACCAAGACCAAGACCAAGACCAAGACGTCACTGCGCTCCGCGCACACATCCTCTCGCTCGACTTGACGCCGAAGGCGCAGAGGGCGATGGTGAGCGACAGGGGGGTGTGGGCGCGGCTGACGGGGGTGTGGCCGGAGGGGGAGTGGACGTGGGATTGGGATTTGGAGGGAGGGGTAGGGGGGTCGGGGGGTCGGGTGAGTGAGAGTGCTGCTACTTTCGACTTTTTGCTGACGGTGTGTGGTTTGTGTTTTGTGTTGTAGTGCAAAGCGTGCGAGGCGCGGGACGTGCGGTGCGAGCAGGTGGCGATGGGGCCGTTGTGCTCTACAAGGAAGAAGACTATGTGAGTCGCCCGTTCCGCGTTCCCTTCCCACTCCCATTCCCTTCCTTTCCCCCCCCTTGTCACTCCCCAACCCTCGCTCACACCCCCCGTACTGTAGGTTCTGCCGCGCGTGTTTCCTCTCCGGCGCGCGGACGTGCCATCGTCCGCGGGGGCGCGCGTCTCAGCGGCCGGCTGCGTGGATGGGGTGGCCTGCCACCCGGAGGACTGGGAGTCAAGAGGCGGATGGGGAGGGGGAGGGGGATGGGGATGGGGATGGGGACGGGGATGGGGACGAAGCCAACCAGACTAAGAGTGGGGAGATGGTTAAGAAACCTGGTACGTCCTCTCCCACCCAACCCTTCCGATTCTTACCCAGGACTGTGTAGATATGAAACGCCTGCACCCCGCCTCGGCATCACCGGGGAGCGTGAAGAAGCGGAGGCTGAACGGGGATGAGTCGGACGACCTGACATCATTAGACGAGTCCGAGGACGTTCTTCTGTCGCCTAAGCGGGGGCGGGGTGCTTCCGAAGCAGTGAGCGCACGCGCGCGAGGGAGAGGGCGGGGGCGGGGGCGGGGAGGCGAAGCAATAAGTGCGCGCGGACGAGGGCGGGGGATTAGTGTTGACGAGGCACCGCCAAGGCCGACTAGCGGGCCGGGATCTCGAGGTGGGAGGATCCCGAAAGGGACAGGGACAGGACGGGGAAGGGGACGTGGGAGGGGACGGGGTGGTGTCTTGGACATGCATTTAGAGTTGGAGTTGGAGCCGGTGCAGATCGAGATGGACGTGGACGTGGGTGCGCAGACCGAGATGGACGTGGGGAAAGGACGGGAGGAGGAGGAACGGGAGGATGCGATGGACGTGGATCCGAGCGGGAGCGGGGATGGGAACGGGAACATGGGCGACACAGGCGTCAACGGGAATAGCCCGTCCCACCCGCCGAACCGGTCCCTGGGGCATCCGTCGTTGAGTCCGACGTCGAAGGGACGACTTGGCGGTGTTGTGTCGAATGGGGGTGGTGTCGGGTCGTCGTCGTCGCAGATGCCGAATGGGTCGCCTTCGAGTGGCGGTTCTCACCGACAAGTGTCGAATGGCGGTTCTCACCAACCAGTGTCGAATGGCGGCGGTTCTCATCAACAACTCGCTAATGGCGGCTCTCACCTTGAATCGATGTCGTATGACCAGTTGATGAACGGCGGCTCTCATCGACAACTCCCGAATGGCGGCTCCTCGTCGTCGTCTGCTCACCAACCGATGTCGTATGACCAGTTGATGAACGGCGGCTCTCATCGACAACTCCCAAATGTCGATTCTCACCAAACGATGTCGTATGACGAATTGATGAACGGCGGCTCCTCGTCGTCCGCTCACCAACCTGGGTCGTCATTCCCGTCCTCCTCATCTCTCCCCCTCCCACCCTCCTTACCCCTCCCGAACCACACACACGCCCTCCAACCACCCCAACCACCCCAACCACCCCAACCACCCCCAGCCCAACCAGACGCCACCTCCCGCCAGCTCGCGCGCCTGGAGCGCGAGATCGAGCGCAAGGACGCGGAGGTGGAGAGGCTGAGGCGGGAGGTGGAGAGGAAGGATGAGGAGCTGGGGAGGGTGTGGAGGGAGCGGCGGGGGGAGGGGGAGTTGGAGCGGGGGAGGGGGCGGGGGCGGGGGGGGGAGGGGGTGCGGGAGGAACAAGGGGAAAGGGAGAGGGATGTAGGGGGTTGGGAGCGAGGACAAGGACGAGAACCAGCCCTCGAGGGGGAGGCGTTAGTTGGGAAAGAACAAGATCATGGGCATGACACGGATGGGGACGGGGACCTGGCGGCGTCGAACCAGGCGAACGCGACGCTGTTTGTGCGGTTGAGGGCTGCGCAGGGGGAGCTTGCGTCGACACAAAGTGAGCTGTCTACGACCCGGGCGGAGCTTGGCAGTAGCAAGGCCGAACTCGGGTCGACGCAAGCGGAACTCTCTACGACTAAAACCCAGCTGTCCACCCTTTCTACTCAACTAACCTCCACCCGCTCCGAACTCCTGTCCGCCCAATCGGAACTCACCTCCACGCGCTCCGAGCTCACCACCTGCAAATCCGAACTAACCACCCTCTCCACCCAACTAAGTACCGCCCAAGTGGAGCTCAGCACCGAACAGGCCCTGCGGCGCGCGGCGGAGGAAAGGGTGCGGGGCTTGGAGGAGCGGTTTGGGGCGATTTTGAGGTTGGCTGGGGGTGGGGGAGGTGGGTAGGGGAGGGGTGGGTAGGGGAGGTGGTGTTTTGTTGTATGTACTAGTTAGTTATTTTGCTTGTTTTGTGTTTTGTTGTGTATGAGTATCCTGAAGGTGGTTAGAATTCTTGTATGCATTGATCAGGTGTGGCGTGTGACTCAGAGCTCTGAGTAAGGTGACAAAGCAAATCATAGGTATCGGTATCGGACTGATTTGTGACGGTTTGTTACTGGTAAGAGACCTCGGCGCCTTGGGAGGAGGTAACTTACCTCCACGTGATATTTTTACGTGACCATTCCACGTGAGAGGCGGGCGGCGCGGCGGGATGGTGTGGGAGGGGTGGCTGGGCTCCTGGTATCCAGAAGAGGTAGTAATTGATAGCTAGGGTCTAGAGTTGACATTGGACCCTCAAAAGTGTTGATTCTCAGGTGTAGAAACAAAATTCTCATGTCATTTTGGCGGGGCGGAAAATGCGCCACATACATCACGTGAGACAGTCATGTGACATGTGACTATTGAACAGTAACTTACCGTATCAATACCTGGGGGTGCAGAGGGGTCGGTAAGATACTGGTAAGATACCGAGGGGGAGGTATACTTCGCCACCCTACCCTATACTGCGCCACCCTAAATTTCTCAATTATCCAATTTTGTGGGGACAAAAGAAAAAACAAACCAGTCAAGTCTGAGAGGCACTACCAGGGGTCGAACCTGGGTTATGGGAATTCTACACGTCGATCACGATGCAATCAGAATCCCATGTGCTGCCACTACACTATAGCGCCGTGTCATGCGGGACGTGTACTTTGAAGATATGTGCATTGCGTGCTTTTTGAACGTAAATTCAAGCAACAAAACAAGACTACGCAAGTATGTATGTATCTACACCAATCATCTCTCATCCATACCAGTACGCGCGCGTTCGGGCGGGTGCATCAGCCTCCCCTCGGGCGGGTTCATCCTCCTCTCCTCCATCCCGGTTCTCAAATCCACCGGCTCCAACGCGCGCGTCTGGACATGGCCCTGGTTCGGCGGGCGCGGGGGCGGTTTCGGGAGGGGCGGGAGGGAGTGCGAGTGGGAGTGGGTGATTACGCGGGCTTGGCCTGCGGCGGCGGCGAGGACGTCTAGAGCGCTTGCCCCGCCTCCCCCTCCCCCTCCCCCTCCGCTGGTTCTTCTTGCGTCTTCACTACTTCTTCTTTCTTCACGACTCCCACCCCCGCCGGAGCCGGAACCGCTGATGTGCGCTGCGGCGCTGACGAGCCGGTCTAGCGGCGTGGTCGTGGTTCGGTATCCAGCGGCGGGGGGTTTCTTGGATCGGGATTTGGATTTGGACTTGGACTTGGACTTTGACTTGGAGGTGGAGGTGGAGGTGGAGGTGGTTCGCCCGATGCGGCGCGCGGCGAGGAGGATGTGCTCGATGCGCGCGTCGGCGCTGTACGTGTCTGGAGGCGCGGGGGCGCGTTTGCGCTTGAGCCCCTCACTGGGACGGTCGTAGTAGTTGGATACGGTGCGGGGGGGTTGGGCGAATTGGGGGTGGTGGTGTTGTTGCTGTTGGGGTGTGGAGGAGGAGGAGGGGTGGGGGTGGGGGTGGGAGGAGGAAGAGGAAGAGGTGGATGGGAGGAGGAGCAAGGGCTTGAGCATGGCTAGTTCGTGCTCGAGCGATGCGAGGCGGGATTGGGCCGAGATCAACTACACGGGGGTTAGGGGGAGAAAGCAAGGGGGAACAAGTCAAACACACCTTATCGCCCCGCGCGCGCACCTCGCTCTCCAGCATGCGCGTCTGGCGGTCCGCCCACTCCCGGCGGTGGCGCGCTTCTGGATCTTGCGGGTTGTGGTCGGTCGCCTGGCGGATGAGCGCCTCGGCGCTGCGCTCCCACCCCTCGCGCTCGCCGGCCCAGCGCGCGCGCTCGTCGGCCATCGTGGCGTGCAGGAGGTCGCGTTGGGTGGTGAGCGCGTGGATGAGCGCGGCTTGGGTGCTGAGGGTTTGGCGGAGGGTGGTGAGGAGGGTGCTTATCTGTGGGTGGGGTGGGTGGGTGAGTAAGTGGGGTGAGAAAGAGAGGGGGCGGAGGGAAGAGATGGGGTGGGATGGATGAGACTAACGGAGGGGGGAGGACGGAGGACTCACCTCGGGCGGAAGGCTGGGGAGGAGAGCCTGGATGCGCTCTTCGTCCTCCTCTTCGTTGGTTTTGACGGGCGAGGGCAAGGGGCTGGTGGGGTAGGGGAGGTCGGCGTAGGGCGGCGTCTCCGCTGCGTCGGGTCCGTGTGCGTGTGGTGGGTGTGAGTCGGTCGGGAATGGGAACGGGAACGGGTGCGGATCCGGATCCGGATGGTAGGAGTCGTCGTCGATCGCCCGGCCCTTCCCCTTCTCCATCCCCGTCACCATCCCTGCCCCCGCGTTCACCATCTCGGGTACGTCGACGTCCATCCCTTCTCTTCTCTTCTCTTCTTCTCTTTTCCCGGCCTGGCTCTCACGTGCCTTTTCTACTCGTCGCCGTCGGTGGTGCTCGGCCAAAAAACAGTCCACCGAGAGCGTGTGTCAAAAAAAAAAGCAGAAGGACGGACCCGTCGATCGTCGTTCGTGTCAAAGCTCCGAGGTGTGAAACGCCAAACACGGCACAACAGGTGGCTGACGCGCGCGTGCGGCACGTGCGGGGACCCGGGGCTCGAATCTCGATGTTCAACGTTTGACGGTCACTTGGCGGAATCGTAACTTACCCGACTTTGACTAGATGAGGTTGACGTTTTGGAGGATGGGTGGCGGCTGTTCAAGAATTGACTGCACGTCGACTAATACTCGCTCGGAATTGGGTGGACGGAAACATGTTGACAGGGTACTGTTGAAAAAATGCCGACGGGGTACTGGGACGCTTGACGCTTGAGGATGTTCTAGAAGTTGAGGAACATTAGGAAGCGGTGAGGCTATGTGTCCACGTCTACTTATGGTGCACGTTTGTTCACAAAGTGTGCATGCTGGGATGCAAAAAGCGAGGGAGTTTGCGATTTAGGTGGGAGGGCCACGGCCCGGGATGTGTCCACGCTCAGAGTGCACGTCTGTTTGCAAACTTGGGTGGACGACTTGGTGCTTGAAGCAAACAAGGTCAATCGCGACTGAGGTGCGAATACCACGGAGCGGTGCACACATAGTTGTAGGGCTGACTCCGAGTCGGACAACAAGTAAGATGCAACAACTCGAGGTCACACATCCATGGGCGGGTGTGAAAGGATGCGGGCGCGGGACAAGGTCAATCGAGAGTCTGATTAAGTGAATACACCACGGAGCGGTGTCCACAGTGCACACCTACAGTATTCATGGCAATGACACATCTTGAATTGAAGCTGTGAAAATGGAAATGGAAAAAATGCAACAACCTGATGTACGTGTGAGCGTACGGTGAGGCTACGCGTCCACGGTTGCATCACGCTACCTCTGTATTCAGTAGTCGGGGTCCAAACTTGGAACCATGTCTGAGTGAACACACGCAGTCCATGGGTCCGTCAGTGTGATACGCAGAATGAATCTAGACCGACCTCGAGGCTAACCTGAGGGAACCAGCAGATGGAAGAAAGAAGGTATGATTTCAGGTTAGTGCCGGGTCCTGGCCCGGGTGTGGCTTGACTCTGGAGATCCGAGGATGCGGGAAAAGATATAAAAGAAAGACTTTAAGCATGGGTGTACCGGTGGGCTACACGGTCCGACTCCGGGTGTGGATTGGATTCTCTGCAACTTGAACTTGGACATCAGTTTTGTCGCTTGAGACAATCAAGATGCAATGAGGAAAATGCGTTCCACAATACAATGGCCCGGGAGTCAAAAGAGTATGTGCACTGCCGACAGTATGCCAGTCGCTTTGGCGTCGCGGTGTGAGATCAGGAATCGGAGCTGGCGCCGGGAAACGCGTCAAGGGATGTGCACTGCCGACAGTATGCCAGTCAGCCACGCTGCCTTTGTGTGGCTTTGCGAGATCCGGAATCGGAGCTGGCGCCGGGAAACGCGTCAAGGCAGATGAATGCAGTGATTGGGAGACGGATTACGAGTCCGAGTCGACTTCTAAGCCCAGAGATGTTGATGCGTTCGAGGACGAGAGGACAAAAAGTGCTTTTAGGTTTAGAGGGAGACTCGAGCCGTGCCGATCAACCACACGGCCCTGAGAGTACTTGAGCTTTGGCCATCATCGCGAGCCGGGAGCGAGAAACAACGTGGCGGAAGCGAAGAAGGACCGATGGGCAGTGGGCAGCTGATCGAGTTGGGCGGGCTTCTTGACGGACGACGACGACCATCATCTGCGTTTTGCTGACGACGACGACGGCCCCGACGCTGATTCGAGTCCATTTGCGCCAGTTCAGCGACTCCACGTCTCCGAGGAAGACGACCACTTCGTCGAACGACAAGAACCGTTCTACTCGTCATCCGCGGCGCAAGAGACGCGCAACGCGGTCTTTTCCGTCTGGTAGAGGTACGCAGCTTTGACGACCCTCCTCTGATGTGTTGACCGACGCGATTCCAGTTCGTTGTTGCCGGTGCTTCGCCTGTCGCGGTCTCGTCGGCAATATCCATCGGTGCGGCTTTTCCCCCGCCTTCTACGCCTGACTTGGCTCATGGCGTCGCTCTGATCAGGTCGTGCGAATCCATCCGGGTCGTTCGCTCTCCCTGGGGCTGCATATCAAGGAACGCCTCGTTTGTCCCAAGTGCGCCGCCGTCCTGCTCTTCCGGGCTGTCCCTCGTGGCTAACAGGTGGCGATCAGCTTTCTACATCGACGTTCTCGGCCTTACGGCTCCTTTGACGCGTCACTTCCCGTTGCACGGTGCGTATCCAATCTCTCTTTGTGCCAGTGCTCAGGTCGGCTCATGGTTCGGTGTAGATCAGCAAATCGTCCCCATTCGTCAATCTGCGAGTGAGCGCGTTGACGAGGTTCGTCGTCCACCTTCTTTCTGCTGCCGATTGGCTGACAATGAGCGCGTAGCGTCGTCTATTCTATCGTCATACCCTCCCACTCCTCCTCGCCGCCTGGACCACGTCATTCTGTTCCCGAAGACTGTAAAAAAATCCCTCGACGACCCGCGGAAGTTCCAACGTCACCTCGGCTTTCACTACCAACTAGCCGTCATATCTCTGCTCTACATCTGGTTTCTCGCCCCGCTGCTCATTTCATTACTGTCTAATGTTCGTGTCCCGTTTTCCTCGCGGCTGTGTGCTTACGCGTCCGCTGTCAGATAATCCAAGCTCTATAATACCAAAGTGGTACGCTTCCCGTCTACATTTGAGAGGCACCCACTAATGAAATGCTACTTGATAGGTCTCGCCGGCTTCGCATTCGTTCCGATTTTCATCAAATCATCCGTCTTTTCGTTGTCTCGTAATTGTTGTAATCGTACGTCTGTGCGGTCTTTGATTTTGACCGTACGTACTGACGCGTTGTCTGAAGCCTCGCTCTCTGTATCTTGGATCCCGCCTGCACTTCCATTCCTCGGAGACTTTGGAGGTATGTTGTGCTGTCGTTTGAGTTCGTCGTCGCACGTCCTGAAAGGTTATGCTACCCGATAGGTCTCGCCGGCTTCAATATTCATCAAATCGTCCTTCTTTTCTGTTGTATTCGTACGTCTGTGCGACTTTCGAGTATGGACCGTACGTGCTGACGCCTTATTTGAAGCCTCGCTCTCTGTATCCTAGATCCCACCTGCATTTCCCGTTCGTCGGAGACTTCATAGGTATGCCGTGCTGTCCTTTTGTTTGTCGTCGCACGTCATGAAAGGTTGCTACTGTAGTCCATCAACTTTCTCCTTTCTCACGGACTGTAACATATCACGGCAAACGTTCATCGTGTAAGTCTTCCTGCCGCACACTCGGTCCTTTGATCTGATGAACTGCGGCAGTCAACAGCAGTTTTTATATCGGATCCACTCGCTTTCGGAATCACTCTGCATCAAATTCATCATCTCGCTTTGTAAACCACGCACCATCGCATCACGCTAAATTATTGTCTATCTATCGCATCAAGTCTCGCTTTCATCTCTCTGCATTCAACGGATCTGGATCTCATATCACTCACGGACGCTTTTGATCTTCACAAACTCGCATTTTCGCTGCTTATCATTGACATCTGCCTTGTAATCTTTATTCTAACGCCACCCGCAACAACACGATGACGGACATATTTCTTTCGCAATTGGGAGGAGGGTCGCCGATGGGGAGTCCGTTCAAAGGGACTCAGGCGTTCAAAGGGACCCAGGAGGAGTGGGGGTCTGAGTCGAGCCAGAATTCGTTCGAACCTGCCGCTGGGACGACTGGGGAGTTCTCGCCGTTTACGAGCTCGCCGTTCGGGTTGGGGATGTGTTCGCCGTATAAGAGGCGGCTGGGGAGCGAGAGTCCCGTTGTGAGGAGGGGGAGCTGGGATTTCGGTGAGCCGGGGGAGTTCGAGTGGGACCTTGGCGGCATCGGGGAGAAGGAGAAAGAGAAGGAGAAGGGGACGCCGATCCCGATTCGGCTGAGTCGGAAAGCGTTTGGGCTGGGCAGTCCGTTGACGCCTGTGCCGAGCGGTGGGAAGAAGAGGAGGAGGTTGGAGAATGGGGCTTGGGATGATGGGAAGGATGTGGAGGAAGAGAGTGAGAGTGCCAGCGAAAGATCGTCGCCTGTTTCTGGGCCGCCAGTACGGGTGATTCGGCAGGCTTCGTCACCCATTCGCAGGGCGTTGTTTCGACCGACCTTGCCACCGCGTCGTCTGGCGCCTTCGTCGCCGTCGCCGTCTACGCAGGACACATCTTCAGCACGTCAGGATATATCGACTGCTCGTCGGGAACCCTCTGTCCGCATTCGAGCTCGGAAAGTTGCGCCGGCGAACTGCGAGGAGTCCGAGCCCGAATCGGAAGCAACGTCTCCAACCGTCGAGTCTCCACGAAGCTCGAGTCTTGGTCCAGAATCGGGCGTAATGCGTGAGCTTCCGGATGGGACGGAAGTCAGGGAGGGCTTTTGGAGGTGGTACAGGGCTTTTCCGCTGATCAAAATTGGTGGTGCGGGCGGGGCTGGGGCGGTGAGGAACAGCAACGTGACGGTTGGGGTGAGTGTGTTTGGGAGGAAGAAGGAGAAGGAGAAAGATGAGGGGGCGGAGAAGGAGAACAAGGGAGCAATCATGATCAGTGAGGAGGATCTTTACACGCCGAGGTGGGTGAAGGGGAAGGGTGCGGGCAAGATGGGGCTGTGTCCGGTTTGTGGAGAGGAGGGGAAGCAGCGGTGGTTTGGGATGAAGTTTAGCGCGTATAAGTGAGTCTTCATTTGTTATCCAGGGCAACGCGGTTTACTGAGGATGGTACCAGCTATCATATGCAGTACGCGCATGGAATCAGCGCTGCGACTGCGCGGCCGTTCGATCCTCCGGTGAAGGTTCGCGTTGGGCCGCCGGACGTGTCTTCCCAGCCGAAAACACAGCCAAAGCCAAAGAAGGCGGTGTCTAATTCAGCATCTCAAATCTCGCGGTCGTCCTCTTCAACTGACTCGGAGCGGAAGGGATCGGTGAGGCTGAAGCCGGAGCATGAGAAGCTGCATGGGCTGTGTGGGAAGTGTGGGAAGTGGGTGCCGGTGGACGGGGTGAAGGATATGATACTTAAGGTACCGGAAATGGTGTGGTGGAAACATGCACGTGGGTGTGGGGGTGGGAGGTGATGACGGAAGTTTCTCAATTTCACGCTTTGTCAAAATGGGTCGTAAGAAGAAGTCTTTCATTGTCCGAGCCAGCAATTTGATGAAAGGTGTCGGAAACGATGCAAGGAGGGTTTGAGAGGCGCTCTCACCGCAGAAACTGTACAAGTCTACAAGAGAAGAAAGGTCACTGAAGAGAAGGAAAATGTCTGTATCCTTTGCTCATGAGTCATGATCTCTTTGTTTACACTCAATGGATGGTATAGGAAGATAAATTATACTCTGATGTGTGTTTAACTCCGGAATCAAGCATGTTGTGTGTTGAGTCACACCCATCAGACATGTTTACATCCCCATTATCCCCACAGGCGCTCAATCCTGGATTACCATCTTCTCGCATGCATCAATTCCTTGGATTATTTACATCATCATCCCCATTTGTCCTTAGTGGACCATTTCCTGAAACATATCATACGTTTGCCCTGCCTGTTGATCCCGGTCCCCTTTCCACCCCAGCTGCTCTGACATGTCTCAACTCTTCATGTTCTACCTCAAGTTTTTTAATATGTCCCAAATATCCAGCCATTATTGTTGAGGATGTCCCTGATGAGGACAAATCTTTTCTTGCAGAATGCTTGTTGATGTGCATGTTTGGAATAGATCTCTAAAAGAGACTATGTAAATCCAAACCTATCTATCCTTATCACACTACTGTAGTGTTTTGACCAAGTGTTCACTGGGTGTTATGTGTTATGCACAATGCTCATTTTGGTAAGTGCTTGTCATGACTCGGCTGCGCCACAAGCGCTTCACCAAGCGAGAGTGACATCCGCGCTAGAGACCTTCACGAGTCTGGTGAATCCCGTGAGTACTCGGGACTCGACTCGCCTCGGGTATCTTGGGGACTCGCCTCGTGAGACTTGTGGATCTTGCCGAGTCAGTTCCCGGCACAAGTCACAGGCAGCAAATTCACAGATGAGCATTACCCGTGAGTACTCACCAAGACTCGTAGTCATTTTCACTTATAATAGAGCCTAGAGAAGCAAGAAAATATATATATATAATACAAGAGATGCATAATTGAGGTCCGAAAGTCCAACGTAATACTATACTACAACATCTTATACCATGGTTGACTGCGAATTTCCGAGTGAGGACGCCAGCGTCCCCCGGGTCCAGGTGCCATCTGACTGTATACTGGGGTGACCCATCCAGTTGGTCTGGGTGTTGATAAATGCCTTGGGAGCTGAGGTGGGCAGCCAAAAGTTGTGAAGAATGTGTCAATGTAAACCTCCGCCAAGGCGCTTTCCAACTTGAGCATCTCCGCCTCCATATATCCCACTACAAAGTCACGGTCCTCCACCCAAACCTCCTTTGGCAGATCTACACGCCAGTTTTGAATCACCCCCCACAGGGCATAAACAAAGCGAAACCGTTTCCACCAGTCCATGTCTGCCAGGCCTTGGTTTGCCTGTCCCAAATCGACAATGTGGAGGGGAGCGGCACCAATGGGAAGGCAGGCACAAATGGATTCATATTGTGTGCGCTGATCAACAATGCGCGTGTGGCGGCTGTTGAGTGCGGCCAGCTCCATCCAAAATCCCACCTCATTCACCTCCCAAAGTATCTCCCGCCCCATTGCAAACCCAATCTCCAGAGTCTCCTCCGTTGTTTGGCCATCCCACGGCTGATCGTACCAGGTGGGACTGTCATTGACAACAGCTGGGACATCTCTCGACGCACACTCTACCATCGCCCCTGTCAGCGTCGGGCCTATTCGTCTATAGCGAGGGCGCACGAGGCAACGACTGGAGAGCGGTGTGAAGGGTGGTGTATTGAATCCCGGGGGAAAGACAACGGTTCTCTGAAGAACTACTCTACTGACTACTGACTCTTTTATACAGTTCCCGACGCCCGACGCCCGATGGGCGCGGGTGCGCCCCTCTGACTCATTCCCGAGTCATCGCACGAGTCATCGCGCCATCCCGCCCGTGATTGGTCGGGAGCGCGCCCTATCCCGCCCGATCCCGCTTTCCCGTCGGCCGAGCTCCGCCACCATGTGCTACCGTCGGACGGCCGTCGGATAGATCCCGACGATGGGCGTGATACCGTTGCTCCCGCCCGCGCAGGCGTCGCCTTCGATCGGCTAGGCGTCGGTGGCGCAGTCAAGTCATGACAATATCCCCTCTTCAAGGCGCATGTCCCCATGGCGCGAATCTTAGCGCGACGCTGCGATCGGGACTGACTCCCTGCTGGTAGAACGTCGGCTACGATCCCTTCGCTCTTCTTATAAGCCCGGAGAAGGGCCGGTGCTTGAATATCCGCTTCGTACGTCCAAGTGTTCTCCTCTAGGGGGTATCCTTTCCATTTGAGGAGGTATTGGGTCCGTCCACGGAACTTCTTGTGCCCCACGATTTTCTCGACTTCCCATTGTTCCTCGTCATCCACGATGACGGGATCGGGTCGCGTATAGGTCTGGTGAGGGAATCCTTCGATGTAGGGTCGGAGGTAAACCGTGTTGAAGACATTGTGTATCTTGAACGAGGCAGGGAGTTGAATGCGATACGATGCCTTACCGATCTTCTTCAGGACTTTGAAAGGCCCGTATCGTTTATCGGCGAGTTTCATAGAGGGACGATCGATCTTGAGATTGGTGGTCTCGAGAAGTACTTTGTCCCCGACTTTGTAGTCCGGATCCGGTCGTTGTTTCTCGTCGTAAAACCTCTTCATAGTGGCGGCGGCGGCCGTCAGGGCGGCGCGAGCTTCCTCCCGAGCCCTGTCCAGGCGAGTGACGAACTCGTCCGCACTCTCGTTCCGGGTGGCGGTGCGGGGTTCCGTGCCTCGAAGCGGGTTGATGCCATACATCAGTTGGAAGGGGGATTTCTTCGTAGACGAGCTGGCTTTGTCGTTATAAGAGAATTCCGCTTGGGACAGCCAGGATGCCCAGTCGTTTTGTTGGTGATTGGTGAAGACGCTGTACGCAACCTGGCGAGTTCGAACAAGAAATGCTGCAAGCAGCGATATCTCGAGGGAGGCTTCGCAAACGACTACCACGATGCGCGCAGCAAGGTCGAAGGCTCTGACAACGCTTCGAGGGTGGCACAAAGGTAACCGAGGGTGGCACAAAGGTGACCGAAGGTGGAATGAAGGCAAACGAAGGCAGCTACTCAACGAGAGTACGTCGAAGACCCTCTTCGACGCTGCTGAAGCCTCAAAACTGATTCCTTTGGTATGGTGGGGAAAAGTAAAGTATATTCCCGTCTTCCGACGGTACTAGTATCTACCTCGGGGCCCTTCGGACCCTGATGGTTGTACCTACGGAACTATGGAATGATATAAATCCTATCTACCTTCGAAACCCCGATTTGCCGTCCTGAGGTCCTTCCGAAGTCTGGTGAAACGTATCCGAAGCCTCGGCCGTCTGTTGCCTCGGCCGTCGGTCCGGTAGTGCCTTCGACTGCCTTCGAAGGTCCTCAGAGTTCCTCCAGATGGGTGTGGCGTACAGTAGGCCTGCGCGAGGTATCCCGGAGGATGCCGAGTTACGGTTCGGGGCGTCTAGAAGCGCACCGAGCTGTACATCTCCCCCCAGGCAAATTTCGAAAGTCGGGCCCTTGGTGACCATCCTTCCGTACCCCTAAGACCCTCCCACACGTGTCGGTTCCTCAAGGAAGGCCTCCGTTGTATAAAAACGCCAGGTCTCTTTCGGGGAAAACAGCACCATCATGCCTCGTATGCCCTCCGTCTACACCAACTCCGGACCCCGCGTCCAGAACTCTCAGACTGGCCGCGGTCCATCGTTCACCCCTCAAACCTACAGCGCAGCCTCGGCGCACAACTTGCGCGCGTTTACCTCCGCCCAAAAACACCTGTGGCGTATCCGCGCCGACGCCACATTCTACACCCGACTTCGAGAAGGACCCATCACGGCAGTTGAGCTCGACCGCATTCGGAGCTTCTTCACCGCCTATGTTAGTCCCCCCTTCCTTCGTCCTTCATCGGGTATCGAACTCATCCTTCCTAGAAGGCCATGGAGGAATGCGTTGAGAACGCCGCCCGGCGCCGTTGGGCACTTCCCGACATCATCGACTCCGAAGTCCTGGTAAAGACCTTCATTGCCGACCTCACCAACAACTACTGGAGGGCCGAATTTGACAAATTGAAGGTTGACGACATTGGGGTGGATTTGAGGCACATTGCAGCCCGTCGTCGTCATTTCAAAGCCACCAATGCGGCTGTCGAGGACTTCGCCGGGGCTCGAGGGATCTACTGGTGGAGCGATGTCTCGGGCCGAGTTGAGTTTTCGGGATATCATCCTGACGAGGCTGTCGATGAACCCATGGCGGACGTCGTTGAAGCTGGAGAGGATGTTATTGAAGCCGGAGGAGACGAGTCTGGGGATGATGAGGTGGTTGAACTGGACTTCGAAGGCGGGCGCGTTAACAAGGGGCCGGATAATGTAGAGAGTTCCCAGTAGACACCCTGTGCCTCGTGGGGAATGCGGATAGAGGACGCGGACGGGAAGAGCTCCGCCAACTTATTTGTCAATCCTTGAAAACCCGAAACCCCGAGATCCAGATATCTTGACGTGCCTTTCTCCCATCGATGGCTGATTCATCAATCCGTCGAAGGTATAAAGTCTCCCTTGCAAGCCTTGTTGGAACCTGGCGCGCCTTCCCTTGACACCGATATGTCGATGGTTGAACCTCCCCCGAATGTTCACACTCCCCGTACAGCCCCTCTGTACTTCCCCTACGACGCCTTCTTCGAGGCTCGCCGCGACACCTTCCCTATCAACACCTCCGCCCCCGTAGAGGGGTCAAAGGAGTGGACGCAGCTGATGAGCCGTCCTTCCTTTGTGAACCTCCAGAAGTTCGAAGCTGAAGAACTGAAAGCCCGCGATGCCACTCTTGACATCCTGAACGCTCTCTTCGAGACCGAAGGCGCCGACCTTGTTGAGGTCATCTCGCGAGCCCTTAACCACGCCGTAAGTCCTCCATCCCTTCCTTCCTTCCTTCTCTCCGCCCGATCTCAACCTCCACCATCCTTCTTAGAACGCTGCCCGCGATTGCGCCCATCGCGCGGCCACTCATGGGTGGTTGGTCCCGGATACCACCCAACTCTTCTTCGACTCCTCCCTCCTACTCTCCTCCATAACCGACCCCTACTGGTATTCACCCTCCTTCGGTCAGATTCCGCGGTTTGGGGTGCGAATCGGGGAGATTTTCGAAATCCGTAGCCAGAAGGAAAACCTCGCACGCCGAGTGGCGGATTCTCATCCCGAACCCGCCCCCCAGGGACCTCGCCACCGTCGTAACCTTCTTCAGGAGGTTCGCGACTTCCCGTATCCTCAGATCAGCATTCGTGCGAGACACCCCGAGTCGGCTAGCTACCGCTGCAGTAGCCCGGATGGTCTCGAAGGCTCGGGAGAAGGGTCCTCCACCCCCGAATCCTTCCAAAACATGTCCGATCCCGAGTTATCACCTGACGACCGGGAACCCGAGCTATACGAATGGGAACGAAACCCCGGGCTGGAGTAGGGGATTATAACCCTGTCGCTGTAGAGTACCCTCCTTGTCGTAGTACCTGTGTGCCCCAACCTCGAACCGTGTTTCTTGAATGAGCACCCGTAGGACACGGCACGAGTTTCTTAACCACGCGTTTCCCCTCGGAGCTCGAAACTGTGTGACGGCTAACCTACACCCAAAGGAATAGGTCCAGCGGATGCGTATTGCGCCACACCACAGACCCCTCGGTCTCGATAGCCCCTACTGCGCCGGACCTTTTAGAAGACTTCTTCTGAAGGTTATCTGCACCCGCGCAGATCTGCTGTCGTAAGAGCGGCGCTTAACAGGCGCTGAGTCTCAATTCCGCTTCTTTGACGGACTTGGTCGTTTTTCGATTCTTCCCTTTGCACCCTCATCCTAGAATGTCGACTCCGGCCTCATCCACGCCCGTACCTCCTGGAAAGTTTCGCCTGACACGCGCGTAGACCACCGACGCTCTGGTCAAAATCTTCACCACCCAGCTCGGCGTTCGCCTCGCCCAATCCCCTTCCATTCCCGACATCACCCTCCCCCACGGTCCCGCGACAACCAGCACCGCCGCAGACGCTTTTGTCTCCGCCATCGCCCGCCATTGTGGCGCCATTCTAGCGAATTTCGACCGCGCTCCTTGTACCTTGGACGTTGCAACCCGCGCCGCGACCATGGAAAATGTACGCGCCGCCCTAGAACAAGTAGGCAGCGGCCTCGTGCGCCATCTGGTCCCCGACTGGTTCGATTCCCACTGGGTCGCACTATGCGCTCCCTGGTTCGAGGGATATCTCAACTCGGAGACATCCAGACGCCAAGCCGAGGAGGACGACGAGGCCAATGCCCTCACTCTGGCTCTTCAAGCGGATTTCGAGGACCATCCAGGTCCTGATCCTGCGTCCCCGGGCCCGCACGCTGCTGCCACCGCCACCCGACCTCATACTCCCGGTACGTGTTCTTCCTCTTTTTCCCCCTCGCGTCTTACATCTCTATCAGCTCCTTCCGACACTTGCACACCCCACGCCAAAGTCGCACTTCCCCTCGTTCGATATGAACCCCTCTTCTCCCATATCTCCCGAGACCAGACTCCCACACTGCCCGCCGGCCCTTCCACCGAACCCACGCCATCACCCACTCATTCTCGTGACCCCTCCCCCGCGCCGCCCCTGCCTGCGCATGGACATCGTAGCCCGTCCACCGCCTCCAGCGAGGATGCCGACGCCGACGACGATGACGAACTTGACGAGATAGACGAAGAAGCGGCCGACGCCGCCACCGCAGACTCGGAAAACATCCCTCTCGCCCCTTTCAAGTGGAACACCGCCTGGGGAACGCCCTTCCTTAAGCTCTACAACCTACAGGCTGCCGACAACTTCCCCACCGGGGAGCATTTGCAGACTTGGATCCAGCAGGCGCTTAGTGTGGGGGCGCTGTACGTGAGTCTCCATATCCCTTCCTTCCCCTCCCTCCGCCCGCACTTATCACCTTCATCTTACCCAGAAACTTCCCGAAGGCGAGCGCTGCGGATTTTGCGTCAGGCTCGGCGACGAATGCATCCTCCCAATCGGGATCCCCGTCAACGTCAACGTCAAGTGCTCCCAGTGCCGCTCTGGCAAACGTCCGTGCCCTTTCATTAAGGGGGGACGTTCCTTGCCGACGCACCTCCGCATCCCCGTCCTTCCGGTCCCGTCACCGCTCCCAGACGAGCTCAAACCCGTCGAGTTCCCTGCGCTGAACCCCCTACGTCGGAAGAAATATCCGGACCAGGACACTTCTGATAACGATGACATTGAGGTCCTTCCTTCCGACACCGAGCTCCCCCCACCTCGTCGAACACGCCGGAGCCAGCCCCAACCGAAAACACAAGCCCCCTCAAACCTCCCTTCCGCCCCCATCAGCGAGATGACCGCCTTAACCGCTCCCCTTCTTCCTCGCCTGAATGACCTCCCCCTCGCCGAAGCGACCGCTCTCGTCGCCGTCCAAAGTCTGCAGGCGTCTTACAACCTTTACTTTGAGAAGGTGCAAGAGTGCGACTCTCAGCTGAAACTCTGGAAATCGACCCGCGCCCGCGCCGCTGAGCATGTCGACGATCTTACTCACAGGATCTCCCTACTCCTGCCCGGGCTGCGCCAATTCCATGCCGACGTTACCGGTCCGTCCGAATCGGCTCCCGCCATGGCTGGTGACTCTTCCACACCCGCCCCGGTCCCGGTGAAAGTCGAATCAGTTGACAAGGGGAAGGGTGTCGACCCCCGCGAACGTCCTCCCCCCGCCGTTGTACCTCAAAAGCGTGCACATCGCGATGCCGCCTCCTCCTCCAACAAGAAAGAATCCGCTAGCACCGCCAAGCGCCCGAAGCCGTCTTCGCCTACCTCCCCGGCTCAGTTCCCTGCTCGATCCCTTGCTCCCGGGCCCATTGCGTCTAGAAGGTTGAAGAAGAGGAGTTGAAGGGAGGGGGTTTTGGCTCGGATTTTGTAAATTCTTGTACTTGGTAGAACCACGTAATCATTCGCCCGTCCTTCTTGTACCATTGCATCCCTCCCGACCACAATATCAGATGTTCTTGTTGATAACGGTGTCGTGATCCGATCCAGTTCAAAGAATCGTGGCGATCTCGTATCACGGCGATTGGACACTTCTGTTACATAAACAGAGTTCGCCGCTCTAGGTCCTTAGCGAAATCCTCCATCCGTTTTCTCTTTATCCCCCCCGCTATGCATGTGTTCGCCCCCAAGGGAAGGCTCACGGAGAAGGACGGTTTCCCGGCGCAACTCTCACTTTCCTCGTCCGTTCGTTATCACGGTACTCCTTCGCAATCGTCCACCGCACATACGAACTGATCAATCCTCCCTAGACGCTGGCGATACTTGGTCGAGCCCCGAACTTATGCCATTTGCCATTCATCCCAACAGCAACATTCGTCCCTCCGAATGGGAAGCGCGCTGCAAGGTGGCTGTTGCGCGCGGGATCGTGATCGTGCGCCTCCTTCTCCACGTCTGCGTTTCCATCACCCCATCTTACTTCTGTCAGGACCATACTCCTACACCCGACCGTTGTGACAACTGCCGAACCGTCTGGGGGCAACCTTTCGCCTGCAGTGTTCCCCGCCACACCGCTTTACCTAGCAAGTGCGCGCGCTGTGTAAGGACAGGAAAGAACTGTTCTTTCCAACGTCTCCGCCAATACGCCGGTGCTTGGCGGTATGAGCGAGAAGCACGCCTCCAGGACGACTTCCACTACCACATTCTGAGTTATGCCCCCCTTACACTTGATCGTTACTCCCCCCGCGAGACCCAGGCGTTACATGACGCACTCCAAGATGCCCTATCCATCGAACGCAACTTACTCGCGCAGGCTGACGAGCAGATCAGGTATTACGAGGCTGCACGGAATAAAGCTAGTGAAGCCCTTGAAAGTCTCCGCCTTATCCTTCCTTCCTCGGCACTCGGTGGGGTCGAAATGGTCTCTTTTGACAACGGAAGCGATGATTCAGCCGTAGAGTAGACCTTACTCATGTATTCGTTGCCAATCGTAGTATGTCTGCGCGAGACAGAGTCTTGTGGCGCGTAGTAGCGCCCTTCGTCCCCCCCCCCCGAAAAAACAAAACGACTGAACTTCAGGGAGCAAGCGGCCGAGCCGCACCTTCCCGTCACTGAGAGCAAGCGGCCGGGCCGCACCTTCCCCTCCACGCCTCATCCTCCGAGAGCAAGCGGCCGTGCCGCACCACAAAACGACTGAACTTCAGGGAGCAAGCGGCCGAGCCGCACCTTCCCGTCACTGAGAGCAAGCGGCCGGGCCGCACCTTCCCCTCCACGCCTCATCCTCCGAGAGCAAGCGGCCGTGCCGCACCTTCTCTCCCCCCATTCAATTTGTGACCTCCGCATGCCAGACCAGCTATCGGGCCTCACCGAAGCCCCCTACCGCCCTCCTCGCCCTCGTCTAACAAAGAGGAAGGTAGCCGCCATAACTGTGTGCGAACCCCGCCTCACTACTTCGATGAATAGCATCGAAGGGACAGTTCACCCGGCGAAGGTGAAGACCGTCACCATGACCGTACCTCGGTGAACCTCACCGAAGGGACATCTTCGCCTCACCAAAGCGAAGATAATCGCCATAACCGTACGCAAACCTCGCTTCCATACCCCGATGAACGTCACCGCATGGGCACTACCCGCTACCAAAGGTGAAGACCGTCACCATAACCATACCCCGGGGAACCTCACCGAAGGGACATCTTTGCCTCACCGAAACGAAGATAATCGCCATAACCGTAAGCGAACCTCGCCTCCATACCCCGATGAACGTCATCCAATGGGCACTACACACAACCAAAGGTGAAGATTTTCACCATAACCATACCTTGGCGAACCTCACCAAGGGGACACCTTCACCTGACAAAGATGAAGGTAATCACCATATCCATGCCTCAGCGAACCTCGCTGAGGGGGAGCCACCACCCGCGGACCATTGGGTAGTGACTTCAGACACTGTCTACCTTGATGAACCTCATCAAGGGAACAACCCGACTAAGGGAGACGAAGGTGGTTGTTATAACCGAAACCCGATGAACGCCTGTCGGCGAAGGCCGTAGTACCCGATGGTATGACCCTCGAGAAAGGAATGAAGGTTCTTTGAAGTCCGTCGAAAGCGTGAATGCGGAAGCAACATTGAGCGTATATAGTACATAGGAAGAAGTAGTGGGGTATTGCCATTCCTAGTCCTCTCCTTCCTCGATAGACTCCTCTAAACGAGACAAATCCGCTGGTGAGAAGGCGTCATTCACCAATATGTCGGGTAAGGGAATGTTAGTCCGTTCCACATAGGGCATGACGCGGCGTGCTGCGACTGGACGCGCATATGGGGTACCGTCCAAGTCGACGATAATGTAGGCTCCTCCCCGAGTACGAGACAGCACGAAAAGAGGGCCAAAGTACCGTTCTTGGAATTTGCCGCCGATGGTACCATCCACCTTACTGTTTCGAAGTAGAACAATGTCCCCGCGTTTGAAATCGAAGTCCACGATTCGGTTTCGATGGGTTTCCACCCACCGATCGACCGCCTCCAGTCGGGCCTTGTGAACACGAGCCCTCAGACCCTCGAGCTCCTCGCCTCGGTACTGAAGCGCTGCCGCCCGAGTAGCAATAAGGTCCGTTCGGGACAACGGAGCCGAAGGAGGGTCCAGAAGGAAGGTAGCCTCGACGTAATCGAAGGGAAGAATAGGTTCAACACCCGTCGTCGCGCGATACGGGCTCATGCCAAGTTGCCTTGAGACCGTGACACGCTCTGCCCATAGCATAGCATAGAGGCAGCGCCACCACCACTTTGGATTGCCGCGAGCGATCTTGAAAAGGCCTTCCCTAACGTCGAAGTGCCGGTTCTCAATGACACCCTGCGCCTGGGAATTGTACCCTGAGATGCGAATGTGTTTGATGCCGTACCGGCGCTCCAGGACTTCGAGAGCCTTCAAGTATGGTGGTCCGTTGTCGGTAACGATCTCCCGCAGCGACCCCCAGCGCGAGATGAGTTCCTCGTAAATGAAGGAGGCAATGGTGTTGGCATTTTCATTCTTGAGGGCACGAGCCTCGGGCCACGCCGTGAGGGAGCATCGAGCGTGAATGACCGCCTTGTACCCATTCGAAGGTTCCATGAAAAACGTGTCGATATGAGCCTTCGAGAAGAGAGGTGCGGGGTAGGCAACGACGGGGGGTATATGCCAATGTTGGGTTTGCCGAATCTGACACCAATGGCAGGAGCGAACGAACCACGCCACATCGGCAGTGAGATGGGGCCACCAGAAACGAAGGAGCAGGTGTTGCCGAACCGAGAAGATGCCTTTGTGTCCGAGCTCGTCATGAGCCATCTTGATGAGTCGATACCGACGGAGTTTGGGAACGACAAGCTTGTGACGAAGTTCGGGATCACGACGCCAAAGCTCGTCATCCTTGAGGAAGAAATCACTCGAATAACGGACGAAGGTGCGAACCTGAGCATCCTTCATTTCCGAAGGCATGACCAAATCGTTGAGAAACTTCCGGACTTGCTCGAGGCGGGCTTCCGCACGCCGTCCTCGAGCCGAAATAGGGATTACCGGGGTACCATCGGGGTCCGCAGGGTCCATCGGTGGACCGGCGGACGCCGTTTTGAGAATAGAGACTGGAAAAGGAGAGACCGCGCATGTGCGCGTACGAGAACAGAAGGGAAGGGGATTGAGAATATGAAGGAATGAATACCGATGATCCAACCAGTCAGGATCATCGGGTTCGGAGACCTCGCCTGGAAAAGGTCGGCGTCGAGACAAGCCGTCGACCCCATGAGTGACGCCTGGAACGTGAACAAGCTTGAAATGAAAGAGGAGGATGCCTGCCACCCAACGGTTGATGGTAGCACTAGGGTTCATGTCGGGGTTGTTGAGCATTCCTTTAATAGCTGTAGCGTCGACTTCGAGGACCAAATTTCGAACCCCAATGATCCACAACTGGATTGCCTTGAGAGCACGGTAGACGCCGTAGAGCTCAAGCTTCGGTTGGCTGTAGTTGGACTCCCGAGTGTTCATTGCGATAGAACCACACCGATTGAGGTAACGAAGCTTCGCGTCTTTCGGATCCTCTTGAAGCAACGCGAAGCCCACAGCAATAACACTGGTGTCAACTGCCAGAATGACTGGGGCATCAGACGCGTAATCAAGAGGACGGAGGGCAGGTGAAGCCTCAATTGCCTCCTGAAGCGTGCGCTGGGACTCGGTATGAAATGGTAGCCATATGAAGTCGGCGTCCTTCCGAGTGAGGTCAACGAGGGGACGCGAGATAGCAGCGTAGTTCCAAATGAAGTTTCGCATAAGACCCGCCGTACCAAGGAAGGCCCGAACATCATGAACATCGCGACATGGCCCCCAACTAAGGATCTTCGAAACCTTCGAGTCGTCGGGGATGCGGCCTTCGTAGGTGCAAGTGTTTCCGACGATGACGGCTTCAGGTACGCAAAGGTACGCCTTCTTGCCAGACCATGTGCATCCGACGTACTTGATGCGCTGGATGACCCGGTTGAGGTTGAGGAAGTGTTCCCATACAAAACGGCGGATGCCTGGATTTTCCGGGTGAAGCTCGTATCCTCCATCGGGGAGTTCATACCGCGTCGAAGGTCCCTTGACACCGGCATCGTCCAAGAATGGTATCGTGACATGAGGAATTTCGTCCTGAAGGGTATACGTGACGTCGCCATGCAAGACTTGGACCGAATTAGTCCAACCCATGGGTAACTTCGTCAACCGAAAGGTCCCCAATGGAGTCTGGAAGGTAGTATAGTCCCGGGAACGCCAATGGAGGGTACGTTGATCAAAAGCAACATAGAGATCGAGAACACCGTAGCAAGCGCGAGCACCGAAGGACTCTGCTAGTGTCTCGACGAAGGGTATAACACCGGCATCGCGTATGGTGACTGCATTAAGGGGCTGGAGATCGTGAACAATACGAAGGGAAGTCCCGTCCTTCTTGAGCACCGTAAACCACCTCGAACGATAGGAGGAGTTGCTAGGTTCGTATGCCCCCGAAGCAATCTTGTCGCGGACGATCTTGATGATCTGTTCATAGAGACCAGGTGGAATGGGTATGTTTCGGTGTACCCACGGAGTGTGCTCGGTGACCGGCATGGTGATCGGAGGGAAGAAGTCTTCCCGAAAGTGACCTTTCTGGGATTCGTCCCAGGCAAAAGCACCTTCTTGAAGCATCATGAGGTGGTGCATGAGCTTTCGCTCCTCCGGCCAAAGAAAGTCGCCGGGATGAAGGCCGTCGATGATTTCTTTGTTTTCGAGGGTGTACCGACCCGTCGGGGTGAATTCGGGTGGGAAGGGGGAGAGACTCGGAAGGTCCTTCAACGGGTCTCCTGTGATGTTCCGTTGCACTCGAAAGTGCTCCGGAAGGGTAGCGGGAACTGGCTTGGTGCGATCCGCAACCTTCTTGTATTTGGTAGCAAGGATTCCAAACGGGGTATGAGGGCCCTCGCCTTCGGCGAAGGGGTTGATGAGGGTTTCCAGTGCCGTCGTGTATACTGGATTTTCGACGAGCATCAATGCGTACGCCTGTTGAAGAGGTAGCTCGGTGAACGGAAGGACAATTTGTGGGCCGCAATGTCCAGTGCTGGGGTATCCAACGTCGTCCCAACCCCCGAAGGTAGCTGCAGCAAGGACAAACGCGCGATCGGAGAAAGAAGTGGAGGAACTATCACAAGAGAGAGATTCGGAGACGAGAGATTGAGATAAAGCAGAGAGAGAGATAGAGAAGCCGGGTATTGAAGCCGTATCCTGAATGGAAAACGGGTCGCTAGCCGGCTGAGCGAGATGTGGTGTCCTGTTCGAGTGTTCCGTGGCGAGTTGTTTGACCGATATTACGAATCCAATTTCTTCCCCGTCTTGTAGATCCATTAGTGTCTAATCGGGGGTCGAGTGGAGTGAATGTGTGGTTTCGAAGATACGTGACTGGTTTCGGCGCGGTCCGAAAAGTGTGGCTCCCCTCGGTCATGGGTAGGGATGGTAACTACGGCCGACGAATTGGGATCCGTGATGGTAAGGAGCTGGTCCCCATCGTGGAAGTCCTTCAACGAGCCCTCGGTGAGGATGGTGAAGGGTCTCCCCATCAAGACATCGTAGGCCGCCCCTCGAATGACATGCACTTGAAGGTAGATGGTAACGCCAGCTATTGTGAAGGGGACGTTGTGACACATTCCGAGGGATCTGTCGAACTGTCCGTTGGCGGACTGGACTTTGACAGTTATGGTGTTATCGAGGGGACATCCGATCCTTCGCCAGACAGTCTCGGACATCGCCACAAGCTGTGAACCTCCGTCGAGTACCGCCTCGACCTCCCATAAGGTGTCGATGACGGGAGTGATGGCCCGTAGGGATGCCGACTCGGCTGCGACAGTAATGGAATCCGGAAGCGACTGAAGAAGGGAGGTATAGTAGTCCTCAACCTTCTCGATGGCCGTACGGTCGTCCATGTCGGGCAAGCCAACCGAAAACACCTGCCCTTCCTCAACACCTTCGTCGAAGGACTCTTCTCCCTCGATGCCGAGCAACTCCGAGAGGAAGGCCCCCAAACGAGCTCCGCCAGCCTCCGGGTCCATTCGACGGGGTGTAATCTTGTCGCGCAGCTGCCGACGAAGGTCTGGGGAAACTGCCAAGACATCTGCAGTCGTAAACTCAGACTTTCGGTCCAGGATGGCTCGAATGATACGATCGACAGCCGTAGGATCCTCAATAGGGGCCGTGGTCCGGTACTGCTTCCCCGATTCCCTTCCTGGTGCGTTCTCTCTGGCCCTGGGACCCGCCTGGACACCCTTCTCCCTTGGTGACGGTTCCGCAGAGGGACGAGGATCCGGAACATTCGGCGGTTGACTAGGTGGGTTTGCAGCACGCTGCCGAGGTTCGATGAGGTGCCCCGGATGTGGTGGAACGGGGTAGCGACGTTCCCCAGATGGTAAAACTTGCCTATCTGGGTGTCGAGCTGGAATTGGAGGTGCCGGTGACGCCTTCTCCGCCTCTGGACGATGACGAAGGCGGTCCTTTGAAGGGTCTGAACGTGCCTTCGCAGGATCGAAAGCTTTTCCAGCTTCGGGTGGGTTCGCTCTGCCGGCAGCACGAGTAACGACGTTGTGGGCCGAAAGGAACCGATCCTTCCCTTCAGACACCTGCTCACAAGTAGCTTTGAACGCCGCCATCTGTTCGTCCCAAGGGGCGTTGGAGGACAGGCCAAATGTAGAAGCCGCGAAAACCTCGGCAGGAATGGTCTGAGGTCCCGATGCGGATGGACCACGACCTGAACCAGTAGTGGACCCGATTTCTACAAGGAAAGATTGTGCCGAAGGACCATTGGTGTTACCCGATTGAGCGCCGCCATTCGAAGGTAAGGATGCCGAAGGTGGAGGATTCCTCTCGTAGAAGTTTCGAATTCGAACGAACGGCGCTTCGCGTCCTGGCGGGAAACGGCTACCATCCCTCATGACAGCACGTCCATCGGGTCCGTTACGAATGAAACCTTCATTTGTAAGCGCCTTGAACTCGTCACAACTTTCCCAGTTGGAACAGTTCTTCAACCGGCAGAAGCCACAAGAAGGCTCCAACGGGTTTCGATACGGCCCTCCGCGTCCTCCTTGGTAGTTTCCGGTCTCGCCTTGGTACCCTCGACCTCCCTGGAAGTTTGTGTTCTGATAGCCTGGTCCGCCACCGCCATAATCGTTGCTCCGATAGTTGTTTCGAGGTTGCGGAACGGGAGCGGCGAGTCGTTCTACCAGGGTGTTCACCGCATTCCCCAACTTTTCAAGAACGAGAGCCGAGGCGTCCTTCTCCTCAGCCTTTACTACAATGGGTGCTCGAAACCCCGACGAAGGTAGGGATGTATAGACGGGGTTGGGTACCGCAACGGCGTCGTGGGCACCTTCGGACCCCGGTAAGACCCAATCGGCAGCTGAGATGATTTGGGAAATTTTGTATGGCTTCGAAGGTCGGTGGTCCGGGTATTTGGTGGAGAGTCGAAGTCGGACCTTGGCTTCGAGGTCCGATCCTAGCCCAATGAAGCAAGCCCGGGACTCGTCTGCACGGGATATCTGCTCATCTTCTGTCAGGGCATCAACCATATGCGAGAAGGTCCGAGCGAAGGCCCCCAACTGCTCCCTAGTGGTTATAGGTCGGTCCTTCGCCTGACGCCGAGCGTAGGATTCGAGATCGGCGGGCTCATAACGGGTGGTGACTACTGAGCCGGGGTAGAGAGTATGGATGGCTGTTTTGAAGGCATCCCACGTGGGTGCAACGGCAGCGGCGCCAGCCGAGGGTGCTATAGGTCGGGCACAACGCTCCCAGGCACGCCGTTGGTCCGCCTTGATGTAGTGAATGGCCCACTTGATGTAATCCGCATCCGTCGAGAGTGACTTGTCCTGGCAAGTAAGCTCCACATTTTCAAGGTAGTCGGTAAGGTCTCGAGGGTCATCGGAGAAGTGGAGAGCATTCCTTGACCCTCGAATTGGCATGTGCGACGTAGTTGTGGTTGCCATGATAACCGGAGGAAGTGATATTGGAGGAGGAAGGATATTTTGAGATGAAGGGACGTGAACTGATGATGAAGGGAATGCTTCGGCTACGTTGTGTCCAAACAACTTGGGGCTCGAGGGTTCTGAGCCTTCAGAAGACGACTGTTCTGAGGAGGAGGGTTCGTAGTCAAGGTTTTGGAAGGTCCTCCGTGGTTTGGTTGATACTGCAAGACGTTGGAAGCTCGAAGTGAGGTCCCGTAGCTGCGCAACAAGGTTCTCCTCAGTGCGTGGGTTCAAAAGGGGTGGTCCAACCCCTGGCGTGGGTGCAGAGGATGAAGCGGACGGTTCGGCGCCTGAAGAGGGCTCCGACGAAGGGATGGAATGGGATGGAGGCAAGGGAAATGGTCCTTCGGTTTCCGGAGCGGAAGTGGAAGCCTGGTCGGCCTGTGTATCAGATGCCGACGGGGTTGCCTGCGGGGTGCGCTTTAGGAAGCGACCTCGAGCGTCTCGTTGAGCACGTTTCGGGGCCAGAGCCTAGCAGCAAAGTGGTGTGTTGTGGTTGAAACCCCCTCGCGGTGGGCTCCACTTGTACGCAACCTGGCGAGTTCGAACAAGAAATGCTGCAAGCAGCGATATCTCGAGGGAGGCTTCGCAAACGACTACCACGATGCGCGCAGCAAGGTCGAAGGCTCTGACAACGCTTCGAGGGTGGCACAAAGGTAACCGAGGGTGGCACAAAGGTGACCGAAGGTGGAATGAAGGCAAACGAAGGCAGCTACTCAACGAGAGTACGTCGAAGACCCTCTTCGACGCTGCTGAAGCCTCAAAACTGATTCCTTTGGTATGGTGGGGAAAAGTAAAGTATATTCCCGTCTTCCGACGGTACTAGTATCTACCTCGGGGCCCTTCGGACCCTGATGGTTGTACCTACGGAACTATGGAATGATATAAATCCTATCTACCTTCGAAACCCCGATTTGCCGTCCTGAGGTCCTTCCGAAGTCTGGTGAAACGTATCCGAAGCCTCGGCCGTCTGTTGCCTCGGCCGTCGGTCCGGTAGTGCCTTCGACTGCCTTCGAAGGTCCTCAGAGTTCCTCCAGATGGGTGTGGCGTACAGTAGGCCTGCGCGAGGTATCCCGGAGGATGCCGAGTTACGGTTCGGGGCGTCTAGAAGCGCACCGAGCTGTACAACGCGGAGGTACTGTTCCAGTTCCTGATTGATACGTTCCGTCTGTCCGTCTGTCTGTGGATGGTACGCGGTGGATGCTCGCTGTTTGACGCCAAGTCCTTGGTATAGTGCCGTGGTGAACTGGCCCACGAATTGGCCTCCTCGATCACTGATGACACTTATCGGGAATCCGAAGTCCTTCCAGACGTGATCCTGGAACAGCCTCGCTGCTCCTTCTCCCGTAATGTGAGTGGTGGTGGGCATGAACCTTGCCATCTTCGTAAATCGGTCGACCACTACCATGATGAAGTCGTATCCGAGGGACTCGGGGAGTTCGACGATTAGGTCGACGCTGATATGCTGCCAGGGCGCCGAGGGGATCTCGTTAGGTTGCAGTTGTCCGACTTTGAGTTGTCGGGACGATTTGGTCCTCTGACAGTCGAGGCATCCGTTACAATAACGCGCCACGTCTGCGTATAGTCCGGGCCACCAATAGTTCCGTAGCACTAACTCCGTGGTTTGGAATCGTCCAGGGTGGCCCGCTATTGCGGTGTCGTGATGTTGCCGCATGATTCGTTGGCGTAGTGTGCGGTTGGCCGGGACATAGAGTAGTCCTTCTTTGGTAAGGTATCCTCCCTTATCTTCTACGGTCTTCCCGACCATCTTCTTCACTTTCTCCTCCCACTCGTCCTTCGCGGCGATTATTCGGTCCATAAAGTCGTTCCCTTCGGTGGCGATCGTGACTTCATCCATTGCCCGAATATGGTTATAATCGTCGATCGAGATCGGCGTGGCGAAGATGCGGCTGAGATATTCCTTTTTGAGTAATACGGTGTCGCGGTTGTCGTCCGCCCCCCTCTCATGTCCTTGTCGTCTCGACAAGAGATCGGCCTTTTTGTTCTGCGCCCCCGGGCGGTGAACCAGCGTGAAGTTGTATTCCGCCAGATCGAGTGACCACCGTGCCTGGCGGCGATTAAGCTTCTTGGCCTGCATGAAAACTTCGAGGTTCTTGTGATCCGTCAGGATGAGGGTTGGTTCCGGTGCTCCGAGAACGTAATGCCTCCAGTCGGCCAGGGCTCTCATGATGGCCAACATCTCCTTGTCGTGTATGTCGTAGTTTCGCTCCGCGGGACTCAGTGATTTGGACATGAATGCGATGGGGACCGTCTTGCCGTCTTGCTCCTGGCTTAAGACGCCCCCCGTTGCGAATTCCGATGCGTCCACCTCGATGCGGTAGCGACCCGTTTGTGTTGGGAAGTGCAGGATGGGTTCCGAAGTGATTCGTTCCTTCAGATCCGCGAAGGCTTCCTCCTCCGCGTCTCCCCATCTCCAGGGGATATCCTTCTTCGAGAGGGAGTGGAGGGGCTTTGCTACCTGTGCAAACCCCTCGATGAACCGCCGGTAGAAGTTGGCGAATCCGAGGAAGGATTGGACCTCTTTGACGGTTCTGGGTGTGGGCCACGCCCTAACACCCTCGACTTTGACAGGATCCATACGGAACTGTCCGTTCCCCACAATCAGTCCCAAGTACTCCACTTCTGATTTCTCGAAATCGCATTTGGATCCTTGTACGCTGAGATTGTTGTCTTGAAGGATGCGTAGGACCTCCTTCATAACCTGTCGATGTTCATCGATGCCCTCGGTGAACACCAGGATGTCGTCCATGTATACGATCACCTTGCCGCGCAAGATCAAATCGTGGAACAGGTCGTTCATCATGGTCTGGAATGTCGCCGGACTATTCGTTAGTCCAAAGAACATGACTAGAGGCTCAAAGAGTCCTCGGTTGGTGATGAAGGCGGCTTTATGTTCGTCGCCTTCGACGATGCGGACATTGTTGTATCCCCACCGAACGTCCAGTTTAGAAAACAGCTTCGCGTTTCGTAGTTTGTGAAGGACGTCGGAGAGGAGGGGAAGGGGGTACGAGTTCTTCACCGTCATGGTGTTGAGCTGGCGATAGTCTTGGATGGGGCGAAGGCGCCCGTCTTTCTTCTTGACGAAGAAGAATGGAGAGGCGTAGGGGGATTTGGAGACGCGGATTCTCCCTGACTGGAGGTGTTCTTCGATGAACTTGTCGAGTTCCACCTGTTCGGAGGGGGCGAGGGGGTATATCTTCCCCTTGAACTCCGTTGCGTCGGGTTTAAGTTCGATAGCGTGGTCCCACTTCCTACGCTCCGGCAACCGATCGAACTCGGTTTTCTCGAACACCCGTCGGAATTCCTCTAAATATTGCGGGGGAACGAGTTCTTCTAAGGGCGCCTCGCCCTTAGCTTTTGCTTGGTCCCCCGCTAACTGGGTCGATTTAGTGGCGAAAGCGCGGATTCGTTCCGCGTCGAGCTTTCTTTGCCCGTACCGATTCTGCGGGACGTCCCACATCTTCACGACTAGAATTCGATCTCCCTCCTCGAGATCTTCTTCATCTTCTTCTCGCCATACGCGGCGAGCCTGGCGTCGTTGACACTCTGGCGGACACCTCGTGAACGCCAGGGTTCCCTTGACCCAGTCGACCTCGGGATTATGCTTTTTCAGCCATTCGTATCCCAGGATAATGTCGACGTCGCCGGTGTTAGTCACTGCGAACGTGAAAACATCTTCGTGTTCGTTGTCGGTTACGACCCGCAGATCCACGATCTGCTCTATTGGCCCGTTATTGTTGGGGGTTCCGTCGACGTTGGACACCGCGATGGGGCGTGGCAGTCGTTGGGTGTCCATTCCTTCGTTTTCGGCGAAGTCTCGATTGACATAGGCTCCGGTAGCTCCGGAGTCGATGAGGGCGACCACAGTGAGGGCCTTGCCACTATTCAGGAATTTGAGGGTGATGGGGATTTTCATACAGCGCCCCGGGCGTGTAGATCGAATCCAACGACGAGGTTGTCGGAATTCCTGGATAGCTGCTTGGGCGTGGCGGGAGTCCAGGCCCAAGATGTCCTGGACCGCCTCCTGGGTGACCTCGGACTCCCTATCAGTCCGAGCGTATTTCCGGAGTACTTTGAGAGCTTGGTGGGGGTTAACCTGCATTTCGTGCCAGATGAAAGGGAGGGTCCCGCGGACGTGCTTGATGGGTTTGATCCGCGAACTTCCCTTTTTGGCTATTTTGTTCTTTCTTTCACGCGAGGGTTTTGGTTCGTCGAAGTCCATGGGATCGGATTGTTCGTTACTACTGTCACTGGCTTCAACAAGTAGACTACTGAATCGATTGGTCCATGGACCCGAGGAAGGGGGACTGGAAGACTCGCTCTTCACTCCAGTCCCGCGCCAAAACCCTGCTCCTGCAGCGTCTGAGCGAGATCCTCTCGTTCTTCGTTGCTAAGACCTTCTACGAGTCCCTTGACGGATTTGCGTCTCTCCGTGCAATTCCTCGCGAAGTGCCCGGATTTCCCGCAGTTGTAGCATTTTAACGAGGCCGCGCCTCGCGTTCTGTCAATGCTCATGGGTTCGCCTTTTCCTCCGTAGGTGATTCCGGTGACTGGGGGATTGTTGATTACTGTCGTAGTACTAGGACGCGGGAAGTTTTTGGAAACGAAGGGGGCAGGGTTCTTGTATCCCTGGGTGGAGGCCGTGCCTCGATTAGCGTCGAATCGAGTGGCGAACTTCTTGTACGCATCGTAGGTCTCGGGGATATTCTCCATTTCGGTGATGCGTTCAACCAGAGAGGAGTCCAGCTGGTGGCGTAGGAGGGAGATGAGGGCATCGTCGTTGAAACCTGTGTCGGCTTTGTACTCTTCGAAGTCGATGAAGAAGGACTGGGCGTCCTGTCCTTTCTTCTGTTTCAATTTCTTGATCTCCTCCTGGGCGATCGTCTTCGAGTTGGTCCCTCCGAAGGCTCTTTTCAAGGCGTCCTTGAAGTCCGTATAAGTCAGGTATGGCTCCTCTCCTTTCTCGTAGAGGGCGGTCTGCGTGCTGGCCCATTTGATAACAGCGGGCCCCTCGGTCATGTACGATAGCGCGGCGAACACTCTGTTGCGCGCGGTTTCGTAGGCTCGAGGTTCGGAGGCGAAGAGGATGTGGAGTTGGGAGAAGAACGGCTCGATGCCGTCCGACTTCCCGCTAAACTTGGCCGGGGTCCCGAAGCGCGCCTTGGATGCGCGATGTTGCGCGGCTTGCGCCTGTGCTTGGGACGCGGCCAGCTGGACGCCGCTGAGCTCGCTGATACGCTGAAGAAGTTGAGCGTGGAGGTTCGCCACCTCGTGGCTCCTGTTGATTTCGTCCTGCGCGATGGTAGTGATGCGCTGGTTCAGATTGTCGAGGGCCGTCCCTATGCCACTGAACATGCTATGCAGCTCTCTCTGCTCGTTGGTGGGCTCGGTGGCCGGGGCCATAGGGGCGTCTTCGGTGCTCATAGTCGTTGGGTCGTCGAAAGGGGAGAGAACCGTATTGTCAGCGTCGGGCCTATTCGTCTATAGCGAGGGCGCACGAGGCAACGACTGGAGAGCGGTGTGAAGGGTGGTGTATTGAATCCCGGGGGAAAGACAACGGTTCTCTGAAGAACTACTCTACTGACTACTGACTCTTTTATACAGTTCCCGACGCCCGACGCCCGATGGGCGCGGGTGCGCCCCTCTGACTCATTCCCGAGTCATCGCACGAGTCATCGCGCCATCCCGCCCGTGATTGGTCGAGAGCGCGCCCTATCCCGCCCGATCCCGCTTTCCCGTCGGCCGAGCTCCGCCACCATGTGCTACCGTCGGACGGCCGTCGGATAGATCCCGACGATGGGCGTGATACCGTTGCTCCCGCCCGCGCAGGCGTCGCCTTCGATCGGCTAGGCGTCGGTGGCGCAGTCAAGTCATGACAGCCCCGGGCCCAAACTTCATCTCCTTGCCTCTGATGCCGACGTCCGTGATTGCCCTTTCCCTCGCCTGGAGGGTTTAGCAAGCCTTGTCCAATCAACGTGCACCACCCCTGATGACTCATGGCAGGGGAAGAGTCCAATTGAGCAGCGCTCAGTGCCACGCCGCGTACAGAGAGCCAGTTTTTGAGATACATCAGAATTTTATCATTCCCATGCAGCGCCGTGAAGAGGTCGGGACGTGGCATGAAAAAGCGTTCATCGGGTTTGTTGATGCAACGCAACGGGGAAGCATCGATACGACCAGCAGAGTCTAGCCATACAGAGACCAGAGGAGGTAGAAGCGTATGAACGCTGTAGTCTAACTTTGGACGAGACTCTGCATGAGGTTGAGTGAAAAGATCCTTAGATCGAGTACTTCAGCTTACCTTGATGCATGCGAGAATGAGAGGACCTTCTGGAGGTACGCACAGTCAGTGTAGAAGTGGAGGGTGGAGCCAAGACGGGACGTTCAACGCCGCAATTGTCATACTTGAAGGGAGATGTGAAGTGTCCTTGGCGTGCTTTGACGTCACTGCAAATTGTCGAGTACTTTGCCCCACTGGCTGTTGGACCCTCCCAAAGAATACCATCATTACGAGCGGGGAGGTCGGTGATTACAGAAGTTGGCTCAGTGATTGATGTGAGGGAATCAACGGGGAAAGAACATGCAAATTTCATGTCGCGAACAACCCAGACTGGAATCCCAGTGAGCTGCAGACGAAGCGCTACGCCTGTGTTGGACGTGAAACAGCCCATAAAATCCTTGCAAAGGACGGAAGGTTTGTATTCCTTCCTCTGTCCCTCAAAGAAAGGGCGCATCGTAGCAGTAAACTGGAGTGTCGCAAACATCTCGAGCACAATCCACTGGAAATCTCTGAGTGCAACAAGGAAACGGGGGAACGCGGTGGTTTGATGAGTGAGCTCGGATGCCAACAATTTTGACACCAGGAGATTGAGGCGCCAATTATGCCGGATGTCACCTAATTTGACCGGAGAGGAGTCTGGGTCGAAAAGGGTGTTCAAAGTACTCATTGTGAGGTGGAGGCCCTCAGTCAGGTAGCGTGAGGCCCGCCCAAATCCGCGGCGGAAGCCTGTGTCCTCAACCTACTCGACGTTCGGACGGGGATCAACCCAGGCCACCCACAACTTGTCGCCAATCTTTGAGTCAGAAGGCTGCCTCGCCAGAATGCACGGGAGATGGGGGGACTTCTTGGTATACCATTGAGGCCACAAGCGGGGATCTTCAAGACCAAATTGGCCGTCCGCACGTGCGCGTACTATTTGGGAGGCGCGGACATCCGGACGTAGAAGGTACAATGCGTTGGGGGTAGAGATGATGGCGGGGGGCGTTGTTGAGGACCGCAGCAAACTTGGCTTGGAAAGGATTGACAGTGTCTGTACAAATGTATGAGTTCAGAAATACAAATAGTGATGCTAGAGATACATACCAGGAACAGGCTCGTTGAACCCCAAGAGCTGCTCCGGACGGTCCAGAAGCTCCTGGTGAGCAGCGCTGCGAGGAAATGTGCGTTCGGCCATAGAGGAAGATCTAGCAAGCATTAGCATGTAAGATCTAGCAAGTATGGTGTTATGCAAGCAACACACACCAGTTGTGGATAGATATGGACGAGGCTGCACTGAATTAGCATCCGGGATCCAAAAGACGAGACAGGGAGAAGCATCCGCCCAGGCTGCTCAACAAATTGTCGAGACCGCGCAACCTGACAAAATTGTCAAGCCGCCAATCAGCTAGACGGATATTTGGGAATGGGACTCGCGCGCCTCATTGTCCGTCATTGGCATTCATCGGCAATCCAAAAGGCGAGGAAAAAAAAAGCTGCCCGACAAAATTGTCAAGCAGCGCAGATGACATATTTTTAAGCCGCGGGGAAAGGGACCAAGGGAGGAAGAAACAGAATAAGAGAAAACTTACTAATACAGAAATGGCCCGCTTGATGACGCGGACACGGCAATTGGGCGTTGTCTTGGGTTTGGTGTCGGGGCAGGCAGCTGGCGGCGCAGGATAGGCGCAGGAGTTGAACGTTCGATTTGAGAACTCAACAGTTGCACAGCCTGACAGATTGGGTCAGCTGACCGGCTGGCAGGCAGTTGGATTTGGCAAATTTCGCCAAGTCCACTGCTCACCTTTGACTGCCAATATTCTGCCACATCAACCTCAGCGTCCTGCGTCTGCGCGCCCAGTCTATGCGCCTGGAGACTGACGTAGGGCACAACAATTTACGTTGTGCCTGCCAGTCTGACAATCTGTCAGCTGGATTGCTTCCACCAGCATCTGCTCCCGCCCGCCCGCCTCATCATCCCGGCACCCTCGCCTCGAAGGCACACCTGCGTGGGAACTTGGCGTTTGCCCCCAACTTCCCACGCTCACGCAGCGCCTCCGCGATGCCAGTCTCCCGCTATTGCGCCCATGCCCAGGTGCGTTAACGTGTTGTCTCATCTATTTGCACTCACTCAGGCAGGCTACGCTCATTTGCCACGCTCTTGAGCTAGGACAACGAGGGGATGACGAGATCGTTGTCTTCTGCCAACGGACAATTTGTCAGTTGGTTTCATCTGCCCGCCACGTCAAACGAGCACGCGCCGGACGCTCTCAACCCAGGATTCAACTCAATCAGCGACGACGCCTTAATCAACGACGCGTCGTCGTTGTTGCATACAGCGTCGTCCTTTGGTGCAGAATCCTGATATTTGTGCTCCGCTTTCAGGATCCACCCTTGTCAACTTGCTCTCCCCGCCGCGGCCCATCACCCGCGCTGCCCGCCGCCCCAATGCCCAGGTGCGTCAACGCGTCAACGCCTCTCATTTCTCTTCACTCATACACTCCAGCTTGCTGCTACCCAACACGTCGCCCAACCAGGCAGCAATTATTGTGACCAACGTCTTCATCGTCCACACATCTGGATGTCAACGAGCAGCATGAACAACATTGCGACGCGTTGATCTACGCCTTCTTGTAGAATGACATGCTGTTGGTCCCCAATGAATCTCTTGTTTCACCTCCTCCCCGTCCCTTCTTGAGGTTCTCGCAACGCAGAGCCTTCCCCATATTATTCATCTCCCATGGTGTGATAGTTCTCTAGTCCTCTGGCTTCTTCAGAGCACCTGTGGTTTGGATTCTTCCTGTGTTTGCGTCCCCAATTGTCAGAATGGCCTTTCTTGTGGTTGTAGAGCTGAAATGACTGACTGGTACCTAGTACGCTCAGCGGCGGCACGCAGTCAATCTCTATTCTTTGCGCAATATCTTGCAGCTTCTTTGTTGCTGGCGTGTAACTCCTTGAGCTCTTCGACGCTCATTGTTTGGTTCTTACTAAGAGATGAGCAGAGTAAAGTTAGACTCGTTGAATGGCGACAATCAGTACTCACCGAGCCATACTTGCCCTCGCGGCTGCCTTGGCCTTCTCTTTTTTTTCCCTTACTGCCTGAGCAGCTTGCTCCTCCTTCTCCAAGCATAGCAGACGTTCCCTTTCTTTGGTGTGCAACATCTTGAGTGTTAGTGGATGTTCTTCCCATGTCTCGCAGAGTTTGGCAAAGTACTGACAAATTTACAATTTGCAGGCGCCGTGGAGGTCGTGGTCGCGCTTCTCCTTCCATGCACGGTCTTTGGTACGTGCCATTGGGACAGATTGTGGTGACAAATGATGGTGTTGATTATTGACACCTCGAACTACCGTTGCTTTTCCACTCACAATCCCACCACCAAATACTTCAGAGAGCTAGTCCTAATAGCTTTCATTATTTACATTGTAATTTTTTTTGATTTTTTTTTGATTTTATTAGAGTCTATTGCGCCTCGGTGTATGTAAGACTATCTACTCTGTGGTATGTAACTGTCAAGACCGTGCCCCAGACCAAGTCAATCGGATGTCCGAAACCGGATTTCTCGGTAAACACAGCACAAGCGGTGCTCCGAGCCTGTGAAAGAATAAGCGTAGAAGTGTTTAAAAGAAAGAAAAGGTAAAAGGTTTACCTATTCTGTATTGGCACGTGTTTCCACACCTGCAATCCTATGGATTCCCGTCAAGCGGTAGTCCGGCTATCCCTCGGTTGTGGTGAGAGTTGCAGGGGGCCCGGTCTTGAGGATTGTCGGTGGTCCGGCACCAGGGCTGCCTGCGTTCAGCAGGTTGGTCCCTTGAGTCGAGCCTTGAATCTGGGGGTCCGCCAAAGAAGAGCAAACCCGGAGGAAAGAGACAAGTGATGAGCTCGGAGGTCCGTAAGGACAACACGAGTTGGAGAATGTAAGTCTTGGCCAATGAGCGGAGTTCCGCAAGTTGAGTTCAGACAAGAAGAAGAGATGAAGACTAGACTGGAGCGTCTAAGTTGATATTTGAACTGAGGAAACATAGGTAAAGTACAAGCGCTTAAATACTGGACTGAGTAGGTAGATGCATAAGGAGATAAGTAAGATCACAAGCGGAGGTCCACATATATTGGGCAAAGGGCAGCATGGTCTGGGTCAAGGGTATGGCAAGTTTGGCGGTAGAGATGCTGAGTAAAGGATCACATGCGGAGGTCCGAGCGGCCCGGCTGGACTTGGCAAGACTTGGCGAGGATGGATGATTAATGGGGTCACAAGTAAGTCAGAGATCCGGTCCGATCCTGTGTCATGACGCATGGATATGACAGTAACTATGCTTGTGTTTAATGTGACTAATGTCTATTCTACTCTACGCATTGAGCGTTACACTCTGGCTTTTCTTGACGGACGCCTCTCCCAGTTTTCAATGTATATAAGGGTAGGGTGGAAAGGTTGGGATGTGGTACAGGTCGCAGCGCGTGGTCTCCGAGGGGTTACCCTGTTATGAGACGGCCATCTGCCGTGTACTCGCGGTTTGGGTTATCGACAAATCCGCGTTCTTGGGCAATGTCTACATGGTCTTTGCCTTGGCGGCGGCAGCGGTGAAGTGTCCTCTTGGTTTTAGGGATGGGTAGGTCTGGCATGTCGCCCCAGAAGATGGCAAATTGACGAGTTGCACCTACAAAGCGAATGAAGTGCGGAAGTTGGGTGGGCTCTGTGAGGAGGGATGCTAGGGTGGCGTTTCCGTCTCGCGTGCGTGTGGCTCGCATCAACGTGTTGCGCGCCTCTGCGTAAGCGGGGCAGTGGAAGACAAAGTGGTGGACCGTCTCGGTGGGGTGGTCGCATTGCTCGCATGCCGGGGATTTGACAACACTGATGGTGTGAAGGTGTTTGTTGAGCGGGGCGTGTCCTGTTCAGAACTGGGTGACTATGGAAGCTGCTTTGCGCGGTACTTTGTCGATGAGTTTGGCGTAGCGGGAGGATATCTCCTTGGGCGTTCCCTTGTCAATGTCTCGGAATTTGGCGCGACGTCTGGACTTCTGCCATGCGGCGTTGTGATGACTGTGTATGGTGGTGAGGTAAACGTGTTTGACTGCAGTGGAGGAGATGGGAAGGGTCTGGTGAAGGATGTCTGGGAGTTGCCGCTGGGGTGATGATGATGATGGGTCCTGCGCCGCTCTTTTTGCCTCCTCGTCCGCTGCTTCGTTGCCTGGTACTCCGACGTGAGCTGGTATCCACCGAATTCCAATCCTTGCCCTTGGGTGTTTGCGGAGGAGCTTGCTGTGCTCCTTATGGACCTCGTCAAGGAGGTAGTGCGACGGTGCCGTGCACCGTAACTGCGTAGCGTCGATTGTTGGTTGACTGTCCACTGCGTACATTGTAATTACGATGCAATATATGTATAGAATACCGCAAATTGGCACATTCAGTGAGAGGCTAAATGATCACACAAGGATCCGGGCCTATCTCCTGAGCTTCGATGTGTGATATGTCACTGTTACAGTGACTTTTTTTTGTCGCCTTCTACTCTCAACCATGCCCTCTCTGGATTCGTTTCCGTCGGCTATCGCACGCGCTACGACTCAGACCGCCACTGGCATGACTGGACATGACAATTTGTCAATCTTGCCCGCCTGACAATGCTGTCAGGCGGCCATGTCTCCAGGCCTCGTTGGACAACAAACGCCTCCCGGACTTTCAGACGCGCACGGAGGTGCATAGGCTGGCATGCCCAGAAATGACGATCTCTGTCATCTCTGCTGGTCTGACAATTGTCAGCCAGTTTGCACTCTCATTGGGTCGGAAGACTCCACCCTTGGATTTAACAACAGACCACTCCATTGCATGGCCTCTGCCCTGCGGATCCACTCGCAAATCCACTCGCAAATGCGCTGTAAATTCAAATTGTACGCCCTTTTTTATTTTGTTCTTTCTAACACGCCTCAGATGGCTTGGTCAGGATTATGCATCATGGCGAATAAGTCATTATTGTCCAGTCAAATCGCATTGATGAGCGGCCTCGAACTTCCCTCAGAGTCCTTGGCATCGCCTGCAGGTAGTTTTTTTCTCTCCTATCTAGTTCCTGAGTCATTGTTCAACCGTCTATAAGAGATTGCTGTGAGGTTCTGGATCTCTAGTTCACATTTGTCAACTACCACTTTCATCCTTTCTGCAATGTACCGCCAATCTATGTCTCGCCAGTTATCCTCGACTTCCCTTGTTGAGAAGCGCAAGCGCGCGGACACGGTTGTTGCCCTTGGTAAGGCTGTGACGGCCAAACCGCCCCCCAAGCGTTCCCGGAAAGCCTCCACGTCATCTAAGAAGGGGAAGGCCAAGGCTAGGAAGGGGAAGGGTCGCCGTTGCGCCACCTCCGATGATGAAGAGTCTTTGGGCTCTGAGGAGGACGGCCATGGTGGTGGTGCGACCGACTACACTGCCTCCGAGCCCGAGATATTCCCCGACTTGCCAGATCTTGTGACTCTCTCCGACGATGAAGATGAGGAGGAAAGTGATGATGGCGACGGTGGTGATGATGATGGCTTGCAGGATAAGGCTTATTAGGAAAGGCTTTTAGGTTCGTCTCTTTTACACTACTCATCTCAATTTCTTCTCACTGGGTTGCGTAGATGTGAAACGCAAGAAATTCACATCAATGGTCTACAAGCACTTCTAATCTGGATTTGTCGACGAGAGGAGTAACGGATTCACTCAGGTCTTCATCTGCAAGTCGTACGTGGTCATCTTGGAAACCTTTTTGTGACACTAACTTTTTTGTAGTACAAATGTTGAGGTTACGCATTTGTTCAGCAATGCCACAACCAGCAACCTCAAGCGTCATGAGAGGAATTGCACTGGGAACAACGGCCAGACTTCCCTTGCGCCATTTGCTCATGGATCCACCTACACACCGGGGCGCCTTCATCACTATCTTGTTGAGGAGGTAGCCACCTACCACCAGCCATTCACCATCGCCAGTGATCCGCCTATATGCAAGATTATGCTTATGTTCTGTCCCGATGCACGTATTCCTTCCGAGACGACTGTCTCTTGCAACACTAAGGAGACGTACAACGTCACCAAGGTTAAGGTTATCAAACAATGACAAACATCTTAAGGTGAGCTCTCTTCTTCAACATGCCTGCTGTCTCTGGCTCACAGACCTTGCAGGGTGTGCGTGGCAAGCTCCACACCATCTTCGATGGGTGGGCGTTAGGTGGCAAGCGCTCCAGCCAAGGAGTCGGCGTCACCTTCTTCAACGGCACCAAGATTGAGACCGTGAATCTTGACATGATTAGGTATGCTTCTTATCATGTTTTAGCCTGCTATCTCATATTAGTTTGGTAGTCTTCACGAACGACACACAGCGGAATATCTGGCAGACAAGACAATTGGCTGCCTTGAGAATTTTGGCATTGCCGACAAGCTTCTTGGATTTTGTGGCGACAACGCCAGTGTTAATCCGAAGATGGTTGCCGAGGCCATCCCAAAACTCCCCATTGATACTCACGCTGGCGGGGATACTTATGTTGGCTGCTCTGCTCATCAGATCAACCTTGCTACCCGTGTAAGCTGATTATGTCCTTTATTTTGTATCATCTGATCTGGCTCCAAGCGGTCATGCGTCAATTTGTTGGCAAGAAGATCTTGAACAATGACGAGGATTTCAACGACAACGGCAATATTTACTTTAAAGAGGACGTTGATAAGCCTGACCAAGGCGAGCAAGACGTTTTGGAGAGTGTTGACAGGGCAGAGGAGGAGGCTGAGGAAGAGGAGTTGGAGGAGTTGTTTGCTGCATTGACTGAGATCAACGACTTGACAGATGCCAATAAGTCGTTGGGGCGTGCGGCTGTCACAAAGGTATGTTATCTACAAATATTCAACGTATCCATGGCCTGATTTTCCTCTAGATTATGAAGATTGGCCGTTGAGTTTTCAACACGCAGCGCATGCAGGAGGAACTCCAAGCTCTATGTGTCAAGTGTGATGTCCCATCCAAGAAGATGATTTGGGCCGTCGCCACCCGGTGGAACTCTCTCCACCCCGTACTCGAGCGTGCTATTGAGCTTTGCCACCCTCTCGATTGTCTTGTTGTGGAGCCCGAGTTCAACCGAGTGAGCAAGCGGGCAATGTTGAAGTTCAAGTTAACAACTGCGGAGTGGTCAGTCATTGAGCAGCTGGAGAAAGTGTTACATGTATGCTCTATTTGCCAGACTGAGTACGTGTACATCATCTAATGTAATAACCCAGATTTTTGTCGATGCATCCAAAGCTTTGTCCAAGTCAGGCACCCCGCTCATTCATCAAGTCATTCCAATCTTCGACGCTCTTGTTGATGAGCTTGACAAGATCATCAAGGACAAGTCGTACAGTCCCATTGTGCGCGCTGGAGCCGTTTGCGGGTGTATAGTGATGCTGAAGTATTACAGTTGAACTGACAGCAATCAAATGATACGTATTGCCATGGGTATGATTTTGCTATTTGTGGGAGTCCATGTTCTTACCACTACTTTCGACAGTGCTACATCCGAAATTCAAGACTAGGTACTTTGAGAGTCAGGGCTGGGAGCGGGAATGGATCAACAACGCTCTTGAGCATGTTTGTGAAGAATGGGCTTGCTATTGCCCTGCAGACAATGCACCGGCTCCTGCCGTAGTAACTTCAAAGATTGGTTGTTATTAACGGCATCTTCCTTTTTAGAGACTTTCACGAGTCCTGACTCAAGTAGACTCGGACTCGCGGCCGTGAGTACTCATGGCTGAAATCTATGCTCGCAACTCGTGAAAGGACTCACGCTACAGAGACTCGAGTCCCGTGAGTTGAGTACTCACGGGTCGGACGAGTACTCGTCAGTATTTGAGTTGTTGTGAGTACTCGCATCTGACTCGCAAAATAGCGTTCATACCCGACAAATCCCCCCGCACAATTGTGCAAGGGGCCTCAGCCGTGTATGAGTATGCTGAGGGGGACCTAACAGACAATGGTGTGTGTGGGTGGAGGTGCTGGGTACAAGGGTCGTGCTGAGCTGCTGAGGGGTGTGGGGAGAGTGGTGGCAGAGTTGTGTGGGGTGTTGGTGATGGTGACGGTGACATAGATAGTGCCAGATACCTAGAGAGTAGTTAGTCTAGATAGATGGTGTCAAGTGACGCCATCATATGAATGAAATATGGTAAGGCATACCTTTCTGTGCAGCGTTGTCTGCAGACGCGCCACACATTGTCTTCCCGCCACCTCCGCTCTCGATGCCTGCTCAATGGCTGGCAGGAGCCTCTACCACAGTTGTCGGTGTTGGCATCCACGTCGTTTGTCGTCGTTCGTCCGCTGCTGCCCTTTTGAGGGGCTTACGCGGACACAAACCGCCGTTGCTAGGGCCGCAATGCCCTAGCAAAGGCAGTTGGATGTCGTCCTAGCCCTCTTGTGGGGCATCTGAGAGTTGTCCAATGCCAGCTGACGGCTGTCAGGCTGGCGTGGTTGACAAATTGTCAAGCCCCGTGGTGGTGGTGAGAGGAAGAGTCGAATCAGTCAATCTGAGTCGATCACAATCTCGGGATCAGAGTATTGATCCCGGAGATTGTAATTTAATGAACGGCGAGCGTGCGCCATGCGTACTGTACGCAAAATCTCCGAGGTCATTGACCATTGGAGCTCGAAGCGAGTCTTTGTGAGTACTCGCGATGAGTACTCACAGCACTGAGGACGTGCCCACGACTCGTGCCGGGACCCAAGCTGGCAAGATCCGAGAATCTCACGAGTTGAGTCCTCGGGATCGCCAAGGCGAGTTGAGTCCAGAGTACTCGTGTGACTCTTGAGACTCGTGAAGGTCACTATTCTTTTTTTCCGCCTCACTGACTTGCACGTCTAGCACAACCGTTTTGAAGATGTTGAAAACTATACCAAGAATGCGAACAATGATCCCCTGGAGGAGTATCTGAGTAATCCACCTGTTCATTCATGCTCAAATGCCTTGGCGTACTGGGCGTCTCAACTTGATCCGGTTGATGCAAAGGGCAACATCAAGGTAACGGCTAGTGGCGCTTTGGCCCAGATGGCTCTCGACTATCTTAGTATGCCAGGTATGTGCTTCATCTCAAGTCTTCATAGCATTTACTCATGATTCCTAGCTACCTTGGTAGATATCAAAAGGCTCTTCTCCCACGCGGGTCTGACCGTGACCAAACATTGCCACAACTTATCGGATGAATCAACTCGGGCGGCGGTGATTCTCTGGGGTTGGTTCAAAGCTGGGTTGGTTCCCGAGGCGGAGATGATCAAGATCTTCAATGACAAGTCTTTGCGCAAGATGGGTAAGGGTAGCAACGATGATTCCAATGTTGACTTGGTAGCATAGTTGGTTTTTGTATCAATATATTGTGTATTTGATGAGTCTTACATGAGTACTCTAGTGAGTATTTGCGAGTACTCGAGTGCACTCGAGCCGTGATGAGTACTCAATGGAACCGCGAGTACTCGACTTGTGGGACTTGAGTCTTTGGAGGACTCAGTTCTTATGTGAGTTACAGTTCCCTTTTACTACTCGAGTTGGGACTCGTGAAGGTCTCTAATCTGATTCCGCGCGGGCGGGATCGGCGCTATCACACCCATCGTTGAGATCTACCCAACGGCTGTCCGGTAGTAGCACATGGTGGTGAAGCTCGGCCAACAGAAAAGAGGCGGGATAGGGCGCGCTCCCGACCAATCACAGGCAGGAAGGCACAATGACTCGGGGATGAGTCAGATAAGCACACCCATGCCCATTGGATGTCGGGCGTTGGAAAATGTCTCAAAGGGTCAGTAGTTAGTAGAGTAGTTTTTGAGAGAACCATTGTCTTTTCCCCGGGATTCAATATACTACCTCTTACACCGCTCTCCAGTCGTTGCCTCATGTGCTCTCGCTACAGACAAATAGGCCCAACACTGACAGTGCTTAAAATTGGGGTAATTGCCTAATTGGGACTGCACACCATTAGATGGGCTAAAAATTACCATTTTTCGACTATTGTGCCTTAAATTTTAGCCCGTTATGTGTTACACTGGCTGAGGACATTGAATTTTCTGTAGGGTTTTAAAGTCCGGTTCAGTGACTTCAGTCCAGTTTTTTACCCCCAGAAATCCCGGGCTGGACCTGGATTGGTTCACTGAAATCCTGAATTTGACTGGACTCTGTACTTGAACCAGTCCTAAACACGGACTGTTGCTGTTACCGGTCTTTAACCGGTCCTAAGACCGGTTTAAACCGGTCTAGCAAAGACCGGTCCGAACCAGTTAAAGACCAGTTTGTGTCATGACTTGGTTGCGCCACAAATGTCTCGCTGACCAAGGGCAGCGTCCACGCCGACGGAAGCGACGTTACTGCGCCCATTGTTGGGATTTATCTGACGGCCGTCCGACAGTAGCACATGGTGGCGGAGCTTGGCCGACGGGAAAGCGGGATTGGGCGGGATAGGGCACGCTCCTGACCAATCACGGGCGGGATGGCGCAATGACTCGTACAATGACTCGGGAATGAGTCAAATGGGCGCATCCGCGCCCATTGGGCGTCGGAAAATGTATAAAAGGGTCAGTATTTAGTAGAGTAGTTCTTTGGAGAACCGTTGTCTTTCCCCTGGGATTCAATACACTACCTCTTACACCGCTCTCCAGTCATTGCCTCGTGCGCCCTCACTATAGACGAATAGGTCTGACGCTGACAGTTTGAACTAGCAGTGAGCGCAGCAAAATAGGTGGTTAGATGCTGGATTGAACTCGCTGTCAGGCAGACATTAGCATACCCAATTCCACTGTGCTATTGTTCTTCTTGGTGGTACCAATGCGGGGTACTACATTGTAAGCACACTTCGTGGCACACAAAAAAAATAAGTCAAATAAATTAAGTTTACCATTGTCACAGTAAGATACACATCAAAGTAAGTTTACTATTTTCACAGTAAGATACATATTGTCAAGGCACTACAGGGAAAAGACGAAGTCCACGGTGCCAACAAGTCTCCCGGTCTTTTCACCACTGCTCTCTCTCTTCATCACCAGCATCAAAGTGAAATTTCTCCTCTGTCTTGAATTTATTGGCCACCCATCAAAACAAACCCCTGGCAGTGTACTGGGTGATCAAATTACATTTCTCACCAGGCTGAATGGGGCAGTTGAAATGCACGACAAGGGCAGAGGGGATGTAAATGGGACAACCTGGAGGAAATTCAATGATAAGTTTCAAATCCCAGCATATGAGCTGGCCCCCACGACGATGGTTGAAAGGACCAAAGCAGACAATGCCGCCCCAGCCATTGGGCTTGTTGACACTATCTGCGTGGGGGAGGGAGACTGTCTGAGGATCAGTGTTGACCGTAGTGCATGAAAAAACACTATTGTCAAAGTTGTGACAAAGGCGTGAGTTTGAGGCATGGAGAATAGCCTGGTGCTCTTTGTATTCTTTGTACATTGCGAGGTTGTGTGTGGCAAAGAGTGCTAAACTATGAGTTGGAGATTTGCATGGAAGAAATGAGGAACTTACAATTTATATACTCAGAGAGCCGTCTCATGGCACGCGTCTGGATGAGACGTTTCATAAATTGACGCGCAAAAAGGGAGAGCCTACGATTCTTGGGTCGCTGAAGGATTGGGTCAAAATACTCTTAAAAGCAAGACAATGGCAAACTTATCATTTCACCTCCACTATAAGAGACTCTAATGGCTAGGGCGTCAAAAGGGCCATGTTTATGATTTAGAATTCTTCTGCTTGGCGGAGAAGGATATACCTCCCACACCATTCTCTATAAATTTAACAATTTCTCCTTCAACCTCCTTCTCCCATTCCTTATAGAGATCTTTACAAATTATTAAAAGTAGAGGATACCCTTGATTCGTCCCTTGACTTTAATCCAAAGTTCAAATCATTGATTCAAACCTAAGGATTATTGTAAGGATCAAGGTTCATTCACTGAAGGTATAAATCATTAAAGGATCATTGTTAATTTATTCACTTCATGCAAATACAAGTATAAAAAAGCTTTCACAGTACTTAAACAGCTTTCAGTAGTATTTATTGATGATTATACATGCATATTTTATTAAACATCAGACATGTATTACCCGAATATAGAAGAATCATTCAATGATCCTTGATTTGAACTGCTCAATGATTTGAACCTAAGGATCATTAAAAGGATCAAGGTTTATTCATTTTTGAAGAAGAGATCCTCTCTGAAGATTAAAGTTCAGATCATTGAATAACTTGTGGGGATCTCCAATTCTTTGGAATTGGCCGGTTTAGGGCTCACCAAAATCATCATTCGGCAGTGGCGATCCGCTACGAGAATGCAGGACTTCTCCAAATGCGAGAGGTAGCAAAACCTGTGCTCTTGCTGGAGAGTTTTGGGGTCGGTGTTGGCAAAATGGGGGTGACGGCCGCGTCCACCAAAACCCGATGAATTCACGGGAAAGTTGGTGGAGTCAAAGTCCAGCTCAATAGCTTGCGCCTGCGCCATCCGCCGATGCTTTTAGTGGACTCCCTTGCTGAAGTCGCCGGTGGCATCCTGGCGTGCTAAGCATTGGGCAGCGCGCCGTTTCTTGAAGCTGGGGCGGCTGTGATTGAGGCAAGTGGGAGGAAGACTAGAGAGGCTAGAGGAAGACCAGTCACCAGTGACCGGGAAGGGATGCCGCATCAGGCGGTGCCGAGGGGGGAGTAACGAGAGTCTGAGGAAGAGAAGATAAGTTTACCATAGCGGAGAAGAAGCAATAACTCACCGTGTCCAAGAATACATTGTCGCCGCTCTCATCGCCATCCGGTCCCTCTAAATTGTCGTCCTCATTGCTTCCGTTTCCACACAACGCGTCCAGCTCTGCAAACCGAAACTTTGAGGAGGTCAGAGACATCCACATCAATCATGACAGGTTCTCCCAGTTCAAGAGGGGTGTAGACGCGACCAGATTGTGTTGTGCAGACCATTGCACTGGTGAAATGAGTTAGCAATGCTCTCCAGGCAAGGCGGGATCAAGAAATGTGAAGAAAAAAGGCAGCAGCCGGTACACCTAAGGCGAACACGTCCCAATCGCCAAGTTGTTGGGCCTCGGTGTGCCAGGCCGCCAAGAAAGTCATGGAAAGAAGGGGAGGACACTGTTTTAACAGTGCGCCGGGCAGTTGCGTTCCAATTGCCAAGTCGTCGGGCCCGCACACTATTAAACAACAGTGTTAGCGTCCGTCCTAGGATCCTGAGTAGGTCGGGCTGTCTGTCGAGATCGGGGGTGTTCCGCTGGCAGGAATCAACACGAGTAAGAGTAGAGACGTCAATCAGACGGACTCCTCAAGTTGTCTATTGGTCTGTTCTCACGAGAGGGTGTTCACTTAGAGATCGACCCGGTCGATATCTAAGAGGACGGTCTGTTGGATGGGAGAGACGGGAACGAGGACAAAGAACGGGATGGTTAAACGTAAAGTCCACTCTAAGGTTTTACAAGTATGATAGCGCTGTATTTATACGTCGGGCGGCGAGACTGCGCTGTCCCGCCATCTACCCAAAAGGGCGCTCTTGACTCATTCTCAAAACATCGAGAACCTTCTTCGAGGTCCCGGCTAAAAGCGTAAACGACCCAGGCTTATCCGGCGATGGCGGGTTGTCAGCCAACGCGGCGGGAGTCGATGCCGATCAGCGGCGGGATTCACCCACGCGGTCGTGAGGCGGAATCGATGGCAATGGGCGCGATAGGGCAGGCGGCATCATGGGAGCGCATGGTGCTTCTTCTCAAGAAGTGCCAGCCAGCTCTACCAGAGGGGAGAGCCCTCGTGAACATAGTTGTGCAAGGGGCGGGCAATCGGGAAAGGTCCTCGGCCGAGTGGAGACGGTCAGGCGCATTTCTCTCCTACGGCGGTCGGCCGACCTGCTGAGTCTAGACTTGTACGAGCGAGTTTGGTAGTTGATGTGGCGAGGGTGTTTCCTCAAACTTCCCTGTAGTCGGACCGAGTGATCCGGATGTAGGCGCGTATGTTACCTAGTTCGCTAGGGTTTCCCTGAGGTGTCAAAATGACAGGGAGAGTCCGCGACTCGGTCACGCTGGCTTCTCGTAAGGTCGTATCCACAACCATTTCCCCGGGGATTGCTGAATCCCAGTGGTTATTATCAGAGGGCCCGTTTCCACATTTTGTGTATCTAACCACAGATTTTCGGTCCTCCTAACACCATATCTTAGTGCTTATAGCCTGTCGTTGACCCTCTCCCTCATTTGGGAGACTCACAAGGCTCTCGCAGGTTCCCGGTCTCGCACTCGGACTGAATATGACCCTAACTCTAGGGTTCTGATCCAAAAATAGTTTAATTACAGTAAAAGTCCAGATGTTCGATCGTAAATGTCCATAAGTAGTACAAGTCCGCATGAAATACCGCTAATCGTCCAGTGTTGGATCGTCCGCGTTGGCGGCGCGAGCGCGCGCCGCTGCTAAACCGTCCTCCTCCTGCAAACTATCCTCTTCCCCGGACTCCTCCTCCTCCTCGGCCGCATCAACCATCTCGATACGGTCAGGCACCTTGCGATGGCGTATCTTGTAAGGTCTCGACCAGATCTCCCGAAAGTGGTCGGCGAGTTGACGACGGATGGCGGCTTGCCGATGTGCATATGCTCTGACCCCGGCCTCACTCGCCACTGAGAGCCCATCCCACCCACTAGCCTTCGCGATCCACTCCAAGGCCTCGATTTCCAGCGTCACCAGTGTTCGGCGCTTCTCTTCCTCGACGAGTCTAACCTCTTCGCTCCAACTTCTCACCCGAGCCCGGCTCTTCAACCATTCGACCCTCACCGAATCGTTCAGCTCGTCTTTGTTGACTGAGTTGAGGGAGTTTTCCATGCGCCAGATCCACGAGATGTTGTAGCTCCCGCTGCCGAATTGGACGTCGTTCTTCTTCATGCTCGTCTTGCGCTTCTTTTCCGCAGGCTGGTCGACTTCGAATGTGAAGCTGTCGAGGGCGCGAACATCCTCGTCCGCCAAGACCCGCAAGATGGCCATCCAGGGACCGTCTCCTCGTAGTTGATGGAGTGCCGCGCGAGCTGCTCTGTATTTCATCACAGCGATGTCGGATTTGGCCTCAAGCCGGTTGATAATTGCCATCGTTCGACCTGTGCGCCGTTGACCGCGGACGTGTCGGCGGCGGAAAGCACGAACACTCCGGCGAGTGCGCTGCATACAACGAACACTCTCGAGAGCATCGTGACACTGTGCCTCGCGGAGGACGTCCTCTTTGGCGGCGACTCCGCCAATACATCCCACTGCGCGAAGATTGGGTGGCAGGGCGGATGGAAGGAGGAGGAGTTCCGTCTCGACATCTCCTTCGCGAGTGCCAGCGAGATCCTTCAACTTGGCGGCGACCCCAGGCATGTACACGCCCTGCAGTGCTCGGAACTGGCGGATCTGGTTCTGGAGCAGGGTCCGCTTCTCCTGTATCTCCTTGATCGTGCTCGGGCTGTCCTTTTCGTCACTGCCGAGCATGTGGATAACGCGCCGCCTGCAGAATTAGGGTTATTTTGATCTGTAGTCGAAAGATGGAAATGACTCACTGCATGTCCTCAATCAACAAGCCAAGGCCAATACAAACTGAGGGAGACGTGTCGTGCAGCGGTACCTCGGTGAGCGCGAGTTTGCGCTCTTCTTCGGCGAGCGCATGTTTGACTTTATTTTCACTTGCATCTTTAAGAATGTAATTGTTAGAAAAGAGACGGCCCAGACTTGGATTGGAACCTACGGAGAGCCGGCAGGAAGTACGGGTTGGGTAGGCTATGATCGCGTTCCCAATGTTCGACCTGCTGCGTCCAATTCGCCTCGCATCCGTCCGGGATAGCCGATGTGAACTCTTCGTGAGCGGAAACATGCTGTGCCATGCCGATAGAACCCAGGTACTCCTTCCGGTGCAAAGATTTCCCTGGAAGGAACATTAGAACCGAAAAGAAAATGAACGCATGTGAATTACCAAGATCCACAAGCTTCTCCCAATTGTGGCTCGAGATCTGTCGGTCTAGGGCGTCATGTCGGCTACCCGGCAACATCTCCTTTGTCGAGGGCGCAGCGTTGTTGAGCTTGGGCCAGGTTCGCTCGATCCCCTCGCCACAAGTGCGTCCGACTCCGACCTGGACGTTCATACTGAACAATACCTGACAGACGATCTTGTGACCTTCGCAGTGACACTTCGGTATCCCCCAGGCAATGGCGACGTCGTCCGGTAAATGGAGGCACTCAGGCATGTGGCCCATCCGTTCCAAGAAGTGGATAGACCACTGGCAGGCGATGTCGTACGAAAAGAAGATTTGTCGTAATTCTGTCGCTCGCAGGGCGGACAGAGCAATATAGTCCATATTACAGTACCTGAAAAGACCGTTAGCCAACAGAACGATCTGATGTCATGAGGAGAATATACCTCTCCCCGCGTTGGAGATCGCCGATTCCATTCGGCAGTACCATCTCATGTCGGGCACAGATGGCCATGCCGACGCCCGTGGAGCGTAACCCCGTCGCATTCTTGGACTCAGCATGTGCCAACGTCTTGAAGCCAGCACAAGAACTGATCTAATTGAGCGAGTCAATACCAGTGGAGATTTGAGAGACTAGAGTACTAACGTCTTTCTGCTTCGGATACTTGGCAATATGAGCCAGGTATGGGGCAAGCTCAACAAAGTAAGCCCACCCGGTATGCAGACCGGGGTCCAAATTGCTGGGGCGCCGTAAATTTTTCAGACGGAAGTTCGCGTCGAGAGCTATGATCAACCTGTATATATATCTAGCGGAGAGGATCAATCAACGCCTCAAATCAAGAAAAGGGTTACCTTACTGTTCGGCGGGAGATAACGACTCCCAGCCCGGTGGTAAATTTACACCAGGGCGAGGACAAGCAGGGCAGCGGAGAGCAAGCTCTCCGGACTTGGTGGTTGCGCGGCCATCAACAACATTGCCACGACTTGCGCGTTTCAGCATCTTGATATGGCCGAATTGGCGGACCATGCGGAAAAGGGCTTTATAACGCGACTAAATGGAATTGAGTGCGAGTAAACCAAAAGTAGCAACGGGGAACAAACCTTGGGAAGATTCACGCGCGTATTGTCAGTCATTTTCTCGAGGGCCTGATAAAATTCGAATACGCTGAGCTTTCCCGACGCGGAAAGCATCTCGTAGTGCTCCAAGCCCCGAAGTGTCGCTCCAGTCTTCGGATGAACCGTTGTGGCGGGCCAGACCTCGGAACGAAGCATTTGTATTCGAGCAGGGGATCGTTGAGTACAGCCGCAGAAGTCGGCGTTGACTTTATGGATGCCATTATCGTGGAGGAGCGTGAAATCGCGTGGTGCTGGTTGGGGATTGACGCAAAAGTTGATGTCGTCGTGTCCAAAGAGAACACGAACTCCGAGCGTGCGCAGGGCGATGGGTTCGAATGATACGCCGTTCCATTTCTAGGATGTCCATCCATCGTTTGTTAGACGAAGACATACAACCAGCAAGACTACGCGTACACACCTGAATGCGATGCAAAGGGTTCCGCTGATGGTTTAACCATATGCAGCTGGAACACTCCGTGAACGGGCCCCAACAGTCCTTGCAGCGGTACGCAGCCTCTCCGGGGACAATCTCCCTCAAACCGTCTCCACAAGAGTTGCAAGGAATCGGGGCAGGTGAGGCGGCGACCACGCGACTTCCAAGACCCTCGAGCCGGACCATCTCCTCTAGATTCTCCTGCGGTCGACTCTCTGCCACCCAGTGCAGCATATTCTGGTCCTAGAGATAAATTAGCGAGAGCGTTTTTTTTTTAAGGGAAGGCAATACAGAGTTGAAATAACGACGCGGTGGCGGCTTGACTCCGAGCTCCTCGGGTGCATGGAAGCGATTCGTCCAGACTAGACATGAGCACGAATGTCGGATATTTTCGGATATTTCAATTATATTCGTATCCGACATCCGAAGATATTCGGATGTCGGATGTCGGATACCTCTCGGATGTCGGATGCCTCTCGGATGTCGGATGTCCACTTTCTGAGCAGACATCCGAGACATGATAGTGTGGGCTGTAGTATATGAGTGTTCTGTGTTAGCTATGTGACTCTAATTGACATTTACACACAGTGTAATACCATAACTTCATAGTAGGTATGGTTTCAGGCTGCTCTTGATGCAATATTATGCCAATACTCATGGATATTCAGATATATTCGAATATATTCGGATGAATATTCACAAATATTCGGATATTGGACAATTATCTCGGATGCAATGTCGGATATCCATCCGAATACGAATATCTGGGTTTGAGGTGCACATATTCGTGGTTCGGATGTCGGATACATCCGAATAGACACTCGTGATCATGTCTAGTCCAGACCAGAGGCAGACCCGATGGCCCATCCTCTCGCGCACAAGATGTGGTAACCGAGGAAATGTTGCGTTTGCCGTCTCGGGAGAGGTTGACGGTACGAGCTTGGACCACATTGAGGTCGTCGTAGTCGTCATCGTCGTCTGCGCGCACTGCTTTGAGAGGGCGTTTCTTCGTGCCAGATTTTTTCATCGGAGGGAGAGAGGCGAAAAAGGTGCAACGTGGATACCGATCAACCAACTCGCTCGGACTTGGCTCGGACCGAACTCGGGCAAATATCATAAGATAAATTTCAGATGTATCAAATAAACTAATAATCGGGATCGCCATGCAAGAAACAATCTAGAAGCAGAAGAAAGGCGCGATGGTCATACGCTTCGGGTTCGAGGGATAGACTGTGAGCTATCAAGAGGGAAATATGAGTCGTGTCGTCTATGCCTGGTCCTCAAATGAGTGCGTTGCCCTGTGAAGTGAATAGAACTGAACGTACCCGCTGCCAAAATTCGAACGGCAAGCGCATCTACGCATCCCATCTGATGGAAAGCCGGTACCCACTCCAAGCGCCCGCATCTGTCGAGGAAGTCGGTTGTTTCCGCGTCAAGAGAGACGTCGCCCTCTGGAAGAAGAGCTCGTCAGTCAAATCCGCACAGCGTAGATTCAATCACAAACCCTCTTTCTTGATCTTGGACGCCTTGTTTCGACGCGATCTTCGCCCATCTTCTATGAGAGGCGATCAGGTCAGTATCAACTTATGGGCACGACGTTGTAGCTTACCTGCCCGAAAAACTTCCACCTCAACTAAGCGACGATGGCGCTCGACGTACCCGCAAATCGCATCCCGGGCTTTGTGGACCTCTTCGAGGGTCGGCATCGGTTTTCGCTCGACGGGATCGAAGCCCAACGGTATGCACAGACATTTGTCGGGATGGTCGGGGCTGCCTTCTTCACAGGGTTCGCCGTAGATGTGAGCGGACGCGCGATCCAGGGTGAGCCATCTTTCACGGATTTTGTCGCTACCCGGATATTTGGTGGTTGAAGTCATGCTGGTCTAGAGCCAAGGGCCAGCGGCTTAGTCAGGTTCATTTTAGGACGTTAACCCTATATGGCTAGCAAATTTGCAGGCACCAGCTCGGCAATTTAAACATATTGTCTCCGAAAGTATTTTCAAATTCAACGGAACGGAATACAAGCACGGCGCATCGGAACTATTTCTGCTCGGAACTGATCTGCTCGGTATGACAGAGACATTTACATGGCCCACCGCTCCCAACACACGTCACATCGTACGAGCAGACGATGTCGACACATCCTGGGTCCGGGATGATGGTCATGGGGAGGAGAACACTGTCGACGTTGGCGGCCCTGACGTCTATGTAAGTTATATCCATGCCAGCCAACATATCGACTCACCTTTCTCCCCGTATGAGGCAAGCCGGAAAACGCTTCTTGGCACGAAGTTTGCCATCGACGGCAAACGAACAATTGTCTCCCGTCCGAATATCAGCATTAGCACTGCGAAAGTGAGTCAGTCCATGACAGCAGAGTCAACGACGCTTGCTTACTTGCTTGTATCCTTGGTCTCAGAGTTGCTACCCATAACGATGGCGGTGGGTGTGAAAGGTGTCTCTATTTGTCAATACCATTCACGCTAGCTACACCAACACTAATACCCTTAATCTCCGCAATCACCATCATCGACCAACCCAAAAAGCGAATCAGTAAGTCTCTTTCGCAACCCGTCTCCGACTCGGAAACTTACTGGTTATATCCGAAGCAATGGCATATGTTTTCACTCGCGATCAGGCCGCCTGCCTCATGGGACACATGCAGACATTTCACGTCACCATCAACTACTCCAACCGCGACGAATACTTCGCTGCATGGTTTGCTAGAGAGTTCCAACACCTCTTCCCTGACACGGTCGTGCTCGGCCCCATTGCACTTCAGGTACGTGCCATCACCAAAGGCCATGGCTCTACTTAATCTGTCAAACAAGGCGGCCCTCGCGTACATGCATGTGAAATACAATCCGGACTCAGAGGAGCGACAGCTCAAATACAACGACGACCTAGGGCTGATGATTTTTTGTATGTCGCAACTGTCGTTGATCGACCCCGCCGAGGAAGAGAACCCGTGGGATGCAGAGCGGCGTCAGACCGACAGGAAGGTGACGTGGGGAGTCCAGCTGCCAGGTTGGCCTTACATACCCCGCAGGGAGCGGGCCTGGTCGCATCTCGAGCATGATTGGATTTAAAGTTTGTACTCTTAAAGTATGTACAATGAAACATGTCGACGATGGCACTATCAAGATATGTATAACAAAGTGATTACTTGCTTGAGGAGATGGAAGGTAAATATGTCAAGGTAAATAAGGCTACAGTAAGATCAGACAGTAGATAAATAAAAGTAGCAACGAAAAGGCAATAACGAACAAGAAGAAATCAAAACTCCGGTCCCCAGATAGGACCGGGAGAGCGCAGGCGATAATGTTCGGCCCTAATGGCTTTCGACGTATCCCTAAGGCTGGGCTGACCTGCCCTCGCGGCGTCGATCTTCGCGCGCGCAGCATCGAAAGCTCGGATGGCAGCGAGCTCGTCTTGGTCCGCGTCCATATCCATATCGACGGCCGTGGTGGCCTCGATCTTCGCGCGCGCAGCATCGAAAGCTCGGATGGCAGCGAGCTCGTCTTGGTCCGCGTCCATATCCATATCGACGGCCGTGGTGGCCTCGCTCTCGTAAGCAAGGTCGAGATCGGTCAAATCACCGGAGCTATCGACGCGAGGGGATGTCGGAGGGCTGTTCTTGGGTGTGGATGGGGCGGTGGTGACAGGCGTCCTTGCTCGTCTCAAAGGTCGAGGGCGTGGACGTGGAACTGGCACAGGGTACCTCGGCAGGGCCCTCAGGTCGACCTGGACCCACAATCCCTCGGGGGTCTTCCTGAGGGAGAGCATACGCGAAGCCCAAGTCATCCCTAGACGAAGGCGCTATGGAACAGTGAGCACGCGTTGATGTGAGGTCAAGAAAAGACTTACACGTTTTCGCACTGTTTGACGGGACCTATATTCGTCCTCGGTCTCATCGATGTCGCGGGCGAGACGAAATTCAATCTCGTACGCGAGCTCGAAACGCGCCTTGAACGCGTTGACCTGACGGCCGACGAGGATACGCGAGTTGAGTTGACGCGTCCAATCGAGGAAAAAGATTTTTTCGTCGCTAGAAAAACACTACCCAGGCGTCAGCAGGAGACACGACGCGACGACGAGCAAACATTACCTTGGGAAGAGTCGGCGGCGCGAATATGGCTTGACGAGACATGAGAGACGACGTGATTTTTTGTGTTGGGAGGGAGGGAGTCAAAGGTAGGACAGAGAGTGGTGGGGAAGGAAGAAATGCGCGTTTTCGGCTTTTTGTTCGCGGATGCTCGCCGTTGGCCGACTCCGCTACACTCAGCCCAACTCAGCTGTCAGGCAGAGACCGGCAGGGAGCGTCGCGACGTGCTTGAGAAGAGCTCGAGAGGTCCCAATTAGGACGTAAGTCGGTTGCACTCGATATCCATCCAACTTTACGTAGTCTTGAGGCGCTCAATGTGAGGAGGCAAGGCGGGGACGCGCACACGACAATACAACTGATGATACATTAGCATATATCACATACAATACAACAGATAAGCTCGATGAAAGCAAGGAAACACAATGATACCGTTAAGTCTGCTGGAAAAGGAGCTTGCGAGCACGTCTCGCGACCTTCAGTTTCTTCTTCTCCGCCTGAATGTAAAGATCCTCGATGTAGTCGTGCACAGTGACAAACCGTTGGTGTATGGCCTGACCGTCCTTCCAGTACGAGGAGCCGACTCCAGCTTCGTCCTGCAGCTGTCCCACAACGTCACCGGTGTACTCCCGTTTGGACCGATACTGGGCCTCCAGCTCGCCAAGGAACTTCAAGCCGGGGAGATAGTCTTGCGCTTCGTATTGGTCGGCAAGCCCGGAGGCGTACGTGACGAGGGAGTTGGAAGTCTCTGCTCGCATTTCGGCATCAATTAGACGGACACGGCGGAGGAGGCGCTTGCACAGGGCCTCGTCAAAGAACCTGTAATGCAATCGTCTCAGTACCTGTGGGATGGCTATGCAAAGACAACGCACTGGGGCTGGGCAGGCTGATTCGATTGTTGACGGCGCTTAGTTCCTGCCTGCGCAGCTTTGTCGTCGTAGCGTTGCCTCATGGCAGCAAGCTGGGTCTCGCGGTTCCTGGAGGGCGCAAATGAGATAGCGTAGCAGTACATGTGTCGAGAGGGACGCACTTTGCATGCCAGCGGAGTCGCTTGGCTCTGTCAGCCTCCTTCTTGAGTTCGGGTGTATCGTACAGTTTTCTGCGCCCCATCGTCGTTGTCGCGGCTAGAGGGAAAAAAATCGCCGTGAGAATAAAGCTCAGAGACCGGCAGGGTAACCGTACTGGTTGTGGAAGGGAAAGGGTTGTGGTTATTGGCCGTTGCGGTGGTGCGCGTCGTAGTGGTACGAAGGAAATCAGCAATTCTTTAAGGGTATTGCCTTGGGATCTGAGCTCATTGGACCTTTACTGGACTTTTATTTGTTTACCACCAATAAAATTCATATGACAGTGCACTATTAGAAAGTGTATTTAAAGATGAATTAAGGTCATATTTGAGAGGCCGGAAGTCGAAGTGGAACGAATAGCAAGCTCGAATGGTCCCCGCGCGAAATGGATCCTTCATTGGACCCGATTGGACCTCTATTGGACCTCTATTGGACCTTTATACCGGTCTCGCGCGAGAATGAGAAATGAGAAAATTCCCTCGATACATTTGAGAATAACATACGCATGAGTAATTCCGAAACAGTCCGAGAGCCATTTGATGAGGGACGAAGAAACGTATAGAGTTTTGCGAGCGGCCCGTTGATTGGACTTCTATTGGACCAATTCAAGAACGGGCTGTTGGCGAGTAGGGCGTACCTGAGTAGTATCGTATCGCAAGGAGAGTACTTGAAGGGTTAATTTGAGAGTGATCCGAGGGCAATTGACTGTCGATGGAGGTATAGCAAGCCAAAATCGTTGTCTTCTGCCCGTGGGACATGTCGAGTTGAGGCTCTTAGTACTTATTCCAGTTCCAGATTTGGATCGGAGGTTGAAAGAGACAGAAGTAGAAGTCGAATGCGATGAAAACTGCAAAGATTTGCAGGCCGACCGACATGAAATGTGAATATTGGTGTGGGGGCGAAGGATGGCCGAGAAATCATGATGTCACCTTGAGGTGACCAGGGAAGGCGATTAGATCTCGGATTCACTGACCCGATCATTTAATTATGGTCTCGGCTCGAAGGCTTTGACCGGACCTGAGCTGCTCGCGACCTAGTATCACGCTAAAAGCTTATCGACTGTCGCGGCCCACTGGCGGAGTGGTATTAATCCCAGTGGTATTAACACCACTGCGCCGTGGTCTGCTTATGAAGTCGAAGTAGTCATTTTTTGAACTGGTCCTTACTAAACTTGAACGGAGGAGCTGCGAGTAGCTGCCTTGGGACCTAAACGTTAGCTTTTCTTGCGGCCCACTGACAGAGTGGCTCTGGGGTCTCCCCAGTGGTTGTCCCGGTGGTTCCCTCCAGAGCCACTGTGTCGTGGGCTGCGATAATTCCACACTCACACCTTTTTTGATAAATTCTAATTTTATCTTCAAGTTCTAATTGTCTGAATCTTCTTCAACGCCAATCAATATTTCCGTTATACTTATGTTCTTTCATCAAACCGCCGGATCAAAGTCCGTGCAGTCCAATTCTCGATTCTCGGTGTTGAAGACATAAAGATAACATAAATAATTACATTGTTCTAAAGGCTACAAGAAGGCACGACTACAAGAAAACAAGATAGATACATACAGATGAAAACTAACATTACACCATGCTGCTCAGAGCCCACACAACGTCCTCGACAGCGAATGCCCATTCTCCCAAACCCAAAACATCGTCACCGCATGCTTCGCCCCACCAAGCGAGGAACGCCAGAACCGAGAAGTGCCCGTTGACACCGCTGGTACGTAACTTGCCCCAATCACATCCCGCAGGATTGGGGCGATGAATGTCACGGAATGGGGCGTCCTTGGCCTCGACACCACGCCACGTTGGTTGAACAAGGGCCCACCAAGGCCAGAATTGTTCCGCAAGCGTGCGGAACGCGACGGCAGGTCGGTATTCGCGAGGGCGAGCGCGCTGGATCCAGTCCTGGATCGAGCTCGGACGAACCTTGAGGGAAGGAATCGGCTTCCCGTTCAAGAACTCCTGGGCTTCTTCGAGTTTGACGTACGCCAAAAGGAGCCGAGTCCAGGCCTCACCGAGTCGGAAAGAGTCCAAGAACTCGTAGGCGTCTACAACGTACTCGGGATGACTAGAAAGTTGAGGCGGCAGAGCGGGAGCTTGAGGCTGTGTCACAGATACAGGAGGAGGGAGGGGGGGGGCAGGAATAGCAAGCACGTTCGCATAGGGATGCTGCGAATCGTTTGGCCCACATGTCGGAACGAAAGACGCCGTATCGAAAGACGTCGCGCCTAGACTCAGAAGCGCAGGGTCGATGTGCGCGTTGGTGACATCTGTCAAGACGGTGCGCTGGGTTGGGGCGACCGCTTTGCCAGCAACGCTACCACCAGAGATAGCCGACGAGCGAGTGCCACCGGAGGCAGGAGGCTCGTTCTCAGCATTGGTGCTGTTGTCCTCGTCGTCGGAGTCCTCCTCAAGAGGAGCAGTCGAGGATGTCTTCTTCCGCGGTTTCGACTGTTTCGAGGAGCGTTTACGTTTCCCTGTCGCTTCCTTCGGTTCGACAACGGCTGATGGCGGGTCAGGTGAGGACGACGTTGGAGACGGATTCTCAGAGTCCCAAGGTTGTGCCTGTCGCATGAACCAAGGAAGGGTCTTTGGCATGTCGACACCGGGAAGGGAACGCGCACGCTGTTGTTCTTCGCCTGCAAACACATTTATTATACATGTTAGAGAATGGAAAAAAGAGAGACTTACTAAAGCATGTCATGCCGAATTCCCCAATCGCAGCTTCATAAGTCTTAAAACGACGCTTGCCGCGATTGCCGTCAGAATCATGGAAGGCCTTCGGCGCGGGGGCAGAGTTCGAACCGACATTAATTCTGATGAAACGTTTAGACAGGGAAGAATGCGTAAAGAGAATACCAACGTTATCACATTGACTTGGCCACCCTTCCGGGGTTCCGGACCGCACCAGGAAAAAGCGATGTTACCGCCAAGGATGGTCGACATGCCGTCGAGCAGAGGCTGCAAGGTAGCGGCGAGATTGTCCAGTGCCCTGATACGATTGTGAGCCACAAGAAACAATAGGCAGGACGCAAAAACATGCCGTTGCGTTTCCTCCGGCGACAAAAGCTCAACCGTTTGATGGGCAGCCGCTTTGCCCGCGGCAACTTCACGAGCATCTTCCTTGGCGCGCTTCCGCCAATGTTCCTTCTCCGAATCGGGAAGGCCCTCCCAAACCTCGTTCGAGTAACTGGCAACCTCGTTGATCCGGCCACGGCGCGCGTCCTTGCCAGTCTCAACGAAGTCGTCGTCGAATTCTTTCTTGACACCCGAGAATCGCTCCTTCATCCACATCTGAGCAGGTGTGCGAGCGCGTTTGCGCGTCACGTCGAGCCCGGCAACTTTGCAGAGGATGGCTCCGACGGGATCCTTGCCGAGTTGCGATTTTGACATTTTAGTAATGGGCGTAGCCTTGCTGTAGCGTGTGTCGTAGTAATTTCGGATTCCCTGGACAAAAGAACACGTAAGCGGGGGGTAGAAACTGACAGAGAGGACGCGGGCGCACAGTCAAGAGGCGCTCCAGTAACGCGGACTTGCGAGCTCGTTCGAGCGGGGATAGATCTGAGTCTGGACGCGGTGGGGACACAATCGCGAGAGGCTCTTGGTCCATGGGTAGGTCGTAGGGGTATTTCGCGCACATCGTGTTGAAGACCGTATCCGCGAATTCGAGACCGTGATTCTTGCCCTTGCGACGCGCCGCGACGTATCCGTCCATCTGATCTTCGAGCAGCTTCTTGCGTCCGCCTTTGGCCCATCCTCGACGAAAGGGCTGAACCCCAGTGTCATCAGAAATGGGAGTGGAAGGGACCGTGGTATCGGGAACGCTGCACGGAGATAAGTTTTACACGCGAAAACGTTATGACGATGACATACGCGACAGGATCCATGGAGCGGCAACAGAGGACTTGAGAAAGCGCGTAGTGGTTGGTAGAGGTGGGAGACAAAAGTACAGTAAACGATTGAAGGCAGCCAAATACAAGGGCACAAATGAATGGCGAGCACCGTGTTGTTTACAGTGCCGCAATGCCGCACAATTGTTTGGCACCAAGGCTGGTACGCGATATCCTCAGGGAGCCTGTCCGTGGTCGTATACTCAAAGTAGGCCTGAATATTGATGATTATAAGCGTATTTTGCGCGGGGCGCGCTGCGCGCGCCCCCGCTGGCTAATTTATCAAACCGGGCGCGCAACCAAATGCAGCAAACGGCAAATCCCGTTGGGAAGCCGAGAAGCCGACTTTTGGTCGAAACGCGCCCGCGGAATAATATACACTATTGGGTGAAGACGTGTTTGCCAGTGGATATTCAGACGGTGGCTAGGGTTACAGGGTATGGGCAGCTAACCCTAGCATTCCAGTGATTATAGCCACCTGCCTGGAAACGATGCCCGTGGCTATAACCACTACTTTACCCCAGGATTTACAACTTGGCCTGGTATCCAATGGTACGTTGCAGGGGAAAGGAGGAAGACGATGCTTCTGCGGAGGTGATATCCGTGAGCGGAGTTTGTGGTGGAACAAGATATAGATTTGCCCGCGGGTGCGCTCCCCGAGCGCCCCAAGGGGTTCCAGACGGCCTCTCAGAAACCAGCAGGGCGACGAGGCCTCGTGCCTGTCGGACCTCCGGGCCAAGATCATAACAAACAGCCCCACAACAAGAAAGCAAAGAAACAGAGACAGAGAGATGGGCTCACCAGATATCAGCTCAAGGACGACTTGGGCGTCGTGTAATGCCCGATAGATGGTGGTGGTTGATGAAAGAGACACATGGTGATTTTCAACAACAACCAAGAGTCCAAATATTTGAATATCTTACGTGCAGTAAGTTTACCACGCATTGACCAAAGATCACTCAAAATAAGTTTACCATCATTTTCACTCAAGGTAAGTTTACCATCATTTTATTTTTACACATAAGAAATTTTATCAGTAATGAGTACAAGAATTAAGAATGGCAAGAGATTGAGTATTTTAAGGCATTCATCAATCCTCCTCCTCCACAGCCTCACCGTGATTCTTGACCTTCTTGCGCGCTTTAGAGCGCTGGACTGCGGCGGAGTTGCGGGCCCGAATAGCAGCCTGTTCTTGAGAAGGTAAGGACTTGATTGTTTGGCGACGTCTTGATAGCAATGAGCATAGCACAATATCATAAATAAACACTCACCGAGTTGCATACTCCCGTTGCTTTGCATTCCGCTCGTTGTGGTGCGTCTTGGTGTACTTCTTCTTTGTGGCGCGCGCCTTCTCCCGTTTCCCATTCTGCTTTTTTTGAGCGGTCTGGGCTGCACAAAGATCCTGGAAATGAGAGCTAATCCAATGGCGGGTCTCCTTAGCAGTAAGTGGTTGCCCAAACCGCGTCTTGGAGGGCACAGTCCGCGCCAGCAACTCATCAAGCGTGGGAAGTGGGAGCTTGATGAGATGGCCCTTCCCATCTTCACTTGCAGAGCTCTCCGTCAACTTATCCTCCTCTTCCTCCTCAATGGTGCGCTGTGAGGACGACGCCTGGGGCTGCGCACGCACTTTGGTGGGTCGGAGACTGCGATTGCTGCGGACGGCGCGTCCACCACGCCCACGTTGAGATGGCAAGCGTGCCGCAACCTGAGGCGGACTAGCGGGCGGAGACGGACTGGCCGGATAAGGTGGACGAGCGGGTGGAGGCGGGTCACAGAAAGGAGGAAGATCTGCACATCCGCGTCCGCGTCCACAGGTTGTGAGGGAAACAAGAGGGCGCTGCAGTCCACGGAGAGCAGGCGCCGACAAAAGTTAGACAGCAAGAGAGGAGGGATGGCTGGCTGAGTGCTCCGGCAAGCTGTTGTGATGAGGAGCCACGGGTGACTCTTCCATAATGCGGCAAGCGGAGCGATATGGCGAAGGAAATGGAGATTTGGAGATGGGACGCGGGCAATGATGAATGGGGCGCAGTGCAGGCGCAGATGCGGGCTCAGGCTCCAGGCTGATGGACATGCAAGACAACGAGGGTGACTCGTATTCCGCCAGCAACAGAAGTCCGGGTGCACTCGGTAAATGCGCCAGAGATTGGGTGGGGCGGGCCGCAGAGTTTGGCGCGGCGGTGGGCGCGGTAGCGGGCACAGTGACGGGTGCAGTGGCTGACACAGTCTGAGACACTGCGGCGTTGACCGACGGATGAGCGAGAGTGACCCAGCTGAAACCTGCTGGGTTCATCATGATGGTCCAGAGCAAGTGCTATTTGCATTTGATCGATTATCTCATCATGGCTTATATAAGCCATTTGACTGCGAGGGTAGGTTTACCATGCTCATTCAACATCTATCTACATTCTTGCCACGCAGCCAAAAAGAATCAGTATCAAATCTATGCAATAATATGTATTGAAAGTTCCACATACACTTAAAATATGTGTAATTACTCTAATGCTCAGATGAGAAGGAGTGGGACAATGCTCAGTTAATCTTGGTAAGTTTGCCATTGCATATGTATCCTCTGTCAGTAAACCATCAAAGTTGTATGGTCATTGGAGGATGGTCTACAACTACACTAGGTAGTGTAATCACACGTTTGAACCCACGAGAACGGGTATATGTGCATGATAGGATTATGCATTAGTCAATCTAGCTTTTGAGGCATTACCTTACATCAATTAATGCGGATGCACTAACATATGAGCTTTTTCAGGTTTCCATTTCATTCTCTCTGAATAAAAATTTAATCAAGCTTATATGGAGCTTTATTTTTTATGTGAGTAACAATCATTATAGCAGTAGAAACATTTTTATCTCTTCAATTGCTCACATGGGAAGCTTATCAGATTACTGTCATAATGCGTCTCCAGGCAGATCACTTGTCTCATCTACACAGCCGCACGGCTCATTGCCACAACCACAACTCTGGCTCGCTATGGCTGCACACACATCTATGATCTATCTTCCATGCCACAGAAGCTCTACCGGAAAGTAAAGTAGGATGATGACAGAGTCTAGACGCTTCAGGAGCTCCGGGAGCATCTGTGCATACTCTCATAGTGGATCAATGTGAACACCAGGGAACCGGTACTTGTCACAGCATGACAGTAGCTTCTCTTGGTCTTAGATCACTTCTCAGACCATTGCACACATTGTTGTAATGGCCACAACACTCAGGAACAGCTACAGCACTCAAGAAGGAAGCACACACAAGGTACCACTACCAGGAATCGCTCTAAAGACTCGTGGAGTCATCTAGAGGTATATCTATTGAAGGAGAAGTCACAACACTAACACTCAACGCTTGAAGAGTCTCTGGACCGCAGGAGAAGGTTGTAGAACCTTGGAGAAGGTCCCAGAATAAGGACCTCCACGAGTCAATACTCGAGTATACTCTTGACCCGTGACACGAGTACTCATGCTTCAAAACCAATACTCGTGACTCTTCTTTGACTTGACTCATACGGGTACGGATCAAGACGAGTACGGGTTTAACGGGTCAATACTCACGGATACTCTTGCTTTTCAAGTGTATATCATTCCATTTATATAATGAATGACTATCATATAGAAGTTATTGATTAAATATATATAGAGGATTCACAAAACATTCATTTACTCAAGGAATATATGATGATACACCTATTATGAAAATTGATGTCTCCAAAACTCATACTCGCGACCCATCTTTGACTTGACTCGTCTTGATCCGCGGATCAGAACGAGTCATACTCATGAGTATTATGACGAGTCAAGTATGCGAGTATACTCTTGACTCTTGATACTCATGGAGGTCCTTATCCCAGAAGGTTCAGGGCGCCTCCAGAACGTCATCCCGCCGCATTGGGCGCTCTGACTCACTCAGGAGTTGCTGCAGCATGTGGAGCGGCGGGATCCCGCCCTTTACCCGCTCTGACTCATTCAGGAGTCTCTGGAGTCATCCCAGGAACTTCTTGGCAGCCTATGACTCGAGCTAAGTCTATACTTAGGCGCATGAGCGCATGCTCCCGCCATTCCCGCCCTCCCGACCAATGGCAGCCCGCCGATCGGGCGCCCCGCCCCTTGAAACAGTGGATTAAGTGTCTTCCATCGCATCCGACACAGTGGGAGCTCTGACTCAGTCAGTAACCAATTTGGGACACTAGAATGGTATATAAGTCGAAGTACATTCACCTATGTACTTCAGAGCTGGACATTATTGCATCTGCGCTATTGTACATTCCTTTGCAGTACCCTTTGGCATCTTGCCTCTGCCATTGGGGAATTGCTCTCTAAGAGGCCCTCTCTCATTGTACGCTTCACTCTTTGCTGAATCGTACTCTTACTTGTCGTCCTCTCCTCCCTCTCCACTATCCTTTTGCCACAGGATTGTCCTTGCGTCACTGAGTACGCCGTCGACATGCCATGCAACTGGACGCTCACTCTCATTAATGGTATCCCGTGGGGATCTCTGTTGAGTGGGTCAGGGATGAAGATGGATGGATCTCTCGGACACTGGTTGTACGTTTGCTCTCGTCGAGGACGAGGCAATGGTGCAGTCACTGTTGGATTGCTGTCTATGCACTGAGGGTGCTAGACATTGATCCCCGCTTGTGTAGCGCTGCTCCAATGGAGTGTAATGAGTGGCGCAGGTGAATAGGATCCACAACAACACAATGGGTCTACCGTTGAGCAAGACGACGGCTAGACAACCTGAACAGGAGTCTCGCTAGGCAGAGTGCCTAGGAGATCTCCTGGCCTCCACCCCGAGGACGACTTTGGGACATGGGATTCACATACGGAGGTGTGCAGTTGCTGTGTGGCGCTGTATGAGCTTGAGCACGTGAGAGTGCGGGCTCAGGTCCTAACAATTACTTTCAGGAATCTGTGTTTATTCACGGTGGCAGGTGTGGGCATATAACAGATCTAATTGCACAAATTCAATACATGGCTGAACTATTTTTTTTTTTTGGTTTAGCGCAGGAAAGGACGTCAACACGGAGGACTGAGCTTTGTATCAACATCGCACTTGTCTAGAGGCCGAACCTTGCCCCTACTTTGCCGCCGAGGAAATACACTAATGTACACCCGCTTTAGCGGGTAGTGTGAGACTTGGAAGGAAGTTGATTGTTCACGCGCCACCGCGTGTCCCCTCCACACTCACTAAAACCTCGGACTGTTTGACTCTATTTGAGTCGAGCCATTCTTTGTGTAGGGAGCTTTCGTTCTCGAGGGTTGAGCTCCAAGTTTCTGCTACCAGTTTTGGAGTAATTTGTTTGTTCCGGAAACGTTTAGCTATCACGTAGTCTAATGTCAGTATTGAGTTTACCATCGCCATCCATCTATTATGAATTGCCTTCTCCGGGAGCCATTTCTCCGGGTTGTCCTTTCGTTCGATTCGGCGGTCGCATCGGATTACCCATATAAGTTGGGCCGCTTCTCCGATCAGTGGTGTGAATAGCCAATCCGCTCCTCGGCGTCTTTTCTTTCCTGCCGTCATATTCCGGCAAAGGGCGCATGTCAAGATCGTCCCGACATTCATATCCCGGGGCCACACTACACCTTTCTTTTCCAACAGTGATCTTGTAAGTTTCCAGATTGTTTTTTGTCCGGGGATTTTACATTCGAGGAGGATGTGGTCCATCGTCTCCACTTCTCCGCATTCCGGGCATAGGACCCTGTCCTCATATCCTTCTTTCCCGTCCCAGTAGTTTCCGAGTTTGTAGGCGCCTTGCATCTAGGGTTTAAAAGTCCGGTCCGGTCCGGTCTTTTGACCTCTGAGGTCATGGACTGGGGACTGGACCGGTCCAGAAAATTTCCAAATCTGGCTGGACCTAGGACTGGACTGATTAGGACCGCAAAAACTGGTCCTAATCAGTCCGGTCTGCAGTCCTAAACCGGTCCAGGACCGGTCTAAAGGATCACGAGCCTAAATTTATATTTCTGCACATTTTTGAGTAAGTTTACCATCATATAAGTTTACCAGATAGATCATATAGTCAATGACAGTGAAATGAATGATTAGTGAAGCTTGTATAATATGTTTTAGCCACAACAAGATGACATTTTCAAATGTAAGAGAGTATGTGCAGCTAAATGTACCATATGAGTATATAAGTCATGGAAAGTTTACCATAGGAACGCCTCAATGAGGGTAAGTTTACCATTGGACCGGTTAAGTCAAGGTAAGTTTACCATGAACTCATATATAACAACCCTTTTGAGGGATATTTGACTGGTCCTAACTGAACCCTGAATAGACCGGTCCAAACCGGTCCTAGACCAGTCTTTACCAGTCCTAATAAATCTGGGTTGAGCTCTGGACCTAGGACCGGGACTGGTAGGACTGGTAGGACCGGTCCATGTTGAACTGGTCATGTGACCGGTCCAGTCCGGTCCAGTTCACCGGTCTTACCGGTCCACATGGACTGGACTTTAAAACCCTAAAGTCTTGCATCACCTTCCAGTAGAAGTTCCTAACCTTCTTACTTAGGTCAACATGTTGGATGGCCTTCCAGAGGTGCTCATCTCTTGGCAGGTAGCCTTCCTCTTCCTTGACCGACCATCGTGCTTGATTCAGTCGTATGAGTGCCGCTCGCCGTATTTCCGGCGTGTCTCTTTGTTTTATGATCCGGTACGCTGATGCCTGTGTTATGTTACTTAGCCGTATTCCTGATTGGTCTGCTATCTTCTTAATGGAGGTGTCCAGTTGTCGTGGCAGCTTATTTACTGCCTCTCTTGCACGCTGCTCAGCCCGCGCCATCAGGTTTGTGTGGACCTCGGGGTCTGGCCTCCGGAAACTTGTTCTTGCTGTGCATTGGCGCAGTTCAGCTACGAGGGCCTTGTACAGTGCGGCTTCTCTTACTTCTTCCTAGTCGTCTGACTGGTTTGTCTCCAGTTTCCTCGTGATCATGTCTTGGAGTTTGTTTGTTTGCAAGATAATTGTCAAATGAACGTTCTTTGGTGCTCTTTGAACTACGTGCAGTGCAGCTGCTACTTTGCCCGCATGTCTTGTTTGCCATTCTTGCTCGTATTGCATTCGGTTCCTGCGCCCACTATTTCCTCACTTTCATTTTTGTTCGTCGACGTAGCCATTATGCAGACCGTTTGGCCTGGCGTGTTTTGTGCCTGGTCTCTTCCTAGGGCTGGTTGTGTGCTTCTGGTTGTTTGCTCCATCTCTCGTCTCGGTTGCGTACTTATTTTGGCTTGGATCTTCCCTAGACGTGGTATTGGGTTGCCGAAGACTCGGAAGATGTCTCTCACTCCGCTCGTCGGGTATGAGCCAATGAAGGTTGTCTCGGCGCTCTCTGTGACTTCCTCTTGGTTGTCTTGGACTCCGGCGTCATCTTCTTTGGTTTGTGATTGCCATAGAGGATTCCATTCAGGGCTTAGGTCTTGAAGGAGCCGACGGGCTTGTTTTGCACATCGGTTCGGGTATGGACATCCCAATTGCCTCCTATCACTGTTGCAGGCTCTGCATGGGCAGTCCGGATGATCATGGTGCGTGTCGCTTTGCGTCCTATTCCTCGTGTCAACGTTATACGTGTCTCTTACAGTCTCGACGTGATGGGTGCGTCTCAGGCATCTGCTCACAGCTTGGTTGCTGTATTGCCTCTTGCCTTGGAAGGTGAAGTGGTGCCATACCGGCATTTCCAGTATCACTGTCATTGTGGGATGTATGGCCTCAGGATGGACATTGTATTTGCGTCCCACCTTGAGCATCTCCTCTATATCCCTCAGGAGATCTTTCTTATTCTTCCCAGTATTCCATGTCTGCAGGTATGTGTTCCTTCGCGTTCCGTTTTCGTACTTCACTTTATTACTATTTGCTACCGCATCTTGCAGGATCCAGTCAGCAAAGAATGCCCAGATTGGGCGATCTTTGTCTAGTTTCAGGTAGTTTCGGAGGTGAACTAGTGCGATGGCTTTGTTTCTTGCCGTGAGGTCCAGCATGTTCTTTCCTCCTTTCTCAATGGGTTGCGTCAATGTTGGCATGTTGACCGTCGGCGTGGATTCCGAGTCCCATACAAAAGTCCTGGCTAACTTTTCCAGTTATTTGCGCACCGGGTCCGGCATGCCCTGCGCGGCGGTGAGGAACTGTGTTATTCCTCCTTGGAACATACAATTTATCTGTACTCGACCATCCATCGTTGGATGGCTCTTGTTTCATTGTGTTAGTCTGGCCTGGACTTTCTCTATGTTTGTCGTCCATATTTCTTCAGCATTGAAGTGATTCCCCATTTGGCTTCCCAGTGATCTTGCCGTTGTTTCGTCTTTGGCTATTTTGGTACCCTCTGGGATCTGTTCGTAGGCGTCATTCATCTTCCTGGTTAGTAGGACTTTCTGCCTATACTCCGCAGTTCTTATCGGGATTACAACGGTCTTTTCAATATTGAACTTCGCTCCGACTGCCTTGCACCATCGTTCCAGTATATCCTGGAGATCGCTGAACTTGTCATTTTCGGACAGGTATACTGTCGTGTCATCTGCGAAGAGGGTGAGTTTCAATGTTCTATTCACTCCGGGCACTTTATACCCTTGCAGTAGTGAAGAGCGTATTGCTTCGGCTAGGGGCTCAATGGCGAGGTCAAAGAAGAGGCAGGAGAGAGGGTCGCCTTGTCGGACCCCCCTGGTTACTTGAAAAGGGGTGCTCTTCTCTCCGTTGATAATAACTGTTGTGTGTGCGTTTGAATAGAGTGCCTTCACCGTGTTGATGAATTTGTCTGGGAGGTTGAAAGCCCGTAATGTCTGCCATAAGTAATCGTGGTCTATCTTGTTGTACACCTTTTCTTGGTCTAGAGCAATGATTACACCGTTAACTTTGGCTGCTTCCGCGTACGTGAGTACGAGATTTGTTAGTTTGATTGGGTTGAATATGCTTCTCCCCTTCACAAAGCTTGTCTGGTCATTGTTTATGATGTCCGGTGCCTCTTCCGCGAGTTTGACTGATAGTTCTTTGATGAAAATTTTGTAGTCCGTGTTTAGTAGAGTGATTGGACGATAGTTGGCTATTTCTCGAACGTCTTTCTTTTTGAATATGGGGCACATCCACCCTTCGGAAAACTTTGAGCCCTCAACGAGTCCATTCTCTTCAATGTTGTTGAATACCAGGGTGAGCATTTGTATCACGTCGAATCCGTCCTGCCCCAGTTTCTTCTTGTCTTCAAAGCGTTGTTTGAGCTTTTTCCAAAACTCGTATAGGAGTCCATCAAAACCAGCCGCTGACTGGTTCTTTACCTTCCTTAGGGCCAGGCGGATTTGGTCTTTGGTTATTCACAGAGCTAGTTTTTGCTTATTGCTCTGGCCCAGCTTGGTTCTAAGTTTCTCTAGGAGTTTGTCAGTCAGTTCTTGTTTCTTATCGATATCCTGTTCTCGGTCCTTGGACTGCTGTTTGTCATGGTAGTCTCGACCTATCTTTGCCATGCGCTTTGAGTGTCGCTCGTATCTTCTTGGTTCTGTCCCGGGGATTGCTAGTTTCATGATGGTATCCCACGGACGTCTGGGATTGTTCATCGCTGTCCAATATTTGCTGTTTGTTTCCCTGAACAGCCTGAAGTTAGCTGCAGCGACCAGCTGGTCGTCTTCCAGTCTGTCCGCCTTCATTTGCCAAATGTACTTGTTTGTCTCTGTGAGATCTCGTTGTTGATGTTCCTCATCTCCGCCGTAGTTATCTGTGTTTGCTATTTTGGTCAGCCTCTCTTCTAGTTTCCTCATTGCCTCCTCCCTCTTTGGGCGTGTTTGGGATGCAATCAATTTTGCTGACTTGACCATTTTACTCTTCCAGGCTTCATGTATTCGCTGGACGTCCATGTCTTTTGGCGTCTGTTTCATGAGAAGTTCTATCCTCGCCAGGTTGCCAGCACCTTCTTTTTCTGCTGTCTGGAGGAATCGACGGTTGTCCAGGATGTGGTGCGGGCACGTCCATTTTCCATTCCCCAGGTTCGGCATTTCTGGGTTCGTAATTTCTACTGTGACCATGTTGTGGTCGGAGAGATTGTTGGGCATTTTCTCGATCTCCCATGCTCTCGCTGCTGCAAGGATGTCAGTCGTGGCGTATATTCTGTCTAGCCTCGACTGTATGCTGCCTTGCTGGTATGTGTATGCTTTCTCCTGTGGGTTTGCACCCCGCCACCCGTCGTGGAGATTGAATACTTGTTTCAGATCACGGAGGGCGTCGACTGGTCTAGCGTCGTCTTCATGGGGCGGGAATCGGTCTATGGCCTCTTCAACAACATTTGTGTCTGTTCCTAGTATGTTGGTACATGGCTAAACTATCCTCAGGCATTTATCAAATTTGGCCTTGCGCTCATCCTCCACTGCAAGATCCTGAAATGCAATCATATCCAGATATTCCTCGACTTGGTTCTGATTTTGCAGGGCGTTATCCACAACATCACGCTTTCACTAGTCCTTGGAAATCTGCAGCTCCTCAAAAATCTGTGCACTGAGGCAGACACATTGGTCGTCAGCTGTCTGAGAGCTCCCAGAGAACAGGAACTCGGCAGAGACGGAAGAAGCCTGAGCGGGGATGAAGTTGCACCTATACCTGCTTGTCTCATGTATGAGGTGTGCCAATTGGCACACATAGATGATGCGTCCAGTGTGCCAATTGGCAGGAGGATAAAATGGCAGGGCTTTTGGGGTAGAGAGGCGAGGAAGGGGCTGAGAAGCGCCTACTTGATCACTGGGTGGCGGGCAGGTAGATTGGATGGCTGTGAAAGAGCGGGTAGGTGACGGGAGCAGCTTCTCAATTGGGATAGATGAGGAGAGGGGGGTAATGGAGGTTGGGCGAGCTTGGGGTGAGTGACGGGTAAGGTTTGAATATGCGGTGAGCTGGTAGGGGTGGGGTAGGCTCCTCATGGGGCTGAATGGATGGGGGTGGGGGTCAGGATGGAATTGTGGCACATTTTGGGATTGAGGTAGGGGTAGCTGAAGTTGGCGTGAAATATATTTGTAGGGGGAGGGTAAGTTATTGCAGCTTCTGTGGCGCCTATAAAAAGGTATAAAAGTAGAGAAATGAGGGGGGGGAATTGGGTAAATTGATGGGAAATAAAGAAATGATCAATGATCTATTGGGAATGATCTGTGGTTCTCCTTGCCCAATCAGACCTCTCTCACAGTGAGGAGTATGAAGAGAGGGTATATTTTAAAATGTGGCGCATTTTTTTAAAGTAGGCATTTGGTATAAATTGACAGGCGCTACTCATTCCCACAAAAAAAAAAAATGAAAAACACTAATATGTTTACAATCTACTAAGAACAAATGAAACATCTAAGATACATGAATCCCAACTGTCTATCTGTCTCTGATATGCTTGCTTAGTCCTATTACCTCCTGTCTTTATCTTCATCACACTTATAGCATGGCGCCAGAAGAAAAGTCCAACTACCACGTTTACAAACTCATTGATCTCCTGTATTTTCAACTGGCTCCAATCTTCCTCATTTGCGCCCTCAACGTCTTGCAAAAAACACCCCGCTCTCTACTTCTCATCAAAACAAACACATCCTCCCAATCTCTTCTACTGTGTTGGGCAGGTTGTAAAAATATCCACCACCCCAAAAAGTCCTTCTTCAGCAACTCCACATTTTGGGTAGGAGGAGTCCAAGGCCATTTCCGTGCCCTAGCAATCCAGTCACCAATCACACAGGGTCTACCCATTTTTTGTCGCAGGTTCCGGGACACTGCTAAGTGTTCCGGTTGTATACACTAACGTTGCCATCAGTGAGACAGGGTCGCGTTGATGACCCTGAGTCCCAATAAGGTAATCATCTGTCCGACACCTACCTATCCGTTACTTTCCTCTCCTCTTCCTCCTCCCTTGCCTTCACCGTCACATTTTTTGGACTCTCCTAATACTCGTCGTTCGCTCCTCGTTTGATAGCATCATCCTTTCCCAGTCTTTTTACAATAACCATCCGTCGCCCTTGGTTAACTCCGAAATCCTTGTTCGATCATGTCGCAGCATCTTTCCATCCAACCTCCGCCACTCCTCTCCTCTCACCTTTCTCTCTCCCTACAGTAGTAACTGTCAGTCAATACATTATCATCTCCTCATTCTGACTCTTTGTCCCTTTCCTTTTGCTTGAAAGTCCTCGGAGCCGAGACAGGCTTATGTGTATTAAGCTAAAATACAACGTTATCACGTTCGTGAACTCCTTCTTAACTTCCCGCAGCGTCTGTTCTTGCTCTCATTCCCTCCTCTGCTCTGTCCTCAACTATGGATGCTGAATCTGACTCCGATACAATGCAGGTGGAAATTATACGCGAACGGTGCGCCTCCATTCAATATTGTTCGCACTTCGCTTCCCCCTCCCCCTCCCCTTTTACTGATGAGTTCTTAGTCTATCACCCCTTCTATTTGGATCGCGATGAGACCATCAAAGACACAGCCCATGATCTCAAACGGTATATTGCTGTTTTGCGTCCACACGACCCTCCCCCTCCTTCCGACAACCCTCTCCCTCCTTCATCGGCTCCTGATCCTACCCGTCTATTGTATGACCTGGCCAATGAGTTAAAGACATTGATCGCCTCCTTCGTCGACCTTCCACACACTCACGCCCAGTTACGCGCCTCGTCCAAGGCATGGTTTTCTGTCACAAATGGCTTGTCTTTCTCCACTATTTACATGAACGGTCCTCTACTCTCCTGGTCTACCATGACCTCATCGGATATGGAAAAACTTCGTACGATGACTTGGCAGCGCGAGATTGCTTGCGCCTGCTTTCTGTCTCGTGAACGACTCCGTAACTCTGTCCGCAAAGTCGTCTTTTGTCGTTGGGCCTTCTCTCCGAACCGCCCTTGTTGGTGGTCAAATTTTCTTCCCAACGTTCAGCGTGTGGAGATTCTCGGCTTCTCCTCTCCAGATGCCAGCATCATGACGATCTTTCCGTCCTTCATCATTCCAAAGCAAATCAAGTCCCTGCGTATTTGCTCCGTCTCTTTTGAGGAACACAGCCTGCAAAATCTTCTGGCCCCTTGGTCCCGTTTGGAGGATCTGATTCTACACAACGTTCAAGGCGGAAATATTGTATGTTTCCACATTCGTATCAGTTCACTCGTCTTGCTCATGGAACAATTTCTAGATCTTCCCTCCTAACTTTTACCAATCCTCCGGTCTTGCGTACGACCGATGGATTGCAGTCCACGGCCTCGACACTATGGCTTTTAATGAAGCTGGCGCTGGTACTCCTACCGCCTCGATATCCTCCATGGACCTCGACTTCACCCATTCAGCCTCTAACGAAGTCATCTCCTCGCGCGACTCTGGTTGCATAGACTTTTCCTCGGAGCTCATTGCTTCTATGGATCGCAACTCCCTTTTTCACCGCGATATTGATTTTATAATGCCTGAGGAAACGAACTTCCCTTGTCGCATCTTTGTTGATGTCCTGACGGTTCTTTGGGTTTCCGTTCACGACTTTCAATTCCCTGCTCTGGTGAGGCTACTGGAGTCATGCCCCCTGCTCCAAGCCATTCAACTCCGTCTTTGTGAGTCTCCCTACTACTTGCTTACACATCAATTCACCTCCTTCGTAGTATCGTCAGTCTCTCCGATCACTGCCCGTCGTATTCGGTTTCCCAGATTTGCAGATCTTGCCTCTTTGGCCTTCGAAATTTGCGCTTCCAATATCAATATTGCTCTGTCCCTGTTGGAGGTATGGCCGTTGCCAGTCTCGATAGACTCTGTCCTTATGCATGTATTGCCTAAACCGTGCGAGCGGTTTCACAACTATGAAACGGTTGTTGTTTACGATAGCTTACTTCGTATTTACCTGCCTTCTATTTCTAACTTCCATACACCGTTGCCCATCGGCATTGGTATCAACTCGCCTCGTCACATATCTCACTGTACCGCATGTGTCGCTGTTTACTCTGCTATTGTTCACGAAGCTCATAGTCGATACCCTACACTACCAGCCATGTATCTAGCACCATATCTCCCAGACCCTTGAATATTGACTTTTTTCTTGTTCTTCAGTGTGTTCATCTTGTGTCGAACACACCCTTGTTATCGTCGGACGCAGTCTCATTTCATCCTCGTAAAATGTGTCACTTGATCTCGTGATTACACCCAATAAGGTAACTGACTGTCCAACATGTCTGATGCCTGCGTTTCGATTTCATTCCCGCCCAATCTTCTAGAGTCATATGTACTCAATTGCGTTCCTCTCACTGCCTAATTGCTCACAGAGCTCCCATTTTTTACGCCTCTACATCTCAATTTTTTAGCAGTCCTCCCACTCAGCAATGTTGAGCTTCTCCCCGCCTATTGTCCGATGGTAGCCGAACTCTCATGACCTCGGAATAAGTTGGTGGTGGCGCGCCATGGGTATAGGGTGGTGGTGAAGCATCACAATACGTCGGAAGTCTATCCTCTCTAGAACAGTCATCCTGTAACAGTGGTCAGTGCCATCGACTTGTCCGCAATGGGCTGCGTACTCCGAGTTCCAGGATTGGTGTAATACTGGAAGCCACGGTCTGAGAATTCTCCCCTAGTGCTTCCAATGCCTCCCATCTTCGAATTCTTGCTTGCTGCCTTCTTTGCAACGTCGTCGGCGACTGAGGAATGACTTCATGGGTTTGCGACATGGTTGAAGTAAGTAGCAGTATTGAAACCTGATTATTTATACGCTTCTTGTCCATGTGGGACAACAGCCTGAACTGAACTCTTCTTGACCTTCGAAGCGCTGTTTACCCTCCCTTCTCTGGCGTTTCCTATTCCATACAGTACCTGATCTGCGCTTTCTTAAAAGTCGCTCCCAGAGAATTGTGTCCGTTCAGCAGCCATGTCTTCCTGGCCGTCATCATTGCCGACTTCGTCTCTAGGCTCTACAGTGGAAGAGATTGATACTAATCTTGTCAGTCTCTATAACGGTATGGTTCTCCCATGTCTCTCTGATATCTACCTATCTCACATATGACAGGTGACACGGCACAGTACAAAGTGCGGAATGATCATGTTCGAAGAGACCGCTGTAAGTCAAACCTTCTTACGTGGCTTTCTACTATCTTTCCTGATCCTTTGCTTGACAGTTACCATTATGCTACCTCTGCCTCCTTCGAACGCTACCTCTACGGAGGGCCTTGTACCATGGGAGTTGAAGAATGAGATAGCCACTATGCTTCCTTTCCCCGACGCTCTCACACTGCGCCTAGTGTCTCGTAGCTGGCGAGCGGCAACAACACCGGTCACTCACGCCTACATATATCTACGTCGGACCCTCTGTTGGACGTCACTCACGGGAGATGATTTACAGAATGTTTACACTGACGCGTGGGCGGAAACTACTGCTCTCTGTGCTCTCTTATCTCGCAACAAGACCTACAGACGGGTCAAGCGCATCACCATGGACGGTTGGCCGCTCTCACCATCAGATCCCTGCTGGTGGCTTGGGTTCGCACCTTGGGTTTCCGAAATCCGCCTACTCCATATTCATCTTTATCCCGCCTTCTTCCTCACGGCATCTGTCACGTCTTTGACCGTTCAAAACTGCACCTTTTTTGAAGGCCACTCGCTCCAAGGTCTCTTGGCTCCACACACCAAGCTTCAGTATCTGACGTTTCATAATAATCTGGGGGGTCATATGGTAATGTCTTTCTCCGTTTTCCTGAGTCCTGTCTGACTATATTCCTAGTCCATTCCTCGAGCCTACCTTCAACGTAACTCACATATCATGCAACTTTGGTATGCCCTCTACGGCTTATCCAACATCGCAGAAGAGGAATCCATTGTATCTTTGGAGAATCCCACTCGTACACTTCGATTCCTGACTGTAGACTTCACTCAACGTCCCGATGGTACAATCCGTACTGATCGCGACGATGATGACACAGACTCCTCTGTCCCCTTTTGTGATTCGATGTCTGCTCTATCCGATCTGCAGGCGGCGCTTGTTGCTTGTGTCATACCTGGCCGTTCCTTTCCACATCGCACGAGCATCAGGAATCTGCGAGAAGTGACTATCACCATCACCACACATCAGTTGCCCGCCTTCAGGATAATCCTCGAAGGATGCTCTATCAGGGCCTTTCTTCAAAAGATTCGCTTGACACTCAGTAAGTCTTCTCTTGAGTCATGTCGAAATTGATCTTTATGAATTTTGATGTTTAGTTGACTCCGATATCATCGATGGCAACTATCTTGCGCGTTTCCACTTTCCTGAACTTCCCAACGTTTCCGATCTGCACATCACGCTTCCGTTGCTTAACTTTGGCTGGGTGTTTGCCTTTCTTGCGTCGTGGAAAGGCATTAACAGAAGACTGTCCGTCGTTGTCGCCCCTTCGGGATCAGACCATGTCCACCACTCCCTTGTGGAGGCCTTCCCTTACGGCCCACAATAACCACCGGCCCATGGATGTTCCTATCACCTTCTCGAACATGCAGTTACCGTGGAGCGATGCTACTCACTCCTGCGAGATGTGTTGGGAAACACTGCAGGAATTGGCATCAGCATGCACTGAAACATGCCCTTTAGCCACGGTCTACGCGGAGAGGTACATTATCAGTTAGGTGCAGTGGGATTACGCCTTGTTGTAGCCTAGATTTTACTCCTTCTTACCTGGCTTCTTCATCTTGATCAATTCGAACTCGTACTACAAATTTTGATGTACAGTCCCAAATAGGTATTCTTGTGTCCAACATAGCTCCATATAGTATTCCCATGTCTGCTTATCTCCAAAATGGCATTTACATGTCCCTCATTCTTTTTGTGGCCGTGCTAAGTACAAACTTACGACAACACTGCTCAGTTAGTCTCGAATTGTCACTTGGATCCTTCTCAATTGGATTGCCTTGACATCTTGATCCACTCTCGTTCGGCTGCTTCCCTTGTTCTCATCTTGATCACCTCTTTCTAGCCGAATGGTACGGCTTTAATTACGTGGCACCGATGTTATTGTACTGGCCGGATTTGGTATTCTTATTTCCAACATGACTCAATATGGTACTTGCATGTCCCTATATCTCTCGGCTATGACTAATGACACATTTCCTCTTTCACCCCACGATGCATGTCTGATGTCTAATACTCGTACTTGCGCTTCATGGTCTCCCCGGTACCCGCGGCCTTCTTAATCCCAGTGGACGCTCTCAAGTCTGCATCTTCTGTACGGAGACGCTTTGCATCCTACATAGCGGTAAATATTCTGCTGTTTCTCGTACGTATCACAAAAGGACTCACATCGACCAAAGTTCCATCAATCTGTACGACAGCTCGCAACTTGAGACGCATGCGCCACTTGTAAGGGGCTACACTTAACAGTGCACTTCCTCCATCCTTCTTGCGTCTATCCGTTTTGAGGGGTACGACGAAGATAGATACCTTGATTTCTACAAGATCGCCCAGTCAAAACGCCTGTGGTTCCAAAACCTCAAATCTAACCCTCTTGTAAGTATCACCGTCACAGAAACATATAACACACATACTTTTTGTCATCTTCGACACGTCTCATAACATAAAACAGGACCCGATTATCATCTGTGTGCTTCAGATTATCTCGATCCGCAATGTCCTGGAGAATATTCTTGGGATCAACTCCATACGTGAAAGCAACAGGCACTTTTCCGTCGTCATCCTGAGCTCCTTCGAAGTACCTGTTTGCAGCGTCGACGGCAGGAAAGTTCTCGAAGGTGCTAAATTGCCATGGCTCCAAAGTTCCGCTTGGAAAAACACGCTCAAACTTGATGTAGGCCTCTCGGATTGTCTTGATTGCCTGAAAAAATGAGGCGTCCCCAAGTCCACAGATCTGTACAGTTTCCTGCAACACGCGACCACGAATTCTACAATATATTCAGTGCAATATCTACGTATTGGCGGTTACTTACCTTGGAGCTTTCAAAATAGGCGGCAACTCTGCGGCGACGAGAATGCCGTTCATCACGAAGCACTTCTCGGTGGTCTCCATGTCGTCCTTTCCTGTCAGACGCCAAGTAATCTGGTCATCTCCCAGTCGAGTCTCGCTATTCATAATGTCTTGAACCTACATAGCTCAGTTCTATCCAAGCATGAAACGAGAGAGGGACCGACCTGAGCTTCGTTACTCAGGTGATTATCCTTGTCTTTGCAGCGTTCAGCAATAATATCGTAGACCTTGATAACTAACAGTCCTCTTTAGTAGATTGACTGCGCCATACAAAATTTGCGCTTACCGGCTGCTTCGCGATTGTAGAAAGCATCCATTGTTGAAGTCTCTGTCGTATGAGCCAAAGTACTCATCCCTCAAGTACGAATTGGCCTCGGATAGTACGTTCCCATTCTAGTGCGAGGACAATACATGCTCATTCTAGTGCGAATAGGCCTTCTAGCTTTGGCGTCGCATCGCAGTTAGCAGCGCCGGTTTCCTTTGACAAGTTACTCCAATGATCTGCACTGTCCTTGTGACCTTGGGATGCTCATTATTTGAGGTCTTCTCTCCTGTGACAACGGAGCATGTGTGCTTCTCCTTATATCGCAAACGCGTTATAATCACGGAGAGGTGTCTCTTTATTTCCCCATCACTCTCTCTTGCCTATGGCACCTACTGGTCGTGGTCGTGGTCGTGGACGCGGCGGCAAATCTCAGAAAAATACCCTATTGGACATGCTCCCAGAACAGGGGTAAGTTGGCCTTCATGTTTTATCGTCGACAAGTCTCTGATTATGTGCATATTTGTAGGTTCAATATGGACGCCGCGTTCATTGAATTCCTCGAGCGTGCCAGTGATGCTGGTGCTAAAAAGTACGACACTCTGTCCTCCTTCATCAATGACGACTAACTCTTACCTAGTCTCGACGTTCAAACCCTGCTTGGTGCGGCCAAGAACCGCACACAGCCGACCGGATCGTCTCTTCCATCAACGGCTACAGTTCCTATGTCTCAACCAGTTGTTTCCTTCTCATTGCCCCTGAGTACCGCTGCTACGCCTTCTGCACTAGGGTAAGCAACATATCTTCTTCATAGTGTTGAATGTGACGTTGTTACCAGTGCGAGTATTGCGGGACCTACTGCTCATTCTCTCCTACCCCAGCCGCGTGTCTTGACCAATGCATCCCATTCGACACCTGCCACTCCTGTTCGTACGGATCCGGCTCATGTACAGGCCTCCGAAGCCATTCATAAGGTCGCGGTTGTGGACGATATGCTATCCGACATGTTTGGGACTTGTACCGTGGAGCCACCTGCTCCTGCGTCGAAATCTGTTCCCCCAACGCAAGATGTCTCTCGGGCTACAGTCTCGTAAGTTGTTATTCACATCTCATCTGACCAACACTCAACTCTTTGTAGTCCAAATCGTTCTGACAAAAAAGGAACCAACACCGCTCCTTGTACTCCGTGAGTTTTTTCTTCTATTCGCTCTCTTTAACCCTCCTCATATGTGATTGTCAGACAAGCCCAACAACCGTCTATCTTTCCGGCAAAGTCAAGCACTCTCGCAGTAGTTCAGAAAGCTCTTATCGAGAACGACTTCCTCGACGCCTTTGCACCTCCTGCTTCTGCTGCCCCAAGTCCTGTTAAGAGGAGTACGCTTGCCATAGTGTCGACTGCTCTGAAAGAGCTTACTCCCACCGTCGCTTCAGGTCAACACTCATACAAGGGTATGCCCGTACCTTCTGCGGTAGCTCTTCGCTCCCCACTCGAGCTAAGACAAGATGCTGTGAGGGCGCCGGGCTCTCCCACAATTGAGGCTGTACACCGTCGTTCCAGAGACGAACGGCAACGTCTGCTTGATGCGGAGAAAGAAGTCTCTTGTCTCAAAATTCTTGTGAAACGTAAGGCTATGGCAACTAGTCTTGCTCCTCTGTGAGTTGCTCTTTTATTTCTTGTTGACCGCCATCTGACTCTTCTCAGGCCTTCGAAGATCAAGACCGAACCTGTTGAGCAAACTATCAAGATAGAGCCGAGTGACCGACCGCAGTTGGCGGCCAAAAAAGTGTAAGTTTAAGTATGATTTCCGGTTTCGTATTTGCTGATTTGCCCACTAGGAAAAAACCAGGCAAAATTGTCGAGTCCATCGCGGATGAACTGTAAGTTTTATAGTTATATTCATTGATTTAGCTCTAATAGCCGTTGTAGATTCCCCAGAGGAGAAAAGCTAATAGACGATGAAGCAGTTGAAGACAATGGCGAGGCTGAAGAGCTGAGCGGACCGGAGACAACCGAGGACGATTCCGCCCTTCCCCAATCCAAGCATGGGTACGACCTCGATGGTTTCATTGTCGAGGACGATGTAGACCACGATGAAGCTGGTAACGACACAAATGACGAGGTCATCGATTTGTGCTCGGACAGTGGCGAGTCTGCTGTCGACATGGACTCGGTTTCCAGCTTCACGCCAGCTATGCTGGCTCTACTGGAGACTCACTACGGCATTTCGATGAACGATCTCCAAGATTTCAAGAACCTAAAGCGCAAGAAACGGGACAGTACTGGCAATGATGTCCCATCTGTCTCATTAGGCTCTATGTAAGCCATCGGTACTGATTTGAACATCACTCCTAATCTTTGATTCTTGTCTCCAGGTCTAAGCGTCCCCGTGTTGATGATAGTGACGATGGTCTACCTGAGGACCCAATGACGGGTATGTGGCATACCTCTCTTGGTACGACTATTGTTCTCATTGTCACGTATCTCACAGGTTTCCAATCTGTATCTAACGCGAGTGCCTCAGAGCCTGCCCAAGTTGACTCGGCGGCCTTCATCTCCACTGAAACGTCCACCGAATCTCTCCCTCCTGTTGCCGTCGATAAGGGAAAGGCCAGAGCTGTTGACGAAGGGCCGGGTTTACCCATGAACTTGGACAATCAGCAACCGGATAACGGTCTTGAAGTCAACGGCGGTCTCGCACCGGAACCATCTGGGGCCACTGACTCTGATAAGCCTTCTGATTGTGAGTCTACTACTTTTGCCGATATACTCTCGTCTGACCCATTAACAGTTGGTGCCTATGAGGGAGACCTTGCCCACGAGAATCCCGTCATGCTACCTGAGTTTGCTGCTCGCAAGCTCTACAAAGATGTTCCGAATAAGAACTTACCGTATGTGATTAGCATTTGATGTCATGACACAGCTCTCAACGACATGCTTCAGGTTTTGCGAGTTTGCCGCATCTTATACCCAAGACCGCAAACTCTTGGTCTACAGGACGGATTTGCAACAGTGTGGAGAACACTACAGTCGAGCGAACATTGCGTAAGCCAACACTACTGTTCGTTCTTTGCGAAACTCATTACCGCATAGGACGATTTTCCTGGGTTTGACCTTTGAACGGTCGGGCGATTATATCCACCTAGCTCGCGTGGACCCCGCCATCCTGCGGGTAAAGCCGTACAACACTACGAATTCCACTATTGGATCGCGTTTAGCCTTCCAGGGATCTGAGCGTACTCCGCTTGCCTGCACCTTGGCTACCGTTGTCGTATCATGTCTTCGTGGGAGGTTCCCCAAGCCGCCCTCTTCTTCTACAAGAGGAATAGCCTTTGCACCTTTTACCCAGGAGGAGCGTCTGGCAAATTCTGTCCTTGCGAAGGTTTTCAACAAGAACAGCGGATTGGAGTCTGCTTGTATTCAGAACGCCGGAGACAATGTCTACGCTTACTATGTGGCGACGACCATGGCGAAGTACACTTCCGATTTGCAGAAGAGTGGACCCGACAAGCCTTGGCCTGTGTGGCCAATGAAAAGTACGTCTAGACTTTCCTCAACTTTGATTTGATCTTCATGCTTTTCCAGTTCCTCCTGCGCCACCAAAGCCCGGGAACACGCTCGAAGTACCCGGATCCACCGCTGACATTGCATCAGCGATGCAAGCTTCACCCCGTCGGGCCTTTGTCAATTCCCTTGGTGCACAGAGTCAGGCAAGCCTGCGTTATGTACCACAATTCCAGGTTGCCGGCTTCGATGACGCCAGTATGTCAATTATTTATGCATGACGACCTTTTTCTAAACTAGCGAGTAGTTCCCATCTATGACGGTAGAGGTGCAGGCAAGTATAAGCCGTTTGCCTTCACAGACCAGGATTTCGCCCGCCTGGCATCGGACCCAGCCGGTTGGCCAGTGTTCGGAAACGGCAACACTGAGCTTCCGGTGGACGCCCTTGTACTCATCGTACACTCAGTTCAGACGTGGATGAAGAAGGATAAACAGCAGTATGGGGAAACCTTTGCCTTCAATGTCCAGTGCGTCGTCTTGCTGGGTCTTCGTAAGAAGGATGAGGGAACTGCGAAAGACTTGCCCTTGCACACACATATCTTGGACTCATTTGTCAACTGATCTCACCTGCTATGTACTTGTATTCCGTCTTCCGTATCTGCTTTTATATCGCTCTCTTGTACTTGCACCATGTCCCTTTGCTACCGTCTCCGCTCCAAAAAAGTCGTATATCTACGCCATCGAATAGTTCTGTAGTCTCGATTAGTTGTGTCCAATTGCAATCAAATTGTCATTTGCCAAATGCTTGTGTAGGAAACCCTCATCATGTGAACTGTTTGTAGATATCGTACATAAATAACGCTCTTGTGAATGTCATTGACGGTGACTGCGAAAAGTGATATAGAGGAGATAATTCAATGGGGTTCAATCTGTCGCCAAAGACGAGCTGGCGAATCCTTAGAAGCGTGTACACTCCACAATCAATGTCATTGCTCTGCCTGAGCGTCTACAAACGCTGAGCCATGGATCGACAAAGTTACAGAACCCACTTACAAATGGATGTGTACGAAAATGCGTCGCAGGCTGCCATTTGATCGGCGAAAGTCCACAATGAATATACAGGCGATCAACGAGAGATCGAACAATCTTACACAAGGGTGAACAGCATGTAGATATCACAAAGGTACACCTACTTTGATGAGAGCGCCATCCACCGATTTTGGTTTCCATTCCATCGCGCCTGGGCGCTGGTACCAGCTGTCGTAAATGCTGATGGAGGGTTTTTTGAAGTCCACAACGACACTGATCCAATGGTTCCCGCTTTTGTTGATCGGTATAATAAGTCGCCGCCACTCCGAAAGCTCTGCCAAGTTTTCCTGTAGGGATATCAGTGGGATGACGACGCTTTGTGATCATGCTCATACCACGAGTAGGCGATCTTTTAAGACCTTCTCGAATAACTCCTCTGGTATTTTCTTCAATGGGACAGTCGTCGGTCTAGTGTCGCTAAGCTCATACAAAAAGCGGGTAGCGAAGTATGTGGTGAGGATAACAACACGGTGACTTGCCACGTAGTGGCCGTCAAACCATATCAGGAGCAGACCATTGACAATAGAGTCATTCAGAAGCGCTTCGCTCGTCAACTTGAGAAGGTCGTTGCGCGTGAAATTGTGTCGGTTGTTCTTGCTTTCCTGTAGAGTTTGTGCGCAACGACGAAAGACCTGGGAGAACACCAGTTGATATCAGTGACCTTAGCAACGACACGCTAAACCAACGAACCGCCTGTAAGATCTTCTTATTTGCTGCCGCTTGACTGACAGCCTTCG